>OU343055.1:44413171-45613171 GCA_910593695.2 Ocypus olens
CGATTTTTGAAGTGCAAAATACCTCTTTGCGTTCCTAGTCTCCTGTTACAAATCGTGAAAATTTTTCGAAATTAAATTAGGATAGACATTCTGAACCGCAATTTTTCGATCGATTTTTGAAGTACGAAATACCTCTTTGCGTTCCTAGTCTCCTGTTACAAATCGTGAAAATTTTTCGAAATTAAATTAGGATAGACATTCTGAACCGCAATTTTTCGATCGATTTTTGAAGTGCAAAATACCTCTTTTCGTTCCAAGTCTCCTCTTACAAATCGTGAAAATTTGTCGAAATTAAATTACGATTGACCATCTGAACCGCAATTTTTCGATCGATTTTTGAAGTGCAAAATACCTCCTTGCGTTCCTAGTCTCCTGTTACAAATCGTGAAAATTTTTCGAAATTAAATTAGGATAGACATTCTGAACCGCAATTTTTCGATCGATTTTTGAAGTACGAAATACCTCTTTGCGTTCCTAGTCTCCTGTTACAAATCGTGAAAATTTTTCGAAATTAAATTAGGATAGACATTCTGAACCGCAATTTTTCGATCGATTTTTGAAGTGCAAAATACCTCTTTTCGTTCCAAGTCTCCTCTTACAAATCGTGAAAATTTGTCGAAATTAAATTACGATTGACCATCTGAACCGCAATTTTTCGATCGATTTTTGAAGTGCGAAATACCTCTTTGCGTTCCTAGTCTCCTGTTACAAATCATGAAAATTTTTCGAAATTAAATTAGGATAGACATTCTGAACCGCAATTTTTCGATCGATTTTTGAAGTGCAAAATACCTCTTTTCGTTCCAAGTCTCCTCTTACAAATCGTGAAAATTTGTCGAAATTAAATTACGATTGACCATCTGAACCGCAATTTTTCGATCGATTTTTGAAGTGCGAAATACCTCTTTGCGTTCCTAGTCTCCTGTTACAAATCATGAAAATTTTTCGAAATTAAATTAGGATAGACATTCTGAACCGCAATTTTTCGATTGATTTTTGAAGTGCGAAATACCTCTTTGCGTTCCTAGTCTCCTGTTACAAATCGTGAAAATTTTTCGAAATTAAATTAGGATAGACATTCTGAACCGCAATTTTTCGATCGATTTTTGAAGTGCAAAATACCTCTTTGCGTTCCTAGTCTCCTGTTACAAATCGTGAAAATTTTTCGAAATTAAATTAGGATAGACATTCTGAACCGCAATTTTTCGATCGATTTTTGAAGTACGAAATAACTCTTTGCGTTCCTAGTCTCCTGTTACAAATCGTGAAAATTTGTCGAAATTAAATTATGATAGACATTCTGAACCGCAATTTTTCGATCGATTTTTGAAGTACGAAATACCTCTTTGCGTTCCTAGTCTCCTGTTACAAATCGTGAAAATTTTTCGAAATTAAATTAGGATGGACATTCTGAACCGCAATTTTTCGATCGATTTTTGAAGTGCAAAATACCTCTTTGCGTTCCTAGTCTCCTGTTACAAATCGTGAAAATTTGTGGAAATAAAATTATGATAGACATTCTGAACCGCAATTTTTCGATCGATTTTTGAAGTGCGAAATACCTCTTTGCGTTCCTAGTCTCCTGTTACAAATCGTGAAAATTTGTCGAAATTAAATTAGGATAGACATTCTGAACCGCAATTTTTCGATCGATTTTTGAAGTACGAAATACCTCTTTGCGTTCCTAGTCTCCTCTTACAAATCGTGAAAATTTGTCGAAATTAAATTAGGATGGACATTCTGAACCGCAATTTTTCGATCGATTTTTGAAGTACGAAATACCTCTTTGCGTTCCTAGTCTCCTGTTACAAATCGTGAAAATTTTTCGAAATTAAATTAGGATGGACATTCTGAACCGCAATTTTTCGATCGATTTTTGAAGTGCAAAATACCTCTTTGCGTTCCTAGTCTCCTGTTACAAATCGTGAAAATTTGTGGAAATAAAATTATGATAGACATTCTGAACCGCAATTTTTCGATCGATTTTTGAAGTGCGAAATACCTCTTTGCGTTCCTAGTCTCCTCTTACAAATCGTGAAAATTTGTCGAAATTAAATTATGATAGACATACTGAACCGCAATTTTTCGATCGATTTTTGAAGTACGAAATACCTCTTTGCGTTCCTAGTCTCCTGTTACAAATCGTGAAAATTTTTCGAAATTAAATTAGGATGGACATTCTGAACCGCAATTTTTCGATCGATTTTTGAAGTGCAAAATACCTCTTTGCGTTCCTAGTCTCCTGTTACAAATCGTGAAAATTTGTGGAAATAAAATTATGATAGACATTCTGAACCGCAATTTTTCGATCGATTTTTGAAGTGCGAAATACCTCTTTGCGTTCCTAGTCTCCTGTTACAAATCGTGAAAATTTGTCGAAATTAAATTAGGATAGACATTCTGAACCGCAATTTTTCGATCGATTTTTGAAGTACGAAATACCTCTTTGCGTTCCTAGTCTCCTGTTACAAATCATGAAAATTTTTCGAAATTAAATTAGGATGGACATTCTGAACCGCAATTTTTCGATCGATTTTTGAAGTGCGAAATACCTCTTTGCGTTCCTAGTCTCCTGTTACAAATCGTGAAAATTTGTCGAAATTAAATTAGGATAGACATTCTGAACCGCAATTTTTCGATTGATTTTTGAAGTGCAAAATACCTCTTTGCGTTCCTAGTCTCCTGTTACAAATCCTGAAAATTTTTCGAAATTAAATTAGGATAGACATTCTGAACCGCAATTTTTCGATCGATTTTTGAAGTACGAAATACCTCTTTGCGTTCCTAGTCTCCTGTTACAAATCGTGAAAATTTGTCGAAATTAAATTAGGATAGACATTCTGAACCGCAATTTTTCGATCGATTTTTGAAGTGCAAAATACCTCTTTGCGTTCCTAGTCTCCTCTTACAAATCGTGAAAATTTGTCGAAATTAAATTAGGATAGACATTCTGAACCGCAATTTTTCGATCGATTTTTGAAGTACGAAATACCTCTTTGCGTTCCTAGTCTCCTGTTACAAATCATGAAAATTTTTCGAAATTAAATTAGGATAGACATTCTGAACCGCAATTTTTCGATTGATTTTTGAAGTGCAAAATACCTCTTTGCGTTCCTAGTCTCCTCTTACAAATCGTGAAAATTTGTCGAAATTAAATTAGGATAGACATTCTGAACCGCAATTTTTCGATCGATTTTTGAAGTACGAAATACCTCTTTGCGTTCCTAGTCTCCTCTTACAAATCGTGAAAATTTGTCGAAATTAAATTAGGATAGACATTCTGAACCGCAATTTTTCGATTGATTTTTGAAGTGCAAAATACCTCTTTGCGTTCCTAGTCTCCTGTTACAAATCCTGAAAATTTTTCGAAATTAAATTAGGATAGACATTCTGAACCGCAATTTTTCGATCGATTTTTGAAGTACGAAATACCTCTTTGCGTTCCTAGTCTCCTCTTACAAATCGTGAAAATTTGTCGAAATTAAATTAGGATAGACATTCTGAACCGCAATTTTTCGATCGATTTTTGAAGTGCAAAATACCTCTTTGCGTTCCTAGTCTCCTGTTACAAATCGTGAAAATTTGTCGAAATTAAATTAGGATAGACATTCTGAACCGCAATTTTTCGATCGATTTTTGAAGTGCAAAATACCTCTTTGCGTTCCTAGTCTCCTCTTACAAATCGTGAAAATTTGTCGAAATTAAATTATGATAGACATACTGAACCGCAATTTTTCGATCGATTTTTGAAGTACGAAATACCTCTTTGCGTTCCTAGTCTCCTGTTACAAATCATGAAAATTTTTCGAAATTAAATTAGGATAGACATTCTGAACCGCAATTTTTCGATTGATTTTTGAAGTGCAAAATACCTCTTTGCGTTCCTAGTCTCCTCTTACAAATCGTGAAAATTTGTCGAAATTAAATTAGGATAGACATTCTGAACCGCAATTTTTCGATCGATTTTTGAAGTACGAAATACCTCTTTGCGTTCCTAGTCTCCTCTTACAAATCGTGAAAATTTGTCGAAATTAAATTAGGATAGACATTCTGAACCGCAATTTTTCGATTGATTTTTGAAGTGCAAAATACCTCTTTGCGTTCCTAGTCTCCTGTTACAAATCCTGAAAATTTTTCGAAATTAAATTAGGATAGACATTCTGAACCGCAATTTTTCGATCGATTTTTGAAGTACGAAATACCTCTTTGCGTTCCTAGTCTCCTCTTACAAATCGTGAAAATTTGTCGAAATTAAATTAGGATAGACATTCTGAACCGCAATTTTTCGATCGATTTTTGAAGTGCAAAATACCTCTTTGCGTTCCTAGTCTCCTGTTACAAATCCTGAAAATTTTTCGAAATTAAATTAGGATAGACATTCTGAACCGCAATTTTTCGATCGATTTTTGAAGTACGAAATACCTCTTTGCGTTCCTAGTCTCCTGTTACAAATCGTGAAAATTTGTCGAAATTAAATTAGTATAGACATTCTGAACCGCAATTTTTCGATCGATTTTTGAAGTACGAAATACCTCTTTGCGTTCCTAGTCTCCTGTTACAAATCGTGAAAATTTTTCGAAATTAAATTAGGATAGACATTCTGAACCGCAATTTTTCGATCGATTTTTGAAGTACGAAATACCTCTTTGCGTTCCTAGTCTCCTGTTACAAATCGTGAAAATTTGTCGAAATTAAATTATGATAGACATTCTGAACCGCAATTTTTCGATCGATTTTTGAAGTACGAAATACCTCTTTGCGTTCCTAGTCTCCTCTTACAAATCGTGAAAATTTGTCGAAATTAAATTAGGATAGACATTCTGAACTGCAATTTTTCGATCGATTTTTGAAGTGCAAAATACCTCTTTGCGTTCCTAGTCTCCTGTTACAAATCGTGAAAATTTTTCGAAATTAAATTAGGATAGACATTCTGAACCGCAATTTTTCGATCGATTTTTGAAGTGCAAAATACCTCTTTGCGTTCCTAGTCTCCTGTTACAAATCGTGAAAATTTGTGGAAATAAAATTATGATAGACATTCTGAACCGCAAATTTTCGATCGATTTTTGAAGTGCGAAATACCTCTTTGCGTTCCTAGTCTCCTGTTGCAAATCGTGAAAATTTGTGGAAATAAAATTATGATAGACATTCTGAACCGCAATTTTTCGATCGATTTTTGAAGTGCAAAATACCTCTTTGCGTTCCTAGTCTCCTGTTACAAATCGTGAAAATTTGTCGAAATTAAATTAGGATAGACATTCTGAACCGCAATTTTTCGATCGATTTTTGAAGTGCGAAATACCTCTTTGCGTTCCTAGTCTCCTGTTGCAAATCGTGAAAATTTGTGGAAATAAAATTATGATAGACATTCTGAACCGCAATTTTTCGATCGATTTTTGAAGTGCAAAATACCTCTTTGCGTTCCTAGTCTCCTGTTACAAATCGTGAAAATTTGTCGAAATTAAATTATGATAGACATTCTGAACCGCAAATTTTCGATCGATTTTTGAAGTGCGAAATACCTCTTTGCGTTCCTAGTCTCCTGTTACAAATCGTGAAAATTTTTCGAAATTAAATTAGGATAGACATTCTGAACCGCAATTTTTCGATCGATTTTTGAAGTGCAAAATACCTCTTTGCGTTCCTAGTCTCCTGTTACAAATCGTGAAAATTTGTGGAAATAAAATTATGATAGACATTCTGAACCGCAAATTTTCGATCGATTTTTGAAGTGCGAAATACCTCTTTGCGTTCCTAGTCTCCTGTTACAAATCGTGAAAATTTGTGGAAATAAAATTATGATAGACATTCTGAACCGCAAATTTTCGATCGATTTTTGAAGTACGAAATACCTCTTTGCGTTCCTAGTCTCCTGTTACAAATCGTGAAAATTTGTCGAAATTAAATTATGATAGACATTCTGAACCGCAATTTTTCGATAGATTTTTGAAGTACGAAATACCTCTTTGCGTTCCTAGTCTCCTGTTACAAATCGTGAAAATTTGTCGAAATTAAATTAGGATAGACATTCTGAACCGCAATTTTTCGATCGATTTTTGAAGTACGAAATACCTCTTTGCGTTCCTAGTCTCCTGTTACAAATCGTGAAAATTTGTCGAAATTAAATTAGGATAGACATTCTGAACCGCAATTTTTCGATCGATTTTTGAAGTGCAAAATACCTCTTTGCGTTCCTAGTCTCCTGTTACAAATCGTGAAAATTTGTCGAAATTAAATTAGGATAGACATTCTGAACCGCAAATTTTCGATCGATTTTTGAAGTGCTAAATACCTCTTTGCGTTCCTAGTCTCCTGTTACAAATCGTGAAAATTTTTCGAAATTAAATTAGGATAGACATTCTGAACCGCAATTTTTCGATCGATTTTTGAAGTACGAAATACCTCTTTGCGTTCCTAGTCTCCTGTTACAAATCGTGAAAATTTGTCGAAATTAAATTATGATAGACATTCTGAACCGCAATTTTTCGATCGATTTTTGAAGTACGAAATACCTCTTTGCGTTCCTAGTCTCCTCTTACAAATCGTGAAAATTTGTCGAAATTAAATTAGGATAGACATTCTGAACTGCAATTTTTCGATCGATTTTTGAAGTGCTAAATACCTCTTTGCGTTCCTAGTCTCCTGTTACAAATCGTGAAAATTTGTCGAAATTAAATTAGGATAGACATTCTGAACCGCAATTTTTCGATCGATTTTTGAAGTACGAAATACCTCTTTGCGTCCCTAGTCTCCTGTTACAAATCGTTAAAATTTTTCGAAATTAAATTAGGATAGACATTCTGAACCGCAAATTTTCGATCGATTTTTGAAGTGCTAAATACCTCTTTGCGTTCCTAGTCTCCTGTTACAAATCGTGAAAATTTGTCGAAATTAAATTAGGATAGACATTCTGAACCGCAATTTTTCGATCGATTTTTGAAGTGCTAAATACCTCTTTGCGTTCCTAGTCTCCTGTTACAAATCGTGAAAATTTGTCGAAATTAAATTAGGATAGACATTCTGAACCGCAATTTTTCGATCGATTTTTGAAGTACGAAATACCTCTTTGCGTCCCTAGTCTCCTGTTACAAATCGTTAAAATTTTTCGAAATTAAATTAGGATAGACATTCTGAACCGCAAATTTTCGATCGATTTTTGAAGTGCTAAATACCTCTTTGCGTTCCTAGTCTCCTGTTACAAATCGTGAAAATTTGTCGAAATTAAATTAGGATAGACATTCTGAACCGCAATTTTTCGATCGATTTTTGAAGTACGAAATACCTCTTTGCGTCCCTAGTCTCCTGTTACAAATCGTTAAAATTTTTCGAAATTAAATTAGGATAGACATTCTGAACCGCAAATTTTCGATCGATTTTTGAAGTGCTAAATACCTCTTTGCGTTCCTAGTCTCCTGTTACAAATCGTGAAAATTTGTCGAAATTAAATTAGGATAGACATTCTGAACCGCAATTTTTCGATCGATTTTTGAAGTGCTAAATACCTCTTTGCGTTCCTAGTCTCCTGTTACAAATCGTGAAAATTTGTCGAAATTAAATTAGGATAGACATTCTGAACCGCAATTTTTCGATCGATTTTTGAAGTACGAAATACCTCTTTGCGTTCCTAGTCTCCTGTTACAAATCGTTAAAATTTTTCGAAATTAAATTAGGATAGACATTCTGAACCGCAATTTTTCGATCGATTTTTGAAGTACGAAATACCTCTTTGCGTTCCTAGTCTCCTGTTACAAATCGTTAAAATTTTTCGAAATTAAATTAGGATAGACATTCTGAACCGCAATTTTTCGATCGATTTTTGAAGTGCTAAATACCTCTTTGCGTTCCTAGTCTCCTGTTACAAATCGTTAAAATTTTTCGAAATTAAATTAGGATAGACATTCTGAACCGCAAATTTTCGATCGATTTTTGAAGTGCTAAATACCTCTTTGCGTTCCTAGTCTCCTGTTACAAATCGTTAAAATTTTTCGAAATTAAATTAGGATAGACATTCTGAACCGCAATTTTTCGATCGATTTTTGAAGTACGAAATACCTCTTTGCGTTCCTAGTCTCCTGTTACAAATCGTTAAAATTTTTCGAAATTAAATTAGGATAGACATTCTGAACCGCAATTTTTCGATCGATTTTTGAAGTGCTAAATACCTCTTTGCGTTCCTAGTCTCCTGTTACAAATCGTTAAAATTTTTCGAAATTAAATTAGGATAGACATTCTGAACCGCAAATTTTCGATCGATTTTTGAAGTGCTAAATACCTCTTTGCGTTCCTAGTCTCCTGTTACAAATCGTTAAAATTTTTCGAAATTAAATTAGGATAGACATTCTGAACCGCAATTTTTCGATCGATTTTTGAAGTGCTAAATACCTCTTTGCGTTCCTAGTCTCCTGTTACAAATCGTTAAAATTTTTCGAAATTAAATTAGGATAGACATTCTGAACCGCAATTTTTCGATCGATTTTTGAAGTACGAAATACCTCTTTGCGTTCCTAGTCTCCTGTTACAAATCGTGAAAATTTGTCGAAATTAAATTAGGATAGACATTCTGAACCGCAATTTTTCGATCGATTTTTGAAGTACGAAATACCTCTTTGCGTCCCTAGTCTCCTGTTACAAATCGTTAAAATTTTTCGAAATTAAATTAGGATAGACATTCTGAACCGCAAATTTTCGATCGATTTTTGAAGTGCTAAATACCTCTTTGCGTTCCTAGTCTCCTGTTACAAATCGTGAAAATTTGTCGAAATTAAATTAGGATAGACATTCTGAACCGCAATTTTTCGATCGATTTTTGAAGTGCTAAATACCTCTTTTCGTTCCTAGTCTCCTGTTACAAATCGTGAAAATTTGTCGAAATTAAATTAGGATAGACATTCTGAACCGCAATTTTTCGATCGATTTTTGAAGTGCAAAATACCTCTTTGCGTCCCTAGTCTCCTGTTACAAATCGTTAAAATTTTTCGAAATTAAATTAGGATAGACATTCTGAACCGCAAATTTTCGATCGATTTTTGAAGTGATAAATACCTCTTTGCGTTCCTAGTCTCCTGTTACAAATCGTGAAAATTTGTGGAAATTAAATTATGATAGACATTCTGAACCGCAAATTTTCGATCGATTTTTGAAGTGCGAAATACCTCTTTGCGTTCCTAGTCTCCTGTTACAAATCGTGAACATTTTTCGAAATTAAATTAGGATGGACATTCTGAACCACAATTTTTCGGTCGATTTTTGAAGTGCAAAATACCTCTATGCGTTCCTAGTCTCCTGTTACAAATCGTGAAAATTTGTCGAAATTAAATTATGATAGACATTCTGAACCGCAATTTTTCGATCGATTTTTGAAGTGCGAAATACCTCTTTGCGTTCCTAGTCTCCTGTTACAAATCGTGAAAATTTTTCGAAAATAAATTAGGATAGACATTCTGAACCGCAATTTTTCGATCGATTTTTGAAGTGCAAAATACCTCTTTGCGTTCCTAGTCTCCTGTTACAAATCGTGAAAATTTGTCGAAATTAAATTATGATAGACATTCTGAACCGCAATTTTTCGATCGATTTTTGAAGTGCGAAATACCTCTTTGCGTTCCTAGTCTCCTGTTACAAATCGTGAAAATTTGTCGAAATTAAATTATGATAGACATTCTGAACCGCAAATTTTCGATCGATTTTTGAAGTGCTAAATACCTCTTTGCGTTCCTAGTCTCCTGTTACAAATCGTGAAAATTTGTGGAAATTAAATTATGATAGACATTCTGAACCGCAATTTTTCGATCGATTTTTGAAGTGCGAAATACCTCTTTTCGTTCCTAGTCTCCTGTTACAAATCGTGAAAATTTGTGGAAATAAAATTATGATAGACATTCTGAACCGCAAATTTTCGATCGATTTTTGAAGTGCTAAATACCTCTTTGCGTTCCTAGTCTCCTGTTACAAATCGTGAAAATTTGTGGAAATTAAATTATGATAGACATTCTGAACCGCAATTTTTCGATCGATTTTTGAAGTGCGAAATACCTCTTTGCGTTCCTAGTCTCCTGTTACAAATCGTGAAAATTTTTCGAAAATAAATTAGGATAGACATTCTGAACCGCAATTTTTCGATCGATTTTTGAAGTGCAAAATACCTCTTTGCGTTCCTAGTCTCCTGTTACAAATCGTGAAAATTTGTCGAAATTAAATTATGATAGACATTCTGAACCGCAATTTTTCGATCGATTTTTGAAGTGCGAAATACCTCTTTGCGTTCCTAGTCTCCTGTTACAAATCGTGAAAATTTTTCGAAATTATATTACGATAGACATTCTGAACCGCAAATTTTCGATCGATTTTTGAAGTGCAAAATACCTCTTTGCGTTCCTAGTCTCCTGTTACAAATCGTGAAAATTTTTCGAAATTATATTACGATAGACATTCTGAACCGCAATTTTTCGATCGATTTTTGAAGTGCAAAATACCTCTTTGCGTTCCTAGTCTCCTGTTACAAATCGTGAAAATTTGTGGAAATAAAATTATGATAGACATTCTGAACCGCAAATTTTCGATCGATTTTTGAAGTGCGAAATACCTCTTTGCGTTCCTAGTCTCCTGTTACAAATCGTGAAAATTTGTCGAAATTAAATTAGGATAGACATTCTGAACCGCAATTTTTCGATCGATTTTTGAAGTGCGAAATACCTCTTTTCGTTCCTAGTCTCCTGTTACAAATCGTGAAAATTTGTCGAAATTAAATTAGGATAGACATTCTGAACCGCAATTTTTCGATCGATTTTTGAAGTGCGAAATACCTCTTTTCGTTCCTAGTCTCCTGTTACAAATCGTGAAAATTTGTCGAAATTAAATTAGGATAGACATTCTGAACCGCAAATTTTCGATCGATTTTTGAAGTGCGAAATACCTCTTTGCGTTCCTAGTCTCCTGTTACAAATCGTGAAAATTTGTCGAAATTAAATTATGATAGACATTCTGAACCGCAATTTTTCGATCGATTTTTGAAGTGCAAAATACCTCTTTGCGTTCCTAGTCTCCTGTTACAAATCGTGAAAATTTGTCGAAATTAAATTAGGATAGACATTCTGAACCGCAAATTTTCGATCGATTTTTGAAGTGCTAAATACCTCTTTGCGTTCCTAGTCTCCTGTTACAAATCGTGAAAATTTTTCGAAATTAAATTAGGATAGACATTCTGAACCGCAATTTTTCGATCGATTTTTGAAGTGCAAAATACCTCTTTTCGTTCCTAGTCTCCTGTTACAAATCGTGAAAATTTGTCGAAATTAAATTAGGATAGACATTCTGAACCGCAATTTTTCGATCGATTTTTGAAGTGCAAAATACCTCTTTGCGTCCCTAGTCTCCTGTTACAAATCGTGAAAATTTGTCGAAATTAAATTAGGATAGACATTCTGAACCGCAAATTTTCGATCGATTTTTGAAGTGCGAAATACCTCTTTTCGTTCCTAGTCTCCTGTTACAAATCGTGAAAATTTGTCGAAATTAAATTAGGATAGACATTCTGAACCGCAATTTTTCGATCGATTTTTGAAGTGCAAAATACCTCTTTGCGTCCCTAGTCTCCTGTTACAAATCGTGAAAATTTGTGGAAATTAAATTATGATAGACATTCTGAACCGCAATTTTTCGATCGATTTTTGAAGTGCAAAATACCTCTTTTCGTTCCTAGTCTCCTGTTACAAATCGTGAAAATTTGTCGAAATTAAATTAGGATAGACATTCTGAACCGCAATTTTTCGATCGATTTTTGAAGTGCGAAATACCTCTTTTCGTTCCTAGTCTCCTGTTACAAATCGTGAAAATTTGTCGAAATTAAATTAGGATAGACATTCTGAACCGCAAATTTTCGATCGATTTTTGAAGTGCGAAATACCTCTTTGCGTTCCTAGTCTCCTGTTACAAATCGTGAAAATTTGTCGAAATTAAATTATGATAGACATTCTGAACCGCAATTTTTCGATCGATTTTTGAAGTGCAAAATACCTCTTTGCGTTCCTAGTCTCCTGTTACAAATCGTGAAAATTTGTCGAAATTAAATTAGGATAGACATTCTGAACCGCAAATTTTCGATCGATTTTTGAAGTGCTAAATACCTCTTTGCGTTCCTAGTCTCCTGTTACAAATCGTGAAAATTTTTCGAAATTAAATTAGGATAGACATTCTGAACCGCAATTTTTCGATCGATTTTTGAAGTGCGAAATACCTCTTTGCGTTCCTAGTCTCCTGTTACAAATCGTGAACATTTTTCGAAATTAAATTAGGATGGACATTCTGAACCACAATTTTTCGGTCGATTTTTGAAGTGCAAAATACCTCTATGCGTTCCTAGTCTCCTGTTACAAATCGTGAAAATTTGTCGAAATTAAATTATGATAGACATTCTGAACCGCAAATTTTCGATCGATTTTTGAAGTGCAAAATACCTCTATGCGTTCCTAGTCTCCTGTTACAAATCGTGAAAATTTTTCGAAATTAAATTAGGATAGACATTCTGAACCGCAATTTTTCGATCGATTTTTGAAGTGCAAAATACCTCTTTTCGTTCCTAGTCTCCTGTTACAAATCGTGAAAATTTGTCGAAATTAAATTATGATAGACATTCTGAACCGCAATTTTTCGATCGATTTTTGAAGTGCAAAATACCTCTTTGCGTTCCTAGTCTCCTGTTACAAATCGTGAAAATTTGTGGAAATTAAATTATGATAGACATTCTGAACCGCAAATTTTCGATCGATTTTTGAAGTGCGAAATACCTCTTTGCGTTCCTAGTCTCCTGTTACAAATCGTTAAAATTTTTCGAAATTAAATTAGGATAGACATTCTGAACCGCAATTTTTCGATCGATTTTTGAAGTGCAAAATACCTCTTTGCGTCCCTAGTCTCCTGTTACAAATCGTTAAAATTTTTCGAAATTAAATTAGGATAGACATTCTGAACCGCAAATTTTCGATCGATTTTTGAAGTGCAAAATACCTCTTTGCGTTCCTAGTCTCCTGTTACAAATCGTGAAAATTTGTGGAAATTAAATTATGATAGACATTCTGAACCGCAAATTTTCGATCGATTTTTGAAGTGCGAAATACCTCTTTGCGTTCCTAGTCTCCTGTTACAAATCGTGAAAATTTGTCGAAATTAAATTAGGATGGACATTCCGAACCGCAATTTTTCAATCGATTTTTTAAGTGCAAAATACCTCTTTGCGTTCCTAGTCTCCTGTTACAAATCGTGAAAATTTGTGGAAATTAAATTATGATAGACATTCTGAACCGCAAATTTTCGATCGATTTTTGAAGTGCGAAATACCTCTTTGCGTTCCTAGTCTCCTGTTACAAATCGTGAACATTTTTCGAAATTAAATTAGGATGGACATTCTGAACCACAATTTTTCGATCGATTTTTGAAGTGCAAAATACCTCTTTGCGTTCCTAGTCTCCTGTTACAAATCGTGAAAATTTGTCGAAATTAAATTAGGATAGATATTCTGAACCGCAATTTTTCGATCGATTATTGAAGTGCAAAATACCTCTTTGCGTTCCTAGTCTCCTGTTGCAAATCGTGAAAATTTGTGGAAATTAAATTATGATAGACATTCTGAACCGCAAATTTTCGATCGATTTTTGAAGTGCGAAATACCTCTTTGCGTTCCTAGTCTCCTGTTACAAATCGTGAAAATTTTTCGAAATTAAATTAGGATGGACATTCTGAACCACAATTTTTCGATCGATTTTTGAAGTGCAAAATACCTCTTTGCGTTCCTAGTCTCCTGTTACAAATCGTGAAAATTTGTGGAAATTAAATTATGATAGACATTCTGAACCGCAAATTTTCGATCGATTTTTGAAGTGCGAAATACCTCTTTGCGTTCCTAGTCTCCTGTTACAAATCGTGAACATTTTTCGAAATTAAATTAGGATGGACATTCTGAACCACAATTTTTCGATCGATTTTTGAAGTGCGAAATACCTCTTTGCGTTCCTAGTCTCCTGTTACAAATCGTGAAAATTTGTCGAAATTAAATTAGGATAGATATTCTGAACCGCAATTTTTCGATCGATTTTTGAAGTGCAAAATACCTCTTTGCGTTCCTAGTCTCCTGTTGCAAATCGTGAAAATTTGTCGAAATTAAATTAGGATAGACATTCTGAACCGCAAATTTTCGATCGATTTTTGAAGTGCGAAATACCTCTTTGCGTTCCTAGTCTCCTGTTACAAATCGTGAACATTTTTCGAAATTAAATTAGGATGGACATTCTGAACCACAATTTTTCGATCGATTTTTGAAGTGCAAAATACCTCTTTGCGTTCCTAGTCTCCTGTTACAAATCGTGAAAATTTGTCGAAATTAAATTAGGATAGATATTCTGAACCGCAATTTTTCGATCGATTTTTGAAGTGCAAAATACCTCTTTGCGTTCCTAGTCTCCTGTTGCAAATCGTGAAAATTTGTGGAAATTAAATTATGATAGACATTCTGAACCGCAAATTTTCGATCGATTTTTGAAGTGCGAAATACCTCTTTGCGTTCCTAGTCTCCTGTTACAAATCGTGAACATTTTTCGAAATTAAATTAGGATGGACATTCTGAACCGCAATTTTTCGATCGATTTTTTAAGTGCAAAATACCTCTTTGCGTTCCTAGTCTCCTGTTACAAATCGTGAAAATTTGTCGAAATTAAATTAGGATGGACATTCTGAACCACAATTTTTCGATCGATTTTTGAAGTGCAAAATACCTCTTTGCGTTCCTAGTCTCCTGTTGCAAATCGTGAAAATTTGTGGAAATTAAATTATGATAGACATTCTGAACCGCAATTTTTCGATCGATTTTTGAAGTGCGAAATACCTCTTTGCGTTCCTAGTCTCCTGTTACAAATCGTGAACATTTTTCGAAATTAAATTAGGATGGACATTCTGAACCACAATTTTTCGATCGATTTTTGAAGTGCAAAATACCTCTTTGCGTTCCTAGTCTCCTGTTGCAAATCGTGAAAATTTGTGGAAATTAAATTATGATAGACATTCTGAACCGCAAATTTTCGATCGATTTTTGAAGTGCGAAATACCTCTTTGCGTTCCTAGTCTCCTGTTACAAATCGTGAACATTTTTCGAAATTAAATTAGGATGGACATTCTGAACCACAATTTTTCGATCGATTTTTGAAGTGCAAAATACCTCTTTGCGTTCCTAGTCTCCTGTTGCAAATCGTGAAAATTTGTGGAAATTAAATTATGATAGACATTCTGAACCGCAAATTTTCGATCGATTTTTGAAGTGCGAAATACCTCTTTGCGTTCCTAGTCTCCTGTTACAAATCGTGAACATTTTTCGAAATTAAATTAGGATGGACATTCTGAACCACAATTTTTCGATCGATTTTTGAAGTGCAAAATACCTCTTTGCGTTCCTAGTCTCCTGTTACAAATCGTGAAAATTTGTCGAAATTAAATTAGGATAGATATTCTGAACCGCAATTTTTCGATCGATTTTTGAAGTGCAAAATACCTCTTTGCGTTCCTAGTCTCCTGTTGCAAATCGTGAAAATTTGTGGAAATTAAATTATGATAGACATTCTGAACCGCAAATTTTCGATCGATTTTTGAAGTGCGAAATACCTCTTTGCGTTCCTAGTCTCCTGTTACAAATCGTGAACATTTTTCGAAATTAAATTAGGATGGACATTCTGAACCACAATTTTTCGATCGATTTTTGAAGTGCAAAATACCTCTTTGCGTTCCTAGTCTCCTGTTACAAATCGTGAAAATTTGTCGAAATTAAATTAGGATAGATATTCTGAACCGCAATTTTTCGATCGATTTTTGAAGTGCAAAATACCTCTTTGCGTTCCTAGTCTCCTGTTGCAAATCGTGAAAATTTGTGGAAATTAAATTATGATAGACATTCTGAACCGCAAATTTTCGATCGATTTTTGAAGTGCGAAATACCTCTTTGCGTTCCTAGTCTCCTGTTACAAATCGTGAACATTTTTCGAAATTAAATTAGGATGGACATTCTGAACCACAATTTTTCGATCGATTTTTGAAGTGCAAAATACCTCTTTGCGTTCCTAGTCTCCTGTTGCAAATCGTGAAAATTTGTGGAAATTAAATTATGATAGACATTCTGAACCGCAAATTTTCGATCGATTTTTGAAGTGCGAAATACCTCTTTGCGTTCCTAGTCTCCTGTTACAAATCGTGAACATTTTTCGAAATTAAATTAGGATGGACATTCTGAACCACAATTTTTCGATCGATTTTTGAAGTGCAAAATACCTCTTTGCGTTCCTAGTCTCCTGTTACAAATCGTGAAAATTTGTCGAAATTAAATTAGGATAGATATTCTGAACCGCAATTTTTCGATCGATTTTTGAAGTGCAAAATACCTCTTTGCGTTCCTAGTCTCCTGTTGCAAATCGTGAAAATTTGTGGAAATTAAATTATGATAGACATTCTGAACCGCAAATTTTCGATCGATTTTTGAAGTGCGAAATACCTCTTTGCGTTCCTAGTCTCCTGTTACAAATCGTGAACATTTTTCGAAATTAAATTAGGATGGACATTCTGAACCACAATTTTTCGATCGATTTTTGAAGTGCAAAATACCTCTTTGCGTTCCTAGTCTCCTGTTGCAAATCGTGAAAATTTGTGGAAATTAAATTATGATAGACATTCTGAACCGCAAATTTTCGATCGATTTTTGAAGTGCGAAATACCTCTTTGCGTTCCTAGTCTCCTGTTACAAATCGTGAACATTTTTCGAAATTAAATTAGGATGGACATTCTGAACCACAATTTTTCGATCGATTTTTGAAGTGCAAAATACCTCTTTGCGTTCCTAGTCTCCTGTTACAAATCGTGAAAATTTTTCGAAATTAAATTAGGATGGACATTCCGAACCGCAATTTTTCGATCGATTTTTTAAGTGCAAAATACCTCTTTGCGTTCCTAGTCTCCTGTTGCAAATCGTGAAAATTTGTGGAAATTAAATTATGATAGACATTCTGAACCGCAAATTTTCGATCGATTTTTGAAGTGCGAAATACCTCTTTGCGTTCCTAGTCTCCTGTTACAAATCGTGAACATTTTTCGAAATTAAATTAGGATGGACATTCTGAACCACAATTTTTCGATCGATTTTTGAAGTGCAAAATACCTCTTTGCGTTCCTAGTCTCCTGTTACAAATCGTGAAAATTTTTCGAAATTAAATTAGGATGGACATTCCGAACCGCAATTTTTCGATCGATTTTTTAAGTGCAAAATACCTCTTTGCGTTCCTAGTCTCCTGTTACAAATCGTGAAAATTTGTCGAAATTAAATTAGGATGGACATTCTGAACCACAATTTTTCGATCGATTTTTGAAGTGCAAAATACCTCTTTGCGTTCCTAGTCTCCTGTTGCAAATCGTGAAAATTTGTGGAAATTAAATTATGATAGACATTCTGAACCGCAAATTTTCGATCGATTTTTGAAGTGCGAAATACCTCTTTGCGTTCCTAGTCTCCTGTTACAAATCGTGAACATTTTTCGAAATTAAATTAGGATGGACATTCTGAACCACAATTTTTCGATGGATTTTTGAAGTGCAAAATACCTCTTTGCGTTCCTAGTCTCCTGTTACAAATCGTGAAAATTTGTCGAAATTAAATTAGGATGGACATTCCGAACCGCAATTTTTCGATCGATTTTTTAAGTGCAAAATACCTCTTTGCGTTCCTAGTCTCCTGTTACAAATCGTGAAAATTTGTCGAAATTAAATTAGGATAGATATTCTGAACCGCAATTTTTCGATCGATTTTTGAAGTGCAAAATACCTCTTTGCGTTCCTAGTCTCCTGTTGCAAATCGTGAAAATTTGTGGAAATTAAATTATGATAGACATTCTGAACCGCAAATTTTCGATCGATTTTTGAAGTGCGAAATACCTCTTTGCGTTCCTAGTCTCCTGTTACAAATCGTGAAAATTTGTCGAAATTAAATTAGGATGGACATTCTGAACCGCAATTTTTCGATCGATTATTGAAGTGCAAAATACCTCTTTGCGTTCCAAGTCTCCTGTTACAAATCGTTAAAATTTTTCGAAATTAAATTAGGATAGACATTCTGAACCGCAAATTTTCGATCGATTTTTGAAGTGCGAAATACCTCTTTGCGTTCCTTGTCTCCTGTTACAAATCGTGAAAATTTTTCGAAATTAAATTAGGATAGACATTCTGAACCGCAATTTTTCGATCGATTTTTGAAGTGCGAAATACCTCTTTGCGTTCCTAGTCTCCTGTTACAAATCGTGAAAATTTTTCGAAATTATATTACGATAGACATTCTGAACCGCAATTTTTCGATCGATTTTTGAAGTGCAAAATACCTCTTTGCGTTCCTAGTCTCCTGTTACAAATCGTGAAAATTTGTCGAAATTAAATTATGATAGACATTCTGAACCGCAATTTTTCGATCGATTTTTGAAGTGCAAAATACCTCTTTGCGTTCCTAGTCTCCTGTTGCAAATCGTGAAAATTTGTGGAAATTAAATTATGATAGACATTCTGAACCGCAAATTTTCGATCGATTTTTGAAGTGCGAAATACCTCTTTGCGTTCCTAGTCTCCTGTTACAAATCGTGAACATTTTTCGAAATTAAATTAGGATGGACATTCTGAACCACAATTTTTCGATCGATTTTTGAAGTGCAAAATACCTCTTTGCGTTCCTAGTCTCCTGTTGCAAATCGTGAAAATTTGTGGAAATTAAATTATGATAGACATTCTGAACCGCAAATTTTCGATCGATTTTTGAAGTGCGAAATACCTCTTTGCGTTCCTAGTCTCCTGTTACAAATCGTGAACATTTTTCGAAATTAAATTAGGATGGACATTCTGAACCACAATTTTTCGATCGATTTTTGAAGTGCAAAATACCTCTTTGCGTTCCTAGTCTCCTGTTACAAATCGTGAAAATTTTTCGAAAATAAATTAGGATAGACATTCTGAACCGCAATTTTTCGATCGATTTTTGAAGTGCAAAATACCTCTTTGCGTTCCTAGTCTCCTGTTACAAATCGTGAAAATTTGTCGAAATTAAATTATGATAGACATTCTGAACCGCAATTTTTCGATCGATTTTTGAAGTGCGAAATACCTCTTTGCGTTCCTAGTCTCCTGTTACAAATCGTGAAAATTTTTCGAAATTATATTACGATAGACATTCTGAACCGCAAATTTTCGATCGATTTTTGAAGTGCAAAATACCTCTTTGCGTTCCTAGTCTCCTGTTACAAATCGTGAAAATTTTTCGAAATTATATTACGATAGACATTCTGAACCGCAATTTTTCGATCGATTTTTGAAGTGCAAAATACCTCTTTGCGTTCCTAGTCTCCTGTTACAAATCGTGAAAATTTGTCGAAATTAAATTATGATAGACATTCTGAACCGCAATTTTTCGATCGATTTTTGAAGTGCGAAATACCTCTTTGCGTTCCTAGTCTCCTGTTACAAATCGTGAAAATTTTTCGAAATTATATTACGATAGACATTCTGAACCGCAAATTTTCGATCGATTTTTGAAGTGCAAAATACCTCTTTGCGTTCCTAGTCTCCTGTTACAAATCGTGAAAATTTTTCGAAATTATATTACGATAGACATTCTGAACCGCAATTTTTCGATCGATTTTTGAAGTGCAAAATACCTCTTTGCGTTCCTAGTCTCCTGTTACAAATCGTGAAAATTTGTCGAAATTAAATTATGATAGACATTCTGAACCGCAATTTTTCGATCGATTTTTGAAGTGCAAAATACCTCTTTGCGTTCCTAGTCTCCTGTTACAAATCGTGAAAATTTTTCGAAATTAAATTATGATAGACATTCTGAACAGCAAATTTTCGATCGATTTTTGAAGTGCAAAATGCCTCTTTTCGTTCCTAGCCTCCTGTTACAAATCGTGAACATTTGTCGAAATTAAATTAGGATAGACATTCTGAACAGCAATTTTTCGATCGATGTTTGAAGTGCAAAGCAACTCTTGTTACAAATTGTGAATATTTTTCGAAAAGTGAATTCAGGGTAGACATTCTGAAAAATATCTCGTTTCGTTCTTAGTCTTCTGATAATAAATTTTTAAATATTTCATCATGAGAACACTTTGGTCTTTCATTGTTTAAATACATGCATTCATTCATTGACAAAGAAGATTCTTAGAATTAGTTAGTTTTTATGGCCCTTAAAAGGGCCGTTGTTTTCGGGGGTGGGGCGCCCAAAATTTACCGTTGTAATATCTCTAGAAGATGTTGGTGTGGTCGACTACCTTCTCTAGAGAGCTGATTTCTCGTGACGGTCACAAATACCCCTTGCTTCTTATCCCGTCAATCCCTGCAATTCTTGGATGCGTTTTCAATTATTTTATTGGGTCATAAATATTTAGGTAGGAAATGATTAGGGTATTAGGTTTTATTTATATAATTCACCAAGGCTTCCAAAAATATCCACCTGAAAATGGTTAAAAAACGTTGACCGGAGTTTAAGTTGTAAAGACAAAATAATTTTATCTAATACTATAAGTTATATTTCACTAAATGCAATAGTCCAATAGTCCAATTTTCGGAATCATATATCATGTTGAACACACATAAACACACACATCACACACAACATTTTTTGTACGCATTTTTTCCCGAGTAATGTTCTATGTTAAAACATGGCGAAAATGATCAAATGACTAAAACTTTTTTTTTTCCGAAAATAATTACTTTACACGCCTTTTCCCGTCATTAGGAATCGTCATGAATTTTTTTTTAATCTTTCTGAGATCAAACATTTTTACTTGCATTTTTTTCACGATCACAATACTTTCTCGTACTTCGTAACAGAGAAAGTAAAAATAGTTTTTCGAATGAGGTCATAGCCAACAATGGTTTCCATTTAAAAAAATGTAAGTTTGCGTCATATCTCGGAAAATAATGGCGTTAAAATTTTTCTGAATTTATTTTATTAAGCTGTGTAAAATTATCTACAACTTTGTGCTTACCAATTTTTTTTCTCTGTCGTAATAACCGAGATATATTAATTTGAAAAAATTGACACATTTTTTAAAATATCTAGTTACCTTTCATTTTGTTGAAAACTTTGAAAGTGTTATTTTATTGGGCTCATAAAACTGCACTTCTTTGCCTATTTAACCGTTCCTCTATCTCTTATAGTTTCAGAGATCCCCATAGAGAACATCGAAAAAACTCACCCCCTATAATAAATCTCCCTAGTAATTGTCAGTCGGTTCACGTCTATTGTGTATCAAAATTCATATTTCCGTTTCCCTTCCCATTCTCATTACAGTTCCCGGGTTGTTGTGATACTTTTTAAATTCGTATTCACCTTATTTACAAACCAATTCGGTTTTTTTCTGTTGAAACAAAGTTTCCTTACTTTATTACAAATTTCTATTTTAAAATTAAATTGTAGTAATCTCTACATTACAGTTTCCTTTTTCAATAAAATAAATGATATCTGTACATAATTTGTAGATTTCTATTTTAAAATTAAATTATAATTACCTGTAAATTAAACACAGTTATCTATTTTCCCTCAAATAGGAATCTTTACTTAATTTCAGTTTTCTATTTTAATTAAATTATAATTACCTGTAAATTAAATAGTTACCTATTTTCACTCAAATAGGAATCTTTATCTAATTACAGTTTTTTATTTTAAACTAAATTATAATTATCTGTAAAATTATACAGAGCTTCCTACTTTTAAAACAAATTACAGATAACTGTACAATAATTGCAATTTTCTTTTTTTTTAATGTTATCAAAGGCATCTATAACCAAATTATAGTTTACTATTTTTAATTACTATCATTATATTATTATTTTCTCTCTCTCCAATGATCCCAATCACTTGTCAAATAAGATAAGACAAGTCAGATTCAAATGAATCATAATTTAATCAAAAATTTCAACTTGTAAATATAAAAGGTCAACTGTGGTTCACTTCCAATTACCAATGAGTGTTAATATGAACTGACAACAATAAAACCCTCCCGAGGTAAGAACATGATTATAAGAAAACGATAAATGTGAATAGTGGAAAAAATTATGGATCCGAAAGTGGATTTAAAAACATGTGGAGTGTGTGGAGATAAAGCCCTCGGGTATAATTTTAACGCAGTGACATGTGAGAGCTGTAAGGCTTTCTTTAGACGCAACGCGTTGTCCAATAAGACTTTCCAGTGCCCGTTTAACGAGAAATGTGATATAACCACCGTAACACGGAGGTTCTGCCAGAAGTGCAGGTTGGATAAATGCTTTACAATTGGGATGCGGAAGGATTACATCATGTCTGAAGAGGATAAGAAAATGAAGAGGAAGAAAATCGAACAGAATAAAGCGATCAAGAGATCTCACCACAACAACGGATTCAAGCAGGGTTTTAAAAAGATGAAGAAGGAATCGTTTTACGAGGAAGATTCACAAGAATCCGACGAGACTAGTCGGCAGGAATACAGCGATTATTCCTCACCGGAAGCACAAGTAGATTCTCCGAGTAACAGTGAGTGCATGATCCGTACCATTTTAAATCCCGCCCTGAAAGTTTCCTCCGGTGTTAAAGAAGAGGAAGTCAGTCCGCTTTTGAGTTCATTAATAAATAATAATGAAATTAATTGTAATAATAATGTTCTGGGGGTACAAAATGTGACGAGTGATGTTACGAAAGATATCTTGGAGGAAGTTCAAAGGTGAGTTTATAATTTTTTTTTTTATGATCTGTAATAATTTATGGGATCGATTTTGTATTCATTGTATTAATTTTAGCCCCTAATGTATAATCATTTTTTTTATTCAGTAGTGGTTTGATTAAACAGTATTTCTTCAAATAAGTTAAAAAAAAATTATACAATTGGTTTCGATACTTATACATACAGTAGTTATCTGAGTCAAAAATGTATTATTGGTTAGCAATTTTTTGACTAAATAAATAAAAATATGCTTCAGAGTTCAGAGGTTAATTAAAACTCTCAACTAGTTTAATTAATTATGGTATTTTCAAGAGAATTTGATTAAGATTGTAGACTAGAGGTGGGCGAAATTATTCTTTTTGGTGAATTGCCTCAGCAAAAAGAGTCGACTCATGACTCTTTTGTACAAAGTGAAAAGTATGTCGAGAAAAAAGTGATGAGCAAAAAAAGGTCCTCGCTTTCCAAAAATGTTACTTTATTTTCTTATTCGTTATAATAAATTAACTTGGAAAACCGGTGGCACATTTATTATTTATTCACAATTAATTTATTTATTCTTTTTATAATTCAATACAGTGCAATGTATAATGATTTGAATTTTTTCCATTTGACACCAAAGGGTTTTGTTTTATTGGTAGGACTCTAAATAGGAACGTTGCCAAGGATCTTATTTTTCCTTAGTGAGTTATTGTTGAAAACTATCAAATTTTATATTTGCATTGAAATAATAAAATGTTTCCTGCACAATATAAACATTTTAATATCCAGTAATATTGTAGGAACTGCCGAGAATATTTTTCCCAATTAGATGGTTCTTATAAATACCTATTAAAATCATTTTTAATCCCATACTAATAGCATTACATTTGTTTAATTTCATTTTGATAAAAAAAATTATATCAATTTTTTTCGCCAGTTAAGTTTACAGGTGTTCACTGTTTTGTTATCTAAGCAGATGTGAAGTATTCGCTATCATATTTACGTACTAAGATTATTATCTATATTGTTACAAATTAAATGAAGTGGGTGAATTAAATACAATTTTAATTGAAATAAACACTTACTTGATATATCATGTCCAACATTAACTTTAGGGATGACATGCATAATATGACTTATTGCAATTATTGGTGGATTTATTTCTTCATGAAGTATCAATCACTTTGCTCTGAACATACTTTGTTTTCTAGGATACCGATTCAACCTAATTCCATGGAGTCGATACTATGTGAAGCCATAAAATTAGAGTACGAAGCCTATTCGTCTATAGCCCAAAATCTAGGCAGCTCAAGAGAGTTGAATGATGCTGAACGAGCAAAACTAAACGAGCTTATTGTCGCCAACAAAGCCCTCTTGACGCCCGTTGATGATGACCTTTCCAATCTCATTGCTGAAGATTGCAGATTGAAGGTGCAAAAATGTTAAATAAAATACAGCTTTACTTAACTTTAATCTGTTTTTGGACCGTACCGGTACAACTGCTTGAAATTCTTCAAACTACTCTCCTCCAGCTTCAATACACTTGCAGAGACGTGTCTGGAAGGCACCTTGAAACTCTTCGATGGGTCTTTTAGGAACGTTGTAACATTGCTTTTGGTTGTTTTCCATGGACTCCCAGTGCTTTCCTTTCAACTTTCTCCTCAGTCGGAAAAAGAAATTAAAGTCGCACGGAGCCAAGTCGGTACTGTAAGGAGGCTGGGGAACACCGGGGTGTTGCTCCACAGGAAATTGGTAATGATGAAAGTCATGTGGCTGGGGGCATTGTCTTGGTGGAGCCTGACCATGGCTTCAATGTCGGCCCTCACGCGCGTTTCAATCTCTTGAGCACCTGCAGGTAAAAGGCTGAGTTGACAATTGGGAGTCCACGGAAAACATCCAAACGCATGTTAGAACCTTTCTAAAAGACATTCCCGTCCAGGCGTTTCAGGGTGCCTGAAAAACTAGTGGTCATTTAGTTTAGCAATGTGCCAAGTTCTTTTATTTATCGAAATCACATACCACACATTCTACAATTGCAACAATTCTTCATAGGCAAAATCTGATAGAGCACTCCTATCCGATCCAGCACTACTGGACGTCATCAACCTGACGGCAGTTGCGATCCGGCGGCTCATAAAAATGGCGAAAAAAATAAACGCCTTCAAGAACATGTGCCAGGAGGATCAAGTGGCCCTTTTAAAGGGCGGCTGCACAGAGATGATGATCCTGAGAAGTGCCATGAACTACGATTCCAGTAAGCAAACTTGGCTGGTAAAATTTTTAGTTTGCACAATTTGCATCGGTCCAGTTTAGTGATTAATGTGTTTTTCCAGATTCCCCACATTAAGGAGAGTTTGAGCAGCCTAAAAGCGGACGTTTTAAAACAAGCGAAGGGTAATGTTTATCAGGAGCACGAGAGGTTCATTAAAACTTTCGATCCGAGATGGCGGTCTGACGAGAATATCGTGCTGATTTTGTGTGCGATCACGTTGTTCACACCTGATAGATCACGTGTCGTGCATCAAGATGTTATTAAACTAGAACAGGTAATATTTTGTCACTACATGTATTCATGTACATTGAGTGAATAACAATATTTAGAGCTGGTATTATAAAAGTCAATCAAATTTATTCGAAGATTAAAATATAAATGGAGTTTAGTTATATGTAAAATACATGTGGTACAAATATCAATTAAAATTTAATCACCAATTCAATTTAAATGACCTTTATAACACCTGCTCCTAATTAATTGTTTTAATTTTACATATTGTTAGTATTATCAAGAACAGTAATATGAAATAGATGTTATTACTATATTCTATTGCAGTGGTAATTGCATTTGTTAAGATTGGCTACTGATTATGTGGTCCTCAAGCCATTTAATTCAGCGCATTTATGTAGCTGTCAAAAGATAATAATAAATACAGTTTATTGAAACTCTAATAAATAAGAGCTACAAATGGCCATCGACCGAAGCCTATTAATACTAGCTACATTTGTTATTAGATTATTCTTAAATTAATTATGTTATTAATGTTATAGTATATTACATGGGATCTTAAGATATTACGTCTAAAGATATAATTTTTCATTTTACAGAATTCCTATTACTATCTACTAAGAAGGTACTTGGAAAGTGTCTACCCTGGCTGTGAAGCGAAATCCACATTTTTAAAGTTGATCCAAAAAATATCAGAGCTTCATAAATTAAATGAAGAAGTCATAAACTGTTACCTGGACGTCAACCCATCCGACATCGAACCCCTCCTAATAGAAATATTTGATATCAAGCACTAACATCAAACAAAAAGAAATTGAAGCATTCACGTTTATTTTATTTATATTGTACATATATATTGTAATAAATAATATTGTGATACATTTATGAATCGTAAAAATAACTTTGGTTGGATTTAGCACTTCTATTGTTTGAACCTCCGACGCGCCTCCTCCCCGGAATGTTGTCCTTTCTTCCCATAATTGGACTAGAACCACTGCTCATATTGCGGATTAAGTTTTTGAAGCTTTTTGCCTGGCTATCGTTGGAACTACTTTCTTGGGCTATTATGTAGAAATCGTCGAGCAGGTGTGGTGGCGGTTCTATGTGGCAAGGTGTAACAGTTGTTGGCTCTGAACCCTTGTCTATCAGTAAGGCCAACCTTTTCTTTAAGGATTCATTTTTCTCTTCGAGAATGCGGATTTTGTTGGCGTCTTCTTCGAAATGCATTAAGGTGGGTGTGGGCATGTACTGGAAATAACATTAATAGAAAAGGCAATTTACAAGTAGATTTGGATTGACTTTGATTATTATCCCAGCACCTACCTGAAATATAGAAGCCAAAAAGTTGTGCAACGAAACTAGTAGTGTGTCTTGCCACTGTTTTGTAAAATGCAGCGAGAATATGTGGTTTTCTTCAGGGTTTTTGATATAGGGTAAAACTGCAACACGAATTAATCATTATAAATAAATTTCCACCGCTTCTACAATACTTACCAAACCAATCTTTCCATTCATTAACTCCCTGTAATTCTGGCGTCATTTTTACAAAGAAATCGCTGATCTTTTCAGGTTTATTATTAACTGATGCATTTACTAGATACATTTTTAGTAAAGCGTATTCCAGTTTTTTAACACCTGAAATTAATAAGCAACAATAATAAATGAAGGGTACAGGGAATAAACCGGCTTAGTCCAAAATATCCAGTTTTTGCGATTTTGCCCCATCTTGTAGTGCAAAATATACTCTACCAGGTGGTGTAGATGCCAAATGACAGAACCGTCTAAGTCCACTATAATAACAACTTAATAATTCACCGTACAGGGAAAGAAACAGCTAAGTCAAATTTTAAAAACGCATTATCCACAAATTATAAAAATGTGACTAAGCCGGTTTATTCTCTGTACCCTTCAAATGTAAATATTTGATTTGCCATGAATGATATATTAGGGTCTACTATTGCTTGCATACAATAGGTCTTTGCCAGGGCTGGGTCTGTAGTGTAGTGACTGTGTGCAGAGCTTTAGTCGGAGCCCTAATTTTATATCAATAGATCAGTGAGTATAAATGAAATATAAAATTTTGTTTTTCAAATAATTTTCCGACAGCTGTAAATAGAAACTGTCTCTTTATAGGGCAATATACATTTTCATATCCAAAATATTATTTTAAATATTTATTATTAACTCTTAATGACCAAAGAGTTTTTTCTGGCATAGTAACTGACAACTGCTGAACTTATCACTCTGCAAACAACATGTTTCTTTCTATCAATAGCATAAGAACTCAACAGAAGAAGAGCCAATAGAAAATAGAAAAACAGACTTGAAATTAAACTAATTATTTATTTTGACTATAAAACTCATGATAAAATAGGTATCAGAAGTAAAAACATGAAAGCCACCATAGTGGTCATTAAAGAGTTAATGTAACGGGTCAGAGCAATGTTAGTAAAACCGGTGTCCCGGGCCCAAAATTACTCTGTTGGCAACCCTAGTCTAATATTCAATAAAAAGACGTATGTAATTCAATACGACTAATAATTACCTGGTGTAAAATGACTTTCCAGCTTTGAAAACATATGATTATCCAAATGGCTCCATAATTCCCTCAAAGAGTTAAGATCATACGTGTTGATGAAGTGCGTGAGCTGATCAATTATCTTATCCACACGAAAGCCCTTTTCCTTATCCGTTTTTAAGTCATTATCAAAAGATTTCACTGTTGCTCCGAAGCCTCTGTAGAGTAAGTATTCTCTAATTATTTCATCTAGAAACTGTACGTGTGCCATGATTACAGCTGATTAATTGACAGCTGTGACAGATTCAAAACATACAAACAAATTGGGTCACTTTTACAGGAAACTTTATATATCAGAAATGCCTATTGGAGCAACGAGATGGCGGTCAATCTTATGTGAAGTTCGACCTCCTCTTACAAGATGGCGATAAAACGCCAGATAATCAACCGCGGTATGAAGTCCGATCTCCACTTACGATATGGTGTAAACAATAAACCCGTATTAGTTGTGCCATTGTATGTATATACAATGGTTGTGCTTAATACATAGTTAAGTTTTTCAGCTTAATAAACTGCTAAGTCCAAACTTCTCTTACGAGATGGCGATGAAACGCTAAACAACAAACCCCGACGTGGAGTTTGACCTCCTCTTACGAGATGGCGATAGTTTAAGGGCCGGTATAATACGTAGCGGGAAATTCAAATACAAAAATAAACGGATAAAGGACCAATTTTAATACCGTGCAAAATACAAAAATACGTATCATGATATTTAATATAATGTTTGGTTTAGGGCTTTATGAGACTTAGATCTGATGTGTTTTATTGCATATCCCTGGATATAACTCTTTCCCAGTGGAGCAGACATAGGGCGTAGTGATGGTGCTGCCCTTGTCACCATTTTTTTAAAATTACCGTTTTAATTGCTTCATATTAACGATTTTAGATTAACTTATATCTAGAGTTAAATGTCTCGGATTTATATCGTCTCGTTATTTTTTAATTGTATCCACTTGACTAAAGTTATTACCCACAAATTGAGAACAAGTACTTGCTCTCAGTTTGAGCTTGCTCAGATATGTTACTGATACAAGTGTGCTAACTGGGTAAAAATAAAAACTAATTCCTCATCTTCTTAGACGGCTTCCATAAAAGATGTCAAAGGTTTTTCGTTAAATTTCGCTTTCATCACCATGTCACAAGCAGCTCTGAATTTAGTTTTAGGAAAACACTGTCACAATTCCTCTGACATTTCCAGAAAAACTGTGGCGTTTGATATTTAGTCCGAATACTATTCAAATTCCTTTAACTGACTGTGAACGTGAGTTTTCGCAGATGTATTTAATTGCCACTCCAAAAAAGGCTTAGTTGAAAATTAAGACAATTTTAGCACTCTTCACCTTTAAAATTTAAAATATGTACTGACATAGAGGATGACATTTGACGATAAATACTAACAGCAAGGAAGAATTGAACAAAACTTTGGAATTGACTATAAACATTTAACTCAAATACAATAAATTAAATTTGTGTTAAAACTCAATATATGAGAGAGAGAAACAATACATTTATCGAGACACTTTTACAAATAACCTCAACAAGCAATTGACCAGAGGTCTTTCAGCCCTTAATATTTAAATAATTTTATTAAAGGGTTAACAAGATTCGAGTTCCGGTACCTTTGTTCTTGCAAAACAAACACCTAGTATGGATGAGTGAATTATGGTAGAATGAGCAAAAAAACAATACTTTCATTTAGACAAATACAAGAAATTCAGAATCAACAATTAAAAATGCACATCTCTTAGCTTACGACGATCAAGAAAACGGTACCAAGCAATGCCATTATTTAAATTTCTTATTTCACGTTTTGAAAATGTAAATTGCGTTGTATTAAAGCAAACGCGAAGTGCTCGTTTAAGAATTTGCTAATTGGAACAAGCCTCAGTAATATTATTTATTAAAGGCATCAACCATAATATTTTTTCTTACTTCACTAAAATCCTGTTCACTACTAGGGAAAACGTTGAAAGATGGCTTCTGCAAATATCATTTTGGAAATACAAACCATAGATGGTAAAATTATCACAGCAGAAATTTTACCAACTCAAGTACCATATGTATAAAAATTATTTAGATAAAGGGTGGCTTTGTATTTCAGAACGTACGTTGCAGGTTTGATTCGTCGCATCACGTCTTCGCCACCAGTTGTTCAAAGTAATTAATTGACATAAAAACAAAAACGTACTGAACTAATCAAGACCATGATTTTGTTTATCATGGCCATGCCTTATCTAAATAATTTTTATACATATGGTATTATATTGTAATTCTTTGCCAAACTTGCTAATATTACACAAAGTTACAAATAACATATACAAAATATACACTTATTTTGAATTGCAAATAGACAGGTGAAGTTCACTAGTCGAGTTCTTCCACTTCCAGACCATTTAGACTTCTTATTGATCACACCAGACAGATGTTAAAGTAATGTAGGGAACTAATAACAGGGTTATTGTCCCATGGATTTAATCATTTGTGTGGCAAGTGTCCACCCCTTTGTCACCCCTGTGTACGTCTAGATTTAATTTATTGTATTGACAACCAGTTAAACGGGGGCGAAATGAATCTTACTTTTCAAAAATCAGATAAGTTATACTGCACTTACCTGTTAAAATAAGATGAGTCCACACAGCTCAATTATATTGAATTACAATTCAATTGTAGGTGCAAGGATGAATATACAAGTACTGTTTTTGTATCTATTTTATTACTGGATAGGTGTTTGATAAGATGATGGTGATGAAATAAAACTACAACCTAATATATGGAAGATATTATAATTAAACTTCCAGTTTTAAATGTATATTATATAGATTTAAATGAATCACCTAATTTACAATAGGTACAAGTCCGTAAGATGACACTGGAGTCGAGAGGGTTATATATTTATTTATATATATTTATATATATAGAACACAATGACATCTACAAATGATACATCATATTTTATTTATTGTCTAATTTATATTAATTTGTAATAAATGGGTCTCAAAGAATTTGGGCTACGACTAGTGTATTTACAAGAGTAAAACGCAAGTGAAAACCAGCGTCACCTTACAGATTTCAACGTGCACATCCATTAAAAGACTTACAACGAGAGCGGACACAGACATTATGGGTGCAACTATCTAGAGAAGGACACAACACACGAGTGAGGGGCAATTGACCCCTCGTACCGGCCCCCTGTTTTTTTTTTAATCATTAATTAGTGTGCCAGTATGAGAGGATTCAGTTAACCGTATATCATTTTTTTTTTGTATGGTAAAGTGAATCATTACAATGTATATATATATATTTTCTTACTCAAATAAATCGGGGTAAGTCTACTCACTATATATCAACATTTATGTGACTGCTAATACGGGGGATATTTGAAATTTGTGCAGTACTCTTTTAAAAGGTCACATTCAATTTAATCACATAATGCACTTCCACAATCAATGTATATGTGTAATAATAGGAAATGATAGATCCCATAAAGCCAATGAACGTTTAAACTAGGGACAATGATTACGGAAGTGTTGTTTTTTAATTATAATGTAATATTGCCATGTTTGTACAGTGTAATCCTAGGAAAAGTAACTAACTGATATTAATTGATGTTATTTTTTGGTGAACATAGATTTGCGAACACACTTATCATCTTAAAATAGCCTAAAAGACTACAACATTGTTTATATCTCAAAGATACTAAGTATGATAAAAAGTTTTTTTTCAACTACAGTAATATCTCACTTTGTCGCATCAACACACAGAGATGCAAGAAAAATTTAATTACATATTAATTATTTTCTTTCCAATTGACACTTATAAGTTTTGAATTGATGACTGGTGCTACTGAGAGTGGCCAGACCTAAACAACTGGCTAAGACTAAAATTAATTTTTTTTTTTTTATTAAAACTGGAACTATGCTATATAAAGGTCCAGTATAAAATTACCTACGTACACAAATATATCTTCAATATATGACGAAAGACTTATGTTTTTTTATATGTTATTTAGAGATCTTCGAAAGCCTACGTAATCAAGAAACAAACGTTAATGGAAACCATAGTAACATTTAGTATATAAGCCGGAAGACAGGGAGTGTCATTAGCACAGGAGTTCCGTGTCGCGAGACATGTCCAGCATGTAAGTTTGCCACGACACAAAACTTAAAACTTGATATATGGAAGCTATACAAGCATTTTTATATATTACAAAAACAACGGATGATCGACGCAAGGATCTCTCGATATTCACGAGTTAACCGGGTGTACAGAACTAAGGTCGAATTTTCCGGCCAAAATTCGAAAAAACGTTCTGAGAACTGGGTTAACCCGGTGGTGGGAACTTAATAAATATTTTTCGATGCCGATATTTAAAGAAATCCTGGGGTCAATCTCTGTGTGCAGAAACAGTACCGCAAGGCTAAAAAACCCGTTAAAAACCACCTGGTGTTGAACGGATATCTTCGCGCAAATGCACAAATGATGATCCTAAAAAAAGCACTAGCAAGTACACCCACACGAAAACATCCGGTCTCAACAAATTTTGGCTTTTTTTTGGGCGTACGCGTTCAAGGTGTGCTGCAATCGGAGCTGGAAATAATTTCGTATCTAATTTAGTAATACACCTTATTTTAATAACATATTACTAGATTTATCAATGGGATTAGTTCCCAGTGATACATCGTTTTGCAGATCAACTCTAATTAATTTTATTTACTCGCGTTAATATCAAGAGCACTACTTCATCTAGACAGCGAAAAAATCTACTAAACTACTTTCCTTTATACTTATTTATATAACCATGTTTAAACTTCAAAAGCACTAAATATGATGATTATTTGGGCAATCCTAAAAACACTCCAAAAAAGCACACCTTCTGCGCGTACGTCCAATAACTGCGGCTCCGGGAAAAAAGGGTGCAAGTGCAGCATTTAATTTGTCTCATTTGCAATTTTTCAAAAAACGTGCAGGCAGGTACTCAAATAGTAGGTACTGTTTTTTTATTTCATTAGTTATTTAATGTTTATATTTAGGCCTCTCATGATCTACTGATTGTGCACCTCTCTATTCAATTAATCAAAACTATCCCCTCTACACAAGTACTCAACTAAACTAATAATCTTCGTACCAGAAACACTTCCCTTAAAATTTAGAGCAGAATGTACATGAAAGAGTGTCTGACACAAGTAATCTGGTGCCATTTATGAAATTTATAATTTTTAATTTACTCGTTAATTTATTTATAGACGCACAACTAAATATTTACGTCTATGCGCATCTGTACACTAACTTTTTGCAAAACACGCATTTAAAATCTATTTAATATCCCATTGGTTTTCTTTTAAATAAAGATCTAAGTAACGACTTGCTTGTATATCACATATTTCGAACTTAACAAGAGTATTTAATATAATATTATTGCTACAGCAAATTCCGCATCTTTTTTTTTAATAATGTTTATAATCAATAAATTTATTATTCAATAATGCCTAACAAGCTAATGATGTTTTATATCCGATATCCTCCCAACAACTAAACTGTATATATTTATGTATATATATTTATATGAAATGGTCTAAAATTTAACAAAAGCTCACGTAACATTAACAACAAACAATGAAATTGGTTGGTGTGACAACCAACGATTCTTGATGACTATGCTTGGTTGTCGATGTTGAATGCCTGGAAAAAACATTAATAAACACATATAGTACATTATTGAACAATTTTAATAATGCAGGGTTACCACACATTCAAGTTAAATGAAACAAATATAAAATGTAATATTTAATAATAATACATTAATTTAGGTAGTAATGATACACACACTGCACACACGGCCCTACTTTATGAAAACTGTAAAATTCATAGAATTTAAATGCAGTTTATTGAAATTTATTTGATCGGTAATTTCACTAAAACATTTATCAAATAAAACTGTAGGCTGCTCATCCATCTAGTGAGAAAAAGGCTCAATACTTTTTTGACTACCCGATATTCAAACATCAGAACCATATGATAGTGTTGCCTTCATAATATAATAGATATATGGTAACCCTGCAAAAAAAAGAAACACTGGAGTTAAAAGTACTTACATTTAACCAAATAATCCCAAATATCCTCCGATGGTGCTGGCAAGACAAACTCCCAGAATAGAGAGACAGACCAATATCATGATCTTCTTCTGCAGATGAAATATAAAGAAGGGTTATAAACTGCATCTTAAATAACAATTGCCCGGTCACAAAAACTCTATGTGTGTATCCGTGGAGTGTCAGGAGGAGACAGAACCAAAATAAAGAGTCTTGATAAAATCATAAAATAATTTAATAAACCTAATAAAATGATATACATAAATTATGATAATAATAATAATAATAATAATAATACAATAAAGGAAAGGATGTGCAATAGAGGAATTGCATTAAAAACATAATAATTTACCCATTTACATAGCAAAAACATTTTTCCAAACAGTGGAGATTAATCAATCTAACCTAATATTTACAATGCGGTGGCTGGTGCTTGGAAAAATGTTTAAGGTCTAGTTTCAAGTAAACGTAAAGTAAAATGTATAAAAGTGACAATTCAAAAACACAAAAATTAGGAACGTCAGTTGGCTGTCAAAATGCGTCTCGATCTCACCTCAAGGTGCCTAAAGTGCTCGTGGACAGTTACATAAATGTGGTGGTGATGTTTCAAATTACAAATTCCGAAGAGTTACATGAGATTCACATTTATCCTTGTATTATTATCTTCAACTATAAGTATTGCAATATATCTTTTTTTATACAATATATATGTACAAATTAATAAACTATATATAAATTTTAAGCTTTTATACATTTATTATTTTAAAGTGGCTAGTTTTTGGGTACTTTCTATTATTGCTTAGATTAACACCCATATTAATGCACCTAAGCAGAATCTCCAGGAATCAATCACAAAAATTCCTGTTGGATACAATAAATTAATAATCCTCAGTTTCACGGCAGCATTTGAAAATTAACTTTTTTTTTAAGCTGGTCTGGTCCCTGATAACTTATTCTTAGTTTACTTTGGCTTTCCTAGGGACGTTGTTGTGAATGCCGATGTCGTGTAAGTTGTTAGTTATGTTTTCGTTTAGGTCAAGGTAGTAAATACTTGTGTGTAAAAAAAACGGATATGGAGTATGCATCTAGACCTACGGTAACATAACTGATAATATAATGATCAAAATGATGATGGCCACTGCCAAGCAGATAATGATCAGGATCTTTTTCTGTAAAAAGAACAAAAAGTAATAAAATAAATTAATAATGATCATCTACCAATAAAACAAAAAGATACTAATAGGCGCACACACACAGAAGCACACTTATTGTTGGGTGGGAAGCTCGATGCAAGTTAGAACATTTTTGGGAGAGTTCTAGTTTTAACATGTTTATGTGTTGAATATTACAAAGGCAAAATTAATTTCATATTTGAAGTTATGTTTTTTTAGTTTATTTATCAATCAATTCCAAAGTAAGGTTAGGTAATCTTCGATAGAAACAGAATATTAATTCTAATTACTTGATCAACTAATTATCATAAGGGTTTGAGTATTCGCATAACTATTTAACTGAATTACTGTATCAAATATCAAATAGAATAAAATGAAACAAAACATAATCTTAGAACATCACTTAACTTTAATCAAATAAATTCATTACATCATATGACAGTTAAGAATGTGTATAATAAACATTAAACTATTGATTCTGTCATTTATATGAATAAAGTTAAAATTCGTAAATCGAGGCTCTAATTAAAAAAAAAAACATTAGTCGAACTTTCACGAGACACTGCTTGTAGACAATTTATTTATTGAACACATAAACTCAGTATTATTCAGTGTTGAGGAACTTATTATATCGTGTGTTCGATAAAAAACGCCCAACGCCATAACTCTGTTATTTATTGACCGATTTGAATGAACTAAAAAATGAAGTCAATAGCTGTTTAAATACTATAAAATGGCGGCAATTATACATTTTTTCAAAATCAACTTCATTGTCAAATGATTGTCAACTTTAAATTTTTAAATGGCTGCATATACTTTTCTAATTTTATAATATTAGACATTGTTCTTCTGAATCCAATTATGCCTGTTATGTTGGTTTTAAGTTAATATTTATGCCAGAAAAAGATAATAAATCTTGTTCACATGATTTTTTTGGTAATCAACAAATGTCATTTATTGTATAAGAAATGCCAACTATTTGTTATTAGTGTGTGTTTCAGACATAATCATGAACAATAGCGAATTAACAGACATGTTACAAATTTATTTTCTATGTAATAGAAATCGAAGAGTTGCGGCACGAATTTATCATCCACGGTTTCCAGAGCGGCGAATACCAGAACCTAAATTTAGAAGGTTAGAAAGAAATTTGAGACGATATGGAGATAAAAAGTCAAAGAAGTGAATCGACAATTTCGTGTACTTGCAGAATTAGACGTTCTACTTAGTGTTTACAATAATCACAGAACATCTAAATCGCAAGTGAATTAATACTTGAACTACTTATTATTCATTCTATTCTACATTGAGTTGTGACGTATTTATTTATTGGGTCCTTATTATTCATGTTTGAGATAACCTTACAACAAATGACATTTGTCACTTTTTTCCAAGGCACGCTAATTATAATTTTAAATGGAAGGTTTACTTTAATTTTTTTCGACCAAAATATTGAACGAAAAACAACATATTGGGGATTATTGGATCCAGGAAAATAATGTCGAATCTAAAAAAAATAAAACATTATATGCTGCCATTTAAAAATTGTAAGTTGGCTATCATTTGACAATGAAGTTATTATTGAAAAAAATCAATATTGATGTCATTTGTTAGTATTTAAACCACCATTGATTTTGGTTTTTAGTTGATTCATATCGGTCAATAAATAACAGAGTTACGGCGTTGGGTGTTTTTTATCGAACACACGGTATATTATTGTACATATTATTTATTTTTAACACCAATCACTCTTGAAATCAGGCGACATACTTCTTATTAATACATGTATTAGCCTTACTTGCACTCATTTGAAGGACACACCACACTATAATCATTCTTGCATACCATATTAATGTTAATACGTATGTGGCATGTGTAATTTTTATTAAATCTGCATCATAAATATTTATTCCACGTTTTGGGGTATAAAAACCAAAATGTTTTTAAAGAGCATCATAAAATATTGATTTTTAAGTATACGGTGCGCTATATTAATTTAAAAATGTATTAGGAAATTTAGAAGTTAATTCACGAATTGATTTTATTTTCATAAACATATACAGGGTGCCTCAATTTTCATTGTTTTGAAAATGAACTTATGACCTCAGTATTCAGGTTCAAACATTCTGTATTTTATTTTATGCGTCCCACTTGTCACGTTGTCACACATGCAAATAAGAAATTATTTGTAATTCAAGTTCCTCTTAGTTTGATTCTGATTATCTGTAAGTCGAAAGTAGTAAACTAAAACAACAAATTTGTAATGGTAAAACATTTGCTTGTTGCTAATTTTTTGTTGAAATATTTGATTATTTTGTGGTTGACTTTTTTGACACTTTTGACAAAATGTGATTCATTGTAAATTTTTAGTCTGGAACCATTCAATAAAAAATATGAAATAATTACACAGTATGTTCATAAACGAATATCCCAATTTTGCAGAATTGAAAAAAAACTAAACAAAGTACAAACTATGGTTAATTGGAAATCAAAAATAACAGGTGAAAGTTTTAAATCACATCGATGTACTGATCGCCGAGCACCTTGCTCTTCACCAATGGCCTCCTCACAGCCCTGACATCACTGTGTGTTTTTTTCTGAGGCTACCATCAAACAGCAGGTGTTTGTTCCACTGCTACCAAATGATGTTGACGAACTTAAGACACGCATGCAGCCTTTCAAATCGTCACACCAGACAGGATTGTAGGATGAGTTACCATTCCGCCTTGATATCCTTCGTGTTACTAAAGAGGCTCACAATGAACACATCTTACTGTGTTGAATTTAAACTTTCAACTGTTATTTTTGATTTCCGATAAACAACAAATTTGTTCATAGCTCTGCAAAGTTGGGATATTCATTTATGTGCACACTGTATTAGCAAACTAAACCAAAAACATGTTAAAATCGAATAGCTTATTTGATCCCAAACACGATCACGCTTTCTCACATCACATCAAGTTTTACGAGTGAATAAATTGAAACAAAATAGCAAGCACATAGATCTACTCAAAAAGGGAAACAAGGTCGACTAAGTAAGTCATGCGTATAAAATGTACGAATGACGAGTAGTGTGATGATAAGTTAAATAAAATGAACATTATACAAAGGAAAGACTGTTTTTCGGGAGAGAGAGAGAGCGATAGTCACCTACCTTCCTGGCCCTACTTTGATATTGTGCGGCCGATTTCATTTCATTCCTTCCGATTTCGACGTGATTTTGTGTTTGACCGACGTGGTATTCGACGCGGTCAACCAGTTCTCCCTAGTTTTTCGTGTTTAACCGGTGTTGTCGTGTTTGTCGTTGTGGTAGCGGAGGTTTATATTTTTTTTTGGAGAGGGGGAGGTGATGACGAACGGGATTCAGGCGGGGGGGGGGGCAGTTTAGAAACACCGATATGCATATTGACAGCGCAAGTATATATATACAACACACGTAATCACATTTAGTTAGAGAGAATAAATCAACCCAGCAAAAAAGAGACAAACAAATACACAATAGAGTTAGTTCGACCGGTTATGAGTAGAAAATTTAGCAAACCACAGACAAAGCAAATTGTTAATATTTTTGGATTAAAACAATATCATAAATAAAGGGTTCAAAACGGGACGGTGTGGATGTGGTGGGGTGGAGGAGAAACAGAGAAAAAAAAATCGAAATTAAAAGCGAGAAACACTGTTTTGATTTATATACTAATGGAGTGACTCACCCGTCTTGCTTTGCTCTGGTACTTAAGGGCTTTCTTGGTATCTTGTGTAGCCGTTTGTACATAATCCACTGCGTGCTCTACATGGTATTCGATACGATCTATCATTTCGCCCTATTAAACCAAGCGGCAAGAAGACACCGATATTTCTTTGTTAATAATAAGAGAGTACAGAGGTTGCATACAAGAAAGCTTACTTAATATATGAAAAACTGCATCAAACGGTAAACTTAACATGTCCTTAAAAATGGTAAAATTTTGTATGCTTTAACAGATTATAAATAATCTTTAAAGTTGTTGTTATTCGTACATTTTTTTTTACTACTCTAAATCTATAGAGTCCAGAAAAAATCTTTATTTCTATGTATACTTCATTATTTTTCTTATTACAACGTAATCAGAAAAAGTGTATATATTAAAGTTACCAACTCTGATATTTTTTCTAATTATAAAAATGTTTTAAACAATTAAATATTAATATTTTTGGCTAAACGTAAATAGATGGTCTTGTGATTGTACCACCTCTTATGGAGTAATTTCAAACTAATATGCAGCGCTTTCCCAGTAGCAAAATGAATAAGCTTCTTTACACAGGGGCGTTTCCAATCAACTAGTCTAGGGGGGTAATTAAAAGAAAAAGATAAATAAACTGATGCTTCCGTTCTCATACACCTGTTCTGTGAGATCTCCCTATCCTTTTCCAACGTTTTAAAGCATTGGAAAAATTTACCGGTTATATTATTTGTTTGGAATATGGAATATTGGGTAATTTTTAACAATAAAAATTGTTAAGCGAAAAATTCTTAGGGGGTAATTACCCGATTACCCCCCTTTTGAAACCGCCACTGTCTTTACATAACTATTTTGTTAATCTGGAATTGATTCCAACAATAGCAAAATGACGTAGCCACATGGTAGTACAACTCAACCAAAAGACAGTCCCAATGATGCGTTTGGAACTCAAATAGATCCAGTTGCTAAATCAGTGTATGCCCTTCCAAGTCAGCTCAGGCAGATGACAAAGATAAGGCACAGCCTGCTAGATCTTACAGAAAGACTAAATGCTTCCGATCAGGTGAATTGAGATAAGAAGAAGGTGAACCAACTATTCTGTTTTATGAATAACCACACACAGGAGGACAAGTCGATTACTTGCAAAACATGTAACTGAATTAGTATTTCCCGGAGTAAAACAACTGCCGGAAAATTTAAAAGAATTGAACATTCCATATGATTGTTTTCGTTACTTCATGAATGATGAAATTTTCCAGCGCCTCGTAGAACTATTGAATTTATAAAAGTATGTGTTTGACGCAATTTGTGAGACAATGCTAAGATTTGAGGTAATTTGCTGTCTTCATTTTAACAACAATTCTGGAGCAGTCGAATGAGATAATTAAAAAAAATGATCATCACCACAAAGTTCAACATAGAACATTTTAACAATGAATTGTTATTTGCACCGGTGCTTTCCCGGCTTTGTGCTCATGAGCTAATATGGGCGACAAAAGTTACTACTAATAAGCTTTATAAATGGAGCTTCAAATTCTTTACACTACAGGGTGTAACAAAAACGTTCATTACATTTCAATCGTAAATAGCTCGGCAACCGCTGATTGCATGCCAATGATTCACATAGGATTAGAAAGAGGGGAACATCAAGTTTTTGCTAGAGGTCTCTAGGGTGCCATCAGTTACTGTCAAGATGGCAAACGCACAACATAAAGCCTTTTGTCTCCTTCGCTATGAGAAGACTGATTCAGCGTGCAGCGTGATTTTCATCGAATATTCGACATAACCCCACCAACAAAACAGTTGATTAAACTTTTCGGAAACGGGTTGCTTGTGCATTTAATCCTTAGGGGTTAGGTGGTTGCAAAATTGTCCCACCTTTTTGTTATCGAAAGATGCATGGTGGGACAATTTTCATACCACTTCAGCCGCGTCAAATGTAAAAATATGTGTTTTAATAAATTTCATTTATTTAATTAGTTGCATGGTGGGATCTTCATGTCCCACCATGTTGGTAGGACTTCCTTGTGATAGTTTATAATTTTTTCACTATTTGTTGAATTCAAACATAAGATTTAATTAAAATAAACTTATTTTGCCCCATTTTGCATAAAAAGGTTTTGTGTGCAAATATATCTTTTTCAATTGCCGAAATCATGTGCTTCAAAGGGTTAAAGGGGTTACTTCCTCCAAAATGAAAAAAATAATTGCAATTTGTGTATTGTCGATTCTGATTCGACACTCAATTCTGCGTAGAATTTTTATTTTACATTTTTCCGATTAATAGAAGTGATCAAAATTTGTAAGCAAAATAGGGGAGGCGTGCTCTTGTACGCCGTATTTTGACTCGCCTGAAAAATTTACTTTTTAAGTTTCAAAACTAAAAAAGATATCAACACAATTTTTGTTTTGTTTTAAAGGTGGTATCGATACCTACCAATACGGCTGAGATTATTTCCATGTGTTGAGTGGCGGTTTTTTGAAAAATATAAATAACTCGAAAAATGTTCATGTTATTTTTTCATGTCATAACTCTGAATCCAATTAATATTTTTTTAATTCCTCAGCCATAAATGCTTATTTTGGAGGTAAGAACATGTATGCAAAATATTAGAGAAATCGGTCTAGTAGTTTTCTAGAAAAGTGTATCTAAAAATCAGGTGTTTCTAGTGAAAAACGGCTGAGGAAGTGACCCCCTTAAAAAAAGTCTGGATGACCTTGTAACTCAGATGCGGATGACGAACAAGTCCGAGATTTTGTTCGCAGCCCAAGGAAGTCAACACGAGGAGGCAGTTGCGAGTTTAGAATTAGTTACATGACTGTTTGGAGAAGGCTGCGACGACGTTTACAAGCCCTCCAAGATCAGGTGGCCCGAATGGAGTTTTGGGATTTCATTCCCCAAATATATTGTAAGGATTTGGGCATTGCAACAACTGCACGAAAGGTTGAAAACCAAAGACACTCACCAAAAGTGAGTGCCGGGTCAATGGAGAAAGTCTACGGCCCACTTTTCTTTGAGAAAAACACCGTCACGGGTCATACCTACAGATATTACAAAACTGGTTGTTTCATCATTTACAGGAAGATAGTGATGGTTTTGTTTTTCAACAAGATGGGGCAATACCACACTGGCATTACCAGTGAGAATATAACTGATTTGAAATAATACAACTCAAATCTGGGACGTAGATTGGCTGGCACTGAAAATAGAACTGATCCTTGAAAATACAACTAGAATGTAGGACGCCGATTGGCTTGCGCTAATACAAACTAGACAGTGACAGTGGCTGTCAGACGGCGCATTCATTACATGAATTTGTAAATTTCCGCTACGTTTATACAAAATGTGGAAGTCAAAAATTACGTTCCGAACATACAAAACCAAAACAAATGTTATATGTAATTCGTTATATTCTCTAACCGTACATAATGCGTGGGGAGATTAAAACCATTGCAATTTTATTTTGAAATACACTCGTTATAATCTTGGAAGAAAATGCAACGACTGCGAAGTGATTTCATTGAAAAAAAAAATTGGTATAATCTCCCCACTTGTTATATTATAATTGAGAAGATACCTCAATGAGCAGCTTCCCAATCAATGGATTTAGATTTAGGATTTTCTTTAATGCCACCTTAATCTCCAGATCTCACTGTTTGTGATTTCTTTTTGCGGGGATACATGAAACACCGTATTTTTATGCCACCATTTGCGGCCAATCTGGACGTACTGAGAACTCGAATAACAGCCGCCATTCATAAAGTGACTCCAGATATGCTTCAGCAGGTTAGGAGGAATTCGATTACAGGCTAGATGTGTGCCGTGCAGCAAGAGGATGACACATTGAATACTTATAATCAAAACTTTACATTATTACGAACATTTTAAGATGTCTATCTTGATTTATAAAATAAATATTAATTTTAGAAATGCGATGAACCTTTTTGTTACACCCTATATATGATTCTAGCTTTCTGTGTGCCTTCAAAATTTATTCAAGTGCTGGAGATGTTTGTGTTTCAGATCATAGACTATTCTAAATTTCGTAAATCATATTTTTCATTTTGACAATTTTTATACTTTTCTTGGCCTGCTTGATATCCTCAGAGGCGAGGAATTTTTTTTGGGTACTGTGCGCCCAAATTGCTTGCCTAATTGCAAGTTTTTAAGTAAGGTATGTGGCTCTGAATACAGAGTTTTTCTAATGCTTTTCACTATTCATCAAATGAATTTCCCTATTTGTCAAATAAATTTTACGCATGTCAATTTTATATCAAAAGCTTTCTCTATTTATCAAATGACTTTCACGATTTGTCAAATGCTTTTCCCTCTGTTGTATATTTTCGTAATAACGCTGAGAAATGGCAACAAATCAGTTTATTATTAATTATTATACATAAAAATAAGGTAATACATATTTTATCAACAAACAAGTTTATACTTTTAAGATAAAATTTATTTTTTTTCAAACAATCACTCAAATATGTTTCCATATGGTGTATAAAATTATTACAATGTTCCGCTGTGATGTTATTCGAAGCTTCGTGAACTGCGGCGTACAATTGATCTTTATTTTGAGACCCAGCTCGTCTAATTGAGTTTTTCCAAACAGAAAACATTTCTTCGATAGGATTTAGAAATGGGCTGAAAGCGGGTAAAAATTCCAAGTTGTGGACGTGGTTTGAAATCAAGTTGTGATAATGTATATATTATTAGGGAAATGCATTTGACAAATAGTGAAAAGCAATAGAAAAACTCTGTAAAAAGAAGGCGGAACATGGTTACTCAAAGGAATATGTTGGCGGATCGATATTTCCTTTATTTATGGCATCATACCAGGCGGATAGGGGCATTAGGACACCGAGTATTTTCTTGGCAATCTCTTTAATTTAATTATGAATATAATACTGATCTAATAAAATAATCTTTCAATTTATATTATTTTAGTGTAAAACGTTTGGTGTAGAACTGCACCTGCATGATACTAAATCCTGTCAACATACAGAGGCAAAAAAACATTCGCATCAAGAAGTAGCGATGTAGGCTATTGAAAGCATGGTATAAAAAAAGGAGCAACACTATGAAATACACTGCCGATATAGTTCATCCGTTGAGAGCTGACGGTGACTCGTGCATTTTCGTACTAAGAATTGCTTTGCATTTTATTTCTATCTTTTTCTATCATGTACGAAACAGTATCAAATAAAAGACGAAACGAGTGTCTGTGTGTTAAAGAATAGAGCAGCGTAAACGTAGGTCTAAGCTCACGCATGACTCTTGCATCGCATTGGCACGCTTCATATAAACACACAAAACACGCGAGCGCTAAATAACATAACCGTAAAAAGTTTGTTTATATTGCGCTTTAGATTTCATTTCGATCGAGTTAATACTTAATTAATTCATCATGCTCAGATATAAATCGCTAAAAATTCTCAACATATGTTGATTAACGTAACCAAATTTTCTTACAGACATACGTTTACTTAAATCTTGATTCATGCGATTTTAAGCGATGAGTCACAGGCAGCTCTCGGCGGCCCGACTATATATATCATTAAGCAAAATAACGGCAAGTGAGAGGTGTCGATTTGATAGACGAATTGCTAGGACTATCATATATTGCTATCATATTCGTATGAAGACTCGTAAATGGTCTAGCTATGTCTTCCATTATCTCATTAATGTAGCTATGGTCAGCTACATTTGCCTTTTTTTTGTTTGTGCACTGTGGTCTGCAGGGTTCTATTGTGTGTCTCTTTATAAGGGATTGTTTAGCTTGTGGAATACCACTGAGCATTACATTTTGAATTTACACAGCAGACGTTGCAGAGTTTCATTATCAGCTTTCATTTGAGTTTTTCCTCAATAATCAGTGTATTGTACAGGGTGTTTCAGGGTTCTATTTACAGTTTGAGGGAGAGTAGTAGAAGGGTTGGGATGGTCTAATCATGCCCTAATAATGCCCCTGCCATTTTGTTGCCATGGATAGGTGGAGTGATGAGCAATGTGCGTTTGCTGAGGAAATGTTTTAAAAAAATTGCAGTTCTGTGACTTAAAGACGATTCCATGCACGGTTCAATGTCGGGGGCATCACCGCCGTGTTCGTTCGAGGCTACCATATTGAAATGGGATAGAAATGGGACAAACGGACCCCAAATGAAGAAAGCACAAGGGGCTCAACGTTCTGTGCATACACTAGAAAATGTGGAACGTATACACGAGGCAGTAAAGGCCAGTCCAAGGTGTTCACTATGGAGGCAAGCAGCTACACAGAGGATGTCATATTCATCCCTTCGCAGGATTTTGAGACAGTTGAATTTCCATCCTTACAAACTCACAATCACACAACAGTTGTTGCATTATCAGAATGCAATTTCCTCAAACAATGCTTGAAATATGACAGAAGACATTGTTTTCCTAACCAGTGATGCAGCCCACTTCCACCTGTCCGGTTTTGTTAAACTCTTCACGCCCAGGTTGCCACATGTGGCAACAAGCAAAAAGAAAGGAAAGAAATATATTTTACAAAAAAAAAACCTTTAGCGCCATCTATGGAATATTTTTCATATTTTTTCCATAAATGAGTAAGTTAGTGACAGTGGAATAATATTTTGTAGAAAACCGTAACAAAAAAGTAAATTTTCAATAAATGGGATTATGCTATAACCCAATCAAAACAGCATGGGCGCGAAGTGGTTAATAAAGAAACAACCCTTGTGTTGTGAACGAGCAACTGTATGGTATGCTTTTGGAAGTGTTGGTGTAGTCGAGCTTTACTTTTTTAAGGACGAGCATGGTGTAGCAGTCACCATTAACTCTGCCCATTACGTGGAAATGCTTTGAACATTTCTTATGCTTGAGCTATGGAGAAGACACATAAATAGGAAAAGAATATGGTTCCAACAAGATGGTGTCTTATTGAATTCACCTATTTAACTAAACAAGTCAAATAATTTGACTTATTGTATAAGAATGAAATAATTTATTGACAATCACATCTTTGATATTAATGTAATATTGTAATAGTGTATTATCTTGTCTAGTTTGTTAAAAGTAGAAAAGTGAAACAGGAATTTCAAACCTATTTTATTGGCTTGCAACCTTCGAAGTACTTCTGGTTAATAAAAATTTCTGTACACTGTGCATTCTTCTGACTAAAGAAATTGTTTTGTCTTTCCTCTGTATGTGTCGCAGAAGACGGGTTTTCTTTATTTACGCCCTGCATATTCTTCTGATTGAAGAAATTCCTTTGCTTCTTCAGTGAACTTGTCAGCGAAGACTTGTTTGGTTTATTGAGGCCATGCACATTCTTCCAACTGAAGATATTGTTTTGCCTCTTCGCTAGAGGTGTTATTACTTAGAAATTTAACTAAATTTTTGATGCCAAATATTTATTGTCCTATTCCACTTCATTATTCCAGAAGAAGCATCGGATTAAAGACCATTTTCACATCCAGAACATGGTGGCAAGTTACACAGTGACCATCTTAAATTTCAAGAGAGGGAGAGCCGGAAACTCATACTAATTCAGCGAGCATCCTGTGAACATAATGTAAATATAGGCAAAGAATCGTCACAAAATGATGATCCATATTCAATTTGGCAGTGCGGCCACGAGTAGATTTGTTTATTGCGGTCTTTACACGAGATTTTGGTTCGGTAATACAATATTTTAAATCGAAAAATTACGCACACGTTACAAATCACGTGCCTGGTGTGCATTTTGTAATAAAATTCGCAACCCTATCCTTAGATACAGGTGGTGAATGTATATTTGCCATAGAAGCTCTTACATTCACCCCAAGCCAGCTCGATTGGATTGTACTGACAATGGTATGGAGGTAATCTAAGAGCTTCACTTGTGCTCCTTCAAAATTTCGTCAGTTGCGTATAGTTTTATTCCACCAGCTCTAAAAGGTTTTATTAATTCCTACAATCACTTTTTGCTATATTTTGATTATTTTCAACTTCTTAGCAAGTTACTCTTGTATTACATGTTTATTGCAGACGAACGTAGAATTGTACCAAGCACTCGGGACTTGTTGCGCAGTAACGATGTTAAATTTAATTGGCTCTGGAGATTTGTTGTCGCGTTCTCTCACATTCTCCGAATACTTTCTCACTCTGCACAAACTTTACCCTCACACGTCTCGAGTGCTTGGCAATACTGTAGATCGTTTGTCCACCTGAACTGAATTTCAGAAAACTAACCTCTAAAATAATTAGCGATGCAAATAATTAAACATTATAAATTTATCATTTAAATTCTTATAGGATATGAAGAAATTTTACATCCTTTATATAAACCACTTGTCTAATATTTGAATATGCTTATTGGACGTGTTTTCTTGTCTTAAAATGCATGTGAACTCATTCTTTTGTATACAATGGCTATGAAGTATGCTTGAGAAAGCTATCCCATTCAGAACATCGCTTGCAGCAGTTAAGTTACCAAGCATTCTAATAAAGTATGTTCATAAAAAAAAAACCTCAAGTTTATGATTTTTTAGTTTTAAAAATTTAAGTTGGTAACACATATTGAGGTTATGTTACTTGCGGCATGTTCCTACCGATAAATTAATTTGCTGTGATAAACGACGCAGAGAAGACGTAGGATCACCTTCCAAAATTAGTTGGGCTGTGTTAATAGCATCCTAAGTACGTTTGACTGGTCTACCACTTCCTGGTTTACGGAGAATACTACACGTTTCATTAAATAATACAGATCGTGATAAGGTATTTTTAAATTCATCATAAATAATGAGAACGTTAGGAAATTCTTCCTGAAACTCTGCCATAGGTGCGTCGAATGAATACACCCAATTTCTGTCCACTTTAGTCCCATTTCGGAAATAACTTTCAACTAGTAACATTTTTGCTGGTTGCTGTAAACCATTGTATTGTGACCACGGAATAATTGTGACCTTTAGAACGATCTGACATTTTGTACGTCAATTCCTAACATGTGTGTCAACTTATATAAAAAAAAAGAATCATGGCACACTTGAGGTTTTTTTTTAATGAACATACGATACCAATATGTAAGGGATAAGTTTATTAAAATAATGTGGGAAATTATAGATCTTTTTCTGGACTATAATATTAGTTATTTATTATACGAATGTGGAATGTACATAATTAGTCCAGCAAGAAAAAGTTTACAAAGAAAGGTAATTTTCTTGAGGGACTAATGAGTAATTCCACAAGAGTATAATATAACATTTTATCCAAAATCGTCTGTAATTGCATTAAATATTGAAATAATGTTTATAAAATTTTGACGTTCGTCATGTCAATTTGAATTATTTCAAAAATCTTAAGAAGGATCTATGTATTCCGTCTCTCACTAGGGAGTAATGAACAACATTACTTCCCTTAAATGACTGTAGTAATTCGCTTATAACACCCGATTTTGGATAAAATAATTTTAATGAAATGTAAGTGTTACATTTATTAATTTAATTTTTAAAATAATACATTTTTTCTGGACAGTAATAAAATAATTTTCTCAAATTTTTTACGAGCTGTTTGGACAAACTTTTATATTTGAGCAGTTTTTCCTATACCAACACACAATATTATTTCGTGGAGTTAGTTTGAAAAAGATGGCTAACTTATAACAATTATCCCCAACCGTCTACAAAGTTAACCATACTCCGAGTTAATTAATAAAGAAAGCACATTAAAACTACAATAAATTTTCTACTGATTACAGGAATCAAATTAAGACCACATGCTCGGAAAAATTAGTAAATAAACCGGATTCGATCATCAATAATGATACCAGTAGAGCAGTGGATTTCGAGCCATCGTCTCAAATTAAGTAACTCATTTCTTTTCTTGAAAATTACTTGTTACTAGTGGATTTATACCGTACCTGATTTTCGACTAACATCGCCATGTCCATGAACATGTCGTGCAATTCCCGGATGGAGTTTTCCAGTTTGATAATATCAGCGTGTCTCGCTTCAATATCGGCTAACGTTTGTTTAGCTTGTTGCGTTTCCATGATGATCTAAAATCGACGGTAATTAAATGCATTGTATACGACCGTGACCACAGAATGCACGTTTTCAATAAACAATACATACACCTTGTGTGAAAACAGCCGGATTGCCTTGTTCCAGCATTTCTTCTAGTTCCTCATTGGTTGTTTGTCTACCGGCTGTAAAACAATGTTATTTTTCGTTAAGCGGTGAGGAAGTTTTGGGGGGTTCGGTTGGTACTTACTGATTTCTAATTGTCGCTGTATCCTTCCTTTACACCTTTCTCTGTAGTCCGTTTGTGTTCTGTTATATTCTATCATGACTTCTACAAATTTCCTAGACAGTGTTGAATGTTGTGTTTTTCTTATTCTTAAATCCGCCGATGACTTGTTCGTTTGTTCTTCCTGCTCTATATTTTGTTCTATCACTGAAATATATTTTAATTAGATTTGAGAATACTGTAACAAAATAATTGAAGTGACAAAATAATAATCAAAGTCTTTAAATGACTTTATCTCACATAGAAAATGGTTGCATTCAGGGAATTTACAGCATTCAAGTGTAACTTAGCTGGATGAACAATTTTTGATATTTCATTTTGTTTTAAGCATCAAATTGTTGCATTGAAACATCCACCAGTGATGGCTCGTGGAAATTCAGAGGCTACGTAAGGAAATCTTCTGATTAAGAAGTGTCTATAATCTAACAGTGTTTTCTTGGTTAGGTTTAAGTGGAAACGAGGGGGGGTGGGTGTACCCTATCCTCCTCTCCAATCCTTGGAACAAAAACGAGGGTTTTACAATTGTGAATTAATTGAATTGATAAGAGAAGAATTAAATAGATTTTGTTGTGACAAATGAATTTATTTATAGAAACTCTAAGATATGTTCAACAAATTCTAGAGTAGGATAGGGAGCACCCGCCACCCTTCGTTTCCACCTTAACTTAACCCAGAAACCATCCTTATTGGTGGTTTTGCAACATTTAAAACTCTTTTGACAAAGAAGTTTCCTTAATCGAACTTTGTTTTCTTAGTTGGGTTTAAGTGGAAACGAGGGGGGTGGATGGACCCTATCCTCCTCTCCAATCCTTGGAACAGAAACTAGGGTTTTACAATTGTTAATTAATTATTTTGTTAAGGCAAAGATTAAATAGTTTTTTGTTGCCTCGACAAATTAATTTGTTTATAAAAACTCCGGGATGTGTTCAACAGATTGGAGAGTAGGATAGGGACCACCCACCACCCTTTGTTTCCACCTTAACTTAACCCAGAAACCATCTTTATTAGTGGTTTTGCAACATTTAAAACTCTTTTGACAGAGAAGTTTTATTAATCGAACAGTGTTTTCTTGGTTAGGGTTAAGTGGAAACGAGTGGTGGTGGGTGTTCCCTATTCTACCCTCCCATCATTGGAACACAAACGAAAGTTTTACAATTGTCAATTAATTGATTTGATAAGAGAAGAATCAAATAGTTTTTTTGTTATCTCGACAAATGAATTTATTTACAGAAACTCTGAGATGTGTTCAACAAATTGGAGAGTACGGTAGGGACCACCCACCACCCTTCGTTTCCACCTTAACTTAACCCAGAAACCATCTTTATTGGTGGTTTTGCAACTTTTAAATCTCTTTTGACAGAGAAGTTTCATTAATCGAACAGTGTTTTCTTGGTTAGGTTTAAGTCGAAACGAGGGGGGTGGGTGGACCCTATCCTCCTCTCCAAACCTTGGAACAGAAACGAGGGTTTTGCAATTGTTAATTAATTATTTTGTTAACGGAAAGATTAAATAGTTTTTGTTGCCTCGACAAATTAATTTATTTATAGAAACACTGGGATGTGTTCAACAAATTGGAGAGTAGTATAGGGACCACCCGCCACCCTTCGTTTCCACCTTAACTTAACCCAGAAACCATCTTTATAGGTGGTTTTGCAACTTTTAAAATTCTTTTGACAGAGAAGTTTCGTTAATCGAACAGTGTTTTCTTGGTAATGTTCAAGTGGAAACAAGGGGTGGTGGGGGGGCCCTATCCTACCCTCCAATCCTTGGAACACAAACGAGGGTTTTACAATTGTCAATTAATTGATTTGATAAGAGAAAAATCAAATATTTTTTTTTTGCCGCGACAAATTAATTAATTTATAGAAACTCTGGGATGTATTCAACAAATTGGAGAGTAGGATAGGGCCCCCCCGCTACCCTTCGTTTCCACCTTAACTTAACCCAGAAACCATCTGTATTGGAGGTTTTGTAACATTTAAAACTCTTTTGACAGAGAAGTTTCGTTAATCGAATAGTGTTTTCTTGGTAAGGTTTAAGTGGAAACGAGGTGTGGTGGGGGGGCCCTATCCTACCCTCCAATCCTTGGAACACAAACGAGGGTTTTACAATTGTTAATTAATTGATTTGATAAGAGAAGAACCAAATAGTTTTTTGTTGTCTCAACAAATGAATTTATTTATAGAAACTCTGAGATGTGTTCAACAAATTGGAGAGTAGGGTAGGGACCACCTGCCACCCTTCTTTTCCACCTTAACTTAACCCAGAAACCATCTTTATTGGTGGTTTTGTAACTTTTAATACTTTTTTGACAGAGAAGTATCTTTTATCTAACAGTGTTTTCTTGGTTAGGTTTAAGTGCAAACGAGGGGCGGTGGGTGGGCCCTCCCCTCCAATCCTTGGAACACAAACGAAAGTTTTACAATTGTCAATTAATTGATTTGATAAGAGAAGAATTAAATAGTTTTTTTTGCCTCGACAAATTAATTTATTTATAGAAACTCAGGGATGTGTTCAACAAATTGGAGAGTAGAATTTTTTTAAATGGAATTTTTATTTGGCAACTTTTATAGAGCTCTTCATTCTCTTTATAGCCACATAATCATTTTGCAAAAATACGTATCCTTACCTTTTTTTTTCGAAATCAGGTATTTAATTAAATCTATAAAAAAAAAATTGTGGGACTTCCGGGAACCGATAATTTTGTGCGAAATTTGATGTCCACTTTTATACATAAAAATATGGTTTTAAAAGCTCCACAAAAGTTGTGAAGTCAAAAAATTGTATTTGAAAAAATCGTTCATGACTTCATATTTGCGAATTTTTATCACCGATGTTTTCATCTCTTGAATAATTAAATAGTTGTCGCTGATAGTTGTTGAAAGTTCATGTTCACTTTGATAAATCAGTAAATAATACACAATGACACTTTCAAATAATCAAATGATACATACCTATTTTTCAAAAAATATGTGACTGAAGAGAATTAAGAGTTCTACAAAAGGTGCTAAATAAAACAAAATCGAATTCCATTTAAAAAAAAATGCCGATGACGTCACACGTCAAACTCTAGTGACGTCACAATATTTTTTAGCGCGCCAAAAAGTGCGCAATAATGAACAAAAATAGAGCAATTATAAATTTTGTGCGGAACTTTATCACCACTCTGTATATACCGGTTGACCCATTTTAATTGATCCAAACTCGACGAATATGCATCGTACAAAAAAAATGTTCCGAACAAAATTTTAATGGTTTCGAGGGGGGCATCCGATCCTATGAAATTTTCTTCACCCCCACCCCACCTGGGTGTTTCAAATCTTAAATAGGAATCCCTATTTTTTATTGCTGATTCAGATTCTACACCAACAAATTATGTAGATTTTATTCATGTTTTTTTAAATTTGTGATAGATGGCGCTGTAGTGGTGAAAATAAAAACATTCCCCGTAAACCCCAAAAGCGGCCTTTACGCTTTGCCAAGAGCTAAAGCAACTAATTGCTTAAATGTCTGTTAGAATATCAGGCTTGTTAGGGCTACATGATATATAGATCTACTTTAATGTTTAGAATTACACTACATCGTAGTAATTATGCCAGGCATAATCCGTTAATTCGAATGATGAGATTTAATAACATGGTCTATTCTTCGCCAAATTTTATACTTTTTGGAACTTCCTTCAGTCGGTTTAAGGAACATCTCAAATTTACTCATTTATTGCACAAATTTAACATTAAAATTTACCACAGCTGAGTGGCCACCTAAAAAATATTCACCGATCGTGTGCGCCACTTTTCTATCAGAAGCTAAAAAAACTTTACATACTTTTTTCATATAAGGACTCACGGTCCCCGTTTTACAGTTTTACGGAGAATGTTTTCACATTTTCCGACTACAGCGCCATCTATCGCGAATTCAAAATAAATTGTCGGATAAAACAAAATGACATAATTTTTGCAGAATCCGAATGTGTAATACAAAAAATATGGTTTCCTATTTAAGATTTCAAAGTTGCCCCCTTGCCCCGCCCCTTGGGGCTGGGGATGAAGAAAATTTCATCGGATCGAATGGCCCCTTCGAAACTTGTGTTCGAAATATTCTTTTGTACGATGCATATTTGTCGAGATTTAACGGTGGATAAATTCAAATGGGTCACCCGGTATGTAGGTATGTTTGTTTAATTATTTGTTATGATGATAAAGATTTAATTTTAATTAATTTAATTTAATGATGATATTAAATGTCAAGACCACAGGGCATTAAATAAACAAGTAATAAATATTAGTCCCATCAACAATTTGATTTTTGTTTGGTTTTTCTTAGAAAGTTCCAATATGTAAATTTAACGTTAAACTACTGTTCAACATATTAGTGTCTTTTTACTTTATTTAAACATCCATAAAATCTAATTTATAACGGAGATTTGTTAATTCTGTATTCAGATATAATTTAGTAAATTATACAGGGTCTTTTTTTTAACTCAGAACATATGATTGTTAATGTCTATGTTCTATGTTATAATAATCACATCAGCGCATTGCAATATATTGACAATGTAGGCAACCAAGTACACAAAGGTGCCAGTGAATGCTTCTTCTTCTTCTCTCGGCCCCGTTGACCTGTCACAGTACAGTGAAAGCTTAAAATTATTACGAATAAAGTGAGGTTAATGAAACAAACAATGATAAATCGTAAGTAATTATAATAAATATTCAAAATGACCACCTTCACGTTCTAAGCAGTAGCCAAGTCAATTATAAAATCCTTGAATAGCATTTCTAATGTGTTGCGGATTTCTTCTTAATTCATCGCAAACAGTAATTATACGATCTTTTAACTCTGAAGTATTGTTTATAATAATGTTATTAAAAACATTGCTTTTTAGATACCCCCACAAAAAAAAGTCGTTTGGTGACAAATCAGGCGACCGAGGTGGCGAAGGTATTGGACCAAATCTACCTATCCAGCGATCAGAAAGTAATTCACTTAAATAATTATTAATGGCAGCTGTAGAATGTGGAGGCGCTCCATCCATCTGATAATAAGGAGCAGCAATGTTTAGTGTATGAATTTCTGGCATTATACGAGTTCGCAGAAGATCTAAGTAAACATTACTGTTTAGATTTCCATTAATAAAAAAAGGACCAATAAGGGTATCATTAGTCCAGCCCACACATTAACTCTCGCATTGTATTGTGTGCGCGTCAAATTTTGTAAGCGAGGATTATTGCATGCCCAAAATCCAAAAGGTGAAGGAATGGCTGTAAGGAATGGGTATCGATAAGGAATGAAGAATACTAACCTATAATTTTGTGGACTTCACCATTTAAGGAAAATGATGCCTCATCACTAAATATTATTCTGTGTAAAATTTCTTGACCATTATTAATTAAATTGAATACGGTTTCACAGAATTCTGTTCGTTTGCCTTTGTCCTCATTTGATAGTTGCTGATGATTTGAAAACTTGTAAGCATTGTATTTAAATTCTTTTAATGTCCCGTAAACGGAAGCTGAACTTATTTGAAACTGTGCTGCGATAACTCTTAAAGATGATATGGGGTTCTGCTCTACGTAACATAAAATGTTGAGTTTCATCTCTTCCGTTAAAATGTGATTTCCTTTAGCGCTTTTAATGTGAAAATTACTCACGCAGCCAGTATTGTCAAAGTGATGGATAATATTACAAATTGTTGAGATGGATGGAACTTGTCTGCTCGGATACTCAACCGAAAACAAATTTCTAACACGTCGAATGCTGTTCCCACTCTTGTACCAATTAATTATCTGTATTCTTTCTTCGGTGGTGTAATACATTTTTATTAATAACACAATTTTGACAATTAAATAAAACTGAGTGTAAGTATGGTTGCCTACATTGTCAATACATTGCAATGCGTTGATGTGATTAGTATAACATAGAACATAGACATTAACAATCATATGTTCTGAGTTAAAAAAAAGACCCTGTATATGAGGGTGGGAAGTAAGAATACTCACGTTTTAACTTGGCACGGACTTTGTTGGCAGTTTTCTTGATGTCGGCCATCAGGTCTTCCAATTCCTGTTTCGTTTCTGAAATAATAGAAATCCTTCATTAATTTATTTTTTTGTTATAACACAGAATACTATTCGAGAGAAAACACAATGTAATCGGATAACTTCTAGGTAATTAAGAAACCTCCAATAAGGGATATTTTTTTTTTAAATTTAGGGCTACAAGGAATATTGTTTTTATATTAAACATGCTGAAATTTCAAGAAGTTATTGTAGTTTAATGCTATGTATAGTTGTCATGATCTGAATATTTTCAGTGAGTCAGTGCTTGGGAAGCTGTTCACAACAAAAGGGTCATTTTGCCTATCTCTAATGTATAGTAAAAAAAAAACAAGAGATATTTGCATTATTCCAGCATTGAGAGCTGAGGACTGATAATAAAAACCAAGTATTTAGGAAAGCTGCATCAAATGATAAAATCTAGGATATGATAGCATTTACATAGTAATTCTAGAGCTTATAGTAAATATGTAAATATAATCGATTTTCATCTGTTCTCAATGCTTTGGGAATTACAAATTTGCATTTTTTATATTATCATTCCATTGTACAGCAATTGCAAAATAATGTCAGTGCAGTTACATGCACCATGTTTCTAATTACTGTTTTAACAAGTTAGTGACCACTAACTGCGCTATAAGCAAATAATTTTAAGTTTCTGTTCTCATGCAACAAATGACCTTAATTTTTTATATTTATATAAGATTAATTTTTATTTTGTACTATTTTTACTCATACTGTAGATTTCGAATTTATTTATAATTGTTCTATAATCAAGTAAAATATTTTAATTTAAAATAACGCAAACTAATAATACAACATAATGAATTATTTACGTAATTAAATAATAAATTAAATTTCCTAGCACAAAAGAGGGATTTTGCATTTTTTTTTTGTAATGAATATCGCACGAAAAGGAATTAATTAGGCGAAGGAAATATAATTAATTATCATTTATCTCGCGAGGTATTCCAAAAGTGCTATAAATAAAAAAAAAGTTTAATTAAACCCCCCCAACTTCCCGCGGTAGTGTAATTTGCGTAAAGTATGCAAGCAAAATCCGTAATATGGGAATATACTTCGCAGAGGGCGTGGGTGCCCTAAAAGGTCATACCGTAGGAGGATCATTCATGTTGAACTTGCGTAGGTATTTCGCAAAAATACAAACAGTCGCTTGAGCAAGCGTTTATTACCGAAGGGCGAGGCTTTAATTCGAAAGGTGCTTCATTATAACCGGGCCGTGTTGTTTTATTTTGCGTTGCATTAAAATCATTAATCACGGAACGCTGTTCTGTTTGATCGTCAATATGTATCGTGCGCTTGTTATTTATCAATGACAGTTTGGACGTCAGAAGGGATTATCTACACGCGTCAGTATTAGCCCCTTCAATTAGATCACACGGCTTTATAACAACGTGCGTTGTTATAAAGTAAACATAAATATTTGACGGAGTCAGGTACGGTCAGCCATAAAGGGTGAAGTATTACCTGTGTGTATAAAGGGTGCGCCGTATCGCTAGTTAGTTAACATGATGTTAAGATCCCAATTCCATGCCTTTATCAAAATTATCATCTTTCCAAACGGAAGAATTTTATTGCATTGAAATTGGAAATACCTTAATAGTTAAAACACTTTTACTATGATTGTGTTACATTTGAATTAGTGTTATATAAAGTAAGTGTTTTAATATCCGAAGTCAAAATAATATTTTCATTTTGCGTTTAGGACTTTTCAGTTGAAATAAATATATTAATTAAAATCGGAAACCCTCACTTGATGCATTAAACAATTTCAATAAAGACGAAATTAGGCCTTGCATACGTATTAAAAAAAGGAGATATATTATATTTCGTACTTAGTTTAACTAAATAGTTGCTTCGGGTGCTGTAAAAGCAGACCTTTCTGGGGCAGTTACGCCCTTAATGTATGAGGAGCAATTTGGAGATACCTGGGGATGTATTTTCAAGAAGGAAACTAACCGACCATCTAGCATTCTGGGATTTGGGTCAAATTTGTAAGAGTGCGAAAACGCCGCCCCATAAATGATTCTTATTTCGTTACATGGCTAAAACGGTGGTTAGTTCGGAGCACTGGGAACATTCGCAACCCTCGCCAAAATCGCCCCGAACTACTTAAAGCATTTCTCTCAAAGGAGTTATTACGGACAATTGTAACACCCAAAAGATTTGTTTGAATGAATTTCATTCGTGAGTGAGGTTGATGTATACACACAGTAGGCCAAAAAAACCGATACAAATTGGAAATATTCATATTTTTAATAATAATTAGCGCATTAAATATTGCTCTGAAAAACAAAATGTTTACATTTTGTAGATAACTTATCTATAAAAATTGGATCGTTGACTGTTATGTTAATTATTTAAAAATATTAATAACTAACGAAGATGTATGAGAGTACAAAACTACTTGTACTGTTTTTTTGTCCACTATGTACACTAAGTAATGATACCAATAACAGATATGTAAAACACTTTGACTGTCGCTGCGCACTAAACCCAAATACATATTTCGTATTGGTGTCTTTACAATGACTATTCCACTTAAAGAGATGCTACAATTACAGATTAAGAAGTTTTAAGTGGCAGTTACAGTATTACCGACCACTCGAGACGGGGGTAAAGTTTGCGTAGAGTGAGAAAGTATTGGGAGAATGCGACAGAATAACAAATCTCCGGAGCCAATTGAATTTAAGATAGTGCAACGCGCCTCGAGTGCTTGATAGAATTATACTACGTTCGACACGGGCAGAAATACCGCAAGGTCAATAGCCGGAATAAAGATTGTTACAACTACTACGTATGACACGCAAACACGAAACTCCTAGAGTAACTTCATAGTTATTTATGTACATAGGAAGATGTTTATGCGCATACAAGGGCGATAACCTTACATGCCCAATGGACATAAACATCAAGTACTGCAAGTATGGTGCATACAAACTTTCATCTTATTTCCCCATTAAATCACGAAAAGGTTATATCTATCATTTTGACATTTCAAGTTTGCATAAAGGTTATATATGTTATTTTGACATTACAAGCTTGTATAAAGGTTATATCTGTCATTTTGACATTTCAAACTTGCATCAACCTGTGATTTTGACATTTCAAACTTGCATCAACCTGTGATTTTATTATTGTATAAATAAAAGTTGCGATGTAATTAGCAGGCCTTTTCAAAGTTTTATGTCCCTAGGGTATTATGTACCACTTTATGTATCTTGTATCACCGACTGGAAGTTAGCCATAAATTTCAGCCACGAATCCGGCGCCTCCACCATTTTGACTGGCAAATTTCCAAGTTTTCTCTCCTAATTTATAGAAAATAGATTAAAATTCATAATTAATCAAATTGCTGTAGTGTCATAGTAATAACAATAAGCTTTTAACTTGGGATTTACCCCGATTCTTCGATAAGACATCTATCGAAACATGGTCAATTTTCAAAAGTAATCGTTAGGCGTAGTTTAGGATCGATATTTTCGACCACAAATGTTCCATAGGGCTTTGTTTACAATATTTAAGCTAAAAAAATACCACATATTCTTCATTTTTGTTTAAATAATTATTTACCCAGACACTTTTACGAAATTCCGTCTATTTTCAAAAAATCAAAAGTCATCGTTAGGCGTAGTTTAGGTTCGATATTTTCGGCCACAAATGTTCCATAGGGCTTTGTTTACAATATTTAAGCTAAAAAAATACCACATATTCTTCATTTTTGTTTAAATAATTATTTACCCAGACACTTACGAAATTCCGTCTATTTTCAAAAAATCAAAAGTCATCGTCAGGCGTAGTTTAGGTTCTATATTTTCGGCCACAAATGTTCCATAGGGCTTTGTTTACAATATTCAAGCTGAAAAAAATGACACATATTCTTCATTTTTGTTTAAATAATTATGTACCCAGACACTTTTACGAAATTCCGTGTATTTTCAAAAAATCAAAAGTCATCGTCAGGCGGAGTTTAGGTTCGATATTTTCGGCCACAAATGTTCCATAGGGCTTTGTTTACAATATTTAGGCTGAAAAAAATGACACATATTCTTCATTTTTGTTTAAATAATTATGTACCCAGACACTTTTACGAAATTCCGTCTATTTTCAAAAAATAAAAAGTCATCGTCAGGCGTAGTTTAGGATCGATATTTTCGGCCACAAATGTTCCATAGGGCTTTGTTTACAATATTTCAGTTTAAAAAAAATGACACATATTCTTAATTTTTGTTTAAATAATTATTTACCCAGACACTTTTACGAAATTTCGTCAATTTTCAAAAAATCAAAAGTCATCGTTAGGCGTAGTTTAGGTTCGATATTTTCGGCCACAAATGTTCCATAGGGCTTTGTTTACAATATTTAAGTTTAAAAAAATGACACATATTCTTTATTTTTGTTTAAATAATTATTTACCCAGACACTTTTACGAAATTTCGTCAATTTTCAAAAAATCAAAAGTCATCGTTAGGCGTAGTTTAGGTTCGATATTTTCGGCCACAAATGTTCCATAGGGCTTTGTTTACAATATTTAAGTTTAAAAAAATGACACATATTCTTCATTTTTGTTTAAATAATTATTTACCCAGACACTTTTACGAAATTTCGTCAATTTTCAAAAAATAAAAAGTCATCGTCAGGCGTAGTTTACGATCGATATTTTCGGCCACAAATGTTCCATAGGGCTTTGTTTACAATATTTAAGTTTAAAAAAATGACACATATTCTTCATTTTTGTTTAAATAATTATTTACCCAGACACTTTTACGAAATTTCGTCAATTTTCAAAAAATCAAAAGTCATCGTTAGGCGTAGTTTAGGTTCGATATTTTCGGCCACAAATGTTCCATAGGGCTTTGTTTACAATATTTAAGTTTAAAAAAATGACACATATTCTTAATTTTTGTTTAAATAATTATTTACCCAGACACTTTTACGAAATTTCGTCAATTTTCAAAAAATCAAAAGTCATCGTTAGGCGTAGTTTAGGTTCGATATTTTCGGCCACAAATGTTCCATAGGGCTTTGTTTACAATATTTAAGTTTAAAAAAATGACACATATTCTTAATTTTTGTTTAAATAATTATTTACCCAGACACTTTTACGAAATTTCGTCAATTTTCAAAAAATCAAAAGTCATCGTTAGGCGTAGTTTAGGTTCGATATTTTCGGCCACAAATGTTCCATAGGGCTTTGTTTACAATATTTAAGTTTAAAAAAATGACACATATTCTTAATTTTTGTTTAAATAATTATTTACCCAGACACTTTTACGAAATTTCGTCAATTTTCAAAAAATCAAAAGTCATCGTTAGGCGTAGTTTAGGTTCGATATTTTCGGCCACAAATGTTCCATAGGGCTTTGTTTACAATATTTAAGTTTAAAAAAATGACACATATTCTTCATTTTTGTTTAAATAATTATTTACCCAGACACTTTTACGAAATTTCGTCAATTTTCAAAAAATCAAAAGTCATCGTTAGGCGTAGTTTAGGTTCGATATTTTCGGCCACAAATGTTCCATAGGGCTTTGTTTACAATATTTAAGTTTAAAAAAATGACACATATTCTTAATTTTTGTTTAAATAATTATTTACCCAGACACTTTTACGAAATTTCGTCAATTTTCAAAAAATCAAAAGTCATCGTTAGGCGTAGTTTAGGTTCGATATTTTCGGCCACAAATGTTCCATAGGGCTTTGTTTACAATATTTAAGTTTAAAAAAATGACACATATTCTTTATTTTTGTTTAAATAATTATTTACCCAGACACTTTTACGAAATTTCGTCAATTTTCAAAAAATCAAAAGTCATCGTTAGGCGTAGTTTAGGTTCGATATTTTCGGCCACAAATGTTCCATAGGGCTTTGTTTACAATATTTAAGTTTAAAAAAATGACACATATTCTTTATTTTTGTTTAAATAATTATTTACCCAGACACTTTTACGAAATTTCGTCAATTTTCAAAAAATCAAAAGTCATCGTTAGGCGTAGTTTAGGTTCGATATTTTCGGCCACAAATGTTCCATAGGGCTTTGTTTACAATATTTAAGTTTAAAAAAATGACACATATTCTTAATTTTTGTTTAAATAATTATTTACCCAGACACTTTTACGAAATTTCGTCAATTTTCAAAAAATCAAAAGTCATCGTTAGGCGTAGTTTAGGTTCGATATTTTCGGCCACAAATGTTCCATAGGGCTTTGTTTACAATATTTAAGTTTAAAAAAATGACACATATTCTTAATTTTTGTTTAAATAATTATTTACCCAGACACTTTTACGAAATTTCGTCAATTTTCAAAAAATCAAAAGTCATCGTTAGGCGTAGTTTAGGTTCGATATTTTCGGCCACAAATGTTCCATAGGGCTTTGTTTACAATATTTAAGTTTAAAAAAATGACACATATTCTTTATTTTTGTTTAAATAATTATTTACCCAGACACTTTTACGAAATTTCGTCAATTTTCAAAAAATCAAAAGTCATCGTTAGGCGTAGTTTAGGTTCGATATTTTCGGCCACAAATGTTCCATAGGGCTTTGTTTACAATATTTAAGTTTAAAAAAATGACACATATTCTTAATTTTTGTTTAAATAATTATTTACCCAGACACTTTTACGAAATTTCGTCAATTTTCAAAAAATCAAAAGTCATCGTTAGGCGTAGTTTAGGTTCGATATTTTCGGCCACAAATGTTCCATAGGGCTTTGTTTACAATATTTAAGTTTAAAAAAATGACACATATTCTTAATTTTTGTTTAAATAATTATTTACCCAGACACTTTTACGAAATTTCGTCAATTTTCAAAAAATCAAAAGTCATCGTTAGGCGTAGTTTAGGTTCGATATTTTCGGCCACAAATGTTCCATAGGGCTTTGTTTACAATATTTAAGTTTAAAAAAATGACACATATTCTTAATTTTTGTTTAAATAATTATTTACCCAGACACTTTTACGAAATTTCGTCAATTTTCAAAAAATCAAAAGTCATCGTTAGGCGTAGTTTAGGTTCGATATTTTCGGCCACAAATGTTCCATAGGGCTTTGTTTACAATATTTAAGTTTAAAAAAATGACACATATTCTTAATTTTTGTTTAAATAATTATTTACCCAGACACTTTTACGAAATTTCGTCAATTTTCAAAAAATCAAAAGTCATCGTTAGGCGTAGTTTAGGTTCGATATTTTCGGCCACAAATGTTCCATAGGGCTTTGTTTACAATATTTAAGTTTAAAAAAATGACACATATTCTTCATTTTTGTTTAAATAATTATTTACCCAGACACTTTTACGAAATTTCGTCAATTTTCAAAAAATCAAAAGTCATCGTTAGGCGTAGTTTAGGTTCGATATTTTCGGCCACAAATGTTCCATAGGGCTTTGTTTACAATATTTAAGTTTAAAAAAATGACACATATTCTTAATTTTTGTTTAAATAATTATTTACCCAGACACTTTTACGAAATTTCGTCAATTTTCAAAAAATCAAAAGTCATCGTTAGGCGTAGTTTAGGTTCGATATTTTCGGCCACAAATGTTCCATAGGGCTTTGTTTACAATATTTAAGTTTAAAAAAATGACACATATTCTTTATTTCACCCCGCACCCCTCTTCAAGTCGAGCAAGAAAACGCAACCAGAGATGAATTTAAAAAACGAAAGGATGCAGGAGAGGCGAATATCAAGATGAAATTTGTGCGTGGTGTTTTGTCAATCATGTCGGAAAACTAAACAGTTCCCAACGGATCGTGGACCAAATAAATGTTTATTATCAAAATGTGCGAGGACTTTTGACTAAAACGAATTTATTTTATAATAACGTCTTAGCGTGTGAACATGATATTCTTATGTTTACTGAAACATGGCTACACAATGGTGTCGCTGATTCAGAATTATTTCCAGAATCATTTAACGTATTTCGGTGTGATAGAATTGGTAGAAGAGGAGGCGGAGCAATGATAGCCGTTAAAAATAATCTGAATTGTGTTACTGAAAATGTACATTTAGGAGCAAATGTTGAAATTGTAATTGTTTGTGTCACGATTAATGGTGCTACTATATGCTTTGTTTCTCTGTATATTCCTCCTGCGGAACCTACTAATACGTACGTTACTGTTTTTAACGAATTAGATCGAATTTTCTCGAAATATAGTTCTGTCATTGTATGTGGTGATTTTAATATACCTAACTATAAACAAACTATTGAAGATAAATTATATGATGGTAAAATGTCAGAATTAAATAACTTAATGCTACTTAATAATTTAACTCAACATAATAATAAAGTCAACGTTAATAATAGAATCTTGGACCTTATCTTAACTACAAATAATATTAGCTGCACATTTCATTCTGACTTACCTATCACAAAAGTTGATCTCCATCATCCACCTCTGATATTCTCGATTGACACTGTTTCTAATTCATATGTAAATATGGACAGTAATCCGAAATGTTTAAAATATAACTTTCGAAAGGCAAATTTTAATTTGCTCTATGAAAAAATACTCAACTGTGATTGGACTGATGTTACCTGCAATACTAATGTAAACACATCATGCGAAGCACTCTATCATACGCTTGATCTAATTTTTAAAGAGTGTGTACCTCTACTAACGCGTAAGCCCAGTTCACATAAATATCCCTGTTGGTTTAGCTACGAAACCATACGTTTAATTAAAACAAAAGAGCACTTTCGAAGGTTATACAAAAAACATAAACTTAACACTTACAAAGATCGAGTGAAAAAACTACGCATCGAGATTCAAAACATTATTAAAAGGGACCAAGAAAACTTTATCATAAATGCAGAGCAGTCAATACGTAACGAACCCAAAAATGTTTGGAATTATGTTAACTCAAAAAAATCCAAAACACGAATCCCTGGTTCAATGAATTATGGAGACAAAACAATAGATAACCCCTCCGAGATAGTTGAGAATTTTGGCAAGTATTTTTCCTCTGTTTATACTCCAAGTACATCAACATCCTCATTGAATGATTTGATATTTAACCAAAGTGATACAATTAATATTGACACTATAAATGACAGTGATATATTAAAGGCTGCAAAAAATCTTAGTAATAACTTTACATGTGGTAGTGATAATATTCCTTCTTTCTTGGTGCGAGATTGTATTTCAGCTTTACTAAAACCACTTAGTCATATTTTTAACTTGATATTGAAAACAACGGATTTTCCAAATATTTGGAAAATTGCACGTGTAACCCCTGTCCTAAAGTCAGGAAGTAATCAGATTATCACTAACTACCGCCCAATTTCCATAATAAACAACTTTGCCAAAATCTTTGAAATTATTATAGCTAGTAAGATTTACTCTTATGTAAAATTGCAAATATCAACAAAACAACATGGGTTTATGAAAAAAAGATCCACCACTACAAACTTGGTAAATTTTACGGAGTTTGTATCTCGTCATCTCGATCATCGTTTGCAAGTTGATGTAATATACACGGATTTTAGCAAAGCCTTTGACTCTATTAACCACACGGTTCTTTTACGTAAGTTAGGAGTTTGGGGGTTTAGTGATAGTATGATTAATCTAATAAGATCTTATCTATCGGGGAGGTGGCAGTACGTTGAATATCTGAACAACAGATCAAATAAATTTTGTCTCACCAGTGGGGTCCCTCAAGGGTCAAATTTAGGGCCTCTGTTGTTCATCATGTTTATTAATGACCTTGTAGTCGATATACAGTCTCCAATTCTTATCTACGCAGACGATGTGAAAATTTACAGATGCATTCGATCTCATGAGGATTGTTTTGCATTACAAGAGGATTTATTACGAATACAAACCTGGAGTAAAGCCAATGACTTAAAGTTAAATATTTCAAAGTGTAAATGTATGTCCTTTTTTCGCACAGTAGAATCTGTCCGTTTTAATTATTCCTTAGATAACATCTTCTTAAGTCATGTCGATACCATTAGGGATCTTGGGGTGTTGTTCGATAAAGAATTGTCTTTTGTTCAACACTACAGTCAAATTAACAGAGAAGCGATGAAAATGCTTGGTTTTATACGCCGCATAAGTGAACCGTTTAGGGATATAAATGTAATTATATCTTTATACGTATCGTACGTACGTTCAAAATTGGAATACTGTGCGGTAGTATGGTCGCCGTCATATGGTGTACATATCAAAGCAATAGAGAGGGTGCAAAAGGTTTTTCTCAGGTTTCTTTACTTCAAGATTCATTCATATTATCCAGCAGACTCTATTGCGTATTCCGATATGTTGTCCATGTTTGATTTAAAGTCACTAGTTGCTAGACGTAAGATAATATCAACGAAATTCTTGTATCAAATTATTCATAGTGATATAGATGATCCTAACTTATTAGCTTTAATAAACGTGTATGTACCTAGGTTCGCTAGTAGAAACCCGATCACTTTTTTGTACGGTCGTAGTCAGACAAATCTTTATTTTAATTCACCGCTAAACACTATGGTCCGAACATATAATAGCATTCAAGATCTGGTCGATATATTTAATACTACTTTACGCCAATTTACGGAATCTACTGTAAATTTATTATAGAGCACCTCGCATTTGCTATTTTATTTATTATTACTCACTGTTATTTTTAAGTTTTTCTAATGTATTAATATTAGTTTTTGTTTGTACATTTATTATTGATTTTTATACAACATTGCGCTATTTTGTAATTTTGTAATTATGAGATAATATTTCCCTGTAATTGGATATTTCTGTTGGGAAATAAATATTATTATTATTATTATTATTATTATTATTATTTTTGTTTAAATAATTATTTACCCAGACACTTTTACGAAATTTCGTCAATTTTCAAAAAATCAAAAGTCATCGTTAGGCGTAGTTTAGGTTCGATATTTTCGGCCACAAATGTTCCATAGGGCTTTGTTTACAATATTTAAGTTTAAAAAAATGACACATATTCTTTATTTTTGTTTAAATAATTATTTACCCAGACACTTTTACGAAATTTCGTCAATTTTCAAAAAATCAAAAGTCATCGTTAGGCGTAGTTTAGGTTCGATATTTTCGGCCACAAATGTTCCATAGGGCTTTGTTTACAATATTTAAGTTTAAAAAAATGACACATATTCTTAATTTTTGTTTAAATAATTATTTACCCAGACACTTTTACGAAATTTCGTCAATTTTCAAAAAATCAAAAGTCATCGTTAGGCGTAGTTTAGGTTCGATATTTTCGGCCACAAATGTTCCATAGGGCTTTGTTTACAATATTTAAGTTTAAAAAAATGACACATATTCTTTATTTTTGTTTAAATAATTATTTACCCAGACACTTTTACGAAATTTCGTCAATTTTCAAAAAATCAAAAGTCATCGTTAGGCGTAGTTTAGGTTCGATATTTTCGGCCACAAATGTTCCATAGGGCTTTGTTTACAATATTTAAGTTTAAAAAAATGACACATATTCTTAATTTTTGTTTAAATAATTATTTACCCAGACACTTTTACGAAATTTCGTCAATTTTCAAAAAATTAAAAGTCATCGTTAGGCGTAGTTTAGGTTCGATATTTTCGGCCACAAATGTTCCATAGGGCTTTGTTTACAATATTTAAGTTTAAAAAAATGACACATATTCTTCATTTTTGTTTAAATAATTATTTACCCAGACACTTTTACGAAATTTCGTCAATTTTCAAAAAATCAAAAGTCATCGTTAGGCGTAGTTTAGGTTCGATATTTTCGGCCACAAATGTTCCATAGGGCTTTGTTTACAATATTTAAGTTTAAAAAAATGACACATATTCTTCATTTTTGTTTAAATAATTATTTACCCAGACACTTTTACGAAATTTCGTCAATTTTCAAAAAATAAAAAGTCATCGTCAGGCGTAGTTTACGATCGATATTTTCGACCACAAATGTTCCATAGGGCTTTGTTTACAATATTTAAGTTTAAAAAAAATGACACATATTCTTCATTTTTGTTTAAATAATTATTTACCCAGACACTTTTACGAAATTTCGTCAATTTTCAAAAAATCAAAAGTCATCGTTAGGCGTAGTTTAGGTTCTATATTTTCGGCCACAAATGTTCCATAGGGCTTTGTTTACAATATTTAAGCTGAAAAAAATGACACATATTCTTCATTTTTGTTTAAATAATTATGTACCCAGACACTTTTACGAAATTCCGTGTATTTTCAAAAAATCAAAAGTCATCGTCAGGCGGAGTTTAGGTTCGATATTTTCGGCCACAAATGTTCCATAGGGCTTTGTTTACAATATTTAAGCTGAAAAAAATGACACATATTCTTCATTTTTGTTTAAATAATTATGTACCCAGACACTTTTACGAAATTCCGTCTATTTTCAAAAAATAAAAAGTCATCGTCAGGCGTAGTTTAGGATCGATATTTTCGGCCACAAATGTTCCATAGGGCTTTGTTTACAATATTTAAGTTTAAAAAAATGACACATATTCTTCATTTTTGTTTAAATAATTATTTACCCAGACACTTTTACGAAATTTCGTCTATTTTCAAAAAATAAAAAGTCATCGTCAGGCGTAGTTTACGATCGATATTTTCGGCCACAAATGTTCCATAGGGCTTTGTTTACAATATTTAAGTTTAAAAAAAATGACACATATTCTTCATTTTTGTTTAAATAATTATTTACCCAGACACTTTTACGAAATTTCGTCAATTTTCAAAAAATCAAAAGTCATCGTTAGGCGTAGTTTAGGTTCGATATTTTCGGCCACAAATGTTCCATAGGGCTTTGTTTACAATATTTAAGTTTAAAAAAATGACACATATTCTTTATTTTTGTTTAAATAATTATTTACCCAGACACTTTTACGAAATTTCGTCAATTTTCAAAAAATCAAAAGTCATCGTTAGGCGTAGTTTAGGTTCTATATTTTCGGCCACAAATGTTCCATAGGGCTTTGTTTACAATATTTAAGCTGAAAAAAATGACACATATTCTTCATTTTTGTTTAAATAATTATGTACCCAGACACTTTTACGAAATTCCGTGTATTTTCAAAAAATCAAAAGTCATCGTCAGGCGTAGTTTAGGTTCGATATTTTCGGCCACAAATGTTCCATAGGGCTTTGTTTACAATATTTAAGCTGAAAAAAATGACACATATTCTTCATTTTTGTTTAAATAATTATGTACCCAGACACTTTTACGAAATTCCGTCTATTTTCAAAAAATAAAAAGTCATCGTCAGGCGTAGTTTAGGATCGATATTTTCGGCCACAAAAGTTCCATAGGGCTTTGTTTACAATATTTAAACTAAAAAAAATGACACATATTCTTCATTTTTGTTTAAATAATTATTTACCCAGACACTTTTACGAAATTTCGTCAATTTTCAAAAAATCAAAAGTCATCGTTAGGCGTAGTTTAGGTTCGATATTTTCGGCCACAAATGTTCCATAGGGCTTTGTTTACAATATTTAAGTTTAAAAAAATGACACATATTCTTCATTTTTGTTTAAATAATTCTTTACCCAGACACTTTTACGAAATTCCGTCTATTTTCAAAAAATAAAAAGTCATCGTCAGGCGTAGTTTACGATCGATATTTTCGGCCACAAATGTTCCATAGGGCTTTGTTTACAATATTTAAGTTTAAAAAAATGACACATATTCTTCATTTTTGTTTAAATAATTCTTTACCCAGACACTTTTACGAAATTTCGTCAATTTTCAAAAAATTAAAAGTCATCGTTAGGCGTAGTTTAGGTTCGATATTTTCGGCCACAAATGTTCCATAGGGCTTTGTTTACAATATTTAAGTTTAAAAAAATGACACATATTCTTCATTTTTGTTTAAATAATTATTTACCCAGACACTTTTACGAAATTTCGTCAATTTTCAAAAAATCAAAAGTCATCGTTAGGCGTAGTTTAGGTTCGATATTTTCGGCCACAAATGTTCCATAGGGCTTTGTTTACAATATTTAAGTTTAAAAAAATGACACATATTCTTCATTTTTGTTTAAATAATTCTTTACCCAGACACTTTTACGAAATTCCGTCTATTTTCAAAAAATAAAAAGTCATCGTCAGGCGTAGTTTACGATCGATATTTTCGGCCACAAATGTTCCATAGGGCTTTGTTTACAATATTTAAGTTTAAAAAAATGACACATATTCTTCATTTTTGTTTAAATAATTCTTTACCCAGACACTTTTACGAAATTTCGTCAATTTTCAAAAAATTAAAAGTCATCGTTAGGCGTAGTTTAGGTTCGATATTTTCGGCCACAAATGTTCCATAGGGCTTTGTTTACAATATTTAAGTTTAAAAAAATGACACATATTCTTCATTTTTGTTTAAATAATTATTTACCCAGACACTTTTACGAAATTTCGTCAATTTTCAAAAAATCAAAAGTCATCGTTAGGCGTAGTTTAGGTTCGATATTTTCGGCCACAAATGTTCCATAGGGCTTTGTTTACAATATTTAAGTTTAAAAAAATGACACATATTCTTCATTTTTGTTTAAATAATTATTTACCCAGACACTTTTACGAAATTTCGTCTATTTTCAAAAAATAAAAAGTCATCGTCAGGCGTAGTTTACGATCGATATTTTCGGCCACAAATGTTCCATAGGGCTTTGTTTACAATATTTAAGTTTAAAAAAAATGACACATATTCTTCATTTTTGTTTAAATAATTATTTACCCAGACACTTTTACGAAATTTCGTCAATTTTCAAAAAATCAAAAGTCATCGTTAGGCGTAGTTTAGGTTCGATATTTTCGGCCACAAATGTTCCATAGGGCTTTGTTTACAATATTTAAGTTTAAAAAAATGACACATATTCTTCATTTTTGTTTAAATAATTATTTACCCAGACACTTTTACGAAATTCCGTCTATTTTCAAAAAATCAAAAGTCATCGTTAGGCGTAGTTTAGGTTCGATATTTTCGGCCACAAATGTTCCCCAGGGCTTTGTTTACAATATTTAAGCTAAAAAAAATACACATATTCTTCATTTTTGTTTAAATAATTATTTACCCAGACACTTTTACGAAATTTCGTCAATTTTCAAAAAATCAAAAGTCATCGTTAGGCGTAGTTTAGGTTCGATATTTTCGGCCACAAATGTTCCATAGGGCTTTGTTTACAATATTTAAGTTTAAAAAAATGACACATATTCTTCATTTTTGTTTAAATAATTATTTACCCAGACACTTTTACGAAATTCCGTCTATTTTCAAAAAATCAAAAGTCATCGTTAGGCGTAGTTTAGGTTCGATATTTTCGGCCACAAATGTTCCCCAGGGCTTTGTTTACAATATTTAAGCTAAAAAAATTACACATATTCTTCATTTTTGTTTAAATAATTATTTACCCTGACACTTTTACGAAATTTCGTCAATTTTCAAAAAATCAAAAGTCATCGTTAGGCGTAGTTTAGGTTCGATATTTTCGGCCACAAATGTTCCATAGGGCTTTGTTTACAATATTTAAGTTTAAAAAATGACACATATTCTTCATTTTTGTTTAAATAATTTTTTACCCAGACACTTTTACGAAATTTCGTCAATTTTCAAAAAATCAAAAGTCATCGTTAGGCGTAGTTTAGGTTCGATATTTTCGGCCACAAATGTTCCCCATGGCTTTGTTTACAATATTTAAGCTAAACAAAATTACACATATTCTTCATTTTTGTTTAAATAATTATTTACCCAGATACTTTTACGAAATTTCGTCTATGATTATATTAGTTCCCTGGAAGTGATTTCAACAATTTTTGGAAAAAAAATGTGTGTGTGTGTGTGTGTGTGTGTGTGTGTGTGTGTGTGTGTGTGTGTGTGTGTGTGTGTGTGTGTGTGTGTGTGTGTGTGTGTGTGTGTCTGTCTGTCTGTCTGTACGCGCTGTATCTCAAAAACTAATATAACAATTAACGTCAAACTTTGAACATAAGTCTTATATCTCTTTATCCGAAGAACTGAAAATAGATTTATTTTATTTTTATTACTATAACAATGCAGGCTTTATACAACCCTTTATTAAAAGACATTTTTCGTCACCGAATGCTCCAGCCAAAAATTTTATTTCCGTCACTAGTGAGTGAAAATCCCGTAACGCTAACTAACGCTATTCACTAGAGCCGAAAATTACCTTCTAATTTTCATCTCCCTCTGATGACGCTATATCGCGTCACTATTAAAGCACGTCAGCTTGTGCTGTTCGTAACTTTATCATGATTTCTGATTGAGAGAGTGATTTAGATCTTCACAATACTTCACCAGAAATAGTAAATTAAGATGAGAAAGATTCGGAAACTGCGCTGCTTGCATATTTTGCAAAATTGTCGAAAAAATTGAAGCCACTAACATTAGTTAATAACAGAACCAATGGATCTGTATAGATTCAGAACAGAACCGCTGAGAAACATTCCGTATGCAAAAACCGTTGACCACATTCTAATTGATGACTTAAGTTAAGAAAGACTTAAAAATGATATAGTGGAGGTTGCCAGACGGAATTATGGTCAGATGTGTTTTCTTTTTCGGTCCTATAGTAGGAGTTTTCGATTTTATTGCTATAGCTGTGAAAAAAAAACGTTGTTCTTGATTATTAAAAGGTTGTTTGGGTAAGGAATTAAATGAAAAATGACACCATCATTGTAACAAAAAAATAAGTGGTTTGCATATTAATTAATAATGAAAAATGACCTGATTCAAGAATTTGGCAAAGGCGGTTTTGCCATTTGCACCGCGTGCAGCTTTCCATCTCGTCTTTCATAGTCTCTACAACCAACGACAATCTATGCCAAAAGTGAATGCTGAGCGAATACATACGTCATTTTGTTTTCCACTCAAAGCATTGAAAATCAGCTGCTAAAATTTCTGTTAAAAGACAAAGTGTATTATTTTTTTTTTCGTCGCAAGGCCACAACTGAAATAACGAGTCAAACTTGTCTCGAATGACATCTTAGCGACGATTTGCTGCATTTTGAATAGTTTCAAGCGACTGGTTTTTCGCTGCATTTACCAGCTTATTAGTAAACATAATTTTTCGTTCGTTTTTTTCTTTTCAAAAGAAAAATAAGAGGGGTTTACAACAGGGTTCTGACGATATATATCATCGGATATATATCACGATATATATCATGATATAAATCGTGATATATATTCGATGATGTATATATCATGGATATTTATGAAACACACAATACCAAAAAATTCCCCCGTTTCTCAAATTTTTCCAGTTGCAGTAATATGAATAGTAAGCATTTGCTCTAATGACTCTTTTTTGTAGGAAAGAGTCGATTTTTGAAGTGACTCACGACTCTGTTAAAAATGAATTAGTAAATGTGAGCAAAAAAAAACAAAAAAAAGGTCCTCACTTTGAAAATTCTTCAATTTATCCCTGAAAATATAGTAAAGAACAAAAAAGTCCTTATTTCAAAATTTTTTCAATTTGATGTCAAATATTTTAACAATTTAAATGTTATTTTTTTCTGTATTTGTTTGCAATAAATAAATATAATATAAATAAAGTATGTGCATTATATAATTAATGAAGTCATATAAACATTAATGTTAATGACCAAGAATAAATATCAAGAAGTTGATATATATATATCGGATATATATCCGATATATTGATATTTATATAAATATCGGATATATTCCAAACCCTGCTTTAAACTAAAGTCGCAATTAAATTTCTTCTTTCGATTTTTAAATAATTATACTTCTTCAGAATCTAATCTTACTTAATTCATTCAAATGATTTACATAAGTAAAGGCCTTTCTTTTTCACGAGCCAATACTCACTTTTGTGAATTCTTTTCTTTTTTGATTTGATGGCGATAACCGCCGCCACTGCTAACATTTCTTTACGGTTAATTATGATCAAATTCTGACGATAAAACAGATGCGTATACGTTTTTTAACTGCACGGTCTCTTTTAGCCGAAGGTACCAGTCCACTATTCGTTCATGTAGGGCGTGCGTGCATGTACGTCGATCTCCGTCGTACTTGCACGACCGATAGTAGTAGTAGACGAGTAGATAAATAGGGAATTCCCCAATGTTCATTACGGGCCAGGTATGTGATTTACACGATTTTCGTATGCCCGGATTTGAAAGGTAAAAATCACGAAACTCTCCGAACTGTCGAAGCTGTACTGTGCTGTATTTTATATTACTAAAAATTATAACTCAAATGTAACATAGTGAGATTCTGAAACATAATTGAAAATTCCTAAAGTTAAAGACAAATCTTTGCCTGCCAAATTATGACAAAATGTCTACAAAAAATTTGTTTTTATTAGGGTTCGTTAATACATGGATACACGGATAAACGTGTTCTTAGTTCAAAGTGGTTTTTAAACGGATATTCACGTTTATACGTGTGTACGTTTAAACGGATATTTGCGTTTGACTGTGTTGACGTTTATACGGATATTTGCGTTTACACGTGTTTTCTTCGTATAAATGTGTTGACAAAAATCGTCGTACAATTTACCCATCAAATGTTTTGAAGTTCGCCACCTTCTTAAATAATTGGTTTCTCGGAAACCGTCCGAAACGTCGGGATCCGAAGTTTAGAGAGCCCAACTCCCTATAGACCAGGTGGGCCCTGTGTAAAAATGTTGGGAATCCTTCGAAATGCCGACATGACTTTTAAGCTACGCGCACACTTGTCGGAATCGGACGGACGGCACGCATCGGCGAAAATTGCTTAACACAGTTGTAAACGAGTCAACGCACATTTATCCGTTCCATGCCGTACCGATTTGTAATTTTTCAAAAATTTTCAAACACCCCCCACCTCTCTAGAGCGCGTTATTTGGCCTACCCCAGAATTTGTTTTCAATTTCTTTCAAGGACGTATTTTTTTCTATTTAAATTGAAGAGTTGAAACTTTAAGGGTAGGTTCGGGGTATAACTGGCCTTGCTCCGTATTTTTTTTTTAATTTTTGAAGCACCCGCTACCTCAGCAGGGGTGCGGAAGGGAAAAAAATTGAATTCAACTCAAATGTCAGATTTTTCAATAACTATTGAAACCAAATCGAAAACATATACAAAATTTTTACATAAAGTGCATACTTTTTAAAATACTGATTTTCCCCAATTTCAAACTACCTAAACGATTTAAAAACATATTTTATTTTTTTGTACCCTCTTCTGCACTGCCGATGGAGATGTCCTGTTTAGGCAATGTGGCAGCTATGACGGGGCATAGATTGAGCAAATTTGATCGTACCAAAGATCTTTCCTGTGGTCTTTAGGGCTTTCTTTAGAAACCTTTAGAAATTAGACGAAAAAAATTCGCACAGCCTTCTCTGTATATCCTGGACAATTTAAAACTATATTGTCCTCTTTACAAAAGACCCCTCTACAACATTTATTCTTTGAATATTTTCGATTTTTCTAATCGTTTGCGAGTTATGAATTTTTTTATGTTTCAAGGCACCAAATTTTTCATTTTTCATGAGTAAAACAAAAAACAAACTCGGAAATTTGAGTGACAATTACCCTCATTTACTTATTAACCAATGAAATCGAATAACGTTGATGAGATGATCCAATAAAATTCCAATTACGATGCGTAACAAACCACGGTCTATGTTATGCATGGCAATTAACCCTGGGTGGTATCTAATCAGATAATCTCTCATGTTGGTATTGCCTAGCAACGCGTTGGTTCATTTTCTATAACGTATAAAACGTCAGTTATTGCCGGACTTTTAAGCAGTTTGCTCCTGAATTCGATCTGTTTGTATTTTCGGGTGAAGTGTTGGTGCTTTCATCAGTAATAGTATTCATAGGCATTTCTCAAAATCTTGGTAAGCTCATTTTTACTACAATTATTGTGGCGCAGATTAATACACGTCTGACACTTGGTGTCACTAAATTTAATTTTTCAAATTAAGAAGTGTGAACTTTCTGCTCGGCCAATTGTCTTCTCGAATCTAACTCGTGACTGATTTTTCCTGGGCAATTATTAGCGTCTGGATCACTCTTGCTTGTTGCTTCTAGAAAATCGGCACTCCTGCTTCGCAGTCGTGCCGATTTTCGTCGCAACAAGCAATCGTGATCCTGCCGCTAATAATTGCCGGCAAAATCATAGGCACTCGTTATATTACTGTTGAATATCGCATGACACGGATTCGACTGAAATTTTCACCAAAGATACCTTTCGCCCGAAGGGGCACCACGTGACAAGTATTTTATCTCTGAGGGCCCCCGTTCCGGGGCCCCGGCCATAAAAGTGAGCGGAGCCGTCGTTCGTCGCCGGTTACTTTACTCGATTTTAATAGACTACGCACGGGCGATGGCGCAGCGCAGCGGAGCCGTCGTCCGCCACCAATTAAAAATATAAAAAAAAAAAATTAAAGAATTAAAAATTTTTTTTTTTTTTTAAATTTAAAAACTTATTAAAAAAGATTATTTTACCTAAAAGTAACTTTAGCCTAGAAAGACTAGTTATTAACCTAAACGTGTTTTATTCGTAACAAATAAACAGTAAACGTTTACACATTTAAAAATTTAAGTAACCGCCGAGTTCTATTTTTCATAACGGTAACCTCAACAGTTTTACAACAAATTTGACATACATGTTATCTCTTTTTCTGAAATAATAAAAAAAAACAGCATAACACATCGTAGTTAACTTGATTAGTTTGGATGATATCGAGCGTTTTCCAAGCGTTGATTATTTATAAATACGCCTTTTTCTCAATAACTATAAAATACACAAAAAACTGTTTATTACTTATATTCGCAGAATTCAGTGGCGTGCTTATATTTTTATTTCGACTGTTAACTTAAGTTATGACACAAAGCTGCATTTTTTAAACCGAACACCCTGTATATTTTAAAGTCATCGAGCAGCACTTTAAATCAGCTTTAGATTGATATAACATATTTAATAAAAATTCATGAAAATTAACGGAAGAAACGATTATATTAGAAATTTAATCATAAGTAAAAAATGTTGGGCGATAATTGCATCACCTGCAAAATAGATCAGGGGTAATTTATAAATCGTCGTGACTTTCCAATCGCCCGTGCGCTCGCACTCATATACTTTTGTGTGATTCATTTTGGGCGATTTAAAGTTTTCTCAAAAATATCGCCAGTGCGCGGTCAGCCTTAGCGTTATGAATAACATGTTCTAAGTGCCCTCCATTACATTGAACGCACAGTTCGTATCGTTCTTGCATATTTGTGAGTATACTTGAAAATAGAGGCCGTTGCTGTTGTATCGCTTCTGTAATTTTATCTTTTAATTGTTATTGTCGACGGAGAGTTATCTCGGAAATCCCATAGTTTCTGCGTATATGCGATATGCATCCAATGATGTTAAGTCCGGAGAATGAAATGGAAAAGAAAAATCGGTGAAACGTGAAATTACATTGTTTCCAAAAGTCTCCCGCAGAAAGGTTCTTGTAGCATGCGCTATGTGTCACTTTGCCCCATCTTGCTGAAAAAAAACTGGCTACCGAAGGGTAAGTTTCTCGTGTGAAAACTTGAGTAATACAGCGCTCTTGATTAACAGTTGCTGGACGTTCATTTTCATCAATGAAGTAAGGCCCAATAATTCCTCGCCCAGAAACTACGCACCAGACGGTCACTTTTTCACCATGCAACAGTATTTCTTGCACCTCTTCTGGTCATTGGAAACCTAAAAATCTATTGGTATGCCTATTTACATCACCCGATGAATGAAAATGACATTCGTCACTAAACCAGACGTTACTGATGAAACTTGGATTTTCATATTTCAAAGCAAGGATTTTGCTACAGTATTCAAGTCTTGCAGCATAATTACTCTTTCTCAATTGTTGGGTCGTCTGAATAACGTATGAATGGGCATTAAGTTGTTTCAATATGTTCAGCAGAGTCCTCCTGTTCATATTCAATTTTGTAGCAGTTCTCCGTTGACTACGACGTGGTGAGTCCATAATTTGATTGAATGCTCATTCGTGGTTTTCGTTGGTACGCACTGTTTCTTTTTCGTCCAGTTTTACCTTTTCCTTGGTGTAGCACCCTTCAAGTTTTTCTAAATTTGGTTATAATGCTCAGTAAAATGTTTGCTTATTGAAATGCTCCGAAAAATCCGATCGCGGACGAATTTAATGCACCGATGTGAAGATAGCCACGGATTTTCAGTCACTTATTTCCCGGCGCATCCACCACGAAACAAAATTTTCTTCAATTTTAATGGTTTATAATAAATCAAACGCTGAGAATGTAATTAACATTAGTCTATTGATGTACAGTCAATCCACAATTTCAATTATTTTTTCTCGAGTCCACGGGAACTCTCTTTTTAAAATGACAAGAATTCAAAGTCCAATATGGCACTGTTTGACGCGTTTCAAATTTAATTTTTTAACGTGTAGATAAGAGTAATTTTTACCCAAAATTTAATTCGTTTAAGTAGACTCTTATCTACACGTTGTTGTTAAAAAATTAAATTTGAAACGCGTCAAATAGTGCCATATTGGACTTTGAATTTTTGCCATTTTAAAAAGAGAGTTCCCGTGGACTCGAGAAAAAATAATTGAACTTGTGGATTGACTGTACATCTATAGGCTAATGTTAATTACATTCTCAGCGTTTGATTTATTATAAATCATTAAAATTAAAGAAAGTTTTATTTGGTGGTAGAGGCGCCGGGAAATCCGTGGCTGAAAAATCCGTGGTTATCTTCCCATCGGTATTAATGCTTGGACCATTTTGTCTACCAAAACCGTATGAGCGAAAATAGTGCTAAACTAAGAATACTTTTTCTTCAGTAGATAACATTATTTCGAACTTGCAAACATACCAGTACATCTAACCAAAACCAAACGTCAATGTTTATGTCAAATAACACTGTCAATTGTTAGAGGTTTAACCACAAGTATGCCAACCGTGTTTGTACTGTAAATTAAAAGCCACGCTGTACATCACTTACATAATCATCAATTTGGATATGCGTATAGGATTTATGGAAAATAATTAAATATTCTTCCAACAAGATGGGGCACCTGCTCATAATGCACGAAACATTAGTCAGTACTTAAATACGAATTTTGGACACAAATGGATTGGCCATGTTGGGCCTATCAAGTTAACCAGCAAAGTCGCCGGATCTGACACTTTTAGATTTTTCTTTTGACAATGTTTAAAAGGTAAAATAAAATAATACAAGATAATTTTTTTATTTATTTTTTTATCTGAATAGACGAACATTGATTAAATTTTTTATAATTTTAGTACGATAAAAAAATACTAAGGGTTGTAAATTGGGGCGCTTTTATGGAAATGTGTTAATTTATTGTTTTATTAGCCACCTAAAGTAAAAAAAAAACATCGATTTCCCTTGAAAATGTTCAGAAATAATGAGGTATGACATCTATGGCTAACTCCACATTTGGGTAGACTGTGGATTCTTCCTTTGATATTTAGATGTTCGGGATACCCCCTTCTCGGGAATGTAAGGAAATGTTGTAGTATGTAGAAAATAAAGCAGCATAGAGGTAGGTTTTTCGAGATTTGCGCTTTTCGATCATTTGTTAAAACATCTCTACTCGTCGCGCATATAATATTTTTTTCGCCTACCTATGCTGAAAATTAAATCTTCAGTCCTAAAATGAGGGAGGAAAATGGTACTCTAGAATGCTTCTTAAATTGTCCAATAGAGGGCGGCAGACTTGTCAAAATAAAAGTGTGAACAAAGGTTATTAGTGCTCTATTTTTTCAATTAAAATTAATGTTATTACACTCATAATATTCAGCCCTATTTCGTAAAAAAATGTTACATTTAACAGTATATTATCCTTCAAGGCCACGTTAAATGGCGACTTGGTATTAAGTATCACGTTAAACCTTTATGAAGCTTAATATTCGATGCCATCAGGAAAGTTCGTACATCTGTAAAACGTTAAAATTCGTGACCCTTGTTTTCCTGATTGGAACTATAATCTCTATGTACCGGTGTAAAACGGGGGAATGGGGTCAAATGCCCCCCTCCCTTTAAGCCCAGATTTTTTTATATCTGTCATGAACTTTAGAAAAATGCAAGTGGTTGCATTAAAAAAAAATGCATTATTATTATTCAATGTTTTATTAAATTCTTTTGAATATTTGTTTCGAGTGCCACCTCCTTAGAAACCCCACTGGATGTCAAAACTAGATTCTTATTTAAAGTTCACGAATAACATAAGTCCATACGGAATATGAAAATATGCACAAACGTAAATTATCCTCAACCATTATTTAAACATAACGTTCAGTCGTTAAATTGAATGTTAGCTTATGAAATAGGGTTAATTAATTTACCAAGTATTTCGGACACAACTATTAACAATTGAGCATATGGAATTATAATCTTTATTGTAATAAATGGTTATTAAACATAAAAAATTGTTGCTTTCACATTTTATTTATTTCACGATATTGTGTCAGTAAGCGGATAACTAGAGTATATCCCGCAGGTAGAAAAGCAAGCACTGTGGACAGCGAAAGCCCTTGTTGCACATATACTATTACATTTAAACCACGGTACTTTAAAGAATCGCATTATCACTCTAACCACCTAAAGAACTAGAAAAACATAGTCAACATTACGGAATCCTAGTTATTCAGTTAAAACAAACCCCTCGCCATTACATGTATCTGTAACAAACGCATTGCGGGGTAATGTTTTTATAGGTCAACAATTCCCCCAGTTATTACTCTCTAGTTTAGAGGCAGTTGGATAATTATACTCTCCCTACGTATTACAATGGATTTAATTTGTAATCGTATGGCGACATATGGTGGCGGCGCGGGGTACGGTATTCAGTTTCCGGTCCGGACCGCAAAGACAACAGAAAAAATTGGTAAACAGCATAAGTCAATCCGGTTCCATTCATAATAGATGTGAACAGAAGAAGAAAGGAGAACGACGGCTTGTTTCGGTCCGCAAAAACAATTGCCCCGGAGCGGCAAATCGATTCCGTGGTATGTTTCCTGACACCGCCCTGCACAGGAGTTTAACTGTTTAAGGGATGGTTATTTACGTGCGCAATAATTGCGCAAAAATTTATCGATCCGCATAATCACGGGAATCTACAGTGGATACGTAGGGGATTATCCAACACCCATCACCTTAATGGTGATTTGATACGTTCTGTTTTGATTCATGGCATGTTATACGGCTGAGGTCTGGTTATGGTAATAAGGATGGGATTATTATTATTATTATTATGAAATCAATACTGAAATGAAATTAACGACAATAACTGGAGCGAACGTATCGAGGAAGAGCTTTTGCTGGGTTAATGTGTTAAGATGTAATGGATTAAATTGTTCATATGGTTAGTGTGGCAGTGTAGAAAATATAATGGATACTCAGTGGGTGTAGCTAATGGGTTTAATTCTAATCTCTTCCCGTGTTCATCTGGCTTATATTTTTTTAAATACTACAGTTGATGTTTGTTAGCAGGAGCGATGTGAAAGTGAAAATAAAACCCGTTTAAACTTTGAATGCAGCTTTGGCAGTAGTGTTTCGTCACTCTTTCTCGGTAAATTTAAACATCAAAATCACCAACAGGTGAAAACTTATACACCATGGACAAAATTATCGAATATTTTTTGTAATCACTGTTACTTAAAAATAATTTTAAATTATCGGGGGTAATACCAGAAGAGGTTTAAGTTGGTCGGATAAATTTTATTTGTTTGCACGAGTCATTGAATCGACACAAATGTCGAGAATGAATTGAGATTAGGCAAAATCCACTTGCGCTAAAGCGCTCGTGGATTTTTCCATCTCAATTCATTCAAGAAATTTGCGATGAAATGACGAGTGCTTAAAATAAAATTTATTCTGCCGAAATTATAACCGCGAGTGGTATTTGTTAAGATAATTTAACGAATAAGAACTATATATATTAGCAATTTATGTTCATTAAGAGTACAATGGGTAAAATAGCATTGTTTATTTGTAATGGAATTGGATGAAGCACCAATCGTCAAAATCGAGTGTGGGTAAAATGAAAATGGTTGAGTGAAACGGGAACAGCGAAATTCGCACCTGCGCGTTTGCGAGTGGTACAAACACTGAGATCTAGCCATTAAAATGGTATTTATAATTATTGCTTTGTATAAGTAAATATTATTACTTACATTTAGTATACATTCCATACATTTCTGGCGTTTCTTATATTATATTAGGTTATAATTTTCTTACACACACGCAGACACACTACAAGCGACACAAGTTAGGAGACCAATAACGGCTGATTGTTTAATCGCCGTTGCACTTATTTCCGACACACATAAAAGAAAAGACGCCAAGTGCACAAATATAAAAATGTTTATTTTATACTATTAGAACATGATAGAACAAGATGGATATTAAATGCAATCCAATTATGCATTTCACACTTGCGACATCTCACGACATTAGGCCGAAGTACGAAATACTATGTCGGGCTTTAATTGCAAATGTACGTAATTAAATGTGTATTATTGATGAATGGACAATACTTACTCAACTTATACATCGATCGGAATGAAAATCCTGAAATAATTTTCACGTGGAAGCGTGTCCGAAACGGATTTCAATTATATTTCACCGCAGAGGTATTCAGAACTGATACGAACTGCCAGAGTACAACTAAAGTCAGCTGTTTACTAAAATTGTTAATATGGAGATCGTTGTCATGGTGAAGGTAAATAATTTTTTAACCATTTCCAAATTTTTTTGTCCACCGTTTTAAATGCACCTTTTTATACATGAGTTGAATTATCTATGTAAAATGAACGTTTTGCATTTTAAACGAGGTAGACCAAACTCATTTGAAAGAGAACTACAAAATAAAAATAAATAAAGGACCCGCGCAACTTTACCGCCTCAAGATATTCGACACGATCAATTTGGACATTGGCCTGTCCCCTGGGAAAATAAAATAAGATGCAAACGTCTAAATTGCAAGGGTTTTAGTCGCAAAATATACGAAAAATGTGGTGTTGTGCTTTGTCTAAGTAAAAATAACAAATGCTTTAAAATATTTCATACTAATTAATCGCATATTGTTTAAGTACATGTAAACATTGAATTTAGCCATTTGGCAACATACAAGTTTTTTCGAAATAAATAAAAAAGTTTATGTAATATTTTTTTTCTGCTATTTTTCCAGAGGTATGTAGGTACTGCAATAAAAAAATTAAAAAAATCGGGCATTTAAGGGTTAAATATGAAAAATAATACAAAAATATTTAAAAAATGTTAAAGATAACAAAGAACAGCACATATTTTGTAAATAAATACTTTTCATAAACTATTTTATTTTAGAGAAAACATGTAAGATAAAAAAAATTGCCTTTTTTCATGAAATGATAATAATTACATAAAATATACAGTGCGCGCCTAAAGTATGGAATATATTCAGTAAAACCGAAATCAAAATTTGAAAAAAAAAATCCTCGAACAGGTCGATTTTCTTTTATAAAAATACACATTTTTGCATGAAAGTCGATTTTCAGTCGTCATTTGTTATTGAGTTATGACGTCCGTCATTTTGTTTTTAAATATCAACCCCCTATTTTTGGTCTTGATTTTGAGAAATCTGTTCATTGTCGAACAGGCAGTATAAAAATATTGCCATCTTACATAAGAAATTTTTCGAGTAAATGACAATTGAAGGTGAAAACTTGAAATTTAGAATTTTTGCAAAATGTCCTTGGCAATATTTTTATACTGCCACGACAATGAAAAAAGATCTCTCAAAATCAAGAACAAAAAAAGGGAGTTGCTATTTAAAAACAAAATGACGGACGTCATAACTCAAAAACATATGACGACTGAAAATTTACTTTTATGCAAAAATGTGTATTTTTATAAAAGAAAATCGACCTGTTCGAGGATTTTTTCCAAAAATATTTTATTTCGGTTTTACTGAATATATTTCATACTTTAGGCGCGTACTGTATAACTTCCAAGAAAATCAGTGGAATTTCAAAAATCAAAATGATTGTGTGCTAAATATAATTCTTGTTTCGGCGTTTTATGTTTATTTTAAATATTTCTCGCTCAAGTGTTCAACGTATCCAAACTAAAAAAAAAAAACACAACTTGCCAGAAAATTGGAATCGTCTTGAGCACTATTTACGAAAAATGTAATTTTGCGCATCACCGTTCCTGGAAGTCCCACAATTTTTTTTATGGATAAATAGCGTTCAGAATGAGCCGTTGGACTCGTCTTTACGTCTTTAAATAGAAAAAAAAAATGGAACTAAAATTTTTTTTAATGGTTTTTTATGCGTTTCCAGTAGATTTAAGCAATATTTACGAAAAATGTAATTTTGAGTATTTCCGTTGCTGAAAGTCCTGAAAGAAATTTTATAGACAAATAGTATTCAGAATGAGCTCTTAGACTCTAAAAAAATAGAAAAAAAATTTTGAAATCAAAATTTTTTTATTCGTCTTTTATGCGTTTCCAGTCGATTTAAGCACTATTTACGAAAAAAGTAATTAATGTGTATTTCCGTTCCTGGAAGTCCAACAAAGAAATTTTATAGACAAATGGTATTCAAAATGAGCTCTTCGACTTGAAAAAAAAATAGAATTTTTTTTTTAGATGCATAAATTTTTTAATCGTTTTTTAGGCGTTTCTAGTCGATTTAAGCGCTATTTACGAACAATGTAATTTTGTGTCTCCGTTCCTGGAAGTCCCACACATTTTTTATTTATGGCAAATAGTGTTCAGAATGAGCTCTTTCGTTCAAAAAAGAAAAAAAAATTGTAAACAAAAATTTTTTAATCGTTTTTTTAGCGTTACCAGTCGATTTAAGCACTATTTACGAAAAATGTAATTAATGCGTATTTCCGTTCCTGGAAGTCCAATAAAGAAATTTTAAAGACAAATGGTATTCAAAACGAGCTCTTTGATTCGAAAAAAAAAACATTTTTTTTAGATACATACATTTTTTAATCGTTTTTCAGGCATTTCTAGTCGATTTAAGCGCTATATACGAAAAATGTAATTTTGCGTATCTCTGTTTCCAGAAGTCCTACAATAAAATTTTTTAGACAAATAATGTTCAGAATGAGAATATTATTATTATTATTATATAACTTCCAAGAAAATCGGTGGGGTTTCAAGAACCAAAATTATTTAAAAAAAGCGGCATTTCCTGACCCGAATTCAATTTTCGAGTTTTATCCTTGCGTTTTGTATTTATTTTAATTTTTTCTTTTGTTCGAACGTCGACAAGCCGATATCTAGAATTTTGAAAAATTCTCTAAAAAAGTTTTTTTAAAGCATTTATAAAAATCAAAATTATTTCGGAATTATGGTGTTTCCTGATGTTGATTAAATTTTTGCTGAATTTTACCTACAAGATTTATATTTTTCAATTTTTGACAAAATGACTAAAAAAAATCTGAAATTGAAAAACCGAAACCATATTTAATGTGGAAGCTCCAATTCATTTTTGTTTGGAAAAAAGCGCTGTAACAAGGTCATTTTGCAAAAACTCCAAACTGTCATTTACTCGAAAAATGTCTTATGTAAGATGGCAATATTTTTATACTACCGGTTCGACAATGAAAAGATGTCTCAAAATCAAGAACAAAAATAGGGGGTTGCCATTTAAAACCCAAATGGAGGACGTCATAATTCAAAAACAAATGACGACTGAAAATCGACTTTCATGCGAAAATCTGTATTTTTATAAAAGAAAACCGACCTGTTCGAGGATTTTTTCCAAAAATATTTTATTTCGGTTTTACTGAATATATTCTATACTTTAGGCGCGCACTGTATATTAACAAGCTTGTAGAACTTACAAAGAATAAGAAACCTTGCTAGTTTCTGAAAAAAATGCAAAATACCAGAAAAATCCATTTTACACTATCTAATCGGAGGAAGCTACATCATGGCCACATCAAGATTTTTTAAAGATAAGTGGCGGAATCTATTGCCTGAATGTTGTACTGAACCCAATCCGAGTGGCCTAATCACCGACAGATATGGGGAACGCGAACGTTTCCACATCAGCAACTAACTACACTAATGAGACCTGAAAGGTCGAAACCGGTCTGTATTCATTTATCAATCTGACAAAAATTATCTTTTTTTTGATGATCCGACTGTTGAAAAAGAATTTCTGGAGACTTGGTTAACATTTTTTATTTCTTATAGATTTTTAAAAAATGCGCACAGATCTCCACAATGTGCTGTTAATATAAACAAAACGCAAGAATTGCAAACCGTATCTATTTGTAGTTTTTGAATAACAATCATGGTGAGTAACCCTCTTACAAAGCAAATCTTAACCATCTATTTACAGAAGAACATTTGTGAAATCGTTACCCTTAGTTGACGATTTCTAATTTTTAAGTTGGGGAGGAACGCACCCACCAATATTTTCTTTCCTTTTTGTAAATTGGCGGAGCCATTTTAATTGTTCCCGAAATTGGATAAGCTTTTAACGTCACAGAAAAATTAACACAGTCAAGCAAAGTCGCTTGTTACCTCTGAGATGGACCACCATCTGTATAAAGCTTAAAGCTGTAATGATTAAAAAAAAATGAAAGATACTTTATGGAAAAACTTAAAATGTCAGTTGATAACCAAAAGAAAATATTGTTGTATTTTTACAACAGTATGGACTGAAGGACGTTGCATGTAAAGTGTTAAAGATTTTGTGTATGTACGCTGTATTTGCCGTGAAAATTATGATATTAAATCTTTTAAAATTATAACTTGATGAGGGGGTGCGAAGAGGATATATTTAAAGGGATTCATCAGCAATTAAAATCAATTTTCCGAACTGCAACAAAAAGTGTCTTAACATTGTCAACAGAGTCAAACCGGTAAACAGGATATTTAATAATGACGAGAAATTATTTAGGGGGCAATTTCCCGATTACGCCTCCTAGAAATGGTCCTTGAATGCATTTAGGGGTTAATTCTTCTAGAGTAAAATACTCCCTTATATACACTACTCCGTGTTAAATCATACGACGGAAGGGTTGCGTGACTGTTCTGCACGGCCCATAAAATCCTGCCACCGGTGAAATTGTTCATATTATTAAATTCTTATTTCAGTTTATAATCTATTTAGTACTTCCTTCAAACTCATGAATTTGGAACAGAAACATATTTTTGTAAATAGATACTATTGACAACTAAAGTAATCTTTTCTGCTCTAAATATACTAAAATTCTGTTAAAAGTTTCATACGTTGCGTTGGATATGAAAAGGGCCGATGCTAAACAAGTTAAAAAGTTATTTAAAAGGAAACGTTTTCCCACTGGGTTTAGGAGAAGTTATCCGGACCAAGCCAGCGATTGGACCCGACTGGAAAAGCAACGTACACAGGGCCATTAAAAAATGCTTTATTTGTCGATTTTGAAAAGCAGCCGGCTTCCAATAAAAGGCAACCCCCTCCGGTACGGCATCCAGTTGCGATAAATGTGGGGAAGGTGGCTCTTTGAAAAGATAAGCGCACGCCCTATTACATTTTCCAAAAGATGCGACGGCACGAAAAATGCGATCTTGTATTGTCGTTTATACGTTTATAGCCCGGGGAAGGAATTCGTATTTGTGTACGTAATCAACTTTTCTTTATAGGGTACGTCCTTGCGCCATTTAATATTTCATATGGGAAACTGGGGACGAGGCGGCGGCTCATTTACGCAGACCGAAACCTAATCCACGAGATACGCCACTGTCCTCGAATTCGTATGTTCATTTCCCCAGGAGGCGCCCGGGAAAACTTTTTATGCTATATCCTGGGAAAAGTTAAGTTGCAGGCGACGTTTCGTTTTTATTATTTATAGTTGTTAGGCGGCGAGATTTCTACTAAACAATTCCGTACGGTTATTTATAGTTAATCAGGGTACTTTTTACAAGGACATCCCCGCACGTCATGGCTAAAAAAATGTAAATAATCAATGTTTTTTTTTTTACTTGTTAGCGATATCGGAAGTTTCGGTTACTATAAATACTTGTATAAATAGATTAGGTTACTTCCGAAAATATAACAATTGATGATAGCTTATGCATATATTAATCAACCTTGATCGTTATCAATAATAAAAAGCAAATTACTTATTATTAATTTGAATAAACCTTTTTATTTAAAGGTGAGTATAGACTAGAGCATTTACTAATAACAGAACAACGAGCCGCTCTATGATATGTTTTAGTGTATCACCCTCACGAACCAGACGTCTTTGGACGACAGCTTTTGAAACTGAGCATTTTCCTGTATTGTACCATTCGTTAGAACGTTACATAGAAATGCTCGAGAAAATGCTCTAGTGTATATCTACCCTATGGTAATCTTTATAAGACTCAATAATAATATTCATTGTAACTTTGCCTATGGTCTATTTATAGTTTAAGTAGAAGTGGGTAATTTTGAATTTTTGAAGTTTCAAAGTTTTCTAATTTTTTAATCCCAAAACCCCAAACAATTAGGGATTTAAACATTGTAATTTCAAAATTTTTACCTCGAAAACCCAAGACGAAACGCATGCTGTTGTTGCTGTAATAATAACTCAACATCAAACTAAAATATTGGCAAGGTAAAAAATACGTCATTGCGCAAAGGGGTGGGGTAGAAAATTGACAATTATCAGAAAAGATGCGCGTTCAAAAAAATAAGGTTGACGTATCGGTGGATTTTGGCCGCAGATGATCGGGGAATTTTTTATTTGCAACGTTCCACAGCCAACGTTCGCACTGTATTATCATCTATTGTTCTCAACGTTCCAAGTCGCTCATCCAGACAACAAAAACTTCTTGTCGATGTTCACCACATTACTCTGTATGGCTATAACAGCCCACTAAATACATGAATAAGAAATGTTAATTCTCTTGGCGAGTCAATAGAATTTTTTGGTGTCTCATTAAATAAATTTAAAAGAATTTGTTTAACTTTCATTGATTCCTCTTAAGATTTTTTATTGTAATATTCATTTTATCCTTCTTTATTTGATGTAATTTTTGTTTTAATAATTGATTCATATATCGTATATTTTATTTTATTTTGTGTATTTTTGTACTATTAATGTTCTCCCGTAATAAAGAATTATTTTTATGTGTATATCAAGTATTTTTGCTCGAAAGCACTAATGATGAATAAAAATTATAATAATTTGTCTAATCTCGATCATTATTATACATTAGAGGTGGGTAACTCTTGAGTGAGCCGACTGAAGGAGTCAAGTGAGTGAAGTGAGTCGGGTATTAAAGTGACCACAGTGAAGAATGTGAAATAGTTCTAAAATTTTGGAAGCGAGGATGTCTTTCTTCTTGTCTTCCACTTAGTTTTCGGGGTAAATTGGAAACGTTCTGGAAGCAAGGACCTCTCTTTTAGCTCTTTACTTCATGATGAGTCGACTCTGAAAAAAAATTAAGTGAAGGCCTTACAAACAAAACTTCATTTTTTGCTCTGGATTTTAAGAAGAGATGGCTAGAAGCCAACAGGCAACATGGCAGATTTTTGGTTGGATGTTTCACTAACTTTTCTACATAATGCCATTTTAACCAAAAATGTAGGTATGCCAGGAATAACTTTCAATTCGTCTTCAGATAGGACAAAGCTGAATCAAAGCAAAGAAAACCGAATCACACAGAAGAATGCACACACCAGAAGAGTTATCCTTCGCTGCTCATGAGTTTACGACCTATTGGACAAGTGGAACATGTAGCTGCAACAACACCAACCACACATGCAGCGAAATATAGAACAGCATTTAAGAAATGTAGTGACTCAAGCTCAAGAGGCCAAAGCCCTTGCCATATGTGTAGGAGCCTAGTTACCACTTTTTGAGCAGGCGCTATGACCAAGGTAACTTGCCTGTGTAGCGGGTTGGATTTGCCAACATATAAGTAATTTAGGGGATTTGCAACGCAAAATTTGCGCGCGTCGCCGTGTATGAAGAACTATATGCAACCCATTATGCATGTTTGCGTCTAAAAATAGACGGCCCGCCTATAGCACACAGTTCGCAAAGTGTCTACAAATAGACGCTCCCGCTCAAAGTGTGTTAACTAGGCATCAATATAATATAATAAGGGACCGATTGGAACATTTGTGCCAAAAAATATCAAACCTAAACTAGGCCTAACAATAAACTTTTGCGATTTTTGAAAATTGGCCATATTTCATAAGTGCTTAGTTAAAAAAATATTTAAATAAAAATGAAAAATATGTGTCCTTTTTTATCACTTAATATTATTAACAAATCTCGTTGGAAAATTTGTGGCCAAAAATATTGAACCTAAACTAGCCTAACAATGACTTTTGATTATTGAAAATTGATCATGGCCATATTTCATAAGTGCTTAGTTAAAAAATTATTTAAACGGAAATAAAAAATGTGTCCTTTTTATAACTTGATATTTATTAACACAGTCCATTAGAAAATTTGTGGCCAAAAATATCGAACCTAAACTAGGCCTAACAATGACTTTTGACTTTTTGAAAATTGATCAAATTTCATAAAAGTTAAAAAAATATTTAAACAAAAATAAAAAATATGTATTCTTTTTTATTACTTCATATTATTAACAAAGCCCATTAGAGCATTTGTGGCCAGAAATATCGAACCCAAAGTACTAACAACGGCTTTTGACTTTTTAAAAATTGACCAAATTTCATAAGTGCCAAGTTAAAAACTTTCATACAGAAATTTCGAATAAATAACCGTCAAAAATGACAATTTCGAATTGTCAAAACTTCTCATTCTTGTCACCGCAAACGGCACATAAAGAAATTTGCAGTTGTCAAAAATTATGGATTTTTACTATCAAAAACGGCATTTTTTAATATTAAAAAAGAAAATTGCCATTTTTGTATTGTTAAAAATTTTGCATTTTTGCCACCACAAACGGTACGATTCAATGGTAAATAAAGAAATTTACAGCAGCCAGAAATTGTGCTTTTTTACTATCAAAGATGGCATTTTTTGATATTAAAAAAAAAAGAAAATTTCAACTGTTAAAAATGACAATTTAGAACTGTCAAAAATCGCATTACTATCACAAATCGCACTTTAGCAGTAAGAAGGATATTTTCAATTTCTGAAAATAACTATTCAGTACTGTCAAAAATTGCTCATTACTAAAACCGACAAGTTTCAACAATAAATAGAAAATTTCCAAATGCCAAAAATATTTAACTGTCAAAATTTGAGCATTTTTACTATCACTATCGGCATTTTTCAATATTAAAAAAAAAGAAATTTTCAACCGCCACAAATAACAGTTATAAATTGTCAAAAATTGTGCACGGCATTTTTCAATGGTAAAAAGATAAATTTTTAAACGTCAAAAATAACAATTTCGAATTGTCAAAAATAGTGGATTTTTACCATCAAAAACGGCATTTTTTAATATTATAAAAAGAAAATTTCAATTGCTAAAAATGACAATTTCTAACTAGCACTACTATCACAAATGGCACTTATCGCAGTAAAAAAGAAATTTTCAATTGCTGACAATAACTATTCAATACTGTCAAAAATTGTTCATTACTGAAAACGGCACGTTTTAACAATAAAAAAAAAATTACAAATGTCAAAAATGTTAGACTGTCAAAATTTGAGCATTTCTACTATCACTATCGGCATTTTTCAATATTAAAAAAGGGAAATTTCCAACGGTCAAAAGTAACAATTATAAATTGTCAAAAATTGTGCACGGCATTTTTTAATGGTAAAAAGATACATTTTTAACCGCCAAATATGACAATTTCGAAATGTAAAAAAATCTGCATTTCTGCCACCACAAACGGCACATAAAGAAATTTGAAGAGGTCAAAAATTGTGGATTTTTACTATAAAAAACGGCTATAAATGGCAATTTCCAATTGTCAAAAATTCTGCATTTCTGCTACCACAAACGGCACGATTCAAAGGTAAATAAAGAAATTTGCAGCTGCCAAAAATTATGGTTTTTATTTTTATTATCAAAAACGGCATTTTTGATATTAAAAAAATAAGTCAATTTCTAAAACTACTAAAAATGACAATTTCGAACTGTCATAAATCGCACGTATCTACCCTATCTATATCACAAATGGCACGTTGGCAGTAAAAAGGAAATTTCAATTGTTAAAAATAACTGTTCAGGACTACCAAAAATTGCTAAAAAGAAAAATTCTAAGTGCCAAAATTTTTTAACTGTCAAAATTTGAGCATTTCTACTATCACTATCGGCATTTTTTCAATATTAAAACAGAGAAAACAAACAATTACAAATTGTCAAAAATTTTGCATTTCTGCCTCCACAAACGGTACGATTCAACGGTAAATAAAGAAATTAGCAGCATCCAAAAATTGTGGATTTTTACAATCAAAAATGGAATTTTTTGATATTAAATTTGAAAAAAGAAAATTTCAACTGCTAAAAATGACAACTGTCAAAAATCGCACATTTCTATCATCACAAATGGCATGTTGGCAGTAAAACTGCCAAAAATAACAATTTACAACTGTCAAAAACTGTTAATTTCTACTAAAATATACAGTAATAATACAGTGAGATCGAATAAAAAATTAGTCAAAGCAGGCCATGAACAAAAAACCGCATGTATTTTTAGCAACCAGGGGTATTATCTCCTGTCGACAAAATCTGGGATTTCCATGTGGAAACTACCCAGCAATAAACTTTTATATCACATCGCCATCGAAAAATATAAATAAAGGGCCAAAACGGCTACAGGTACATATCCCAAATGAATAATTTTTATTTTTTTATAACAATAGCAACCGTGGCTATTATTTCCTGTCGACAAAATCAGGAATTTACATCTGGAAACCACCCAGCAATAAACTTTTATATCACATCGGCATCGAAAAATATAAATAAAGGGCCAAAACGGCTAAAGGTACATATCCCAAATAAATGATTTTTATTTTTTTATAACAATAGCAACCGTGGCTATTATCTCCTGTCGACAAAATCTGGGATTTCAATCGGGAAACCACCCAGCAATAAACTTTTATGTCACATCGGCATCGAAAAATATAAATTTAGGGTCAAATCGGCCAAAGGTACATATCCCAAATGAATAATTTTAATTTTTTTATAACAATACTAACTATGTCCATAAAATACTGTACTTTTTGTAGGTGGAACCAAGGACAATGATTAATTTGTATACATGGTGGATGCGCCGGGATATTGCTAGAAATATTGACAACTTCACATACATATTTATTTAATTTTTTTTTTATTATTAATATTTTTACGGTACATAGCGAGAAATAATACCCTTTTGAAAAAGGACACTAATATCCCTAAAATTACTGATCAGCCACTATCAATGTCATGCTGAATCCGCTTGTCCAACAATTATAATTAATTACATACTGTCGCATTGCAATGTAAATAAATCAATTATAAATAAAATTTGCATATTTATGCCATGCACGGAATTAACAACGAATACAATTCCCACGTACACAACATACATCATCGCAGTAGCGACAACGTGAACAGAATTAATATAAAACTTCCTCTATATGTCACAATTAAAGCGATGGTGCGCTGTGTCGTATCTGACAAACTTCAGGCGAGCTGTAACATCCGTGATGAAGGCCCCAAGTTTGCACAAACATGTTGCTGCTACGCCAGTTTATTGTTGGCAACTTAATGCCGTTAACTTATGAAGCTGTCAGCAGCGACACACACGGGGGGGGGGGGGGGGGGTTGTGTTGAGTTCAGGTCGTGCAAATGCTGTTGGTGGAAATGTAGCTCGTGATTAGCTTGGTTTTCACGTTATCCGAAGGCCTTTAGTATTCCGGATTAGTCACCGAGAAAAAATAAGGGAGGCATTTCGTGCGTGCCCGCACCAAGGCTTACATTTATATTACCATCCCTTCCACCTGAGACCAGAACGAAATGAGTAATTGAAGATGAGGATGTATTATAACGAAATCCCACAGCGGTTTCACTAATCCCGTGGAAATTACCCTTCTAAATTCATTTTGCTACGAATAATCAACAGAAACTAGCACCGTTGTCCGAATGGTCAGCCCTTCAATTTAATAACTAGTAAAAGTAATAAAGACGAATTCAATAAATCTGCAAAAAGTGAGGTTGTCTCAAGTTAATTTATTAATAACTAAATTTTGTGAAATCTTAAAAATAAAATTTCTAATAAAAAGTTATATGAATATTTCGTTATTTTTTCCTCACCTGTATAACATACATAAACAATAAATCAAGAGAGAGAGAGAGAGAGAATACATTTATTGAGACATTTTTACAGAGAGAAGAATACTTTTTATTTACTTATTTTTACATACAGATTTATAAAATATAGTGGATTTTCGTTTGTACAGCTATAGTGGTCTTTCTGTCTATCATTAACTGTCGTCAGTCGTCAATTATTGCGATTATGGTTGTGAATAAGTTGGTGAGGTTGAATGTGAATCATGAAGAGATGTGATGAATTGATAAATTGTGGAAGAGGGATGTTTGGTTCTAGGATTAATTAAAGGATTGCGAGGTAAAAATAGGTGCTGCAGGATGTCTTGGATATCTGGGTTAGGGGCAAATTTTGTTCATTTCTACAAATGACCTCAACAGACAATTGTACAGCCTAGTACAATAACAAATAATAATAGTACGTTAAAAATTTGCAAAATAGGGATTAGTAAGCATTAGAGTTATAGCATATATGGGGGAGTTTCGAAGTATGTGAAAATCAACGGGACAACCCGGAAACTTGTTCATATAAATAAAATACTAACTGTAAATTTTGAGCTATATCGACTATGGCCTAACCGAGCCCTGGGCGTCTAAAATCTAAAAAAAAAGGTTTTTTTTTCCTTTTTTACTTTCTCCGTTACGAAGTACGAGAAAGTATTGTGATCGTGATTTTTTTTTACGGAAATATCCGTTTTGGGGTCCCTAGATGCCATTTCAACAATTTTTGGAAAAAAAAAATGTTTGTGTCTGTGTGTGTGTGTGTGTGTGTGTGTGTGTGTGTGTGTGTGTGTGTGTGTGTGTGTGTGTCTGTGTCTGTGTGTGTGTCTGTGTGTGTGTCTGTGTGTCTGTCTGTGTGCGCTGTATCTCAAAAACTAATAGAGCAATTGATATGAAACTTTGAACATCCATCTTATTTGATAATCTGAAGAACTGAAAAGCTTTTGGTAAAATTTCGTACACCGGAAGTGGGCGTTTACCTTAACTGTTTTTTGTTTTTTGCCAATATTTTCTTAAATATGAAAAATATCACAAAAACATTCAAACAAACTTTGAAGACAACAAAGAAATGAACAGCTTTTGCTTGAAAACATTTTTCATAAAATCATTTTTATTCGAGAAAAAAATTTAATATTATTTTTTTAATTTTTGGTTTATAATTATAAAACGATAATAGTTACAGAAAAATTATGTGAATAATAATTGTACAGAATGCCAATATGAACAACTTCTAAAGAATAAGTTTTTTTCGAAATCTCGTTAGTTCTTGAGTAAACCGAGTTTTTGAATTTGAAGTATAATTTTTACATCTTTCATGATTTTGACGTTTTAAACGTCAGTTTCATCCGAGTTTACGCAACGCTCGATGTACATTTAAAATATGATTTCAATTGAAAATAAACCCATGAAAACGTAAATATAAAGTCGGAGAAAGTAACATGATGGCCACATCACCATTTTTTCATTTTAGCCTCCTAATATTAAATGGTCCACCCTAATGGCCAAATGATATACTGTGTCGACAGAGGATGTTAATACGAATTCAAAACGAATTTATTTGTTAAAATCTGACTCAAATTGACAAAGTTGTGAATGTTTCAGTTATCTCATACTTGTATATTTCGATGTTTTGTGACCTAATCCTTCATCGACGGTAATTAGAAGATGCGCGGCATTTCTGTCACTTATTTTACACTTGTTTAAAGCAGATGAGATCCCTTCACTGATAAATGTAATGCTGGTGGTAATGGTTCTATTTTCAAAATTACTCAAAATTCAATCGAGATTATGTTTTCCTGAAAAGGTAGATCCATACCAACGTCAAATATTTTGCATACATTTTATTTCAATAGCGCGCGAAACTATAAAAAATTGTAGTAATTTTAATGGTTTCAAATAAATACAAAAATAATTACCATCGATTTAAAACTTTCTAAAATAACTCATAATACATTCGAAATTATGATTTCGGAATAATCTGGATACACACCAAAACCAAATTTTGTGTACTTTTATTTGAACAGCGCACGAAATTATGGAAAATTGTAATTATTTTAATGCTCTCAAACAAATATAAAAACAATTGTTGTCGACTTAAAATTTTCTAAAATTACTTAGAAATCATTAGAAATTATTATTATTATGTGAAAAATCAGCAGATTTTATGTAATCAGTTATCACGAAAAATCGTGAAAAATTGTTATAATTTTGGTGGCTTTAAATAAATATAAAGACAATTGCCATCAAGTCGAAACTTTCCAAAATTACTCAAAAATCATTAGAAATTACGATTTTGGGAAAATCTGGATACACACCTGAACCAAATTTTGTGATACTTCTATTTGAACAGCGCGTGAAATTATGAAAATTGTAATAATTTTAATGCTCTCAAAAAAATACAAAAACAATTGTTGTGGACTCAAAATTTTCTAAAATTACTCAAAAATCAGAGAGATTATTATTACGTAAACAAATACTTACACACGATCACCAGATTTTGTGATAATTTCTTGTAATCAGTGCGAATAATCGGAAAAAGATTGTTATAATTTTGGTGGCTTGAAATAAATATAAAAACAACTGCCAACGATTTAAAACCTTCCAAAATAACTCAAAATTTATTCGAAATTTTAATTTTGGGAAAATCTGGATAAATATCAAAACCAAATTTTACTTGAACAACACCCGAACTTATGAAAACTTTTAATCATTTTAATGCTCTCAAGAATAGACAAAAACAATTGTCAAACAAAAACTTAAAATGTTCAGAAATTACTCAAAAATCATTTGAGATTATTATTATGCGGAAAACTGCTTATACACCATCACAAGATTTTGTCACAATTTCATGTAATCACATCGAAAAATCGCAAAAAATTGTTATAATTTTGGTGGCTTGAAATAAATATAAAAATCGATTTGAAACTTTCCCAAAAAAATCAAAATTCATTCGACATGAAGATTTTGGAAAAAGCTGGACACACACCTTAATCAAATTGTGTGATACAATTTTTTGAACAGAGCGCGAAATTATGAAAAATTGTATTAATTCTATTACTATAAAAATATATAAGAACAATTTTTTTTATTTTACTTGAATTTTCAATTTTTTGGTCACCATTTTTTATTTCCAGACCAGGTTTTTTTATTTGTTTGCTCATATTTAAAAACTGTGGCCTGTTTTTTTCGATTTTTTACTAATTTTTTTGGTCTTTTGTGATCATTCAGTCGAAAAATATTCTTTATTTTGGCCTAAATTTTCAATTTTCTGGTCCGAATTTTTTATTTTTAGGCTCGAATTTCTTATTTTTGGCCCTATAGTTTAAATTTGTAACCTGAATGATTGATTATTGTGTCTACATTTTTTATTTTTAAATCAGAGTTTTCGAGTTTTGGTCAAAATTTTTGGTCCCGATTGTGGATTTTTTTAGTATATATTATATTTCTGATTTTTGACCTATATTTTCGATTTTATAGTCTAAATTCAAGATCTTCTATCCTATATTTCCTATATTTTGGCAGAAAATTTCGATTTGTTTGGTCTGCATTTTTATTTTTAGGCCCGAGTCAAAATGTTTGATTTTTGGCCACGATTGTTGATTTTTAATTTTTTGGCATCTATTTTAGATTGTTTACTTGCATTTTCGACTTTGCGGTATTAATTTTTCCTTATTTTGGCCGAAATTTTGTTAAATTTTTTTAACCTGCGTTTTTGATTTTTAGTCCTGAATTTTCGACTTTTGTCTAAATTTATGATTTTCTTCATATTTTTTAGATTTTTTAACTTAAATGATTGATTTTGTTAGGTGATTTTTTTTCTATTTTCTGGCTATTATTTCCGAGTTTCTGGCCAGAAATTTACTTTAAGCTTAAGAATTATTTGGGGGTGAAAATGGCAAATTAATTTTCCTTTATTTGAATTCTCAAGTTTTCGGTCTGCATTTTTTACTTTTAGTCCAGGGTTTTTGATTTTCCGGCCGATATTTTAGATCTTTGACTTGTAGTTTCGTAAAACATTAATAACTTCGCCAATTTTAGTCCAATTTCAACAAATAAACACGTTTTGTATTAACATTAACGTCCTCTATCGACATAATATATAATTTGGCCATTAGGGTGGACCAAAATGAAAAAAAAAAGGGAATAAACACACTTTTTCAAATTTTAGAGGGCTAGGGCTCGGTTACGCAATGTTCGATATGGCTCAAAATTTACGGCTATTAGTTTTTCATCTAAATGAACAAGTTTCCGGGTTGTCCCGTTGATTTTCATATACTTCTAAAATAAGAACCACTCTAGTAAGCATTAATGAATCTGAAGTATGGCTTATCCGTTCGTCTGGGTATAAATTGTTTATTCCGATCCGTCTTTTAGGGTTTTGAGAAATTCATAAGGTGTCATTGGTGGGAATTTGAATTTTGATTGAGTCTTTGTGCGTTTCGTTATTAATTTGTCCAATCAATCAATTGTTTAATAAACGCAGAAAAAGTTATACATTCGATTATTTTATAATCTTTATCAGACAATCTAGAGGTATTCTTAGATAACAAATGCAATGACATAATAATTATTACTTAAACCGAAGGAACACGTTTTAATGTTGGCAAAGCCTATTTCCTAATATATTTTCTAAATCTCGATATAAGAGCAGAAAAAAAAATTGGAATAGCAACCTGGAAACGAGAATGCCATGTCATACACCCGGTAATCAAATTTCCAACAGAAGAACGAATATTGAACGCGAGCACATCTCATCCTTCCAATTTTTCCAATCCTATTATACGAGAGGCGAAAACGTTAATAGAATATTTTTGTAAATATTCACCTCATGTTCAACGTGAATAAACACTATTACCCGAATAAATATAGTACGTCTCTTAAAGAGCTCACTATAGAAAGAGGGATTTAATTTGCATTTTTACTAAAACGTAAAGGGTGTGAGATAAAAAAAATATCCCTATAATAATCAATACAGCTTACATCTGTGTAAAAATGTGTAATATCAAAAATTCGTCAAAAATATACGGACCAGAAAATGTAAATATCAACAATGATTATTCAGCGATATATTTTTATTATTTGAATCATCTGACATAACGGTTGCAAGTTTTGACAATTGAAGAGAAAAAATGCGAGTTTACAAACACGAGATATTAAAAAAATTATGGTGGAACATTTTCCAATTTCTTCAAGTAATCGTTAAAAAATATCCTTTGCAAAATTACTATGAACATTTTAATCATCTGGTTTAATGCATAACGGTTTCATGTAATAAAAACTAAAAGGTGTACTCAATATTTTCATCTAATTATCAAAAAAAAATTTGATGTGGCCATCATGCAACTTTCTCCGATTTGGTGGGATAAGACGAATTTGTATTATATTTTGCATATTTATCATTTTCTTGTTAAAAAATTGGTGGGATTTCGAATAAAACGTATTCTTTATAAATTTTTCATTACAGCAATGTCTACAATTGTTGTCAATACAAATTTGATGTAACTATTATTTCATAATTATAGACCAAAATATTAAAAAAAAATTGTAGAATTTATGAAATGCATTTATTAACAAAAATATGTGCAGTTTTGTCATTTTCATCATTTATACAAAATTTTTTGAAAACTTTATTAAACTTACACATTGTCAAAAACATGGTTCTTAAGTTTTTAATTGAAAAAAAATGTCCGTTTGATTTAGATGAGACGCCAACCCATTCTCTAAAATGAATAGAGCTACGAACAATCTCAAGGTTTTTGATTAAATTCAGTCAAGCCGAGACACAATCCATTGTCAATAAATTAGTGGAGTTTAGTTTTTATTAAAAAAAAAATGTTTTCTAAATTAAAAGCCTGTGCCGTAGTTCTACTAATTTTTTTATTGAAATTAATTGATAAGGCGTTGAAAAATTCATATCACTTGTTCAGTATTAAAGTAAAAACACTTTTTTAATTTTCAAAAACTTTTATTGTTGATTGTTGAAATTACACGCAACAATTGTTTCGCCACACTGTGGCTTCTTCAGGCGACACAGTGTTGCGTGTAATTTCAACAACAAACAATAAAAGTTTTTCGGCGATTGAGAAGTATATGTCTTACATTATTCATTAATAACAGATGAATGGCTCTGCCTACGTAAAAAAAAAACAAAAAAAAAGTTTTTGAAAATTAAAAAAAGTGTTTTTTACTTTAATAATTAACAACTGACATGAATTTTCAACGAATAAACGCCTTATTAATTAATATATCAAAAAATTGTCTGTTTAATTTCATCAAAAAAATTAGTAGAACTACGGCTCTGGTTTTTTATTCAGAAAAATTGTTTGTCTTATTTAGCCGGGACATGAACCTATTGCCAAAAAACTAGTAGAGCTACGAAACGTCACAAGTTTTTAACTGAAATAAATCGTCCATATGATTTAGCCAAGATACTCTGTTAAAAAATTAATAAATTGATGAACAACCACAACTTTTCGTCAATAACATCGGTTTGATATAGAGAACACCAACCCATTGCCAAAAAATTAGAAACATTTCGAATGTTCTGTTTGATTTAGCAGAGACACGAAATCATTATAACATAATTACTAGTGCCACAAACTATCTCAAGCTTTTTATTAAACTAAATCATCCGTTTGATGTATCGGAGACACGAACCCTTTTGCAAAAAGTTAGTAGAACTATATTAATTTTATTATTATTAAACGCTGTTTTAGCAGCTGTAGAAAGCTTTAACAGGGTTACCACAGCGGCCATTTTACATTGAAAATCATGCATTTTTATGTTCCTTTTTCGCTGAAATAGTTCATCCGATTCTTGCAATTTTGTAGGGTTATTTAGATAGCTAATCTAAAGAACTGGTGATGATTTTATTATTATTACTTTTTTTAAACTGATTTCATAGCAGTTTGAAAAATCGAGCCTCTCCTGACCAAAACTTGATTTATGTTATAATTTAAAATTCTCGCTTATCGCTGGATGAGCTTAAGGTCATCACGAACAAAAAAACAACGACTTTGATATCTCTCATACGATCAGAGAAAAAGGAACATCAATGAAAGTACTTTTCAGGAGAGCGAAAAGCGAGAGCGAGTCGCGGCAGTTCCGCACGGCCATAACTCACTTTGGGAAAGATTCTCGACCCTTTACAGTGCGAATATTATCACTTTGTTCATAAATAAGACTGGTTTCAAAAAATTAATTAAAAAAAATATATGATTTTTTCCAATTTTCTTGTAGCCCTCTCTTAAGGAGGTCACTTCCTCAAAAATGAACGAAAGTATCGTTTTTATCGTCGATTCCAATTCTGCGTATAATTTTTTTTTAATGTTTTTCCGATTAATAGAAGTGATCGAAATTTGTAAGCCAAGTGAGGGACTATTTTTAAGTTTTTTGACTCTCCTAAAAAAATTAGTTTTTTAAGTTTAGGTACACTTTTTTTTCAAAACTATAAAAGCTATCAACACGTTTTTTTTTAAAGGTGGTATTGATGCCCACCAGTATGGCAGAGATTATTTCCGTATGTTGAGTGGCGGATTTTTTTTAATAAAAAGAACTCGAAAAATGTTCATGTTTTTTTATCATGTCATAGTTCTGAATCCAATTAATATTTTTTTAAATTCCTCCGCCATAAATGCTTATTTAGGAGGTAAGAACATGTGTGCAAAATTTCAGAGAAATCGGTCCAGTAGTGTTCGTGCAAAGTGTACCTAAAAATCACGTTTTTTAATGGAAAAAAATGTCTAGGATATGAAATCATCATTATTTATTTAAATGACAACCTACACGTTTAGAGTTCTTATTAGCTAGGGCATGTATACACCTGTGTATAAAAATATAAAATGTCAATGGGGTTACAAGATGGAAAGTCACATATGTTACGCACTTTAGCAATTAGTCTGTAATTTTTACTTTCTCCGTTACGACGTACGGGAAAGAATAATGTTCGTGAACATTTTTTCAAAATATTTTTTTACGGAAATATTAGCTTTGATGTTCCTGGAAGCGATTTCTGGAAAAAATGTTTTGCGTCTGTTGCGTGCGTGCATGTAGCGTATCCGCCAGTGCGCGCTGTTTCTCAAAAACTTACACATAAATTGAAATTAGAGTTTGACTAGTGACGTCAATTATTTTTAATGCAACTTTTGAGCAAAAGTAAGAATAGGAGATCCTTCTATCGTTTTTCATGTTTTTTTGTACAAATTTTAGGTGAATCCTGCTAATTTGCATACAAGAAGCTCAGATTTGCCAACCGCGTTCGATTTGGAGCTTTCGTTTACCCGTTACAGCCATTCAAAGTTTTTTCTAAAATTTTCCAACTTGCTTGAAAACTTTGTTACTATTTTAGCTAGTTGTAATTGTAAAACGTCAACCGATTTCACTCGCTCTCCTGATGGAAAAAACATGTTCTTTTATTGGTCTTCGACGATTATTAAAAAAGTTGATTTTTAAGATTTTGAACATTTTCCAATTTTACACGAGTTTAAAATTGACATTTGTTCTTGCACCATTGCATTTTCTGATGGGTCCCAATAAGATCTTTACAGTGACGTGTAGAAGAACCGAATCGGACGAGTGATTTCTCCATTCTAAATGCAAATTAAGAAACCCCTGGTTCGCTCGAAAAAAATTGAATCGCCTGTTTTAGGTGAATCCGACTAGTTTGCTTGCACGAAGCACAGATTTGCAAATCGCGTTTGTTTTGGAGTTTTCGTTTACCCGCTACGGCCGTTCAAAGTCTAAGAAATCGATTCTTTTCTCAAATTTTTGAATTTGCTTACCAACTTTGTTACTATTTTAGCTAGTTAAAACGGTAGTTGATTTCTCTCGTTCTTCTGATGAAAGAAAACATGTATTTTATTAGTCTAGGATGTTTATTAAAACATTTTTTTAAAGTACCACTTTTAACACTTGTATCATAAATAACTATTATACCATCAAATCAGAGAAAGTAGTATGATAGTCACATCACTATTTTCTCCAAATTGTCATTCAAAATACTGTACCATAATGTTTAATTAACTGGCCTAAGGAAATAAGTTTTGGCACGAAAAGATAAAAAAGTGGAAACATTTCTTGCAGTATCAATTATTTTTGGAAAGTGTGGTAAGTTGTAGAGATGGATAACTCATGCGTGAGTCGAATCAAAGAGTCTTGTCTGAAAGACGGACTCAATATGAGTCATGAATGTTTGTAACAGTTCTTGTTAGCGTGGTAAAATATAAATTTTGTAGGTGAGGACCTTTTTTTTTAATTTTTTTTGCTCTTTAACTTTTTTGTAAGTCCCCACTTTTTTCTCATCACTTTTTTCCCGATAAACTTTATTACTTCTTTCAAAGAGTCAAGAGTCGACTCATTTCAGTCGACTCACAAGAAACTAGCGATATTTTGCAGTATTTCAGTGAACTGTTGAAATGTGTGTGTGTATTTGTGGGGATCTTTATTTTTATCACTTTTCCTGACCTACCTTATTTTTTTAAGTAAGTTGGTTATACTACATCCACCGATAGATTGAAAACGGCTATGAAAAAAAAAATGTAATTTTGCAGCACGTTAGGTTGGTACCGGTATACTTCCAATATATTCATACGTGACGTCGCCAATAGACACATTATTGACAGTTTATTATTGTTATTGTTCTCGATTTCCGCCATGGAGTACATTCTAAATGATGTGACGAACTGGCTACACACCTACGCGGTAAGATTCTTGAGTGCGATTTTCGTAATAAATTAAGTTTCGTAAGTACTACTTTTTGTGGCAAGAAATGTTCGGCAACCTAGTGAAATTCAAGATGTCAAAAAGTCTGATCTATGAGTAGATGGAGTATATATTACGGCTTGTTTACGCATAGATCCAAACATCAACCCTACATTTAAAATTCATTAAAGGGTTTTCCAATAAGAGGTTTCATTTTGAATAGCCCGCTATCTGGGCAGCTGTCACCTTTGCAGCTGTCATCTTTTGACATTTAACAAGTAAAAACTATGCCATTAGTAAAAATGCAACGATACACGCTTCAACAACGCATTGAAATTATTAAAATTCACTACAGAAATGGTGAAAATTTTGCAGTCACAGTTCGCCAAACTAAAGCACTTTTGGGTCGTCGTGAAGCACCTTCTCGGCCAGCAATAGTGAAACTGGTTAAAAAATTTCAGCTGTTGGGACAACTTAGTGATGTGAAGAATCGAAACCGTGTGCGTCACTCTAGAACAATTGAGAATATTGCTGCTGTAGCCAATAGTGTTAACGAAAACCCAGGTTTGTCGATTCCTCGTCGATCTTTGGAATTAGACATTCCAAAAATGATATTACACCGTATTTAGACTTAGGTTTAAAGGCTTTTAAAGTTCAGTTAACACAAGAACTCAAGCCGGTCGATCACCAGCAACGTCGTATCTTTGCTGATTAGGTCCTTGAAATGCATCAAAATGATCCGGATTTTCATCAAAAAATCATCTTCAGTGATGAGGCCCATTTTCACCTCGGAGGCTATGTGAATAAGCACAATTGCCTTATTTGAGGCTCGGAAAATCCAAGAATGCTTATTGAAAATCCTCTCCATCCTCAACGTGTCACTGTTTGGTGCGGTTTTTGGGCTGGCGGTGTCATTGGACCGTACTTATTCGAAAATGAGGCTGGTACAACTGTTACGGTAAATGGATTGCGATATCGAGCTATGATTAATGATTTTTTATGGCCGGAATTGAAAGATATTGATGTGGACGACGTTTATTTTCAACAAGACGGCGCTACGTGCCACACAAGCAACGAAACAATCGCAATTTTGCAAGAAAAGTTTCCTGGCCGTGTTATTTCGCGAAGAGGTGATCACAATTGGCCCACGAGATCTTGTGACTTGGGGCCACGTGAAAGATAAGGTCTATGCCAATGCTCCACAATCGATTTAAGATGGAATGGAATTCGCGAAGTTATCGAGGATATACAGCCGCAAATGTGCGAATTGGTCATGGAAAATTTCATGAAAAGGATATGGTGCTGCAACCGTAGTCGTGGCGGCCATTTGGCTGATATCGTTTTCCATCGTTAATGGCATACCTTTCTCTTTACAATGAAATAAATATCCATTGATTTCTCTTAAAATATACTACATATTTTTTTAAATATCAAAATGAAACCTCTTATTGGAAAACCCTTTAGTATCAAGTGACTGGAATCTTTATATGCAATTTAACTTGTCTTTAAATAGATTTTGGGTTTTGTACGTGAGGTTGAAGGACACGTTGCCAGTCATCTTCAATGCCAAATAAGATGGGAAATTTTTGCAGATATGGATTTGCCCATACAAGTTGGGGTTTAGTGCCCAAAAATAAGCAATTATGATACTGCCGCCGGAAAATCCTTTCTTCTCAGATGTTGATTTATCGGACGATGATGAGGTTTCACCGATGATTCTTGTTCCAAATAACAATTTGGAGGATAATAATTTAAATGGACTTGAAAGAAGTCACTTTTTACCCACCGAAATTGATGAAATGATCCCTGAAACTGACGTACATGGTGATTTTGATTACGAGGACGACCTACCTTTGTCCACATTCAACAAGCAACGAACAGCTTCCATGTGCTTTTTAGTTCAAAATTTTTAGATGGGAACAGTTGGACATACCACTTGTTGATGAAGATAATGGTACTACACCACTAATATATTTAAAAAAATCGAAAAGCCTCATCTCTGTGATAACTGAGCAAACCAACCTGCATTCTGTAGTTGTTCACCAATAAATACAAATGATAACGAAATCGAGCAGTTTATTGCAACCTATGGAACGCGTGCCACTAGGTGGCACGCAAAAGGATTTTTGGTGGCACGCCTCGAATTTGACAATTATGAAATATATTTATATTAAATATAAATCGAAATCGTTAACTGAAGAAAATTCAAAATATGTATAAAATTAAGAACATCAAACTATGAACCAAATATGGATGTTTTAGCTTCCAAAATTGAACTTCAAGGAAGTCACTAATGTTTAACTATTGTAATTTTTATGTTATTATTTATAGTCAAATAAAAATGTCTTAACCATTTGACATACTTTCCTTACGTCCGAATGCAGCAGCAGAAAACAGTCCAACTGAGGCACGCCTGGCGTGCCCAATTGTATGCGCACAAATTCATGTTTTTTCATGGCACAACTGAAAACAAACGTAAAATATGGACTTCAAAAAATTCTGTTTCGCAAGAAAATGCATTCATTGTGCAGCACTACTAACGCAAGCGCTGCGCCAGGAGTTGAGCTCGTGCTCGAATTGATTGGCCCAAGCGGCTCGCCACGAGTTGAGCTCGTGCTCGATGTGATTGGCCCAAGCGGCGCGCCACGAGAAATTCTCGTGGTCGTTGTGTTTGGCCCGAACATTTAAACACGTGGAGCTCTTGTGGTTGTAAGTCAAAGGGTTAATATACAATAGATTTTCTGGTCTTATTTTAGTGGCACGCTTAGTGTCTGGTACTTGAATGTTTTGTGGCGCGTCAATGCATTTGGGTTGCCGACCGCTGGTTTATTGGGATCCTGATGGTAGTAGGCGTTGAATAAAACTATACCCAACCACTGTAAGCGAGGGTATTTTTCAACAATTTTATTTGCTCCTTCAAACTAATTGATTATTCAAAGAAAACTTTTGGCATCAATTCTCTGTGAACTCTAAGAAAAAACGGACCAATGGATGCCTATTTAAATCCTATCGCGATCTACAGAATTAAGGTAGAGGAAGTATGGATTACTGGTACAACCAGAACAACAATTTTTCTGAAATAAAATAGGTAGATATCAAGGTCGTAACTTTGGCTGCGGTCTGACCAATTCGTAAATCCGTAAAACGTTGGAACTCAGTAGGGAAAAGAAATGTTGTTGAATGTTGAAATGCCCTAAAATTATTCAAGAATATTATAAGCAAATGTTGGTTTACTCATTGAATTTTCAATCCAAACGATGGTATCTTAGATTATTTGGATATAAGATCGATTTATCTCTGGTGAATGCATGGCTCCCTTTTCGCGCGAGGCATCGGAAAAAAAAACCTTTCGACGCTGTTCTTACGAAAGGAAAAATCAAGAGGGGACGACCATCTCTGGAAAAAGTACCAGCTAAAAAGAGCTAAAATCCCGTCACTTGTTAAGATTTACGCCATGATGAGACAGGGCATTGGCCAATTTACGATGCAAGGGGGTCGTAAAATGATTATTTTATTACTGAATCTCAACTCTATTGTTCTTTTTAAATTCTTAACGTCTTTTTGACTACAGCTTGTCAGATTTTTTTAAGTACAGGGTAGCCCATCTATCGTTTGCTTTTTGAACTATCGATTATTTCGGCTTTGACAGCTCGAATGACTTTGCCAATGTATCAAATATTTAGTAAAAGGTTTGCGGTTTACGAAATGGTTAAGTTTACGCTCGAAGAAAATTGGGAAATATTGAAAACTCACTTCCAAAATGGTGAGTCTTCAACCGAAACTGCAAGAAAAATGCGCACAAAATTCGGGAAAAATAAAGCGCCTTCCAGGCAATTTGTGGATAAATTTGTGAAGCGTGTGCGCGAAAGTGGCTCGTTAATGGACAAAGCAACGCGTTCCCGTGCTCATCCAGTGCGCTCAATCGAAAATATTGCTGCTGTTGCCGAAAGTGTGAGTGACAATCCATCAACATCAACTCGACACCGCTCGCAGGAATTGAACATTTCTCGCACGTCCCTTCAAAGAATTTTGATGAAAGACCTCGGTTTGAAGCCGTACAAAATTCAATTGGTGCAAGAGCTGAAGCCGCACGACCATCCGATGCGATTTCGGTTCGCCCAATGGGCCGAAGCATTTTTATCGAAAACTCATCTTTTCAGATGAAGCTCATTTCCACCTCGGTGGTTATGTCAATAAGGAAAACTGTCGCATTTGGGGCTCAGAAAATCCACACGTAATCATGGAAAAGTCTCTGCACCCACAACGAGTGACTATTTGGTGCGGTAGGTGGTCCGGCGGCATCATTGGTCCGTTTTTCTTCGAAAACGAACCAGCAGCCGCCGTAACCGTCAATGGTGAGCGCTATCGCGGCATGTTAATTTTTTTTTCTTTCTCCGAATGGAAGAGGAAGACATCGGCGGCATTTGGTTCCAGCAGGACGGCGCCACGTGCCACACAGCCAACGTTACAGTCGAACTTTTGCGCGGTACGTTCGAAAATCGCATAATTAGCCGAAACGGCCGCCTCGCAGCTGCGATTTGACCCCGTTGGACTATTTTTTGTGTGGAGCCGTCAAGGATAAGTGCTACGTCAACCATCCAGAGATGATTGACGAACTAAAGCACGTGATTTAAGTCGCCATTGCAGCCATTGAGGGCCACACCATCGAAAATGTCATGAAAAATTGGGTCGACAGAATGGGCTACTGCAAAGCCAGCCGGGGTAGCCATATGAATGAAGTGGTCTTCCACTATTAAACCGCAATGTTGGGGCTATTTAATAAAAAAAAAAATCTACCCGTCTTTTTTTTAAAGCAATTTTAAAATGCTTTTTCGTGGACCACCCTATAGCTTATTTTGGCAATGTATGCAAAAAGTCTTTATAATAAAATTATTTTGAAAGTAGTATGTACTTACTAAGACAAAATATAACTCTTATGACAATTGGTGAATTTTTTTGGTATAAAAAAATCTCTGGCAAATAATGGGTTAACAGGCTAACAATAATATAATTAATTTAAATATATATGATTGTAATATTGTTCCTCTTTTAATAAAGATATATGTATGTTACTGCTTTTCTTTGATGTATATGAGTAGTATCTAAGATCAAATGCCACTCCTATATCTTTTCACCGGCTTCACCACCTTTTTCAATTTGCATAATTCTAAATATAAAGCCATAAAGTCGAATTGCATATTTAATAATTCGCAAGCTCCTAACAAATTCCAGCATAATATTCCAATTGCAATATTTCAAAAAGAAAACGGACTGGCATCTAATACAAATTTGTTCATTCACCGCGCAGCCCGAACAATGCAGCATATTAATCATTATATTTGAACATATTCAGATCAAATATTATTACAGTGTGCCGCCCTTGCGAAGGCCTCGCTCCGAATAAAATGGCCCTTAGAATTAATTGAATAAGAACGGCACGCTCAAACGGCCACATTGTAAATTTATGCCGACTTTATAATGAATGCCGTGCAAAGATCCGATATACAAAGCATTATTACACACAGCTTCTAAACCTATTCGCAACAACACACGAAACGGCATGGTATACTCCGCTTCCATTGTACGTGTTCGTGGGGAGTGAGATTAACGCGAAACAGATACCCCTCAATTACAAAATCTATATTTCAGGACGTTGAGCATGATATGCAAATGCGTGCAGGAGTTGATCTCAATGATTAAGCGCTATTGTTTATTGTATCCGTTAGTTTGATAACAACTTGCATTTCTCAACCAACGCAAGTGATGTCGCATTCAAATCGTTGTCACTGCGTCGTTGTCGTGTTGTTATTTGGAGTCGCAAAAGGTTTTAGTGGTAATAATAATATTTGTATATCTAACAGATTGATTATTAGTGTTTTGCTTGTTTTCTCAAGTCAAATAATCAATTAAATTAATTTAATTAAATAAGAAACTGCATATTTATTACACATTATAATTACTGGAACACACTTGCAAGTTAAAGGTGCAATTCCTACGAAGCATCAGACCCGCACGTCTAACGTACCCAACGAGTGGGGGCAAATCCTGAAAAGTTGGCTAAAACCTCAAAACTCGAAATTTCGAATTCGTGATTTTTTATTAGTCGAAGGGGTATAGTGATGATTAGTGCATATTATCCCCAAAAATTAAGGCATTAATCACATAGTTGTGTTTGCTTCATTAGTTCAAAGTTGGCGTTGGTTTAGCGGTGCGCTATACCCTGCGTTCAACATTGTTTGACAGGCATTTGAATTTGGCGCGTTGTTTTTCATATTGCAATGTTGGTATTTTGCGTGCGAGAGTGTCAAATTGATCATTAGCGCCCGTAGAATTAACTGTTAGTGCGATTGTGTGTGCGTGTGCTTTGTAGATATTTAGTTTTACATTTACGTTTTATACCATCTCATCTTACTGCAGATATTTTATTGGTAAGTTAAAAAATAACCACATTAACACATGCAAATCTTAATTATGAAATGTGATTTTAGGTTAAGAATGCCGTTCGAAGATCACCACAACAGGCTTATCCTTGAAGCATATTTTCGAACAGGGACACGCAACGCAGAAGGGAGTTGGAATTATTCCTATCAAAATTGCAAGGAACAATTTCATGAGCAGTTTCCTGATGTTGAGTTTGGTCACAATTACTTTGTGCAACATGTTCGCCGTATTGTTACCAGATTCCATGAAACCAGCAGCGTTTCCAGAGGAGAATCTACAGGCCGACCTACTATCCTTACGGAAGCAGTCGTTGCAGATATTCAACAAAGACTAGATGTGAGTCCGAAGAAATCGGACGTTTGTCTGCTCAGACAAATTTATCGCTCGGTACATGTCAGAAGGCTTGCAAAAAAATTCTACATTTACATCCGTATAAGGTAACTGCAACTCAACAGTTGCTGCCACCTGATTATCCTCGCCGAGTGCAGTATTGCAATTGGTTTAAGAGTTCCTGAATGATGACGATTTGTTATATTTAACGTTCTACAGTGACGAAGCTTGGTTTCACCTTAGCGGCTATGTGAACTCGCAAAACCACAGAGTTTGGGCTGCAGAAAACCCCCATATATTTGTTGAGGTTCCGTTACATCCTCAGAAGGTTGGTGTATGGCTGGCAATGTCCCGAAGGAGAATCTATGGCCCTATTTTTTTTATGACAATATTAACGCAGCTGGCTATAGGGAATTACTCTTGAATCCTTTTATCGAACAACTTCATGATGATGAATTGCAGCAAGGATACTTTCAGCAGGACGGAGCTACTGCGCATACTGCTAATACAACGGTAAATCACCTGCGGCAGTTCTTCGGAGATAGGTTAATTAGCAAAGATCTATGGCCACCTCGCTCACCAGATTTAACACCGCTGGACTATTTTATGTTCGGATATTTAAAAAATAAAGTGTATACTGATCGACTCTACACTTTACAAGAACTGCACAATACAATAACAGAAGCGGTGCACAATGTTACACCTGCAATTCTGCAAAATGTCTTCAACAATATGAAAAGCCGGGTAAATTAATGTTTGGATCAAAATGGGCAACACTTTGAACATATGTTATAGTTTAGTTCAAAATAAATTCCCTAATAGTCCTGCCACTGGTAAGTACAGACATTAAAAGTTTTTTTTAGGAGCGAGAAATTCAAACAGCTATCAAACAATAACGAACACAGTGTACAATAAAGCAACAAAATTACGCCCTTTTGTAAATCGGATAATTTGAAAGAAAAGCGTTAAATTTTAATTCTACGTAATGGAGTCTTTCGTAGATCGTAGCACATTTTTTATGAAGATATAGTTAAAACACATTTCTTGGTCTTTTTCAAATCAAGCACAATTACATATTCTAATAAAAACGATATTTTTTTAAACTTACATTTTCTTCTAAACCAAAAGTTAAAAGTGTCACCAAATCCGACGGAGATTTTTATATTGTTATTTGTGGATTTCAAAAAAACCGCATGCCTAAACCTTCGTATTCAGGTCTCATCCATGCGCCGAGCGACCATTTAAGCAAAAACGCACGGAAGCGACAAATGATTAATACCCCTCGATAAAAAGTGAATTCTCTAAAATACGATATTAAAATAAGGGTATTAACTTTTTTTTAACATAATTTTAATTGGCACTTAAGCGCGAGTTCCATCGCGTTTTTTTTTCATGCCCCTTTATTAAGATATTTTGTGTTTAACTGTTTACTCATAATTCATTTTTATTTCGCATATATCTACAGTGATTTTTTTTATAGTGATTATTAGGGATGGGCGATATTTCACGTATCTGTGACTTTTCACTGGTATTGAAAAATTACAGGTCGTTACTGTTACTAATAGGCGAATTTCACTGCCACTTAAAATCACTATTACTTAAAATCACTGCTACTTAAAATAACTGCTACTTAAAATCACTGTTACTTAAAATCACTGTTACTTAATATCACTATTACTTAAAATCACTGTTACTAAAAATCACTGCTACTTAAAATCACTGTTACTTAAAATCACTGCTACTTTAAATCACTGCTATTTAAACTGTGACAAACTGTGATTGCCACTTAAACTGTGACTATTACTTAAAACATAATTACAGTACAAGGTGGCATTTCTAAATGTTATTTAAGATTCACTATTCAGGGTATTGTATTTAAATTTTGAATAAATATTTAATAAGAAAGATAAATATTTATCAAATGAAATAGTATAACATATAAAATGAAATAAATTACAACTTATGTACTAACAATGATTAATTAATTAATTGAGATTTTATAAAAACGAAAAAATTATCTTGCCCGGCATTGAATTGAACCACACACTCGCTGTGATCGAAAGTGATTAGTCACAATAAAATTTTCAAAAATCTGTATTTATTAAAAACTGTGGTATGTACAAAAACCGAATTGATTTTGAATAAGCGATACTTCGACCATTGAGGATATTTTTTATGGAATTTTGTCAGGGCGTTTTATATTTTTTCTGAGATGTTTTCCTTAAAATGCTTAAAAAATCAAAACGAAAATCTTCAAAAATCCATATCTCCATTAAAAATTGTTGAATTTACAAAAACCAAATTAATTTTGAATAAGCGATTCTTCGAACATCGAGGATATTGTCTTAAGGAATTTTTTTTACGCGTTTTATATTTTTTCTGCGATGTTTTCATTTAAGTGCTCAAAAAATTAAAACGAAAATTTTTAAAAATCCATATCTCCATTAAAAATTATTGAATTTACAAAAACCAAATTGATTTTGAATAAGCGATACTTCGACAATTGAGGATATTTTTTATGGAATTTTGTCTGCCCGCTTTATATTTTTTCTGCGATGTTTTCATTCAAGTGCTTCAAAAATTAAATTAAAATTTTCAAAAATTCATATCTCCGTTAAAAATGGTTGCATTAACAAAAACCAAATTAATTTTTAATAACCCATTCTTCGACCATTGAGGATATTGTCTTAAGGAATTTTTTCTACGCGTTTTATATTTTTTTCTGCGATGTTTTCATTAAAATGCTCAAAAAATTAAAACGAAAATCTTCAAAAATCCATATCTCTATTGAAAATTGTTGAATTTACAAAAACCACATTGATTTTGAATAAGCTATACTTTGGCCATTAAGGATGATTTTTTATGGAATTTTGTCTGCTCGTTTTATATTTTTTTCTGCGATGTTTTCATTCAAGTGCTCAAAAAATTAAAACGAAGATATTCAAAAATCCATTTCTCTATTGAAAATTGTTGAATTTACAAAAATCAAATTAATTTTGAATAAGCGATTCCTTGACCATTGGGGATATTGTTTTAAGGAATTTTTTCTACGCGTTTTATATTTTTTTCTGTGATGTTTTCATTAACCCGATTTTTCCCGGTGTTCCAAAAATGGAACATTAGATTTATTCCCGAATTATAGGAAAACGTGTGGTCGCACGAGTTTTTTTATGTTGTGCACTTATTCTACACACAGGTGCCTTAAAAAAACTAGATGTATTATTACATTATGCTTTAATCATTAGTATTTAACCAATACCAGTAAATTAGAATAAAAGTAATTCGGGAAAAAACGGGTTAAAGTGCTCAAAAAATTAAATGGAAATCTTCAAAAATCCATATCTCTATTGAAAATTGTTGAATTTACAAAAACCAAATTAATTTTAAATAAGCGATTCTTCGACCATTGAGGATATTGTTTTAAGGAATTTTTTCTAAGCGTTTTATATTTTTTTCTGTGATGTTTTCATTAAAGTGCTCAAAAAATTAAAACGAAAATCTTAAAAAATCCATATCTCTATTGAAAATTATTGAATTTACAAAAACCAAATTGATTTTGAATAAGCTATACTTCGGCCATCGAGGATGATTTTTTATGGAATTTTTTCTACGCGTTTTATATTTTTTTCTGCGATGTTTTCATTAAAATGCTCAAAAAATTAAAACGGAAATCTTCAAAAATCCATATCTCTATTGAAAATTGTTGAATTTACAAAAACCAAATTAATTTTAAATAAGCGATTCTTCGACCATTGAGGATATTGTTTTAAGGAATTTTTTCTAAGCGTTTTATATTTTTTTCTGTGATGTTTTCATTAAAGTGCTCAAAAAATTAAAACGAAAATCTTAAAAAATCCATATCTCTATTGAAAATTATTGAATTTACAAAAACCAAATTGATTTTGAATAAGCTATACTTCGGCCATCGAGGATGATTTTTTATGGAATTTTGTCTGCGCGTTTTATATTTCTTCTGTGATGTTTTCATTCAAGTGCTCAAAAAAATAAAATGAAAATTTTCAAAAATTCATATCTCCATTAAAAATTGTTGAATTTACAAAAACCAAATTAATTTTGAATAAGCGATTCTTCGACCATTGAGGATATTATTTTAAGGAATTCTTTCTACGCGTTTTATATTTTTTCTGTGATGTTTTCATTAAAGTGCTCAAAAAATTAAAACGAAAATATTCAAAAATCCATATCTATTGAAAATTGTCGAATTTACAAAAACGAAATAAATTTTGAATAAGCGATTCTTCAACTATTGAGGATATTGTCTTAAGGAATTTTTTTTACGCGTTTTATATTTTTTTCTGTGATATTTTCATTAAAGTGCTCAAAAAATTAAAACAAAAATCTTCAAAAATCCATATCTCTATTAAAAATTGTTGAATTAACAAAAACCAAATTGATTTTGAACAAGCTATACTTCGGCCATTGTGGATGATTTTTTATGGAATTTTGTTGGCGCGTTTTATATTTTTTCTGTGATGTGTTTATTCAAGTGCTCAAAAAAATAAAATCAATATTTTCAAAAATTCATATCTCCATCAAAAATTGTTGAATTTACAAAAACCAAATTAATTTTGAATAAGCGATTCTTCGACCATTGAGGATACTGTTTTAAGGATTTTTTTCTACGTGACATATTTTTTTCTTTTTACCTCCTACTTTTCGAATTTTGAACTGAATCAAGGATAGTCGTATATTTATTTGGTATAGCAGATAATAACGTTTTCACATTTTCATTTAAAATTTCAAGTATAAAACTTTAAGTCAAAATTTAAGTCTGGACTAAAAAAAATCACGAAAACGGCATGAAATTTCGACGGATAACTTCAAGCGGTTCACAACGGGAACGCTATTTGCATGAACTTCATGCGCATAACGCATACCGTTACCGCGGAAACTCCATGCGTTTCGAGGAGTGAACCGCTTGAAGTTATCTACGGAACCGCATGAAGCTCGTGCAAATAGTGGAGTGAACAGCATGAAATTTTCGCAGTTAACTTGATGCGCATCTCTTGGAACCACATGAAGTTTACGCAGGTGACTTCATGCGGTGCTTCTACTGGTAGGGGTACGCGTCTGATATTCACTCTTAAAGAAAAAGCCAAGTACATATTAAAGAGCAAAACCGCAGTTCCTTTTGTCCGAACCGGTTCCTGAGCGCTCTTTGCTAAGAACCGATTCATTGAACCGTCTGCCCATCTCTAGTTCCATTAGACTTCATTGTGGCAGTGGCGTGCGTCAGACGTGCGCGTCTGATGCTTCATAGGCCCACGCCATGTGGTCAAGCTTTAAAGTGTTTGATCACAAAGCCGTTTGTATGACGTTATTGTTTATCAGCTTACTTTTTACAACTTTTAATGATCCCCTGAGGAAGAAAATCAAGTTTCGTGAAACGTCGGTATATTATTTAAATATTTTTATCGGATTCCCTGATATGAGTATTTTTCTCCAACAGAAACGCATCTCAGGTGCGCCCCTGATTAACTGCCGGTATTGTTAACAATACATTTCGGAATAGATATATTGCAGAAGTACCGGTTTTACGATTTTATCATTAAAAGGTTTTACCAATTTCAGGGTTTAAGCGCCACCTCTTTTGATTGATGTAAGATTCGTCCGAAAGGATTAATCAATCGTCGATCGCCACTTAATGTCCAATTGTAGTGTGTCTTTTCTTGTTTCATTTCATTGTTTCATTTATAAACCGTAACACGGAAACATGTGAATGTTCTCTGTAATAATGAACTGATAGCACATCGTGTAAGTAAAACGCAAAGTTCCCAAAACAGCACTTATAATTTCCACACGGAAACACAACTGTTACATTACAGCAATACAATTAAAGCTTGGATTAAGAGTGAGTTGAACGACTTTTGGGGCTTGAATGGCCATAGCTGCCAAATAACATACATTTAGAATAGGTAATAAAAGAGTGTACCAACAAGAGCGTCGGATATAATATGGTAGAAAAAATATTTTGTTATTATTAAATAGTGTACATATTTACATAATTACAAAGAACACATATTAAATAATATCGACCACGTGTTGCTCTGCATCTACGATTCAACGAACCAATTTTTACCATTACTTTTTATGTTTATTACCTCTTAAAAATGCATAATTAAGCGCTACTGATGCCCAAATAGTTATTTATGATTAAAGTAATAGTTTTTTTTTTCATGAGCAGGAAGACTGCCGCACGAGCCAAAGGCGAGTGTGGCAATTACTACAAGTGAAAAAAAGTTGCTTTACTCTCGAGTTTCATACATTTTGTTCACGAAAATGTTATAATGTGCACATTATTTAATTGTATGGGCAGCATTAATAGGGTATATTTAACACTCAATTTTATTAAACACGCATTTGCGTGGTCATTAAACACGCTAATTCGCGCATTGATTCACAGAACGCGATTTATGATAATATTTTGTTTGCCCTGTTTAATACTGATTTTAACTTTGATTTTAATTTTTTTTCAATTGTAATTGTAATTGCCACTTGAATTTTGATTTTAATTTTGATTGTAATTGTAATTTAAAATTTAATTTTGATTTTAATTTTCGTGAACAAAGTATAGTGTACAACTCGCATATAATGGCTATTAATCACGAGAACGATGTTCATTATATGCTCGTTGTACAAAATACTATTTTTTTCTACGTCCGTAACTTTAAATAATTTCGATAAAACCTTAATCAATTTTTATAAATAAAGAAAATAATAAATTAATGTTTGACGTTTATTGGCGGAACTCGCGGCTTGTTGCAAAGTATTCAGACTTTGCGCTAAAAATGTTTAGTTGCGCAAAAAAGATGAACCGCTACGACACTTTTCTTCACGCAAAAGAGAAAAAGAAAATGAACCGTTTTTTCACGCTTTCTGAAGGGTTCAGGAATCACATATTTTTTGAACGCAAATTAATGAAAAAAACTGTACATTTTATAACGGACGTAGAAAAATATATATATTATTTGTCTGTATTTACCTGTTTAGGGAGGAAAAAATGAAAAAGTGAACCAATTTTAACTTAATGTTGTCTTTTTTTTAAATTAAAATTTCCGTTCAAATGACAGTTATTAATCTGATTTAATGTTTAAATGAAAATGGGTAAAGCAATCTCAAATGAAATTCGTAAAACTGCTGTAAAACAGAACTATGAAGGAAAAAGCATGAAGACAATCGGCGATAATTTGAATTTCGCGAAGTCGACTGTAGGAGATATTATTAGGTGTTATGGAGAGACAACCGGATACAAAATTTGGGATAAAAGTACCGACCGACCTAGTAAAATGACATGCTGAAAGAGGAAGCAGCTTGTGAAAATATATGTAAAAGTTACCGAGCCACTGTAAGGGAGACAACGGCCTTATTTAATGGGAAAACGGGGGCGAATATTGCGCGAGAGTGTTGTAGGCACTGGTTCCATAAGTTAGGGCTCAGTTTTTATAAGGTAGATCAGAAATAAAATATTAAATAACGTTACTTTTTTTAGTTCAGTTTATTTTCTAGAAGAAAAAATCGTCTAATTTGTCTTCGACAGCAGAAGACTGGCGCAAAGTCGTATGTAGTAATTAATTCAAATCGACGTCTTTCTAGGCGATTGCAGGAAAATAACGAGATAAAATGGAAGCTTAAAAAAAGACTATAAAGTTTCCAGCAGGAGCGATGATTCGGGGGTTTATGTCTGGAAATGGCTTGGGAAAAATGGATGTAATACTATTAGATGGCATTATTATTGTTCTTACATATCAGACAATTCCAAAAATAGTCTTTTTCCCAGCGTACATAAGTTCCATTCAGATGGGAATCATATTCCAGCAAGGTGGTGCATCAAGCCATACAGCAAAAACGCAAAAAATTGGTTAGCAGATCAGTTCGCCGTGGCTCTCTAACAGCCCTTGCTTAAATATTATTGAGACCATGAAAAGTCATTTGAGGAAATGTGATTTGAAGACAAAACTGACAGAAATATGGGAATCTTTCATGCCAAATTACTCCAAGTCTTTGTCATGCCAGCCGGAATACGAGTCAGGCTTGTGAAGTCACATCGTATTCATAATTTAAACGGTCGTCGGCCGAACAATGTTGTCAACAGAATTTGTTCATTTTTTAAGTATTTTTATCGTTTCGTTTCTTGTTATATTTTTAACAAAAGTGCCCCTTTTTATTTTATAGTTTTATTCCTGATCGTTTAATTCAATAAAATATTAACAATCTATAGAACAACAACAGTAACTATGTACAGAAATTGGTTGGTTGATAGTCACCCTATCGATGAAATTTGTAATGACCTTTTCACAAAATTGATTGACGATTTCACCAATGATTGACGTATTTTCTCATTTAGTTGTGATATGGTTCAGGTTTTATTAAAATCAGCAACTTTTTTTAAAACCCCCGAGTTAACAAAAAAATATTGATTGATATCAGTGGCGGCTCGTGGAACATGTTGATGGTAGAGCCACTTTTACAATTTATTGGATGAAAGATGGAAATGACAAATTATGCAAATTAAATACTGGAAAAAAATGACAAATTATGCAAATTAAATAACGAAAAAAAAACAAAAATTTGCACATAAAAATCAATCACGTTAACAATCGAAAGTATAGACCAATAAAAAATACGCTCTTAATTAAGGTAAAAACCTAAAATATAAGCACGAAAAAACAAAAATTTAGACAAATATCGAAAATTCGCGGTTAAAAAAAAATGCAGACCAAAAATCCGTTTTAACCAAAATAAAAAATATTTAGGTCAAAAAAACTCTAAAATTTGAAACAAAGAAATGAAAAATACAGGTCAAAGATCTAAAATATAGGCCAAAAAAAACAAAAATGCAGGTCTAAAAATAAAAAAATGCAAACCAAAAAATTGAAAAATCAAGCAAAACAAAAATAATTTGACGTTTTCAGCCCCAAAATTACTCATTAGCTCAAAATATGTTGCCGACCAGAAACTCGAAAACGGCAGTCAAAAAGTAACCAAATAATAAAAAAATTCGCCCATAAAAATAATAATGCAAGTTAAAAAATCTAAAATGAAGGTGAAGAAATCAAAAACTGTACTTCTAAATATATACACAAAAATTTAAAAAAGGCACGTAAAAACATCAATCATTTAGGTTGAAAAAATCTTAAAATCGACCAAAAATTCGATCATAAAAATCAAAATTGCACACAAAAAAATCGAAAATTTTAACAAACAAATCGAAAATTTAGAAGAAAATTTACGCTAAAAGATCAAAAATGTAGACCAAAATATCAAAATCCCGCCTTAACCTCTTCACGCCCAGGTCGCCACATGTGGCGACAAGCAGAAAAAAGATATTTTACAAATAAAATAAAAAATTACCGCTTTAGTGCCATCTATGGAATGAACACCAAAATTGCCATTTTTAGCACCAGGGGTGATTAGCCCCAGGGGTGATTAGCCCCAGAAAACAAAGAAAAAAACTCAAAATTTGCTTTGTGGCGAAGGAAATTTGCACTCGACGATTTGAAAAATTGTAAAAAAACGTATTACCCCGAGGATTCGCTTTAAATAAACTTCAATTATCTAAAAAAACTAAAATATAAGCACGAAAAATCGAAACTTTACACAATTATCGAAAATTCGCGGTTAAAAATGCAGACCAAAAATCCGAAAATTCCAACAAAAAAAATCAAACAGTTTAACCAAAATAAAGAATATTTATGACAAAAACTCTAAAATTTGGAACGGAGAAATAAAAAATACAGGTCAAAGATCTAAAATATAGGCCAAAAAAATAAAAAAAGGTGGTCTAAAAATAAAAAATGCAAACCAAAAAAATTGAAAAATCAAGGAAAACAAAAATAATTTGCCAATTTCAGCCCCCCAAATAACTCTTTAGCTCAAAATAAGTTGCTGACTAGAAACTCGAAAACCTCGGTTCCTAGAAGTCCCACATTTTTTTTTTATTGATAAATAGTGTTCAGAATTGTCTCAGACTTGAAAAAACAAACAAAAAAATGTTTGAAGAAAAATTTTATTTCATCGATTTTAGTCAAAAAGTAACCAAAAAGTAAAAAAATTCGCCCATAAAAAATAATAATTCAAGTTAAAAATCTAAAATGAAGGGCAAGAAATCAAAAACTGTCAAAAAAACTTGAAAATATCGGCAAAAAATAAAAAAGTTGCGTATAAAAATCAATAATTTAGGTTAAAAAAATCTAAAATATAGGATAAAAATTTAAAAACTTCGACAAAAATTCGATCCTAAAAAGCAAAATTGCGGACCAAAAAATCGAAAATTTTAACAAAAAAATCGAAAATTTAGAAGAAAATTATTTTCTTTGGAAATTCGTAAAGACACATTATTCAAAATTAGTCTAGCAAAATTTCGACCATCTGTTGCAATAAATGTAGAATTCCCATGTGAATTTCTAAAAAATGCACTTTTTTGGTTATCAAAATTTGCTTTCTAGTATAACCATTTTTGTTGTGGTAAACTTGAGATTATTTTCTTTGGAAATTTGTAGACACATTATTCAAAATTAGTCTGTCAAAATTTCAACCATCTGTTGGAATAAATGTGGAATTCCAATGTGAATTTCTAAAAAATGCGCTTTTTAGGTCATTAAAATTTGCTTTCTAGTGCAACCATTTTTGTTGTGGTAAACTTGCAATTATTTTTTTGTTATTCGTAAAGACACATTATTCAAAATAAGTCTGTCAAAATTTCAACCATTTGTTGCAATAAATGTGGAATTCCCAAGTGAATTTCTAAAAAAATGAGCTTTTTTGGTCATCAAAATTTGCTTTCTAGTGCAACTATTTTTGGAAATTTGTAGACACTTTATTCAGAAATAGTCTGTCAAAATTTTAACCATCTGTTGAAATTAATGTGGGTGTTACAGGTGTTGTTTAAAATTTAAAAAGTTTTTTTAGGAATCAGTTAAAAATTCTTGCTAAGCTTAAGTCTACAGGTAGTGCCATGGCTCCGTAGCTCTATATAACGAGCCGCCCCTGATTGATATTGATATTGTGTATTTATCCATTGTATTTACAAAAGTGTCGAATAAATATAATACACAACAATACAAACATTTCATCCATTAATGAAAAAGCAGAGTTTATTAAACAAATTTTTAGATTTTATGAACTAAACAGTTGTTATAAGAATGTGCAGTCAGTAATATATCTAGATATTAACAAATATCTGTTTTAAACTTTTTAATCGGTGTAGTTTTTTTTTAGTATGTATAAATGTAAATTGTTTATTTATATTTAGTACTGTGTCATTATTTTTATGAACTTGACATTATTGTAATACTTAATTTTTAATTGAAAAACACATCCGCAAAAATTTTGCATCTTATGTATGGTTTGTGTATTGTGGCAGTCGTGAAATAAATGAAAATTCAATAAATGTTCTTCCATTCATACCTTTAGATAACGATGACGGGATCGTGGTCGTTATAGAAGTTTTCTTGCAATGATGTCCATTTTCTTTGTATTTAATTATCGTTATTAATAAAATATATTTACTTCTTAGTTATCTTTAACGAATTATTAAATTGCTTTTCGCCTGCCTCTACCGAAACCATATATTTCGGCCATAAAAATCGGGCCGAAACTACGATTTAGGCGTATCTAGGGCCGAAAAAATGATATGCATAATCTAGACAACCTTCTGCGGAATATGAGTATTCAGCTCAATGGTGCGCGATATAAAATTTCCTGAAACACTGTTTTTTACTTAAGGCAGGCGAAAAAATATCGAGTGTACCTTGTGCCGAAATGCTTTAGCAACCTTTAACTTTTAGCAACACGAGCGAGCGAAGCGAGGCTATTTTCGGCCCTTGATACACTATATACTATTTTGTAATATTTTTCATATCAAAGAAAGTTAAAAAACAGTTGAAATAAACATCCATTTCTACTAAAAGCTTTTCAGTTTCAATTGCAAAACAATAATTTGCAATTGAAACCACACCGAACCCGTTGCGGTTTTCTGTTTTCCAAATGGCACTTTGTTTATGAACGAAGCCGCTGAAGTGAAAATGCGCCTCTTCACTTAAAATAACTTTCTTTGAAAAACCTGTCGCCCGCTTGCCGTCTCTCTGAAATCCATTCAATGAACTGTCTCGGTTGCAAATTAACTGCACGTTCCAGTAGCTACACTAACTGAGATTTGCAGGCATTCATGTGGAGATCCTTCGCGAGAGTTCGCTGATTGGAGTTTCTTGAAATATCCAACCGTTGTGAGCGACATCGAATGGATTTTGTTGGACAATGTCATGCACAATGGTGACGTTCTCAAGTGACCTGCTCAAGCGAGGTAGTTCAGGTTGTTTAATGTTTGTAACCGAATTTTCTTAATCAGTTTACAAACTCCCATCTCAGTGGGTACATTAATTATCACTACCATTATTAGTAACGAAGATTGCTAACTCTTACCATTGTTGTAAAAAGTTTGGACAATAAAATCTCGTTGTTTCGTTGTAGAGCTTCCATTTAAACTAATCGGAATAATAGCAGATAAAAGGATTTATAAAAATAACAAGAGAATGAGGTTTATTAACTTTAAATTAAAATTAAAAATCCTTCAGAAGCATTAAATCATTTATTTTGTATTTCAACGGTGATTTGTTAATAAATTTATAAGTTTACTCTGGGTAAACAGATTAGGACCTATGTACTGTGGAATTGTTTACTCTAAACTGATAAAGTTTGGTACAATCGTTGGAAATCACCCAGCATAATCAAAAAAATATTTCGTTTAAATTAAAAGATTCGTGTTTAATGTTGGTGGCGTTTATTTCGTGGTACATCTTGATTGTAGATTGGAATAAAACAATTTAACTTTTTGATACCACTTTATTTTGTTTATGTGACTATAGTTGGTCGAAACTATAGTCACATAATCAAACTATAGTGGTATAAAAAAGTTATTAAATTTCAATCTAAAAGATTCGTATCCATGGTAATAGGGTAGCGATACAACATCAAGTTTGGTGAATGCGCCGGGCATGTCTTATCTGTAATTTATACAGGGTGCCAATTTGAAAACTTTCAATGCGAATATCGGCGAAAATAAAAGAGTTAGAAAAACGCAATGTGGTACAAATGTTACACAGGTAGGGGGAACTAGAACCACCATATTTTGGTTATGGGGTGAGTGACCCCTTGGGTCCCATTCACCCTAACCCCAAAATTTTAAATAACATCACCCCTTTTGTGATTCCTTAAATTAAACGTTTTTTTGAGTAGTATTCACCAACACAAGAATTTTTTTTTTAAATTTAATACAGGGCCGAACAAAAAAGTATAATTAAAATTAAAGTTGTGGACATTAAATTAACTGTTCATGATTTGGCAACAAATGAGGCAAAATGTTACATGTGGGATGAGACAGTTTCCGGTATCTAACCATCCCATGAAAAATTGCTCAAACTTAATAACACATTTTTGGCAAGCGGCCATACGCACATGGAGTGCGACAGTGACCATGCGATCATTGAAAGAGAAAATAAACGAACTGGTATTAAAATTAACCACCCAAACTGGTAGCAGCTCGTCAGATCCTACCGAAAGAAGAAACTATTTAAAGTTGTTGTCATGAATAGAGAAAACTTATTTTCATTTAGCAGTGCATCTACGAATTTGTTTACAACAAATTCTATGGCAGCCTGTTCAATGGATACAATATTCACAAGAATTTGGAGATGTGAAATATAAAATGTGCTTGAATAGTGAAGAACCTTTCAAGAATTTAAATCTTCTCAAGTATCCTTGGTAAGCGATAAACCCATCCCAATTAGTAAGAAAAAGAAGGATAACTTACTCGAACTCCTCATCGATTGATGAAGTTTTTAAAGAATCTTCTTATAGATGATGGTATTTTAGATGTTAACTTAGATCTTATTGAAGAAAATCCAGATGATTTTTTTGTAAATATTTTGTAGTAGTCTTACCATTGTTTTAACTTAATAATGATCAGCATATTTGGAATTGTTAGTTAAAATATACTGCCCCAATTTTATAATGAAAAATGGTGATGTGGCCATCATGTTACTTTCTCCGACTTGATGGTATCATTTATATTTACGCTTTCATGATTTATTTTCAATTGAAATCATATTTTAAATGTACATCGAGCGTTTTGTAGACTCGGATGAAACTGACGTTTAAAATGTCAAAATTATGAAAAATGAAAATGACACTTCTAAAGCCCGTTATTTTCTTGTACAAGAAAATTGTATACCTTTTTCTCGTATCGTGTAATACAAGAAATCAAATCTTGAACAATAAATTGGATGAAAATAGGGCACGCTCTATTTCCATCCTAGATCTAGTATGCGAGCATGCGCACTTTGAATTTATATCGCTCGTCTGCGACATAACCTAAAATTGTAGCACGTGAGTTGATTTTAAATGCTCTTTTCTTTGATTTGATTTTGATCACAATGGGGGTTCAAATTTAAAAAAAAACTTATTTAAATTTGCAATAATTTTTTTTAATAGGCCGCTTCAAAAATTTCAAAAAATTGTAACCCCACCCTTTATATGTATTAAAACTGATAGTGTAGGTTCAAAAATGGAATCATAATGGGTTCACATGCTCTATTCATAATCAACCTTACACAATTTATTAATTTTCTTTATGATGAAATGTATTTGAACTTAAAAAAATTAGACTACATCTTAAAAATTATTTTTTGCATTTATTTTAGTAATAAATAATAACATTTATTTTTTAAAATCTAGACTTCGCGGATTTAAAATTTTTGTTAATTCCATTTTGGAGAAATTTTTAATTATTCACAATACAATTTAAACAAACGAAAATATCCATTTTAGGGTCCCTAGATGCCATTTCAACAATTTCTGGAAAAAAAATGTCTGTGTGTGTGATTGTTTGTTTGCTAAACAGTTGAAGATAGGTATAGCACATGGTATATGAAATGTCTAGAATTTTCTAAACAATCCAAAAATTGAATAATATATAGGGTGTTGCATTTAAAGTAAGAAAGCCTGCTACATGACACACCCTGTATAAAAAGTTTTTGTTGAAAAAAATTCGCAACTAAAAATAGTAATCGACGTATCCGAGCGTTTTGTCGAACACGCCCCCATTTATTTATTATCGAATTTATTCCATTTGGCTGATACAGACTGTAGGTCATTTAAACATAAATTTACTGACATGACAGTGTGTAAAAATTTGCAGAGCTTAGGCAAAAAAAAACTGTGTCCTGGAAGGATCTAGTGGTACACTCATACAGTGTATGTGTGCACTACAAATCAAAATATAAAACTGATGATGGGAAATGTAAAAATAAATTCGCTAACAAATGAAAAATTATCTTGCCACAAACACTGTCTTGCAAGAGTAATGTGTAATCCTGCTGATTGCAATTTGGAGAACTATCAATCCTGTCCTAGTAATAAGGGAGTAAAAACTATATTAAAAAATAGTTTTGAGAAGAACTTAGTTGAAGAAGTAACTTTTCAGTGAATATCAGTTGATAGATGTAACTTGGAGACATTAGAAAAATCAACTTCAGATTATTTTTTAATCTTTCTGCTTTGGTTAGACATGACTTCATCGCCAAGCAGCAAAGCTCCTTTATGAATAGTACTAAGAAAAACCTCAAAGACTTAAAAGATCTCATCATTTGTAATTTTGCCAAAAATTACAGTTTTCTTCTATAAGATGAAGCCCAGATCTATAATTGGACCAGCGGGCAACCCATTGTCCACCCAATTGTTATCTACTATAAAAGAGAGAAGACTGAACATGCAAGTTTTGTTGTGAGAGCACAATAGAATTGCACTGCACTGCTTCAATAACTTATGGATTTCATGAAAAGTAGGTTTAGTGACAGCGTCAAAAATATTTACTTACCCTGACGGGTCAGTACAGAAACAGGATTTTTTTTACAAACTTTTGTTTCCACAAAATTGATACTAAATGGCATTTTTCAGCAACAGTCACGGGAAGGGGCCGTGTGATGGTGTTGGCGAAACAGTGAAAAGGTTAGCTGCCCGAGCGAGCTTGTAACGTCCTTATGAGAATCACATTCAAACCCCCTTTCAGTAGTGGACAGTTTAGAACATTTTAGTGACTAATTTTATATTTGTAAGTCAAGAAGACTTTTTGAAAATCGCCGAAACGAGTCTCAAACAATACAACGTACTCAGAAACTTCATGATTTTATTCCCATCCAATTGAGTAAATCAAAAATAACAGTGAGGATCTTCTCAGAAGCAAATGAGTCAACTATTGAATCATTAACAGCACTACAAAACAGACTGAAAATAATAGAAATTTGTAGTAACATAACCATAATCTATGTAAACAACTGGTGGCTAGCATTTGTTAAGGCAAAAGAACGGGACAAGGATGAAGTTAAGGTTTCTTTTTTACATCCAGCTAATCCATCAACATCCTTCTCCTACCCTAGAAGACAAGCTATACTATGGCTTACTGTAACTTAATTTTTGTGTCACGTTAATCCAGTGACTTCGACAGGAAGAGTCTACAATCTCTCCGAAAAAGAAATAAATAAAACTAATGAAGCTTCTAAAGACAATTTCAAGGATCTACAGTTATAATTTCACTTTAAAACTATTTGTAAGTTTAGAATTACGCTACATAATATTGTAGCGTGCCTGTTTTCATTTTGGGTCCCGATACGGTTCACAGGAATTTTAATATCGAAATTTGGGGTTTTAACGTAGGCAACTGTGTATGCTTAGGAGATGGAATTAATTAGGGAGAGTAATAAGAGATAAGAGGTGATTACGAGACAACAATCCGCATGATGGATTATGTTGTATAATTGTTAATAAGTTAGTTGGTTGCTATGAAGAGAAATTAAATGATAAATTATCGATTGGAAAAGTTTGGTTCCAATAAGTTGGCAGTGATAGAAAAGGAATAAAAATATATCAGTTGGTGGATTGAGATTCGAAAAAAAGAAAGAAAGGGAAGCGAGCGTGCGAGAAGATGGACGCTAGCTGAACTGAGCGAAATAATCCAACGAATAACGAAGAAGCCACGAACATCCAGGTAAATTATCCAATTAATCCATCAATTGAAAATGATCCTGAAATCATAAAGTTCATATTGTATTGGGATACGTGTTTTAAGGCTTCATGGTTCCGGATTATTCTCCGGCCTCCAGTGGTTTATTAGTTTTGGGCGATCGAGGAACTGAAATTCCAAGCTATAAGGCCAAGGCGGCGAACAATCCGCATGGAATATCGTTGTGGCGAGGTTCCATCGACCCCAGTGAAGAAAAAGAGAAGATGCAATTTGATCCTACCGCACACGTGGGCGGATTCAGGTTAGGAAGTTCAATGTTGATGTCGTTGTTGAGATCTATTGGAGCGAGGGATTGCTGCAATACAGGATTCTTCCTGCGTGTAGTCCCACAATTAATACTCGGACTGAGACGAGGAGTTTGGCGAGGAGCGACCGTAGTATGAAATGTCAGGCGAGTTTTTAATGTTTTGTTTGGTTTAGAAAACCATAGTCGAAATTGTTGAGCGTGTTTATTTTTTTTTTTTGATCAGATTTAATTTGTGTCGCTGATGGCAAACCTAATCGAAATGACTAGGTCGAATATTTTGACCTGTTCATGTAGAATTTTGGGATTTTAGGTTTTAAGTTGAAAATAGGTGCGGTTCATATTTTGTTAGAAATTTTTGGATTGATTTTTTATTGTGTAAAATAAGATGAATTTAAATTTAACGTCACGAAGTGGTGGTTATGTTTTTTTTTAATTATTGAATGAGATTTTTATTGGGTGAAAATGGATTTAACTTGAATTAAACGTCACGAGGCTGTGTACGATTTATGTAAGGACACACTATGAAGTAATTAATATTTAGTTATATTGTCCTGCGGGTGCGTTAGAGTTTGGCCAATCTCGGGTATTCGTGGGTTTGAAGTGTTTTATATGAATAGGTATTGATCCTATAGCTGATAGCATAGTATGTTCATATGAGCTCGTTTTGTTTTGTAAATTGAAATATAAATTAAGAAATAAATTGGTATCAGTGGTAAGGCCATTGTTGACGAAAGGTATGCTGCAAGTTTTGATTTATGGACATGCCAAAGTTGCCTTATACCGATGAGTATTTAGGTTGTATTAGTGTCTAAGGTTATAACTGACAAGCAACGTCAGATTAGAATTAGTAATGAGTAGTTGAATTTAAATGAATATACATTTGGTTATTAATAATCTGTGTTTTTTTTGTGGACCTGATTTGTGATTTTCAGTGTTTACATGTGCTCAAAAATTATCGTTTGCCTTAAAAACAAATCACATGGCGCCCAAAAAAAAATTTTAATAACTAATAACTCACTCCCTACGCACCACTGTCTAAAAGCTGAAGGGTAAGGCAAACTGGTAAGAGTAAATTTGAAAAACTGTGATTTGTCTAAATAGAACTTTGTTTTTTTTAATCGAATCACCACTATTAATTGATGGTGAAAAAGGGACGCCACAATATCTACAATATTAATTAAACGTATGTAATTAAACGCCAAGTTTGGCTATAGTTTCCACAGTCCAGGGTTTACCTCTAAAACCTCATGTAAAGTTGATTATGAATATAGCTTTCCATGTGAACCCATTATTATCCCATTTTTAAACTTACACCATCAATTTTTTTAAGCTGCGCATTTTGAAAAATTTAAAATCGAAATTTTGATTGTGTTATTATTATTAAATTAATTATTTACCTTAATGCATATTTATAAGCCTGCTTAATTGTATATTACATAACTAGAGTTGTAAGAAGCAAATTACGCGCAAGTGAAAGAAATTTCACGAGCGCGTAATTGCGCGACAACTCGCGTTATGTACTATACTTTACCTTCGACCTTACATTTATTCACTTAATCTAAAAACGTATTTTCGTTCGAACAATTTTCCATCGAATAATAATATATTGTCCAACGCATTGATTGAACAAATTTACGGACACCCTTCGCTGTATTCGTTCTGAATACCGATAAAGCGTGAAGTGTACCGATAAAGCATGGCGACGAGTTTATTGTGTCAGTTATTGTTTTAACCAATAAGTTGTAATCTGACGTTTAAATGTCACTGTCACTTTTGATATTTAAAGACGAGCAGACGAATGATGGGAACTCAGCGGACGTTAATTGTAATTGACTAATAAGTATATGTATAATGTAGCGTTGTACATAAGTGGTAATATTACATGTTACACATTTATGTACAATATTTAACATTTATACAGGGTGGCCCATCTATCGGTTGCTTTTTGAACTATCGATTATTTCGGCTTTGACAGCTCGAATGACTTTACCAATGTGTCAAATATTTAGGAAAAAGTTTGCGGTTTACGAAGTGGTTAAGTTTACGCTCGAAGAAAATTGGGAAATATTGAAAACTTACTTCCAAAACGGTGAGTCTTCAACCGAAACTGCAAGAAAAATGCGCAGAAAATTCGGGAAAAATAAAGCGCCTTCCAGGCAGTTTGTGGATAAATTTGTGAAGCGTGTGCGTGAAAGTGGCTCGTTAATGGACAAAGCAACGCGTTCCCGTGCTCAATCAAAAATATTGCTGCTGTTGCCGAAAGTGTGAGTGACAATCCATCAACATCAACTCGACACCGCTCGCAAGAATTGAACATTTCTCGCACATCCCTTCAAAGAATTTTGACGAAAGACCTCGGTTTGAAGTCGTACAAAATTGGTGTAAGAGCTGAAGCCGCACGACCATCCGATGCGATTTCGGTTCGCCCAATGGGCCGAAGAACGCTTGATGGAAGATGAGCATTTTTATCGAAAAATCATCTTTTCACATCAAGCTCATTTCCACCTCGGTGGATATGTCAATAAGGAAAACTGCCGCATTTGGGGCTCAGAAAATCCACACGTAATCATGGAAAAGTCACTGCACCCACAACGAGTGACTGTTTGGTGCGGTATGTGGTCCGGCGGCATCATTGGTCCGTTTTTCTTCGAAAACGAAGAAGCAACCGCCATAGCCGTCAATGGTGAGCGCTATCGCGGCGTGTTGGAATTTTTTTTCTTTCCTCGAATGGAAGAAGAAGACATCGGCGGCATTTGGTTCCAGCAGAAAGGAGCCACGTGCCATACAGCCAACGTTACAGTCGAACTTTTGCGCGGTACGTTCAAAAATCGCATAATTAGCCGAAACGGCGATGTCAACTGGCCGCCTCGCAGCTGCGATTTGACCCCGTTTTACTATTTTTTTGTGGGGAGCCGTCAAGAATAAGTGCTACGCCAACCATCCAGAGACGATTGACGACCTAAAGCACGAGATTGAAGTCGCCATTGCAGCCATTGAGGGCCACACCATCGAAAATGTCATGAAAAATTGGGTCGACGGAATGGGCTACTGCAAAGCCAGCCTTGGCAGCCATGTGAATGAAGTTGCATTCAAAAAATAAAACTTCGCATAACTCAAAGCTTAAGCTACATTTGTCCAACGCAATATACATACACTGATTGACGAGATCATAACATCATCAAAGGCGATAAAAAAAAAACATAATGCAACTTTAACATCCGTAACAATTCCAGGCAGATCTGGTATTATCTGTGAAAGGTGCACAATCGCGTCGACACGGCTATTTTGTTGTAGAGCATGTAGAGATGTAACAATAAAAGAGCGAAATGTCTGCACGCAAATATCAAATTCATATTCTGGATGGTTTTATCGTTCGTCGCGCGGAGCAGCGAACACTGTTATGGGTGGTTTATTGAATATCTCTTGAATATGAAATAAACTTTATCCGAGCCTGATATTGTTTCCACCGAGGGGCAAAACTGTGTGCTGCGGTCCGGATTTTTCGAGTACGTTATTTATCATAAAATTACACGACCACGCAATTTTTATCGCTATTTTTATGCGGTGGTATTTTCGTACTGAATTAATTCGCAGAGCGGGGATTTTGTGTCACACCATTGTTCGCCGCGTATAAAACTCCCTGGATTTGAATAATCTCCTTGGGGCGTTGCTTCCAGGGAAAAGTGTTTTCTTTCCCTTTCAATTGATTTTGATCGAATAATCGATTCAGGAAATTTGTTCGCAGTCCCTATGTATTTGCTGGAGTAATCTGTGTGATTTTTAATTATATACTTGGCTCAACTTAGAAAATCAAAAATAAAGTAAATACGTAAACTGGGAATTTTTTTTTTATCGAGTATTCTATTGTTCTGCTTTGTTCAACCTTCGCAGGACGAGAACGAGTTTTATACGTAAGGTTTTTCATACGAGCCAAAGTTTAGAAGGCGCAGTGTGTCGTTCGACGGAATGAAATCCATTGTTTATACTATTCTTCGTATTTTGCACCCTTTATGTCTTTTCGCAACGAATTTTATAGTGATAAAACGAAAGAATTTAATAGGTATTTGTTTAAAAAGGTAATAAAGTGACAGACGCGTCTAGAGTTGCGTAGCGTAGCGAGTGAGGGTGTGAATTGCCGTGTTGAACATAAACATTTTTCCGGATTTTTAGATTAGATTCAAAACTTCAATATTTTTTATTTTATCAACATATCATAGGTACTTATGCAATAATTTCGTAGGTAGCCATATAAAACAAAAATCGTCATTTATAAGTAAATATTGTGATATCAGCATTTTTCCTGAGTGTGTTGCATTTATTTACATGGACAGTACTTCTAATGATGAAATATTAACTCCGCCAGAGATCAGAGAAGCGGTGTAGAATACAGAGATCAAATTATTATCATGATTTCGTAGGTGACATGTAATGCATATTTAAATTTGGCGGGCCTTGAAGTCTCTCCTAAGTGGCGAATTAAAATATGCTAGGTGGTGAAGTCCCATCTGATTGGTGAATTACTTTATCAGCCTAGTCACTTACAAAGCATTTTAACTGCCTAATCCGTAAAAGTGACACTTCATTTATATGGGTTATAAGTAGAGTCCGGATTTTATATGCGCTTAAAATTAGCCAATATATTCGACAAAATGATTCAAATATGGATTTTATCTGCAGTTTAATTAAAAATAAATATATATAATTAAAAAAAATACGAATAGCAACTGATGATAATTTATTTATTGGAATTATAATGTAGAACCAAAATTTGATTTTCATTTTCATTTTAGGTTAGTTAAATGACATGGGGTTCATGTTAAAATATTATTATGTCCTCCTCAGTCTCGCCTTTTCAAAATGCCACAAATCATTTTAATTTTTTCGTATCCCGATTTCGATATAATAAATCAGATTTTCGCAAAAGTTAGGGAACTAATTTGAAATTTTCGTACAGTTCATCCATAATTTTAAAAGCCTCAATGAAAGGCATTTGACCTGTTTCTAAATCCTTGATTGCAGTTATTAAGATGCAAAAATGTGCAATAAAAGCTAATTGTTGTAAAATATTTTTACATGCAACACAATCTCTACATTTTTAAGTGCTGCCGATTCTTCATCAATAAAATTAAGAAGAATATTTTCAGATTTTTCAAAATTATTGGCGTAGAATAAAGCAGCTTGCAGCCAAACACAATTACCGGGTACGGTTGCATCGAGCAGTGTTGCCAGGAGTAATTTTTAATTTTCACCAAATATTTCATAAAAAAAACACAAAATTACGCCAAAACCTTAATTTACCCCCATTTTGGAGACTTGGACCAAAACTGGCAACACTGGGATTAGAGAAGGCACGCTGATGTGATTTTGGAATTTGCACAAAAAAAAAGTTGCTTTCGCTGAATCACGAATCTCGCGCATCAGATTTATAACTTCGTTTCTCCGAAAATATGATGTAGGTAGTACAAAAAGGCCATTTAAAAAATTAGAAAAATATTTAATCGTGCTGTGGTATCTTAGGCCTCGCTAATTAACTACTCGCATTTTTATTCATAATTTCCATACAGTTCCAGTTAGATCGGGTGATCAGTTTCATTCTGGGCAAAAGTATTGTATTAAACAATGACTAAAAAAGTAAATTGGTTGCAAAACTTATTCTTTTGATTTAAAAATTACGAATTTTCGAAAAAAACATATCAAAAATCGAATCGAAATATTTAAAAATTAAGTAATTCCTTAAACACAAATCGCGCAGGCTCTATTTTTTAGCTAAATATCAAAGTACATCCGTTTTATCTTAAAACAACCACTATAATTAAATAAAAAACACTAAAACAAAAAATTTCAAATTAAACAAATAACCTAAAATTAATACAAAAACCAAGTACAATCCAAAAATATCAAAAATGCAGTCTGCAAAATCTAAGTAATAGTGCAAAAAAATCAAAAACTTGGACCAAAAAACTCGAAAATATCGGCTAAAAATTCGCTCATAAACATCAACAATTCAAGACCAATAAAAAATTCGCTCATTAAAATTAATAATTAAGGTAACAGAACTAACAACATTGGCAAAAAATCGAAAACCCTTGGAAAAAATTAAAAAGCAGCTAAAAACAGAAAATTTCATCTAAATAGTCGAAAATGTTGGTTTAGATGCCAAAAACATCAATAATATAGGCCAAAAAATCAAAAACCCTGGTCTAAAAAATAAAAATGCAGACTAAAAATTGAAAATTCAAGCAAAAGAAAAATAATTTGCCATTTTCAGCCCTAAAAATAATTCTTTACCACAAAGTAAATTGCAAATTAAATTTAAAAAGTCTAAACTTAAAAATTATTCAAAAAATTCGCCCATAAAAACAATAATTCAGGTTAAACCATCTAAAATGAAGGGCAAAAAATAAAAAAATTGACAAAAAAAACTCGAAAATACCAGCCAAAAGTTCGCACATAAAAATCAACAATTCAGGTTAAAAATCTAAAGTATAGACCATCAAACATCAAAAATTCTCTCATTAAAATTAATAGTCAAGGTAAAAAAAAACTAAGAATATAGGCAAAAAATCGTAAATTTAGACTAAAATCGCAAATAAAAAATGCAGACTAGAAAAAAAAAACGAAAATTTCAACTAAATTCTCGAAAATTTTGGTTTATAGGCCAAAAACTCTAAAATTTGTTCCAAATAAATGAAAAATACAGACCAAACATCTAAAATATAGGCAAACAATCAAATATCCTGATGTAAAAAATAAAAAATGCTAAAAACTAAAAATTTGAAAATTCAAGCAAAAGAAAAATAATTTGCCATTTTCAGCCCGAAAAATAACTTTATCCCAAAATAAATTGCCGAAACTCTAAACTCGAAACAAATTTTAAAAATCCGACCATAAAAACCATAATTCAGGTTGAAAAAAATCTAAAATCAAACAATCAAAAACAGCACAAAAAACTCGAAAATACCCCGAAAACTAAAAAAAATCGAAAATATCAACAAACCATCAAAAAAGTTCTAACAGTTGGAAAAATACAGACCAAACATCTAAAATATAAGCAAATAAAGTAAAATTTCTGGTCTTAAAAATAAAAATATGCAGACCAAATAATTGAAAAATCAAGCAAAAGAAAAATGATTTTTAGTCTAGTCTATTTTAACTCTAGCTCAAAATAAAAAGATAAAGGACTAAAAACAAAAAACACATAAAAAAGAATAATTCAGGTTGAAATATAGGGCAAAGAATAAAAAATTCAGACCTAAAAATAAAAAATGCCGACCAAAAAATTCGAAAATTTTAACAAACAAATCAAAAATTAAGACCAAAATGAAGAAAAAAAACGAAACTGCAGGTTAAAAATCTAAAATATAGGTCAAAAAAATAAAAATCCAGGCCTAACGATAAAAAATGCAAACAAAAAGATTGAATATTTAATATAATAACAATTATTATTTATTTACGGGCAACTAGTGTTGACAGTAGTAATTTTTAATTTTCCCCAAATATTTAATTAAAAACCCCCAAAATTACGTCGCTGTCCCTCTCTAAAATAATAAAATTTGAAAATAAAACGTAAATACAGCGGATTTATTGGAAACTTACATATACATATATACAAAATATGTATACATATGTATAAATATAAAATGTATTAAAAATATTTTTTAAATGAGAGTGCAGCATCTCATTGGGGTCACAAAATTATGAAAACGACAATAATAGAATCCCTAGGACAACTTCCAAAAATTATGTCACAGGCTGAGGAAAATTACTGACTTTATACATATCTACATAACACAAGGTTACGTTCGCTAGTTAGGGGAATCCTGTAATTTTGATCTTATACGATTTTATAAAAAAAGATTTCTACGCTCGCAAATTTTATCAATAAATTACAACAAAATAAATTACAATTAATAGAAATATTGAGTTTATATGTTGTTATATGTGGATATATGGTCAAATGAGACAAAATCTCGAAATATTAAGTTATATGCGAAATAAAACTTGGTACTTATTTCCGAGAGAAACGTACATATACAATTCGCCAGGGCCATACGTCATAGCAAATAAAACATGTAAAAAAATATAAATCCGGACTCTAGTTATAAGCCTCGGTTATCGCATCGGTAAATATTATCCACATTCGATAGATAAAGTTAAATCCAAACAAGTAATCGTTCATGAATCACAGAAATGCCATAATAATCAATTGTCCGAATTTAATACATCAACAACTTATCCCGAAACTTTACCCAAAGCTCTCGTTTATGAGTAGCGATACAAATCCAATAATGTTAAATAAAGCCGATGTTCGGTATTGTGTTCTGATTAAACATAACCACATAGACAGCTTCAGATACGTTCCTTCGAACTGCGTAATGAAATTCGTACATTTCTCAGCCGCCCGAGATGAATGGGTTAAATCCTAAGTGAATGCGACAGGTGTTATCGATTATTAATTTTCGAGTTTAATGGAATCGAAGTAACGACCGCTTTTAGTAATAATTGCATAAAGTTGTATAATAACTAAAGGTACACTGCTGGGGGATGTATTAACACTAATGTGTATTTAAAGAGAGAAAAAAACAAATAACAAGAGAATTGATTGTAGTGACTTGATGCAGAATCGATAATAAAGGTGTCGTTAAATTTCATACCGTTTTTATAAAATGGCGCATATACTTACATACGAGGATCATTTTTAAAGTAAGAACCGTTTGTGGATCCTATCCGCGCATAGCCTTCCCCGAAGATTTTTTACTGACAAATGGCTTCTCTATACATTCGACTATGTTGTCGGCCAGTCTCAAGTCTTTAAATGGGGTAGACGATGCTTTATGGCAATTTAAGATTAGTTATGTCAATTACTAATCCCGCCGATTGCAAAGTACGTGCTGTGAATCCGATTTTAAATACAAAAAAACATTCCTAGCGAAATCCATTGCCAACTCTTTGGAGCGTATGGGTAAGATGTGATGAATGATGGGAAAGTCCAAAAGTGGTTTCGTTTACATAATGGTTACGGAACAATCATCCATGATGAGCCGTCTAAAGCTACGCGCACACTTGTCGGAACGGCACGGACGGCACGCATCGGCAAAAATTGCTTAACACAGTTGTAAACGTGCAGTGTTGCCAGATTGGGGGTTTTCCCCCAAAATTGGGATAAAATTTTTTTTTGTGGTATATTTTGGGGAACTTTAATCAATGGGTTATTTTTTGGGGTGCGAATTTTATACGAGGGGTATTTTTGGGGAAATTAATGAACATGTTATTACATTTGCTAGAAATCATCATTACCAATAGTGCACAACCATAAAGAAGTCAGTAATTTTCCTCAGCGCTGAGGAAAAACCAGTGATATCATTTATGGAAGTTCTCCTAAGGATTCTATTATTGCCATTTCATAATTTTGTGACCCCCAATGAGATGCTGCACTTTCATTTAAAAAATATGTATGTGCCGAAAAGAAGATGAAAATATTGCGGATCAAGATGAATAATAAATTTTATATTTATACTACTTTAATTTTGCATGTAAGTTTCCAATAAATTCCCATTGTATTTACGTTTTATTTTCTAATTTTATTATTTTGGGAAGGGACAGCGGCGTAATTTTAGGGGATTATTATTAAATATTTGGGGAAAATTAAAAATTACTACTAGCAACACTCGTCGCCCGTAAATAAATAATTATTATTATATTAAATATTCAATCTTTTTGTTTTTAGGCCTGGATTTTGATTTTTGACCTGCAGTTGGTATAAATCTCGAATCTTTTGAACTAATTTTTCTTCATTTTGTTCTAAATTTTCGATTTGTTTGTTAAAATTTTCGAATTTTGGTCGGCATTTTTTATTTCTAGGCCCGAATTTTTCATTTTTTGCCCTATATTTCAACCTAAATTATTTATTTTTATGCGCGGTATTTTCGAGTTTTTGATTTTTTTGTCCTTTATCTTTTTTTAAACATTTTCGCGTTTCTGGTTGGCAATTTATTTTGAGCTGGAGTTATTTTTGAAACTGAAAATGGCAAATTATTTTTTTGCTTATATTTTAGATATTTGGTCTGCATTTTTGAATTCTTTGTTCTAATTTTTAGAGTTTTTGGCCAAAATATTTTGATTTTGGTCAATTTTTTTTTAATGGTTTGTTGAAATTTTTCGTTTTTTTTTGTCTACAATTTTCATTTTTAGATTTTTTTTAGTTTTTTTTTTATCTTAATCATTAATTTAAACGAGTGAATTTTTTATTGGTCTACACTCTAAATTTTTAACATGAATTGTTGATTTTTATGGGCGATTTTATTTTGTTGTTTGGATATTTTCGAGTTTTCGTACAAAGTTTTTGATTGTTTGACGTTCATTTTAGATTTTTTTAACCTGAATTATTGTTTCTATGGGCGAATTTTTTAAATTACTTTCGATTTTAGAGTTCCGGCAATTTATTTTGGGATAAAGTAACTTTTGGGACAGAAAATGGCACTTTTCTTTTGCTTGACCTAAACCTAAAAAGTTAAAGTTAGCACAGCCATACGAAAAAAAACAATAAAAATAAAAAAACAAAGACATATTTTTGAACTACGATTTTGTACCGACTGGAAGTTAGCCATAAATTTCAGCCACGAATCCGGCGCCTCACCATTTTTGCCTTTAGTAAATTTCCAAGTTTTCTCTACTAATTTACAGACAATGGATTAAAATTCATAATTAATCAAATTGCAGTGGTGCCATGGTAATAACAATGAGCTTTTAACTTAGGATTTACCCCGATTTTTCGAAAAGACATCTATCGAAACATGGCCAATTTTCAAAAAATCAAAAATCATCGTTAGGCGTAGTTTAGGTTCGATATTTTTGGCCACAAATGTTCTATAGGGCTTTGTTTACAATATTTAAGCTAAAAAAATGACACATATTCTTCATTTTTGTTTAAATAATTATTTACCCAGACACGCCGTATATATCTATACGCCTAACGATGACTTTTGATTTTTTGAAAATTGACGAAATTTCATAAAAGTGTCTGGGTAAATAATTATTTAAACAAAAATGAAGAAAATATGTCATTTTTTTAAACTTAAATATTGTAAACAAAGCCCTATAGAACATTTATGGCCGAAAATATCGAACCTAAACTACGCCTAACAATGACTTTTGATTTTTTGAAAATTGACGAAATTTCGTAAAAGTGTTTGGGTAAATAATTATTTAAACAAAAATGAAGAAAATGTGTCATTTTTTTTAACTTAAATATTGTAAATAAAGCCCTATAGAACATTTGTGGCCTAAAATATCTAACCTAAACTACGCCTAACGATGACTTTTGATTTTTGGAAAATTGACGAAATTTCATAAAAGTGTCTGGGTAAATAATTATTTAAACAAAAATGAAGAATATGTGTCATTTTTTTAGCTTAAATATTGTAAACAAAGCCCTATAGAACATTTGTGGCCGAAAATATCGAACCTAACCTACGCCTAACGTTGACTTTTGATTTTTTGAAAATGGACGAAATTTCGTAAAAGTGTCTGGGTAAATAATTATTTAAACAAAAATGAAGAATATGTGTCATTTTTTTAAACTTAAATATTGTAAATAAAGCCCTATAGAACATTTGTAGCCGAAAATATCAAACCTAAACTACGCCTAACGATGACTTTTGAAAATTGACGAAATTTCGTAAAAGTGTCTGGGTAAATAATTATTTAAACAAAAATGAAGAATATGTGTCATTTTTTTAGCTTAAATATTGTAAACAAAGCCCTATAGAACATTTGTGGCCGAAAATATCAAACCTAAACTACGCCTAACGATGACTTTTGATATTTTTGAAAATTGACGTAATTTCATAAAAGTGTCTGGGTAAATAATTATTTAAACAAAAATGAAGGAAATGTGTCATTTTTTTAAACTTAAATATTGTAAACAAAGCCCTATAGAACATTTGTGGCCGAAAATATCGAACCTAAACTACGCCTAACGATGACTTTTGATTTTTTGAAAATTGGCCATGTGTCGATAGATGTCTTTTCGAAAAATCGGGGTAAATCCTAAGTTAAAACCTTATTGTTATTACCATGGCATCACAGCAATTTGATTAATTATGAATTTTAATCCATTGTCTGTAAATTAGTAAAGAAAACTTGGAAATTTACTAAAAGCACAATGGTGGAGGTGCCGGATTCGTGGCTGAAATTTATGGCAAACTTCCAGTCGGTCGATTTTGTTACTAATTAGTTGCCGTATTTCCGATGTTGTTGCTCCAGCCGTTTTCGAAAAAAAAAACAATGGCTGTGCTAGCTTAAGTTAAAATTAGCACAGCCATACAAACAAAACAAACAATAATAATATTAATAATACGGCAACTAATAAGCAACAAATTCGTGGTTCAGAAATATATCTTTATTTTTTATTTTTTGTTTGTTTTTTTCTCGTATGGCTGTGCTAACTTTAACTTAATCTAGCACAGCCATTGTTTTTTTCTCGAAAACGGCTGGAGCAACAAAACTACTACTATCCTGCTGGAACCACAAGTGTTCAACATCCTTAGGATCCAAATAAGCCAACAAAAAAATTAGAAGCGTCTAGAAACTCATTTGAGTCTCTTCTTCATCCCCATCCGTATCAATTAAAGATAGAACCTAACCCAGCGAACCAATTCTAGAACCTTCTCCTCGACCTTCAAGGTCGGAGGAGGACCTAGAATTGGCTTGAAATATACAAGAAGCTAATAATAAAAGAATTAATTGTAGCGATTTGTTGCACAAATTGATTCCACCAGTAAAAACGTGGTTTCTATAATTATAATAAACCTATTTTTTTTTGGTGAGATTTCTGGTAATGAATAATTATTGAAAGCAATGTTTATTATTATTAGTACAGTAATACCTCGTTTAACGATAGGTAAGCATCTCTTAACGGCATTTAACAGGTTGAATCTCATGACGGTCATATATTTAAGGTTATGGGCTCATCACATGAAAGTGAAGATATGCCTGCAGTACTTTTCTGAGAGACACTGTTCCACAATTTGACCTCTAGTCCGAGAGAAAACTATTAAAAAAATACCTTCAAGATTAATTTTTGTAGGGACCATTATTTTTATGTTCAATGTAAATCCTGAAAAATCTCCATCGATATAACTGTGGTTTGTCTTTTAAAGGGCCACATTTTAAGTTTTGCATTATCTCAGAAAGTATCAAAAATAAATTTAGACCATAAAATTCTCTATAAAATGTACTTTTTCCGTGCAGGTATTCATTACTGGGTGAAACATGCGGCAAAGTTACAATGTCTGTATTTCGTAAAAACCACAAATTCCTTATCAAATCATCGCGTAAGTAAACTTATAGGCAGTTGTTTTCTTTATGAACGACACCCAGTAAGCATAATCAACATTAAAAATGCGATTCTTTTCAAAATTATTCTTTCTCCTTCTCCATTTCAGCTTCCTCTGGAGCTTTACTGTTTACCTACCCAAGAGATTTCCTTAATCTGTTCTCTATCTATTGATTGCAGCAGAACAAACAGCTCTTACGCGCCTCTAAAAACGAGATAAGACCAGTCACGAATCTTCTTGCCCAGTGAAGTATCATCTTCACGAAATGGTTAAGTGGACAAGACTACTTGTAGACCATGTAGATTGACAGAAGAAACGGCCGAACACATTTTTTATGCGAGAGTGTAGAGCCAGCTACCACCTAACCGGAGGAATGGCGATAAGGCCAGAACGGATTAGGGCATTGTCTCAGGAAATTAATTGACCTTACCTAGGAAACTATTAGCAGTGGTGTATTAATACAAAAGACCTAACCAGATCGCAGTGCTGTAATGTTTTCCACAGCCAAATAGAAGAATCAATCTATTTGTTGTATCCTCGTGAACATCAATGACGCTCTATGTATATGTTACTTCAGTCTTGGTGTAAATAAAAATGCGATTTAAACCCTTTGTCAATTGAACTTTGATATAATTTTATAACTTTCGAAAATATCCTCTTTTCTCCAACAAAACTGATTTTGAAAAATGTAGCTTAGAAATTTTGTATAATTTCATCTTCGTCGAAAATATTTAAAAAAATTCGTAACTTGTTTACGAATGTGAGTATTTTCTAAAACCAAACTGATTTTGAAAGAAGGGAATCCATTTCAATTATTTTACGTACATTTCATATTTTTTTACGATTGTTTGACCATTTCCACCTTTTGGCTTTTGACATTCGATAATGTTTCAAAGAGCGACTTCGAATGAATTGTCCAAATTACTTTTGTCCCAAGACCATTTTAAGCAGCGTTTTCCGTTAAACTTAAGCTGGCCATCAATTTTATATAATCTTGAATAATATTTAACAATAAAATATCTATCTTAATGGAGTATAAATGATTGTTTCCCATCCATGACAACTGCAGACCGGTTTCTGATTACTGGACCTCATCTGTACAGTGCTTCCATTGATGGGAACACGCTTTACAATGACTATTACACAACTCAGCGGTTTTAAAATCATTTTATTATTTATTTGTACACATTGCAAAGATTTAGGAGAAATTTTGGTATTGATGTTAGTAACAATGTTATTTGAAAAAGATAATATCTTTATGATTGAAAGGTGACGGAAATTAAATACTGGGTCGATATTTTATCAGACCAATCCATTAGTTGCTAATACCAGTTCAGAAACAAACGAAAGTGATTACAGAACGGAGAATGGATTAATTACAAGATGTACGTACTTCATCGAAGTCCAAAAACAAGCGGCACATATTTAAGCGGAACGATATTAATTAATTCATCCCAACTATTTTAATTAAAGGGGTCTGGGAACATTTTATGTTAACGAGGATTTTAACACCCTCGCCCTGGAATAGGGCATAGGAATACGTCCCTGGGAGTGGCCGCAGCATATGCAATAAAGCGACGGGGAATTTTGCTGATTCCTCGGGTATGCTGAGTAATGGGTTTCTTGGCGAGTGGCGACACTCGAACCTGATTAATCGGACAAATCATCAGAAAATCCGGGACAACAAGGGCGAAAAAATCCACTGCAGGGGCTGCACACGAGTGGAAAATCGTTAGGCTTTGGTATTCTATTCAACGGCCCTCGCCCTAATATCGGCTACATTGAAATGTCAGATGGCTGGGCTATAGTTCACGTGAATGTCTCGTGTAGTAACGGGGAAACGATTAACTTGTAAATTGCATTTTGGATTAACTGATGAATATTGAATTCTACGTACACCTTTAATGCGGAACTAGGAAATGTATTCATTGTGCTCGCATGGAATACGCGTAGATTAAAATTGCCAACAGGAAAACGCTATCAGCATGCAAATGCGATATGGCGAATAAAATTGATATGATAATTGTGGTATTTAAATATTTACATTTTTATTTAAATATACATTGTGTGAAACAGCATGCATTTATCTGTATGTGGGTAATTCCTGCAATTTATCAATGTTTTATAAACATATTTTTACGCGAATCTTCTTCAATAAATAACTGTAATAAAGACGAAAAATAGACTGAATATATGAATATTCATGCTATTTTTCGTCTTTATTACATCTGCAAGAAGTGAGGTTGTCTCAAGTTTATTTATTCTTCAATAAAATCTATGAGTACTTTTAAATAAATAGACATCAAGTTCGCCGTGATAGACGAGATACCGAAATGTTTTAAAAACTGAGTTTGCTGAGCTTTTGATACAGTCAATCACAAAATTCTTTCCATGGAGTTAGATTATTATAGATTCAGTGCAATACGCAGTAATCTTATTTATTTAAAGGAACCTATTATGTCGGAGTAGATTTACGGGCTTCTACTACCTTATGATTACAGCATGTAGTACTCCAGGGATCTATACTGGACACCAAGCTGTTTCTAATATATATTAATGATTTGTTCTCATCAAATACTAAACGCAAATTAATCCTACGTGCTGATGATACAGCATTTATCTCTGGCAACATTGATTATGACAAGATTCGCTAGTTAAGTGATGGTACTCAAGCTACATACAAAAGTTAGCTGTTTTTAAAACCAGTCAGTGAGGTTTCTTGGTGTCCAAATAGATTCCATGAGACCGAGGAATAAACATAAACGTGTTGTATCATTAAAGTTAAATGAAGTTTTAATTAAGAAATTTTGCTAACTTACTTCATGTCAGTCAGTTCCAACATATTATCTAGCATGTAGACACCGACTTTTTGGGCCCTGTCCGAATAGTAGCAGGGACATTATAGAAAAGATTGTAAAATGCTTTTAATGTTTGCATTTGCTTTACATTCGAACCTAAATTACGGAATATTCGACATTGTCGAATAATTTGTGTGTTGACACAGTCGAGCTATGAAAAGAACGAAGTTTGACTGTATTTATTATTTAAGAAGTTATCCCTTGCCCTTCATATAACTTTTCAAAAAGTCAACCTAGTGTAAGTGGATCCAAAATGGAACAGAGACCATTCTCCTACAGAGGAACTGCAAAACGGAGAATGACTTGCGGAAGTTGTTTCCTTTTTATAGGTTTAATTTAAACTCAAATTTTCTTAGAAAAATAATTTTCAGATGAAGTTCGATTTGTTTACGAGGAGATTCTCAATTTTCAAAATTTGTATTATTAAACCAACATCTAAGGTTTATTTTCGATTTCAGTTTTCTACGACGTGAACGCCACACACCCATGAGAGAAAGGGCACCAGTCATTTGATACTATTGGTAGTCAGTGTTGCCAAGTCAGCGGAAAATCCGCTAGATTGGGCGGATTTTGAATCCGAATTGCGGAATAATTTTCGTTTTAGCGGCTGGCGGATTTTCTAACGGAATTATGTTGAATCATTGAGAAAACTAGCGTAATTTAAATTTAAACTTTATCAAAACATCTATTTTACAAGAGAAAAAGTAGAAACTTAAAACATTAACTAAAAAAAATTCACAACTCACGGAAAAATAAACACATTTTCAATTAAAAATTAAAGCTAGTTTCAAAGGTAGATGTTCTGTGAATATGCTAAACTATTTGAAGAGCCCTTCTCATATCAAAACTTATTATCTATTCGATTTTTGTTTTGTTTAAGCGTTCAACAACTTACAATATTAATTTTCAAAAATTCATAACTTACGGTCAAAGTGACACATTTAAAAAAAATAAAGTTAAAAAATAAAGGATGTTTTATGAATAAAAAAAAATATTTTTTTTGATCAAGTGTTCAACAACTTTAAATATGAATTTTCAAAAAAAACATATGTTATTACTTTCTCCGTTACGAAGTACGAGAAAGTATTGTGATCGTGATTTTCTTTTCAAAAAATTTTATTGCGGAAATATCCGTTTTGGGGTCCCTAGATGCCATTTCAACAATTTCTGGAAAAATTTGTTTTGTGTCTGTGGGTGTGTGTGTCTGTCTGTGCGCGCTGTATCTCAAAAACTAATAGAGCAATTTATATGAAACTTTGAACATCCGTCTTATTTGATAATCTGAAGAACTGAAAAGCTTTTGGTAAAATTTCGTACACCAGAAGTGGGTGTTTACCTTAACTGTTTTTTTGTTTTTTGACAATATTTTCTTAAATATGAAAAATATCAGAAAAATATTTAAACAAACTTTGAAGACAACAAAGAAATGAACATCTTTTTCTTGAAAACATTTTTCATAAAATCATTTTTATACGAGAAAAAGATTTATTATTATTTTTTTAATTCTTGGTTTATAATTATAAGACGATAATAGTTACAGCAAATTTATGTTAATAATAATTGTAGAGAATATTAAAATGAACAACTTGTAAAGAATAAGTTTTTTTCGAAATCCCTTTAGTTTTTGAGTAAACTGAGTTTTTGAATTTGAAGTATAATTTTTCCATCTTTCATAATTTTGACGTTTTAAACGTCAGTTTCATCCAAGTTTACACAACGCTCGGTGTACATTTAAAATATGATTTCAATTGAAAATAAACCATGAAAACGTAAATATAAATGGCTATGATACCATCAAGTCGGAGAAAGTAACATGATGGCCACATCACCATTTTTATTTAAGTGTTCGACAACTTAAAATATTAATCTAAAAAAATTCATAACTCACGCAATAAAAAACAAAACTCAAAGTTAATTTTAAAGGTAAATGTATTATAATTGCATTAGAGTTTTCAAGGAATTCAATCATATCAGTATTTTATTTTTCTATTTTTTCTTTGTTCAAATATTCGACAAACTTAAAAAAATCATTTTTTTAAATTTATAACTCGCGCAAAAATCAAAGTTGATTCTAAAGGCAGATGTTTCGCGAATATACTTACTAACATTTTTGAGAAATTCTATCATATCAGTATTTTTTTAAGTTCGACAACTTGAAATCTTAATTTACAAAAATTCATAGCACCCAAAAATGAACACATTTTCAAAAATCAAAGATAATTTTAAAGGTAGTCGTTCTGTGGGTGTATTAAATTGTTTGAGGAACTCAATTTTGTTTTCGATTTTTAATTTGTTTAAGTGTAAAATATTAATCTACAAAAATTCATAACACGCAAAAATAGACGAATTTTTAAAACTAAAATAGTTATTTAAGCAACAAGGAACGTAAGGACGTATTAACATTTGAGGTAGGCGCATACGAGCCGAGGCGGTGCCGAGGCTTGTCGCCTGCCGAAAATGTTAATTGTCATTACGTTCCGTGTTGCTTATTATTTTTTTTCCGCTACCGGAAATATAATACTTAAAAAAGATCAGAAAATATTCTAAAATACGGCTTGTAACATTTGGGATTCAAATTTTTATAGTCACCTATGCGTCCTATGGCATCCCCGCAACCGAGAAAACAATGTCGAATTTTGCGTGTTAGAACCTGTTACCGGCAAAATCGAAAAAGGTATGTGCCCTGTTACGACTCTTTTGAGCAGTGGTTATGTAAAAAGGATGCCGATGCTATAAGTATAGACGAAAATGTGTTGCTCGCATATATGTTGGAGCGTTACGTTTCTGTTTATTATTTTCCTAGGTCCGTAAGTAAAAATTAAGTTCCGTCGCCAAGGACAACAAATACCGCGAATGTTATCAGCCACTTACGGCACCTGTAACCATGGATGCAATGCTTATTTACGTCGTCGGTACCGGAAAAAAGTTAATTTTAAGTGTAAATGTATTATGATTGCATTAGAGTTTTTAAGGAATTAAATCATTTACGCTAATTTTAATATAGATTTCTTCGCAATGTCGCACGAAGAAATATTACGAAATTTAAAACGCGTCGATTGTCAAAAACTTAAAACTAATCAGGTTAAATAGTTAATGCGTAATCAATCAATATTTTGGTTTTAAGAAATAATTAATTATGTATTTTTTTGTAATGGAGAATCCGTAAATAAACCTTATTATTATTATTATTAATTTTTTTTTTCTATTTTTTCAAATATTCGACAAACTTAAAAAAAACATTTTTTTAAATTTGTAACTCACGCAAAAAAGAAACATTTTCAAAAATCGAAGATAATTCCAAAGGCAGATGTTTTGCGAATATACTAGAATTTTTAATAAATTCCATCATACCAGAATTTTTTTCGTTCAACTTATAAGGATAATTTTCAAAAATTCACAACACTAAAAAATTTACACATTTTCAAAAATCAGTCATTTGTGGAACTCAATTTTGCTTTCGATTTATAATAATTTAAGGAAAAAGTGACACATTCTCAAAAATTAAAGTTAGTTTTAAAGCGAGATATTTTGTGGATATATTTTAAAAACATTTTTTTGTTTGTTCAAGTCTTCAACAATTTAAAATATTAACTTTTGAAAATTCATAACTTATTTTTTTGTAGGATTTTAAGGAGAATCAGAATCCATCAAAAAAATTGATGGTTGCCATTAAAAAAAATAGCGATGACGTCATTACGCAAAGGGGTGGGGGTATGAAAAATACATAACTATCAGAAAAGATGCGCGTTCAAAAAATAAGGTTGACGTATCGGAGGATTTTGGCCGCAGATGATCGGGGAATTTTTTATTTGGAGCGTTCCAGCCAACGTTCGCACTGTATACTTTATATGGCAATCGCAAAAACACTCAAAGAACGAGGAACGATGATTGCCAGCCAAACAGATTGAAGGATATGAAATTAACAAAGAAGCAGACCATCACCAATATTTTGACGATTAATCGCATCGCAACGCATAAAAGATCTTCTTTTATTATCACCTCTGAATTTTTTAAGAAAACAAGATGCAATTACTGGACTCCAATTATGATTTAGAATTTGACCTCACAGTTTCCCCCGTATCATTTTTAATCACTATAATATCTCAAGCCGGGATTTGTCTTTTCATCCGAAACAAGAACTTTAAACATTTTGGTTTGCTGCTAAACGATTTTTTCCCGAAAGAATAATCAAATTTGGTTGAAAACTCGCTGAGTTATGTGGGAAAAACCTCAAAATGCACTTTTTTTAAAACACCCATAACTTGGTGCCAAATCGTCGTAGGAACTTCGTTCTTCGAGTCCTGCGGAGGGAATTGATCAATTGATTTTAATGCCTTTATGGTGGATCGAGTCGACAAAATTTTTCCAACTCCGTAGACATCGACAAAGTTGGATAATGTTTTCTGAAAAAACATTTTTTTTCACAGGGGTGCTAGAGGGTGGTGGAAGGGGTTACGCTTAAGTTCGCATGCATGGCTTTAAAGAAGACACTTCAAAGTTTTTCGCCCTCGAAGATTCATCAAAATCGATTGAAAATACGCCGAGTTATGGCAGTTTGAAAATAGTCGAAATTTCTCGAATTTTAAGTGTTTCATTTTTTTCCAGTGTATTAACAACAGGCTGATTAACCATTTTTTTAACCAGTTTAATACAAAAACTTTCATCATTCAATTAAGCAGAGGTTTTTAATTTTAGAATAAGTGTCGACTGAATAAAAGGGTATTTTATATATTTTTCAGAAAGTGGTCATTTCGGTTATTTTAAAGTAATCAGTAACAGGCTCAATTACAAACACAAGCCTATTCGGCTAAAGAATCTCGGGATCGATGGCCTGCTGGGCAAATTGCCTAGCAAACGGTTATATGGAATTTCTTTAAAAGTAAATTTTTCGTATGGCAATTCTTCGAATGATCAATTTTTCAAAGTGGGAAGTTTTCGAATTATCAAACAACACCTCTACTTCTAAAGTAATAAAGGTTATATTTATCTTACTTACTACTTGTTATTGAAGAATTGGTTTTACTCACCTGAAAATAGAAAAAAAATTATTGGTTAGTAACAAACAATTAAACATGCAATAATTAAAAAAACATAAAACGAAGCGAATGAGTTGAAATAATTCATGTATTTAAAACATAGCATTTTCAAAGTTTAAGCTGTTTCGTTCTTAAACGACCATACTCTCACGGTTTTCGTGGCAAGCAGGGTGCTAAAAGCATCAATATCTAAGGAAGTGTATGGTGGTGCGGGTAATCATAGTTTTGCCTATACAGGGTGTTTCAAATTCGAGGCTCACCATGGGGACCTCGCTTATTCGAAGAGACAGAGGGTATGTCATATACTTGTTTCTCATTGATCACTTGGTGAAACATTATGTTAATAAAGGTTTTAAAAATTAAAATTCACTTGGTTTGTTTCAAGATTAAATTGTTTTATTTTCAACTTGTTTCGGCTTAGTGGTATTTTCAAGAATGATGTACAAACGAAATTTTGTGGATTATATACATTAGGTGACCGTCGGTCAGGTAATAAGGGCATTTAATATCGGGGAATTCCAAAGTTCCTCGTTGTCATTGACCACGTGTTTGCCGGCTTTTAGGGCTTTACTAATTTCTAGTCCTTCCCGATAATTGAGTATTAATCCCTTATTACCTGAATGTAGTATTTTACAATTGTTTGGGCTGAAAAAGTGATTTTGACAGAGGGTATGTTTAAATTTGGCACTTTTGCAGAATTTTATGCTGATTAATAATACACTGCAAAAAATTAATGAAATTCTTTTGTTTTTGAGTAACGAAACATGTTACAACAAAAAATCTTATGCCACCTATTAGATAATAAAAAAGTGCTCTAAGAACGTATTTACCGTTTTTAAATATCACCTCAAATAACGAAGATATAAAGAAAAAACGAAAATAAGTTTTTTTTATTTTTTCCTGTAAGCAGATTTACAGAAATAAACGTATTATTATTAAAGAGTCAAATATAAAATTTACAGAAACTTTCCATTACGTCTACAATAGATAATAAGCCTGTTAGTCGACACCAAAATTTCTTTTAACATTCTATTAAATAATTCTATTCTAATTAACAACTTTACTTCAAACGCAATCAATGTTACATCTGGTGTTCCGCAGGGTTCCCATTGTGGACCCATTTTATTTTTATTGTTCGTAAATGATCTTAACAAATACATCAAACATTGTAGATTTCTACTATTCGCTGATGATCTAAAATTGTTTCGTTCAATTAAAAGTAGTAAGGACATCTCTTATTTACAAGATGACTTAAACAATATATATTCATGGTGCTGTGATAACGAACTTTACCTTAATGAAAGCAAATGTTCATCTTTATCTTTCGGAAGAGGACGAATTAGTGATAACTTCTATGAAATCAATGGAACTCAACTGTCCTCAGTAACTTATATTAAAGATCTAGGTGTTATTTTTGATCGCTCCCTTACATTTTCTAAGCACATTGATTCGGTATGTTGCAAAGCATTGCAAACACTGGGATTTATTAATCGCTTCGCGAAAAATTTCTCTAATTCCACGCAGAAACTATTATTCATTTCCTTGGTGCGTTCTCAATTAGAGTATGCATCATGTATCTGGTCGCCGATATATACCAATCGCATTTATCAGCTAGAACGTGTGCAAAACAAATTCCTATTATATATGTCTTATAGGAGTGGAATTAGCAGAGTGGATTACAGTCGAAGTAATATGTTATTGACGCTCAAGTTAGTGTCCCTACGCGACCGTCGTTACTACGCGGATTTATGTATTTTATACAAAATCGTGAATGGGTTAATAAATTGCAGTGAGTTGCTTGCTACACTAAATTTTAATATTTCGTCCATTACAAGAAATAATGTAATATTTCGTGAAAAGTTCCATAGGAGTAATTACGGACGGAATAATCCGCTATGTCGCATGATGAGAATGTGTAATCTTATTTGTACCTCGCCGAATTTCATTTTATTTGGTACATCTTATGCGGTTTTTAAGCGTAATTTAAAATTGATGAACTTATCAATTTTGGATTATCACTAGAATAGTTGTTTTATTTTGTATAATTTTCATGATTTTAGTATCTTTAGTGTGTATTAATATATTTATTCATGTACGTTCTCGCGCTTCTACTTTTAGTATGAGTATCTTATTTTAAATTATAATTTAATTGTATGTATTTTATTTTGTAAAAAGGTTATACCGTGAAATAAATATTATTATTATTATTATTCTAGATTTCAATTTCAAAACTTTACTTTACTGTCTTTACATACATTAGTCTCTATTTTTAGGAACAATCGATAATAAATCAATGTTATATTAATAGTAGAGTACTATAAAATGCCAATTATCTTATCTATAATTCAATATTCCTCGTGGTTTATACAACGACCTTTATACAAGGTAGTTTTTCAATAAGTGATTTGTTTCAAAGTTTATATATTTTAGGGAAAGTTAGCGAAACTTTAAATTGCATTCAAGGTGATTGGAAATAAATCTATTATATCACAGCACATGCCTAAATTTTACGATGGATTTTCAAATGAATAGCTTTAACCTAGTTACGAAGTACAAAGTGTTAAACTGAATTGAAAAATTCACAACTAATTATTGTTAAAAAGACACGTTATACCAAGTGTGCAGAAAGGCCGAAAACGGGACAATATTTCCCCGGGGGTAGGTTTAAAAAAAAAAGTTTGGTACAAAAGTTGCCTGGTTACGAGTTAGGAATTCTTTGGATACTAAACCATCCCTCACCCGCTCATCCATTCGCGAGGGGTGGGGCTTGAATTTTAAATAGCAACCCCCATTTTTCTCGACGGATTCAGATTTTTGAGGAAATAATATCAATCTTTTGTCTGAAATTTTTTTTTATCCGAAACCTCCATCACCCCACAGATTAAAAAAAAATATGATCTTTTATTAACGTTTTCATGTCTCGATGATGATCTAAACTTTTTCAGAGAACAAGTCAATTCAGTTTAATTATAGATTACCACGTAGTAACGGTCACAACTATCCTATTAATCAAATTATTATGCACCAACCAGTCAGTGCTGTAACTAGCTTTCCATATGCCCTGGGCAAGGTTAAATTTTCAGGCTTCCCTATGTTTTTTTTAAATAAATAATAGTAATAATACAATTTATTGAAACACAATTTACAAAATAGTTACAAATGGCCGTTGACCTAAGCCTTCTAGCCTTTTAAATCCAATTCTATCATGTAAAAACTAACTAAATTTAATTAGTCAGTCTTAAAAATAAAAAAAAAATTGAAAAAAAAATGACAATCACAATACTTTCTCGTACTTCGTAACGGAGAAAAACATTTTTTAACCCCCAGAGAGGGCGCAGGGGGTTCTCGGCCTACTGACCATGGGAACCTTATTTTTATACTCTAAAACTCTTATTGGGTAAATTCAAAAATCTAGAAATAGGGGCATTTTGACTATCTTAACCGTATGTACGCTTTATGGTAACTGTTATCATTTCATAATTATAAACAAAAACACAACTACATTTTTAATTATTTTCTTGAAAATCGAAAAGTTTATGACAAACATTTATTTAACAAAGACGTGGCCTTCAATATTTGCTAAAATATTGTTCTAATATGTTTTCAGTAAAAAAAAATATATGTTTGGCACTCGTTATGACTAGATGGCGTAGAAACCAGTCCACTATTTGATATGCTTTAATTACGCAATGTTTAAAGAGCCTCCTATGCGGTGTCTTTAATGTGTTTAATTCGTGGAGTTACATAATATCGCTGTACGCCAAGCCTTTGAAAACGCATTTTGTCTTCTTTATAACTAATGGTTAAAAATGTTTTTAAATTAGAATTGATTTTAATGTTACTTTTTGCGTTTGGGTAAGGTCAGTCCGGACAACTGTATTCCATCCATTAAGGCGTGCCCACCTGTAGATCTGACGTCTATTTTATGGTGATTTATATATTTCACTTATAACCTTTCAGCAGAAAGAACCACGCTTAGATTAAAGGACAAAAGATGTGATTTCTCGAACCAACGATTGATTTAATCAGCCGTAAAAATACACGACTCACGTTCACCAGAATTTTTAAAAGGAAACATTGTGATTCATATAAGTATCTAGGTCAGTTTTTTTTTCTCAAAGCTAAAGTATTAGCATGCAACTTGGAGTGTGTCCAATGTGGAAGCACTTCTAATTTATGGGAGTAAGAGTAGCTTAATGTATTATTCTTTTTCAATAAATTATTTTTTCTATTTTGCGTCTAAAACGGAGTCATTAACGCACTCACATGGGTTCGTTAATGGCTCGCCGAATGTTTTAATAATTTAATTTTTCAAGGTTGGCGCCGTTGCAATTCAGATCGGTCAAGATAGTTTTGAGGTTATGTGATGTCATTAACGCACTCATACGGGTTCGTTAATGGCTCGCCGAATGCTTTAATAATTTAATTTTTCAAGGTTGGCATCGTTGCAATTCAGAGCGGTCAAGATAGATAGTTTTGAGGTTATGTGATGTATGGTAATCGCAAACTAATTTCAAATTGAAATGTCAATTATCAGTGTTACCAACCACCATAGAATTTTCTAAATATGTATGGGCGATTTTTAAATTTAGTAATGGAATAAAAGGGGCAAAACGGGAAAATACTGTAAAAAAAACTCGTTCATAAGGCCTTTTTTCACACTTGTCCATTAGAAAACTCCTCGTTGCGCTCGTCGTTTTCTAAACTTGGACGCGTGCGAAAAAATCGCGCTTATAGAACTCGTTCTTTAATAAACTATTATCGACTTCTAAAGATATGAAATATATTTAATTATCTACAATTGTGTAAGGGGTTACAAGCATTAATTATTATTCCCCACTAACGATAAATTACAGACCGGCTTCGGACTATAGTCCTCATCAACGTTTAATCGACGATCAATTTCGGTTTCTGACTAATTCCGATTGCCATATCAGTGACTCTACTGAACTGATGAGGAAAGCAGTCTGTAGTTTGTCGTTGTCGTTAATGGGGAATAATAATTAATGCTTGCATCATTATTTTTAAAACGATTGGCGCCCTTTAAAAAAAATTCATTAAAAAATTGCAAATTTGGATGAAGATTCGGCGGCTTTAATTAAAGCGGCGAAAGAAAAAAGTTTAAAAATCGATTTGACATTTATTTCCAACAACTATTCTGTAATTTCTAGAGCAACCGTAAGTCTAGAAAATAGAAATATATGTTTAATTGGTGCGGATTAGATAGAGAGACCTTTGGTCGATAGCCATTTAACAGGCTAACAATAGGATTAAACATTTGTAAAACACTATTGTAAAAATTAATTTGTTAATAAAGATATGATATATTGGTGCGGATAATATTGCAATACTATAGTGTGATATATAGGGTGTCCCATACATATACCTGTACACTTTAAGGGGTGTCAAAACAAACATATTTTGTTTTATAAACATATGTCCGAAAACGCTTCGTTTTCGAGATACAAGGTGTTGAAATTTGTAAAAAAATCGTTTTTAAAATTAATCTCTATTAAGTTTATTGCATTTTAATGAAATTATTGTTGTAAAAATGTTGATTGCACCGCCGCACAGTGGTTTCTACAGCGGTCATAATTCGAAAATATTCATGTCAACATTATTGTCATAAAACATTGCTTACTACTTGATAAATACCCTAACTTAATGTAGGTATAAAAATTAAACCTGTAAAATAAAACAATCTGTTGTTTTTAAGCATCCGAAATGGCATATTATGCGTTATTCGAATTGTAACCAAATTTGTATTTCAGCTGTTTACGAGGTCGCTGATTAAGAATCTGAAATTAATAATTTGAAAAACAAAATGGCGAATCCAGTAAGGCGGTCAACAATTATAAAAATTGTAATTTTTTAATGAAATTTCGGATAAAAGTTTTCTTTTCTTACAAATATGTTTATATATTTTATATTGAATGAATATTATAAATAACTGATGCTTTTTCAGTTTTATATTAAATAATTACTTTGTTATATAGGATCCGCAATTTAGTTTTATGATTTTTTTAAGTTCATATTCTCACTCAGCGGCCTCAAAAAATGTCCGAAATTTCGTTAAAAATTTACAATTTTTATAATTTATATGCGCCATTTTGTTTTCCAAATTTTTAATTTCAGATTCTTAATCAGCGACCACCAAAAATCCTATATCTATCTGCAGTATTGGATCCGCCAATTTGTTATTAAAATTTGAAATTTCAGATTTTTAATCATAGACCACGAAAAACCCTATATCCGAACTTTCATGAAAATATGACCATTTTTATCATTTTTCTCCGTTATATTAGATTTGCCATTGTTTTATTCAAATTTGTAAATACATAGATTTAGTTAGCGATCTTAAAAATCCCCATGTCCGAATTTTTATAGAAATATGACCATTTTCATTATTTTTGTCCGCCTCATTGTATCTGCCATTTTGTTATTTGAATTTGTAATTACATATTTAAAATCAGCAACCAAGAAAAGCCCTAAGTCCAAATTTTCATGAAAATATGACCATTTTTTAAATTCTGGTCCGTCATATTGGATCTGCCATTTTGTTTTTCAGATATTTAATTCTAGATTCTTAATCAGCCATATCAAAAAAATCTAAATGCTAATTTTCATACAATTCGGATAACGTCTTCATATTTTGGCCAAATTTTCGGCATTTGGAACCACTGTGCGCCGGATCATTTACAAGATTGCAGGTAGCCTTGTGCACAAGCGGCCATTATTTTTGAGACAAGATCTTCCTCATTACGAATGGGTGTCTCGTAGACTATATATTTCAGAGAACCCCAAAGCAAGAAATTAAAGGGGTTTCAATCGGGAGAACGCACCGGCCAGGCAACGGGAACTCCTCTTCCAATCCACTGGTTGCCAAATCATTGGTCCAGATACTGGCGCACGTTCAAAATAAAGTGTGGAGGTGCCCCATCATGCTGAAACCACATTTTTGTCCTAATCTCTAAGAGGACATTTTCTAATAATTTTCCGTTAAAACATTTTGCAGAAGATGTTGATAAAAATTTGCGTTTAAACGAGCAGGCAGCAAGTAAACTATTAAATTCTCTCAAATTATACCAGCCAAAATTGTTGCTGGTGTCTTTAAGGGCTCTATCACACCAGGCCACCATAGTGGCGGCACCATGGTGGATCCAGCCACCAAGTAAAGTCGAGACACCAGGCAGTCGGCAGTGCTAAGATGGACGTGGAAGAGTTAGCACTTGTTATGTATGTGAGACGTAAACGAATGATTGAAAAATATTGAAAAAAAATATAGAAAACATTGGGTTCACCCTTTCGTTAATGACCGTTTTATAAGAGGAGTGCGCTGATTTACGAAAATATCTAAACACATTTATTAACTATGCTCGTATGTCAGTAGCATCGTTTGATGAATTGCTATGTTTGTGCAAAAATGATTTGTGTAAACAAGACACTATTCTTCGAAAAGCTATTACACCGGAAGAAAAACTGAGTGATAAAATATGTTTGTTTTGATGTCTCCTGCCACCAGGGCCCTTCCTGCCTTGTTGGCTGTCCAGGTGCACACAATATCGCTGCCCTTGGTAATTAAATGATATAGTTGTTAATTTGTACTAAGGTGGGGCAAAACTGCGAATTTAAGCACATTTGCGTTTTTCTGGCTTGTCTCACCTTTACACAAAAATTCTTCAAAACGCCATCGACCGTAGTTCTTGTATTATTTTACGATAAACTGTATTTTTACTTTCTCCGTTACGAAGTACAAGAAAGTATTGTTTCTGGAAATTAAAAAAAAAAAAAAAACTAATGGAAATATCCGTTGATACCATCCAGAGGTGATTCCAAAGATTTCTGAAAAAAAAATTGTTTCTCGAGCGCTTAAAAAATATAAAAACAATTGCCAGACAAGTTTCTAAAGCTACTCAACAATTCACTTTCGGCGGCCGTGTGGGTTCGATTTCCATCCCGAGTGGAAGATTTTTCGGGGATCGAGAAGTATTCGCTCGGGTCCGTGGTCATTGTATATGTCTTACATTATTCATTTATTTCCATTATTCATACAAAAATATATAATACAAAAATAACAGCCGTGTGTGACTGAATGGCTCAGTCTAAGTAAAAAAATCACTTTCGGTGAAAGAGGCAGTACGCAACCTAATCCAAACTTACAAAAAAGGAAAATCCCTTTGTGGTATCTTGGCAGTTAAGATGTAACCTAGATGATGCTTCTTTGCTTCCCTCGGATTGATGGGGCGAAATGGAGCTGAGAAACACACCAACACACACAAATCCTGAAGAATTATCACAACACAACGGGAACTAAAACTTTCGAAAAATAAATATTCCGAATCAGAACACATGTTCTTCGCGACCGCGTCCTGCAAATGGAATTGTTATCAACAGGTGCGTCGCGGAATAGTGATAGGAATTTAATCTCGGCAAAAAAATAAACGAATATTTTGATTTTCTCGGGCCACCTTGGGCAGAATAAAAACTGTTCGAGTTTCTTCACGGGTGCCGAGGTAAGATGTAGAAATTTAGAAACACTGCAATATCAAAATATTTCGACACAAAATTTGGAGATAATCACATGAGAACAGAATATATTATCATTTTGAAAATTCTAAGTGAATAAAAAAAAAAACAACAACAATTGTCATATACTTTAAACTTTCTGAATTTACTTAATAATTATTAGACTTTACAATTTAGTAAAAAAAAAATCAAAACATTTCGTCATAAAATTTGGAGATAATCACACGAGAACAGAATACATTGTCATTCCGAAAATTCTATTTTTTCAAGTGAATAAAAAATATGATAACAATTGTCACATACTTAAAACTTTCTAAATTTACTTAATAATTATTACTTTCCAATTTAGCAAAAATACGAAATATTTCGTCATAAAATTTGGCGATAATCACACGAGAAGAGAATATATTGTCATTCTGAAAATTCTAATTTTTTTAAGTTAATAAAAAAATATAAAAACAATTGTCACGTACTTGAAACTTTCTGAGTTTACTTAACAATCATTAAACTTTACAATTTAGTAAAAATATCAAAATTTTTCGTCATAAAATTTGGAGATAATCACACGAGAAGAGAATATATTGTCGTTCTAAAAATTCGGATTTTTCAAGTGAATAAAAAATATAAAAATAATTGTCACATACTTGAAACTTTCTAAATTTAATTATTATTTAATAATTATTAGAATTTACAATTTAGTAAAAATATCAAAATATTTCGTCAAAAAATTTGAGGATGATAACACGAGAAAAGAATATATTATCATTCTAAAAATTCTAATTTTTCAAGTGAATAAAAAATATAAAAACAATTGTCACATATTTGAAACTTTCTAAATTTCCTTAACAATCATTAAACTTTACAATTTAGTGAAAATGTTAAAATATTTCGTTACAAAATTTGGAGATAATCGCACGAGAAAAGAATATATTGTCATTCTAAAAATTCAAATTTTTCAAGCGAATAAAAAATATAAAAACAATTGTCACACACTTGAAACTTTCTAAATTTCCTTAACAATCATTAAACTTTAGAATTTAGTGAAAATATCAAAATATTTCGTTACAAAATTTGGAGATAATCACACGAGAACAGAATATATAGTCACTCTGAAAATTCTAATTTTTCAAGTGAATAAAAAATATTTAAAAAAATTGCCACATACTTAAAACTTTCTAGCTTTACTTAATAATTATTAGACTTTACAATTTAGTACAAATGTCAAAATATTTTGTTTAAACAATTGTCACATACTTGAAACTTTCTAAATTTATTTAATAATTATTAGACTTTCCAATTTAGTAAAAATATCAAAATATTTCGTCATAAAATTTGGAGATAATCACACGAGAACAAAATATATTGTCTTTCTGAAAATTCGAATTTTTCAAGTGAATAAAAAATATAAAAACAATTGTCACATACTTGAAACTTTCTGAATTTACTTAATAAGCATTAGACTTTACAATTTAGTAAAAATATCAAAATATTTCGTTACAAAATTTTGAGATAATCGCACGAGAAGAGAATATAGTCATTCTAAAAATTCGATTTTTTCAAGTAAATAAAAAATATAAAAAAAAATTATCATATACTTGAAACCTTCTGAATTTACTTAATAATTATTAGACTTTACAATTTAGTAAAAATATCAAAATATTTCGTCACGAAATTTGGAGATAATCGCACGAGAAGAGAATATATTGTCATTCTGAAAATTCGATTTTTTCAAGTGAATAAAAAATATAAAAACAATTGTCACATACTTGAAACTTTCTGAATTTACATAACAATCATTAAACTTTGCAATTTAGTAAAAATATCAAAATATTTCGTAATAAAATTTGGAGATAATCACACGAGAACAGAATATATGTTACAGTCATTCTGAACATTCTAATTTTTCAAGTGAATAAAAAATATAAAAACTATAGTCACATACTTGAAACTTTCTAAATTTACTTAACAACCATTAAACTTTACAATTTACTAAAAATAGCAAAATATTTCGTTACAAAATTTGGAGATAATCACATGAGAACAAAATATATTGTCATTCTGAAAATTCTAATTTTTTAAGTAAATAAAAAATATAAAAACAATTGTCACATACTTGAAACATTCTAAATTTACTTAATAATCATTAAACTTTACAATTTAGTAAAAATATTAAAATATTTCGTCATAAAATTTGGAGATAATCACATGAGAAGAGAATATATTGTTGTTCTGAAAATTTAAATTTTTCAAGTAAATAAAAAATATAAAAATAATTGTCACATACTTGAAACTTTCTGAATTTACTTAATAATTATTAGACTTTACAATTTAGTAAAAATATCAAAATACTTCTTCACAAAATTTGAGGATAATAACACGGAAAAAGAATATATTATCATTCTGAAAATTCTAATTTTTCAAGTGAATTTGTTAAAAACATTAAAATATTTCGTCGCTAAATTTGGAGATAATCACATGAGAATAGAATATATAGTCATTCTGAAAATTATAATTTTTCAAGTGAATAAAAAAAAAATTAAAACCATTATTGCATACTTGAAACTTTTTAAATTCACTTTGTATTAAATATTCTTGACAATTAAGTGAAAATAACAGAAATCTCTACAGAATTTTGAGGTAATCACATACAAATAGAACTTATTATTATCGCGGAGAGCGGTAAACAATTTTAGATACAAAAACGATTCGTTGTACAAAAAACCCAGAGGCAGAGGCGGGCATGCCCCTTGGTGCGGTTGTACCTTTTGCACCCCGCCAGGAACGGCCCTGCCTACCACCCCTAAAAGTTTGTCGCTCGGTATATTTATGGAACACCCTGTATAACACTTGCACTCGGTATGCCCCTGATATTGATATTTTCTTCACTGGTGTCTGTGAATTTCTCTTCAGTATTTCAAAAATATTGTTACTTTGTTCATTAATATACAGGGTGGTCCATCACAGAGATAACAAGCGACTTTGTTGGGTTATGATTTTTGAAAAAATCGCCCTGACACGTCGATTTTTGTGTTGAGGGGGACAACTTTTAGTGATATTTTCATCTTCATAACCTTAACCCCCTAGCCATCTCCAACTTCACCGCCCCTCTATTTTAAATAGGGAAAGAATATATCTTTTTTTATTCTGAACAACGGTATCATTTGTTTTCATATTTGCTCTTTTTTGTTTTTGCTATATTCAGATGTTATTATCGGTTAAGAAATAAATAAATGTCATAAAAAGACCACAATAAACAAGTTATTTATTGAAATAACTACTTTTTTAAGATTGCAGAAGGCGATAAGCATCCTATTTCACATTTTTATTTATCTACAAGAAGTCAGGGATTTTTTTACTGTAATAAAGCTACAAGATCAATAACCTGTTGGGTAAATGTCTATAAATCTAATCACCACTACTGCTTATATTTGAGCGTATGCTTCATCCGGTTGAAGTAACTAGATACGTGCTGGCGATTAACTAAGGGCTTAAATGCGGGCCGGGAAATTCAGAGCTAGGATTACCCGGCAACGGTAGAAGGTCTGCAATTCCTCGAAGAGAAAGAGTCCGAAATTAAGTATTAAGGCTGTTCTCTCGGTACATTCATTCACGATTTTCAATAATTTGGCTGTATTTATTATTGGATGACGTTATACTCTGGGGATACTTCAATGATAGATATGTCAACAACTTGACAATTTTATTATTAAATTAAATATTTCATTTATTCAATGTTTTTAAATTTAATAAATTAATATATGTAATTAGATGTCATCATTAGAATTAGATTTAGTTTATTACTATACTTGTGTCATACTATCAACTGTATTTTGTTTATCTTTCATTATTGTTTATTTGTTTAAAATGGTGAATTTCGTTAAATAAATAAATAAATAGTATGGCTGCTGTTTCTATTCAAATATGAGATTTATCAAAATTAATTAAATTAGTAGTAAATTTATTTCTGTAAGCCATCCATAACTCAAAATATTTCAATTAATGTTATTTTCCAATAATGTGTTAATCTTTAAGTCGGCGCCCGCCGAGATAAATTTAATCACGAACAGGGGCGGGAAGTAATCCGACCCGTAGCCAAGGGGATGACTCCAGTAGGCCCGGAATGCAGACGAAATCCCATGATCTATTACAGGGTATCCTGCCAAATTTCGATTCAAGCTGAAATGGTATCACGTTCGGGTGGTGCCGCACAGTCGGAGATCTGCTCTATATAATTCTTTTAGTTTCTGGCGGAGCCGGATGATGTTTATTTCATTTTAGTTATTCCGTCGCGACTATTTCGTGATTCGGTGGTTTATTTTTTTGCGCTGGAAGAAGAATGTATTTAAGGACAAAAGTATCAAGTGCGCTCGCATTTATACGATGGGAATAATACAGGGACGCGCGGAGGACGGATAACAAAAGGATTATACATCAGTGGCGTATTGTGCTCATAAAATTGCTAACTAAGTGCCTTAAACCGTAACACTTAACTCGCACTTGCCACAATGGGATATGAAAAAAAAAACAAAGAGAGCAATGCAGATTTGTCTATTTAAGTTTACCACTGCAAAACTTGTGGTGGAAGTTATTCTATTTGTTTGAATTAAGCAGTTATAAATTCATTTTGGCACAATTCAACATTTAATAAATACGAGATATAGCCTGAAATGAGGGATAACTATGTTTTATACCACTGTAAATTATTGATTTTTATCACAATCGACTGAAGACTAGGGCCGGGTAAAGCTGAAGGTGACTAATGCATTTTTGTACTAAGAATTGCATCACACTTTATATCCATTATCTAACAGAATGAAAGAAAAAATGGAATGTGGTGGTAAGTGATGAGTTTTCAACGACCTCACCATTCTTTCGAGTCATTATCAAGTGATCAAGCAAGTCGAAACTATAGTCTGGAATAAAACACTTTTTACTTTGTTAGTATAAAGCACGTATAACGAAGTAGAAGCTTCCTACATAACAAATACGAAACTATAGTCGATTATGAAAAAGATCAATAATATGCAGTGGCATAAACACAGAAAATTGTCTTTCATTTATTTTATTTTATATATACTAATTGAGTAAGGAACTTATTAATAAAATGCACACACGTGTGTGATAAATGCACACACGTGTGCGATACCAACAAAGTGCATTTATTAAAAAGTTCCCGAATCAAAATGTATTACAAAGTAATGGCTTCCACCATCAACCATATAATTGAGTAAGCATGTAAGTGCGCCTTATGTACTTCTAGAAATCGTAGAAATATGAAAGGGTATAGCGGAATAAGATGGTCAAAAGTGCCCCCAAACGAAATGAGCTGGGAGGTTAAAAATAATGTTTAGGATCATAAAAAATTAAGATTCGACAAAAAAAGTAGCCCTCCCCCTCCTCTCATCCCTTTCTATAGTGAAACACGTGTTTTTTGGTTTATAATTTATCCTGTACATTCAACTAACTTTTGACTTTCGGTAGATATCAGTACCTTAAGATAACAATATTATCTAATGTATTTTCATAAAACGGGATTTTTTGGCGGGAAATTCGAATTTTGATAATAATATAATAATAATAATATATATATCTTTATTTACATTTTCTCGACAAGCTTGTATAAAAAGAAGAACTATTTACATACTTAGTGAATGGACTGTCGACCAGTGGTCTTTCGGCCCAGCCTATTGTATTTATAGATTATTTAATTTGATAATATAATATACCACTAAAAAGCGATTATTTCAGAGAAGAACTGCACCTCTTGAAAAAATATATAATGGGTGTCTATTGTTTCTTAATATGTGTGATTTTTTTTAGAATTTTCCAAGAGGTAGAACATGGTCAAAATAATTAAAAACCGCACTAATTTTAACCTTATTTATCACTTTCAAGCGAAAAATAAAACATTGTAAAACTTTTTATTTGCACATTTTAGGTCATTTTTTGTATTGATGTTTGCTACACAATTTTGTTTTGCTCATTTAGCGGGAAACTCCAATATCTGAAACTAAAAAAAATCCATTCAAAATTACTTGCAAAAGTGCAAATTTTGGAAAGCAGCGATTTTGATTTAAAATTCCGGAAAAGTAAGGATAACCTACTTTCTTCGGATTTTCTCTTGTATTATAGCCACATAGGTCTGGAGCATATCCTGAAAATTTTATTAAAATCCGTCACGGGATTTTTAGGAAAATTAATCTAACCGAAAGTGTAAACTTAGCAAAGAACCGATTTCAGTAGAAAATTCCGGAAAAACAAACAATTTTCGAATTTACCTTTTGTTACCATAGCTACATATGTCTGGAGGATATCCTGTAAATTTTTATCAAAATTCAACGAAAGATATTCACGAAAATTAAGAAAATCTAGAAGAAAGTTCAAATTTAGCAAAGGAACGATTTTCCGGAAAAATAAGGATAACCTATTTTCGGATTGTTTTGTTTTATAGCTAAATACTGTTAGAACATGTCCCGAAAATTTGATTAGAATTTAACAAGGGATTTTCAAAAAAATTAACAAATTTTTTTTATTAAAAGCACACATTTAGCAAAACAGCGATTGTGGTGCAAAATTCCAGAAAAACAAATGATAACCCACTTTAGAATTTTCCGTTTGTTTCATAGATACATAAGTCTGAAAGATATCCTGTAAATTTTATTAAAATTCAACGAGGGATTTTCAGGAAAATTAAGAAAATTTAATTGATAGTACAAATTTAGCAAAACAGCGATTTTGATGGAAAATTCTGGAAAAACTAAAGATAATCTATTTTCCGATTTTGTCTTTGTTTTATAGCTGAATACGTCTAGAACATATCCCGAAAATTTTATTAGAATTTAATGAGGAATTTTCAAGAAAATTAAGAATTTTTTTATTGAAAGCACAAATATAGCAAAACAGCGTTTTTGGTGGAAAATTCCAGAAAAATAAATGATAACCCACTTTAGAATTTTCCGCTTGTTTTGTAGATAAATACGTCTGGAAGATATCCTGTTAATTCTATTAAAATTCAATGAGGGATTTTCAGGAAAATTAAGAAAATTTAATTGATAGTACAAATTTTGTAAAACGGCGATTTTGGTGGAAAATTCTGGAAAACCAAGTATAACCTATTTTCAGATTTTGTCTTTGTTTTATAGCTGAATTCGCCTGGAACATATCCCGAAAATTTTATAAGAATTAAGCGGGGGATTTTCAAGAAAATTAAGAAAATTCTTATTGAAACCACAAATTTAGCAAAAACAGCGATTTTGGCGAAAAATTTCGGAGAAACAAATGGTTACCCATTTTCGATTTTTCCTTTTGTTTCATAGCTACAAACGTCTGGAAGATATCCTGTACATTTTATTTAAATTGAACGAAGGATATTCAGGAAAATTAAGAGAATATATAGCAGAAAGTTTAAAATTAGCAAAGTAGCAACTTTAATGGAAAATTCCGGAAAACTAAGGATAACCTATTTACGGATGTTCTTTTTCTTTTATAGCTGCAAACGTCTGGATTCGAATTTTCGAATTTTCCTTTTGTTTCATACAGGGTTCGGACGATATATATCATGGATATTTATGAAACACACAATAGCAAAAAATTCCCCCGTTTCTCAAATATTCACAGTTGCAGCTATAAGCATTTGCTCTAATAAAAACTAGAGGTGGGCGGCAAAATGACTCTTTTTTGTCGAAAAGAGTCGATTCTTGAAGTGACTCACGACTCTATTAAAAATGAAAAAGTAAGTGTGAGCAGAAAAAAACAAAAAAAGGTCCTCACTTTGAAAATTCTTCAATTTATCCCTAAAAACATAGTGAAGAGCAAAAAAGTCCCCATTTCAAATTTTTTTCAATTTGATGTCCAATATTTTAACAATTTAAATGTTTTTTTTTACCATCTCGTAAGCAACTGTGTTTGTTTGCAATAAATAAATATAATATAAATAAAGTATGTGCATTATATAATTAATAAGTCATATGAACATTAATATTAATGACCAAGAATAAATATCAAGAAGTTGATATATATCCGATATATTGATATTTATATAAATATCGGATATTTTCCGAACCCTGGTTTCATAGCTACATAGGTATGGAAGATATCCTGTACATTTCATTAAAATCCAACCAATGGTATTCGGGAAAATTAAGAAAATCTAGAAGAAAGTTCAAATTTAGCAAAGCAGCGATTTTGATGAAAAACTCTGGAAAAATTAAGGATAATCTATTTTCGGATTTTGTCTCTGTTTTATAGCTGCATATGTCTGGCACATATCCTGAAAATTTTATTAGAATTAAGCGAGGGATTTTCAGGAAAATTAAGAAAATTTTATTGAAAGCGCAAATTTAGCAAAACTGCGATTTTGGTGGAAAATTCAAGAAAAACAAATAATAACTCATTTTAGAATTTCTCTTTTGTTTCATAGCTACATACGTCTGAAAGATATCCTGAAAATCGTATTTAAATTCAAAGAAGGATATCCAGGAAAATGAAGAAAATTTAGCAGAAAGTTCAAAATAAGCAAAGCAGCGATTTTGATAGAAAATTCCGGAAAACTAAGAGTAACCCATTTTCGAATGTTCCTTTTGTTTCATAGCTATATACGTATGGAAGATATCTTGTAACTAACTGATGTTTGGAAGAGACGTATCGGGCAAATATTACAAATTACAGGGGCGTTATAATATTAGACAACTTTTCCAAAGTTCTAGCAGTATTTTTAGAGACAAAATCTTATTTTTTTATTTACATACCTGAGATCATTCATATCAAATCTAGCACAGTGCCCAATTTATTAGTAAGGCCTTCGATTCTCATAATCAAGTAGATGCAATGTATCTAAATTTCTAAGAAGCCTTATTCCATCAGTCATACAATTCTCCTTGCTAAATTGGATCCGTTTGGACTTTCCAATAATTTAACCGCGTTTTGTCAATCATGTCTGCTTAATAGGTATCAATATGTTACCTACAATAGCTTCAAATCTCATACATTTCATACTTGCTGTGGGGTTCCATAGGATTCAAACTTAGGCCCACTATTATTTATCATTTCCATAAACGATTTAATTGAATTCATAGCATGTGATGTGCCTGCGTACGCAAGATATTGATATCTCTCTTACAATGAAATACCAAGAAAATGCAGACATTCTTCTAGACATTTGTCAGCAGTGGTGCTCATTAAATTGGCTAAACCTTAATGTAGGCAAATGTAAAATGATAACGTACATGTGTAAAATGAATCCCATAATTTGTGACCATCATATCAATTAGACGGTTCTAGTAAGAACTTTGGTATTATGTTTGATAGTAGAGAAGTACCGATACCGATATACATACCGGGTGACCCAGGGATCTGTAAAAGCCCCATAACTTATTTGCTGTTTGAGATATCGACTTCTAGTTTTCTTGAGCTTGTACCGACACTTTTTCTACATATTTTAAAAATATGTATGTTTTTGTACAGGGTGTCCCAATATACATAACAGAACAAAGTTAAGTTTTTTTAAATGGAACACCCTATATTTTATACTTTATTTTCAACCCTCTTGAGAAGCTGATACAAACAGTATAAGATAGTATGGGTCTATTATGGACGATTGGTTAGCTATGGGCAAATTTGTGGCAAAAACAAGGGCACATTGAAAAAGTTGCAGAAGCGCTCCTAGCAATGCTAGCGTCTTTTTTTATACATTAAAGAATTTTCCACATCATAAAGAATAATACACATTGGCTTTAGTTCTCTTTTATTCATAGTCCTATACAGGGTGTCAACATACGCAAAACAATGGATAACATTTTTTTTTCAAATGGAACACCCTATATAAGTTGCCACCAATCTATGGCATTTTTAATAAGCTTTCCAATGATATACAGTTTGTATAACAAAATATTAAGGATTCTTAAGATTTATCAATAAAAACATATTTATTTTGCCACCTTCTGCTGATTTTTGAATTTTCAGCCAAAACCATGCATTTTCAGGAAAAATTATAAGAGACCAAAGTTGTAGAGCGAAAAATTTCCGATCGATATAGGTCTTTCAACTTTTGGGATAATGTATCGAATCAAATCTGGAGAGGGGTTCCTCGTGAACGGATTAAACGACTTTTACGTTAATCCCTGCCTAAAACGGAGGGTCAAACTGCACCCCGTAAAATGTCTTGCAACTGGTGCCAAATAATGCACTCTAAATCCGTAGGGGGTTTTCCAAAAATTTTGAAAAAAAAATACAAAGCTGGTCGTTCCCTCTGATACCGAAAAAAATTCAACTCTTCCATTTTAAAACAAAACAATATGTCCTTATTAAAACAAGCATCAAAATAGATGAGAGCATTTTGGCCACATTTAGAAAAACCAAATCTCGTCGGCACCATATGGTAAATGTGCAGACCCATATGTTGTAGGGGGTTAATTCGAGTACTTTTACCTTGCCGCCAAGTAAAAACTGAGGGTGAAACTGCACCCCGAAAAATGTCTTAAAACTGATGGCAAATGATGCGCCCTATAAATGTAGTGGGGTTGAAAAAATTTCAAATTAAAGCCAGTCGTACCCTTTACTAACCGTGAAAATGTTAGCTTTTGCAATAAAAAAAAATAAATCTTCGAAGGAAACTTCAAAATAGGTGTAATCATTTTGGTCACATTTTGAAAAATCATATCTCGTTAAAGGGGCATCAAATAGAAAAATGCGCCGATGCAAATATTGTAGGGGGGTTCTTTTTGAACTGATGAAAGTACTTTTGCATTATTTTCTAAAAAAAAAACATGAGGGTGAAACCGCACATGTGCCAAATGACCCGGCCTCGCAGGCAATTTTTTTGAAAAAAATACAAATGAGAGCCAGATGTACTCTATACAAACTGTAAAGATTTCAGCAATTCCATTTTAAATGAAAAAAATACGTCCCCGAACGAAGCATCTACTTAAAAAAAGACACAATTCGATGTCATTTTGAAAAATTATATCTACTTAAGTAATAATAGTTTGTAATTGTAAAATGCACTTGCAGGAAGGCATTGCAAAAATTAAAGATTATTTTTCGCCTGCCTCTACCGAAACCATATATTTTGGCCATAAAAATCGGGCCGAAACTACGATTTAGCGCATCTAGGGCCGAAAAAATAATATGCATAATCTAGACAACCTTCCGTGGAATATGAGTAGGCTATGCAAAAATCTGACAGTGACACTTCAATGGTGCGCGATATAAAATTTCCTGAAACACTGTTTTTACTTAAGGCAGGCGAAAAAATATCGGTGTACCTTGTGCCGAAATGCTTTAGCAACCCTTCACTTTTAGCAACACGAGCGAGCAAAGCGGGTTGCTAAAGCCTATTTTCGGCCCTTGATGCACTATATACTATTTTGCAATGCCTTTGTTGTTTAAAGTTACAGACACGGACTTCTGTTTAATGTTAAAAAAATATAAGCACTACCAGTCACGGTTTTTTGAGGGTATTTTAATTGTTAAACGTACTTGCAAGAAGGCATTGCGAAAATAAAATATAAAATATATTTTAGCAATTTTTTCCTTGTTAAAAAAATATAAGTAATATCGGTTACGGTTTTTTGAACTTGCAGGAAAGCACTGCAAAAATATTTTTTTGCGATGCCCTTTATATCGTGAGCACCAATTTTGCCAGCCGTGGATTTCTGTTCAATGTTAAAAAAAAAATGTAAGTAATATCGGTCGCGGTTTTTGTAGGGTTTGTTATTGTTAAATGTACTTGTAGGAAGGCATTGCATTTTTTTTGCAATGGCCTTTATGACCAATGCGCCAGCCATGTATTTCTGTTCAATGTTAAATATAAGTAATATCGGTCACGGGTTTTTGAGGGTTTGGAATTGTTAAATATACTTGTAGTGAGTCATTGCGAAAATAAAATATTTTTTTTGCAATGCTCTTGTTGTTTAATGCGCTAGCCACGGATTTATGTTCAATGTAAAAAAATATAAAAGTAATATCGGTCACGATTCTTTGACAGTTTGTAATTGTTAAATGTACTTACAAGAAGTCATTGCAAAAATAAAATAAGTTTTTAACAATGCCCTTTTTAAGTTACGATTTTTATTTAAATACCACCCACGGATTAATCAGCTGCTTGATAAAAAATACTTTTTTTAAAATTAACTTTAAGACTTGCAGAAATGAGCTGCTTGATAAAAAAATACTTTTTTTTGTTAATTTTAAGACTTGCAGAAATGGACTACATACATACAATTGAAAACTCGCACCCCATTTTAGGCGAATGCGCCGGGAAATATGGCTAACGTCTCAGCATTGTCTCTTATACGGCAACGAAATCAAAATCTCTAAATATAAAAAAAGATGTTATAGTAGGTATTTCTAACTTTTTTAGACAGTATTTGTAGCTCTATAAATTGTTATTAAATGTTCGTAATGGAATATTGCTTGACTATTCCTTCACATTCAAAAATATTTATTTCTGATAAACAGTTAATATTTTCACCATAAGATTATTTGACATTCTTTAAATTAATAATTGCACAATTTTGTAATTTTACTATAATTATGGAACTACGGCGTGTTTCAAATTTTTTTTTTCCATAACCGCTTTCGGTTATGAATAGACATGCGCATATTTCTGAGTTAATTTGCACAATGGTCGACATTTTTAACGTTAACTGTCTGAATGGCAACTGCGAATTGTGAATGCGATTCATTTATTTTGAGAAATTATTCATTCTATTAAGTACATTACTCATCATAAGTGAGTACTTTTAAGTAATCATCTCCATTCGTTTCCGTAATAAATATGAATTACATTTTTTTCTTAATTTGTAATACTAATTTTAAAAGAACTGGAGAAATGGCTACATTTTCTATGTAGCGCTTCAAGCAAAATCTCATTACTCTACTGTTCTTAGTTCCGGGCTCCGCTCTAAAGCCCTGGTGTAGAATATCTACCGGCATTCACCATCGCAAAGATAATTAATTGCGCTTTTGATGAAGGGACGAACCTTATAAACTCAATTAGATATAAATACCAGATGAAACAACTATTATTAAAAAAAAAAAACGTTAATGGTAAGAGACTGATGGGTTACTTAAGCTAATTGGTACACTTTTTTAAATAATAATATGCATATATATTTTCAAAAAATACGTAGACACAGATTAGTGAGAATGTGTCAAGTACAATATTCCATAAAATATAATGATACATATCAATATAGATTAATCGAAGTATCAAAATGTCTTATCCTTACACAACAAAAATCAATAATATTTCATCATATTTGAAATAAAATTCGTCTGTAATATATACAATTAAAATAAAGTAACCGTTTTAGGAGGGATTACAACGTCTTTTTATAACGGATGTAAACTGAATTCTCTCTTTCATTTAAACGCTTCTCAAATATTTCCTTATTATGCCGGTTGATTAAGATTGCCAACTGAAGCAATAAAATTGGGGAACAGTGTTTAGCGCCACCTACTATTTAATCGTAGCGGGTATTATTTGGGATAAAATGGCGCTAATTTCAAAACATTTTTATAACACACTATTACTTTGTAAAACTTCGAAATTTTATTACAGCGTCATCTACCACGAATCGAACGAAGTGTTTAAAACAAAACCTACGTACTTTCTGATAGAGAATCCGAATCTGAAATAAAACACAGGGATTCCCATTTGATATTTCTAAAATGCAAGATATTTCATATTTTTTGACCATACTGTATATATCGGTTGAATTAAGTATGCAAGAGAATAATTTTATGGCTGGCTCCTAGTATACATTTATTTGCATACTGCTAGTGTACATAAATGCATACCTCAAATATGGGCTTGAAAACATACCGAAAAGTTATATGCATATATTCCAGGGGTGGAACCCGTAGTTCTTTGATTAAATACATATTTACATTTAATTAAAATGCCGAAAAGGTCAGAAATCGTGTTTGCTTCGCTAGATAAACATAGTGTATAAAATAGTTGAATGTAATTGAGACATACCCAGATGAACATGTCCGTCTGGTGGAAATAATGCAAAGTGTCAGCTACTGGGTGAATGCTTGTCAACCACAATGCGTTCCGGCCACTGGGGCAGTATCATATGCCCGGAACATATTGTTTACATCAAATCAGTTAAATTCAGAGCAACGTAAAATAATGAAGTCCTAATTATTATTACATTGGCAGAATATTTTAGTATAGAAAAAAATTCTTTCACGTTTCCTGCCTTAAAAATTGCAGATAAATTATTTACCTCGAATTTTCACCATCGAACAAATGTCTTGAAGAATATTTATATGAAATGCGTTCTATCAGTTCCAATGCAATTTTTTTTGTAGATCGGTATATATTTCCAAATATTTACATGTTGACAGCCATGGTGGTCACTGGTGACCGGCGGAGCCAAGATTATCAGAATCACAAAAATCGAGCAATTTCCAATGTTTTTAAATTGGTTAATATCACGAACGTTACTAAAATGGTGTGTAGAAAGTAATGCAATTAGAACATATAAAGATACAGGATGTTTAAAAGTTTACCGTAATGAATATACAGGGTCTTCATTTCAAAAGGAGCCACCCTGAATAACTTTGGATCTGAAGTAGTTACGGTTTCAAGAAAAAATACGTCAATTTTTTTTTCGAGGGGGAACTTAAAAAACACTGTTTTTTATAATTTTATCTTTCACCCCCTCACCCCCAGCCACCCCATCTTTATAATTTCAAATGGCACCCCCTATTATGCGATACCTCATTTTAAAGGGCACAAAAAATGCTATCCAGCAAAGCAAAAATAATTGAAATCGGTTCATTTGTTTTAGAGAGAGAGGGTATTCATTTCAAAATAAACCACCCTGAATAACCCTGGTTCTGAAGTAGTCACGATTACAGGAAAAACCATGTCAATTTTGTTTTTGAGGTGGAACTTGAAAACACTGTTTTTGGAATTTTATCTTTCACCCCTTCACCCCCAGCCACCCCATCTTTATAATTTTAAATGGCACCCCCTATTGTGCGATACCTCATTTTAAAGGGCATAAAAAATGCTATCCAGCAAAGCAAAAATAATTGAAATCGGTTCATTTGTTCTAGAGAGAGAGGGTATTCATTTCAAAATAAACCACCCTGAATAACCCTGGTTCTCAAGTAGTCACGGTTACAGAAAAAAACATGTCAATTTTGTTTTTGTGGTGGAACTTGAAAACACTGTTTTTAGAACTTTATCTTTCACCCCCTCACCCCCAGCCACCCCATCTTTATAATTTCAAATGGCATCCCCTTTTGCGAGACACCTCATTTTAAAGGGCATACAAAATACTGTCCAGCAAATAGACATTAATTTAAATCAGTTCATTTGTTTCAGAGATATTCATATCAAAATATGCCACACCAAAGATTGTGTGGCTGGGGATGAAAGAAAAAAATATAGAAACAGTGTTTTTCAAGTTCCACCCTCTAAAATCAAATTGACGTATTTTTGCTTAAAACCGTAACTACTTCAGATCCAAAGTTATTCAGGGTGGCTTGTTTTGAAACCAAGACCCTCTCTTTCTTAAACAAATGAACTGATTAAATATTTTTTATTTGCTGGATGGATAATATTTTGTATTGCCTTTAAAATGAGGTATCGCACAATAGGGAGTGCCATTTGAAATTTTAAAGTCGGAATGGTTGGGGGTGAGGGGGTGAAAGATAGAATTCTAAGAACAGTGTTTTTTTAAGTTTTCCCTCAAAAACAAAATTGACGTTTTTTTTTTAACCGTAACTACTTCACAACCAAAGTTATTCAGGGTGACGTATTTTGAATTGAATACCCTCTCTAAAACAAATGAACTGATTCCAATTATTTTTGCATTTCTGGATAGTATTTTTTAAGCTCTTTAAAATAAGGTATCGCACAATGGGGAATGCTATTTGAAATTATAAAGATGGGGTGGCTGGGGGTGAGTATTTTGAACTTAATACCCTCTCTCTCTAAAACAAATGAACTGATATCAATTATTTTTGCTTTGCTGGATAGTATTTTTTATGCCCTTTAAAATGTGGTATCGCACAATAGGGGGTGCCATTTGAAATTATAAAGATAGGGTGGCTGGGGGGTGAGGGGGTAAAAGATAAAATTATAAAAACAGTGTTTTCAAGTTCCACCTCAAAAACAAAATTGACATATTTTTTTCCTGTAACCGGGACTACTTCAGAACCATGGTTATTCAGGGTGGTTTATTTTGAAATGAATACCCTCTCTCTCTAAAACAAATGAACCGATTTCAATTATTTTTGCTTTGCTGGATAGCATTTTTTATGCCCTTTAAAATGAGTTACCGCACATTAGGGGGTGCCATTTGAAATTATAAAGATGGGGTGGCTGGGGGTGAAGGGGTGAAATATAAAATTCTAAAAACAGTGTTTTTTAAGTTCCCCCTCGAAAACAAAATTGACGTATTTTTTCTTAAAACCGTAACTACTTCAGATCCAAAGTTATTCAGGGTGGCTCCTTTTGAAATGAAGACCCTGTATGTTTGTCAATTATAAACCGGATAAAAAATATTTAGTATTTAAAAATGCATCTAGTAATGACATTGAATATTGTTTTGCCTTTGTTGGTTAATTTTTTTTAAATTTTTAATAGCACCCTCCCTGTTTCTAAATATTTTTAGGTATGGCATTCTTTCTGTACATTACCAAAAAAATAAAAATAAATGTATGCAAATCAGCGCCGCGGGGGTCCCCGGTGACCACCAGAAAGATAAAGGCATCACGCATGATTACACACTTAGACTTGTTTATTGTAAAGTCGTGAGGAGTCGACTGAAAAAAAGTCGATTCTTGAAGTATCTCATGACTCGTTTGAAAAAATAATTATAACATACATACGTAATGAAAACACACTGTCTAGTCCTTATAACCAGAATAGCAAAATATAATTTAGATGAGAAAAAAAAACAAACAATTTTCACAATGTTTAAAGATTATCCCACACAGAGTGTCGAAAATAGAGTAGGATTGTTTATGTATGTGAAGTTGGCAATATTTCTAGCAATATCCCGGCGAATCCACCATGTAAAAAAATTAATATTTTTCCTTGGTTTCACCTACAAAAAGTACGGTATTTTATGGACATGGTTGGTATTTTTATAAAAAAATATAAATTATTCATTTGGGATATGTACCTTTGGCCGATTTGGCCTTAAATTTATATTTTTCGATGCCGCCGTGACATAAAAGTTTATTGCTGGGTGGTTTCCCGATGGAAATCCCAGATTTTGTCGACAGGAGATAATAGCCCTGGTTGCTATTGTTATAAAAAAATATAAATTATTCATTTGGGATATGTACCTTTGGCCGATTTGGCCTTAAATGTATATTTTTCGATGCCGCTGGGACATAAAAGTTTATTGCTGGGTGGTTTATCCTCTAAAAATTCGTTGAACGTATAATAACATTTATCGATTAAAAATTTTTTGAGGTTTCTTTTGAAGCACTCTATGTTTCTGCTAGTTTTTAAATATTGAGGGATCAAATTATATACAGTTATACTCGGAAATAAGGGAGATTTTTTGTACAGCTCACTATTGTGGGCTGGTATTTGAAGTTTATGTGTATGACAAGTGTTGTAATTGTGGACATTCGAATGTTTTGTGAAGCTATCTAAATTTTGAGCTGGGTATATAGCACATTTATAAATAAAGATGCCCATTACTGTAAGTAAGTTGTTTGTTTTAAAAATTTCCCACCACGAATCTCTATTTTTTAAATTGAAAATGAGACGAATGATGCGCTTTTGAGAAATACAAATTCGTTGGACGCTGGTCGCTTTGCCCCAGGACATTACATTGTATGCTAAGTGTGGATATGCTAATGCATAATACACATTTATCAATGTTTTTCTCGAATTGCTGAATTTTAATTTTAATACTGAATAATAAGCGCTACTCAGCTTTGCGGACACGTAATCAATTTGCCGACCCCAAGATAATTTTGCATCAATAAAACTTCCTAAAAATTTAGCATTTATCGACTCTTTTGTTATCGGTTGTTATGGAGGTTTCCTATTATAAAACTGAATACTGACTGTTTTTTCCATGTTCAGTATTCATTTATTTTTATTGCACCAATTTATAATGAGGTGGCTTACTGCTTTTATAACTGGTGTTAATATTTCATCATTTCCCGCACTTGTCTTATTGTTTAGTTTACCGATCGCTTTTTGTACTTCTTGTGATGTTATTGGACGAAGAAACATACTGTTCATTAAGTTTATCTTTGAAGTTGTGCACGATGTAGATACATTTTCCCCGAAGTGGTCCTGAGCCTTTATTACTGTAGCGAAGTATTGTCCAAAAATGTCGGCAACTTGCTCCGGATTTTCTACTTTGTTTTCTCCATTATTTATGATTGTAATATGTTTGTGTGTTCTTGCTCTTCCCAATTCCTCATCTACGAGCGACCATATTTTTTTAACTTTATTTTTTGCATTAGATATTTCGTTTTCATTAAATCGCACTCTTGAATTTTGAATTAAACGTTTGTGTGCTTTCTTCTCCTTTTTGTAAATGCTAGTCCAATCATCTGATTTTATTTCAACCATTGTTCTATATGTTTGTTTGAGATTTTGTGATGATTTTATTATTTCGTCCGTGATCCATCTCTTTCTTGCTGGCTCCTGATTGATTTTTATTTTTCTTTTCGGGCAAGATAAGTGGGTGCTGGGTGGTATGTCCCAGCGGCATCGAAAAATATAAATAAAGGACCAAATCGGCCAAAGGTACATATCCCAAATGAATAATTTATATTTTTTTATAACAATAGCAACCAGGGCTATTAGCTCATGTCGACAAAATCTGGGATTTCCATCGGGAAACCACCCAGCAATAAACTTTTATGTCACGGCGGCATCGAAAAATATAAATTTAAGGCCAAATCGGCCAAAGGTACATATCCCAAATGAATAATTTATATTTTTTTATAAAAATACCAACCATGTCCATAAAATACCGTACTTTTTGTAGGTGAAACCAAGGAAAATTATTAATTTTTTTACATGGTGGACGCGCCGGGATATTGCTAGAAATATTGCCAACTTCACATACATGGATTGTTTGAGTATCTTTCTTATTCTTAAAGTTTGAAAATTCCGAGGTGTTTAGAAATTATTCTAAAAATTCGAAAAATGCGATTTTCAAAAATCAAATAAAGATGCGGAAGAAACTTTAATATGAAAGTTACAAGATTGAGCAAACTTAAATTCAAGACGGCGCACAATGGGCCAGAATCAGTGACGATTCGCGGGTTTTTTTTTCTGGTACGGCCGAGGAACAAGAGGTGGTAATACAGATAGGTGCGGTCACCTGCAACTGACCCTACCTATCTGTATTACCACCTCTTGTTCCTCGGCCGTACCAGAAAAAAAAAACCCGCGAACCGTCACTGGCCAGAATGTTAATTTAGCGCGACAAAATTAATAACGTCTTAATCCTTTCACTATTAAAGACGAATTTGTGGATTTCTATGGTTTTTGAGGTCGCCGAGTCCGAATCTGTAATCAGATTTGTGAAATTCAAAATGGCGGATCCAATATGACGGAATTTTTTTGTAAAAATTTTCGGTTTTTAATCAAAATCAATGACTTTCTGTTTTTGATATCTCTGAATCCAAATTTTAAATAAAAATTTCAAAATTCAAAATGGCGGATCCAATATGGCCAATATATTTAAATTAAATTTTAGAGTACTTGTAACTGATGGTATACGAGATATCTTTCTTATCTTAAATGGCTGCTACATGTGAATTTTACACTTCTAGATAGATTTTTTGCTTGTTCCAATGTGTAGCAATTGATGTCTAAATAAAAACATATGAGAACAATTAATTGTTTCTTGATAAGCCGTCTGAAAAGAAAGTCTTGTACAACAATTCATCTTCAATACTGTCGAATTCACAATGGTCGGCTTTTGGGAAAATTAAGAAAGTTTCTTCATTCTAAAACCTTCTGTCGCCGTTATACAAAGAAACGTATGTACACAAGACTTTCCTAGAAAAGTTCTACAGGTCCTCTAGGAAGATCAACTTTTGGCACACGTGGAGCTTTTATTTTCATTTTCAACTTGCATGACAAATATTTTAAAAGTTAGTAATTTTGTTCAGTTGAGCTAAGTTAATCAATTAATTAATTTAAATTAATTGTATACATGGTGTATTTGAAATAACAAACAGGCTCGTAACCACAAAGAGATTATATTATTTTTAAACAATATTCGCAATTATTTTGTTTATAACTGTAACAAAAAGCCCGCAATTAATTAATAAAGTTAATGAGTGAAAATACGCAACACGTTTGGGGGCAGTGGTAATGTGACCTAATTTTTAAACGGCATCGGCTTTAGATATCGAACAACAAGCGCGTAGGAAATATCTGAGTGCTCTTTAAGCGTCAATGAACTTGAGGACTGTATCTTTTACAAAAAAAAAAAAAACGTTGCGATAACACTTCAAATTTCGAAGGCAAGAAATCGTATCTCGCGTTTTAAATAAACAAAGACACATTCCATTCAGACCTAATTAAATGAGAAAAGCATCGGTTCTCAAAATGTTTAAAAAACCTCGAAAAATTAGGAAAATTAAAAAAAAAAAAAAAATCCAATAAATTTTGACGGAAATGGGCTCACAAATATTTTGTGTATGTGCCCTTAAATGCCTGTTCGTTTTTTCAAATACACCCTGTATAGCAGTTCATTTTGTTGATGGTATAGTGTAGCTTCAGATATCGCACAAAACAGTTTCTAAAAAGATAACTTAATGCCACTCTAAATTTTATAATTTTATTACCATTTAGTTTTGTTAATTCCACCGCCTACCACTATTGGCGCTCAGGGGTGCTGCGCCACCCAAGATTTTTCCGTTTACTATTACGATAAAATATCATTATCGACTCGCGAAATTAATCCACTCGCTCCTACGTCGCTCGTGAATTAACATTTCCGCTCATCGATAATATATTATTTTATCGTCTTGTATAAAAAATAACTATTTTTCTTTTCGTCGCAAAAGTTACTCTTTAACTGACTGACAAAAATTTCCGGCGAGAATCCGACCACTTATTGTATTGTGTTTGAAAATCGACGTATTTAGAAATTTTATGGTTTTGTATGATTTTGTGTCAATGGAAAATAAAAAATGGAAAGCAGTTCACAACTCAAATTAAAAAAAAAATAATCAAAAATTCATATCATGTGATTTTAAAAGAATGACATATTGGGGCTATAAGTTGATGGGTTAAGTTACCTGAAGATTGATGTTTTAATTGATATTTTTTTTTAATTTCTCTGTACAAATTGTGAAAGGTATTGATTTCGTGAAAATATTCAAATTTGAAATATTAACGGAAATATTTATTTTGGGATCCCCTGACACCATTCCGACAATTTTTAAAAGATGCCTTCGTCTGCCTATTGGCGCTGTATTTAAAATTGTTATATATGAACCAATGACATTAGGAAGATGTTTATGCGCATACGACGGCGACAAGGCCAGAGGCTCTCAAGGGGTTTAAACACCAAGTAAAGCCCTTGGTGCATACAAACTTTTATGTCTTACCAGTTTTCAAAAATCAATCACCGAAATTGTTTTGGGAGATGGGGTAAAGGTTAGGGATTTTAGAAAGGATAGTTCTAAATGGACAGTAGCTAATATTATTGAAATATTAGGAAGTAAAAATTATGTGGTAAAAACTTTTACTTCCTAATATTTCAATAATATTAGCTACTGTCCATTTAGAACTTTTCCAGCTTGCATCAACGTGATTCATGTATTTCTAAATGAGAGTTTACAATTGTGATGTAAAAAGCGGGCCTTTTCGAAATTTTATGACCCTAGGGTGTTATGTGCTACATTATGTCCTTTTATCCTGGTAATAATTGCTCAATAATGGAAAAGTAAGACATAAACAAATTTTGTAAACATATATGCCAGAAGCGGGCAAACTTTCAGAAAGTCGAAAATAGTTGGCAGCACATTTTCTGAAAATAGGGATAAAAATTCACGTAATATTATGTTGGCTGCCTGGATCAGTGCAATATACACGAATTTTGTTTATGTTGACGTCTTGTGGTTTTTCAAGGTTGCTTATTTTAAAGATAGTTTTTAAAATAAGTAACTGCACTGAAATAATTCAGGCAGCCAATATTAGTTACTTAAATTATTATAGGGATTTTCAGAAAATGTGCTACCAACTATTTTCGACTTTCTGATCTCACTGTACATCGTTACAAAGAAACATTCGAGTCAATAAACAAAGTTGAATATGAATACAGTCCCTCCTCTCCGCAGTTTACAACTCTTCTAGTATTAAATATCGTTTGAAGGCCGTATAAATAAACCATATGGGTTGGATATAGCCCGTGGATTGTACTTCGCCCGTGCCTGACCACAAAATAATTACATCCGTTGAAATTTTCACGAAAATAGTACTTTTCCCGTTTTCATGAGGAGAAAGTAAAAGTCTTAACCCTTTCGGCCCTGGTGGTGGCAATTGCCACCGCAACATTTACATGTCTCTATTTACTATGGCAATCCATATTTTTGCTGTTTATCACTAGATGTCACTTCAACAAAGCCTCACTAATTAATTCCTATACTAATTATGCAAATGAGTTCAAATTTGGTATTTATTGGCCTTAAGAAGCTCCCCATCAATAATAATCAATAATTAACAAAACAGTTTTTTTTCAAATTTAAAAATCCAGGGCTGAAAGGGTTAAATACCTGTAATGAATCAAGGGGGGTCATACATAATAATTTTTTTTTTGTATTAATAACTGCATTTTCACGCGCAATAGAATTAATTTCACGCCGCATTTTTCGGAACAATTAAGGGTACATCTGGTGTCGAGACGGAGTGCCGGGCCTGGGCGAGACAGACGAGATAAGGGCTCGTGCGAACCGGCGAAGGACCACCGGCGGCCACACACACGCAATACGCACGGCGCCAACTTAAGGGGTTTGTCTGGTCCACTTTGCAGATAATCAGTAAAAATAGAGATAACGGGGGCTCGAGATGGGAAGAAATTCGCGTTCCCACGACCACACAAATTCTAATCAACCAAAGAAATATTGACTCACACTGAGAAGTAAAATGAACTAGAATAATGATGTGCTTCACTATTTCAAAACGATATAAAAGGGCTCGAATCATAGCAAACTGGGTCAGATGACCGCCGCTAGTCTTTCCTGATTAATGGTACTGACATCCTTACATCTACCTGTATGTCTTTTACTCTCTGGTCCGACGGGTTTCCCGTTATTGGCTTACCAGAAAGTATGACATGCACATACCCGAACACACATGAACGAATACTCATTACATAAAAATCACCCGACATCCATACATCTACCTGTATGTCTTTTACTCTCTGGTCCGACGGGTTTCCCGTTATTGGCTTACCAGAAAGTACGACATGCACATACCCGAACACACATGAACAAATACTCATTACATAAAAATCACCTGACATCCTTACATCTACCTGTATGTCTTTTACTCTCTGGTCCGACGGGTTTCCCGTTATTGGCTTACCAGAAAGTATGACATGCACATACCCGAACACACATGAACAAATACTCATTACATAAAAATCACCTGACATCCATACATCTACCTGTATGTCTTTTACTCTCTGGTCCGACGGGTTTCCCGTTATTGGCTTACCAGAAAGTATGACATGCACATACCCGAACACACATGAACAAATACTCAGTACATAAAAATCACCTGACATCCTTACATCTACCTGTATGTCTTTTACTCTCTGGTCCGACGGGTTTCCCGTTATTGGCTTACCAGAAAGTATGACATGCACATACACGAACACACATGAGCAAATACTCATTACATAAAAAATCACCTGACATCCATACATCTACCTGTATGTCTTTTACTCTCTGGTCCGACGGGTTTCCCGTTATTGGCTTACCAGAAAGTACGACATGCACATACCCGAACACACATGAACAAATACTCATTACATAAAAATCACCTGACATCCATACATCTACCTGTATGTCTTTTACTCTCTGGTCCGACGGGTTTCCCGTTATTGGCTTACCAGAAAGTATGACATGCACATACCCGAACACACATGAACAAATACTCATTACATAAAAATCACCTGACATCCATACATCTACCTGTATGTCTTTTACTCTCTGGTCCGACGGGTTTACCCGTTATTGGCTTACCAGAAAGTATGACGTAAACACATACCCGAATATACGTAAACACAAACAAACACTAAAACACTAATACGAATCAAACTGGTCCGACGGTTTACCCGTTATTGGCTTACCAGCATAATGAAATATAAATAAACAATAATACAAATCAAACTGGTCCGACGGGTTTACCCGTTATTGGCTTACCAGCATAATGAAATATAAATAAACAATAATACGAATCAAACTGGTCCGACGGGTTTACCCGTTATTGGCTTACCAGAATAATGAAATATAAATAAACAATAATACAAATCAAACTGGTCCGACGGGTTTACCCGTTATTGGCTTACCAGAAATATTAGCAAGAAAGACGATTGAATTCATACCCATTGTAATAATGTTCTGTTGTTTAAACATATTCTCAATAAATTAGGCTGCGTACGCAAAGAGGGGAAAAGGGTGAGGGAGGGAGAGGGAGGGGGGGGGGTATATTAGTCTGAAAGTGGAACATTATTACTTGGGCGATCCGAATAAATAGTTTTTTTTTGAGTTATAACAAATGCAGTAACAACACGTAACTAACGTTTTTATGGTCACGGCATTAGAATTGTAAATGGTAAAATAATCGTTTATGTTGATAATTGTCAAACATATAATTAACAATTTCGCTGCACATTTTAAACTGAACCAAAAGATAATAAACTGATCATTCGTTAAACTCACACCCTCTTGTTTTATTTGTTGTTCTTATTTAATTCCTGTTTGTCCTTAAGCCATCCTAAAGGTAATTGATCGAGTCCAGGCAAGTGAAGTAAGACCAGCATAAGTAAGTGAATCACCGAGTCAATAAAGAAAGAAAACAGCTCAGATGATACATATTAACATCCGTAACGAACTCGTTAAATAATTAAGGGTTACTACACAACACAACACAACGTAAAAATAATACAAATTGCAAATTTGTAAAAGACCGGGGTACGAACCATTACATACCTTTTTAAAAAAATGCGTTTATTTTGATGCATTCTGCTGCAAATAACATCTTCAGATATCTGATGATGAATACAACGAAGTATTCATAGTCATCAAGGAGTATTTGAAAGGCAGGACTGATTAATTTAATAGAATGAATGATGATGTCCGAAAAGAGTAATAACTTTTATACCAAACTCCGATACAAGCTTCATTTTATCACAATCTAATCCAAGTCTGTACTAATGGCACAATAACTTTGCTGACAACAGTTACAATACGTAAAAACGTTCCTTTTTATGGTAAAAGCATGTGATGTCAAGATTTTATGTTCCGCCCCGCCCGAAAGGAACATAAACTAGCATCGAGTTATATCACGATGCGTATGATTAGTATAAACATGGAAGCATTACCAATATAACCGGGATTTACGGCCGTTCGGGTTAATGTCGTACAGATAGGTCGAATTTGATTTGTACTCTCGCTTTTGCACTCGGGTATAAAAGAAGGGCCGCACGTTTTCAGCGGCGGGCGACGTGCGAAGGTCGACCCCCACAATATCGATCCGAACACTCCAAACACGACCGCGTTTCCTGAAAACCTGAAAACGTGTTCCGCACTAAATTAACCTGTATTAAGTTCAGGAAAAAAAGGATAGTTTGTTCTGCCCGGGTACACGGTGTACATGTTTTACACTTATTTTATTTTTACGGCCTTCGCGATTTTCGATCTGGAATTATTGCCAATGTTACGAGTAAAGCTCGTGGTGGCGAATTAGTGCTCTATGAATAAATTATAAAACTCCGTGTAGATTTTTATCAATTTATGTAAAATTAGTTTCGTAACTATTAGTTCAGTTCATACATGCAAAGGTAACTGGAGTGCATGGCCTAATTATGACCGAACAATGAAAGTCTACTCAGGATTATAAGAATTTACAAAGACTACTATACAAGAAATTTATAACGCTCTTTTTTAATCTAGGACCCAACAATTGTAAAAATAATTCTTACAGTTCTTTCGCGGGAAAGAATTAGTGAGGAGAAATGTTCTCATTTCTTTGTTTTATGAAAATTATAATATGATTTACTAAGGAGTAATGGAAGAACAGGGTGTTGTGACTGGTCATACATTTGAATTACATCTTAATTTGTCTCTACCTTAGAATGTAGTTTTTGTGGTTTCTAATTGTATGAGGAAAATAAAAAGTTTATTCATTTATTTTGTTACTTATTGACTATATAAATAGACTTGCTAGAGTCCAAATTCTGGAATTAAAAACTAAACCGGGAGGATCATAGATGACATATATCAAAGTATCAGGATGCCAACCGCTAAACAAAAAAAGGCGCAAAAATTAAATCCGGCGCTATTGTTTCTAGAGTCACTAGTTTCTGTATATTTTCTAGTCTGAATCTTAAAGCTTTGGCAGCGTTAATATATATTCTAGATCAGTGTCTCTCAACCCCTTTTCATGCGTGGCCCGCAAAATGAAGTTCATTACATCAATGACCCCTTCTCTATTTCCAAAATTCAAATCAATCAATTTTTTTTAAATTACCTTATTTTGGAAAATTAAAATGTTCAATGTGTATAATTTAGATAGTACTGAATAGTACCATCAAAAGTTTTAGTATACAGGCTGTCCACAGATTCATTCATACAAAAGAAGACTCAACTGATCCTAATAATTATAGGCCCATCTCCATTATACCTGTTATTGCTAACATTTTTAAATTGGTTCTTTATAAACAAATTTTAAACTATCTAGAGAGGAATAACTTACTCTCAAATTCTTAATTTGACTTCAGGAATGGAAGAAACACAGTACAAGCAGTAGTAAAATTTATTGATGATGTTTTGAGCGGTCTGGAAAATAAATCACATGTCGTAACCAATTTCATGGATTTGTCGAAAGCACTTGACTGCGTTTGTCATAGCTTTACTTTTATAACTCTTTATTACCCAGCTGTAGAATGATTATTTTTTATTTATCTGGACGAAAGCAAGTTACTTCTTTTAACTCTAACGTATCACAAGAAGTATTTGTAAGATGTGGTGTTCCGCAAGGACCCCACTTGGGCCCGCTGTTATTTGTACTGTATGTGAATGATTTTCCGTATGCTTTTTCATACAATAGCTTGAAAATTACACCCTGCATTATAAGATTTAATATTTTGATAGTAAATAACTAAACAATAAGATACAAGGCCAAGACCATCTCATCCTAATAAAATTCTAATTAAATTAGGACTACCACTAGTGCAGGAAACTTTTATTCAAGCATCTTAAAGCACATACTTTTGGCTGTCTTTGCTTAAAATTTGGAGTCTTAATCGGTGGCAACTTCTGAGAAAAAGTTTGTTAGTTCCTGCGCATGCGCGGCAAGATATCAAAAAATCTGACCCCTGCATTTGATTTCTTGGGAAATTTCCCATCGATTATGACGGTTCTAAAATTTTCACAGGCTGAAATGCAATTAAGATAACTGAAATTAAAAAAATAAAATAAAGTTGGACTTAAAAAATTGCCGTGAAATTCAATTGGCTCTACGAACTATGTAACCTAGAGGTCTGAAATTTGGCATGAAGTCATATTTTGGGTACCCAAACAAGTGTACAAAATTTGAGCTGAATTGGAGAGGGTGGCGTGAAAAGGACTGCTCACTTGACGTGGAATTGCACATATAACAATTCTATTTTAATGTGTTTTTTGTTAAAAATCAATCACAAACATTTTATCTGTTAACCTCTTCACGCCCAGGTCGCCACATGTGGCGACAAACAAAAAAATATAATTTTACAAATAAAATAAAAAATTACCGCTTTAGCGCCATCTATGGAATATTTTTTCATATAAAAACGTAACAACAACAAAAAAGTAATTTTTTAATGAACCCTGGATTATGCTATAACCCAATCAAACTGACATGGGCGCGAAGTAGCTAAGTGAATGTGTTATGTCAAACATTAGATATACAATATTAATTTTAACGTTTAGTGTTAATTAAATAAGACTGACTTATGTAAACATTGAAATAATGGTATAACATTAATACAATTTATTATTATTGTTATTATAATTTTCAACATGGAGATCTCCGTTATTACAAGAGATAGAGATTTGTTTAAATGGGATGAAATACTCCTTATCTAAAATTGTACTAAACCCCATAAGAAACTTTTGATATTTTACGTAGTTCAGGCGCTGTAGCAAAAAAGTGACTTTTTATTTTTTTTATTTTTTGTTATCGCTCATTAGTCTAATTTAATCGAATTTAATTTTTTTCACTTTTTAGAAATGTATCATTTGCTATGTCTAATGTGAAAACTAATGGTAAAAAAAACAAAATAGATTATTTTTTCAGATCTTCTACAATCTTACGCTTTGTTCGCAAGGGATTATCTCGAAATCTAGGAATAGGATGTTTTTAGATTTGCGCAGAAAAACAATTATGACTGCGTTTTGAGGAAATATGAAGAGTTTGAAGTCGATAGCAATTGTTATAATATTTTTTTCAGGCTTTAAAATCTTTTACAATTTCTAAAATCTTACGCTTTGTTTGCAAGGGATTATCTTAAAACCTAGTGATAGGGTGTTTGTAGATTTTTGCAGAAAAACAATTATGACTGCGTTTTGGTGAAATTTGAAAAGTTCCAAGTCGATGGCAATTGTTTTAATATTTTTTTCAGGCTTTAAAATGTTTTAAAATTTCTAAAATCTTACGCTTTGTTTGCAAGGGATTATCTCGAAATCTGGCAATAAGTGTTTGTAGATTTTTGCAGAAAAACAATTATGACTGCGTTTTGGGGAAATTTGAAAAGTTCCAAGTCGATGGCAATTGTTTTAATATTTTTTTCAGGCTTTAAAATGTTTTAAAATTTCTAAAATCTTACGCTTTGTTCGCAAGGGATTATCTCGAAATCTAGGAATAGGATGTTTTTAGATTTACGAAGAAAAATAATTATGACTGCGTTTTGAGGAAATTTGAAAAGTTTCAAGTCGATAGCAATTGTTTGAATATTTTTTTCAGGCTTTAAAACGTTTTAAAATTTCTAAAATCTTACGCTTTGTTTGCAAGGGATTATTTCGAAATCTAGTGATAGGCTGTTTGTAGATTTGCGAAGAAAAATAATTATGACTGCGTTTTGAGGAAATTTGAAAAGTTTCAAGTCGATAGCAATTGTTTTAATATTTTTTTCAGGCTTTAAAACGTTTTAAAAATTCTAAAATCTTACGCTTTGTTTGCAAGGGATTATTTCGAAATCTAGTGATGTGCTGTTTGTAGATTTGCGAAGAAAAATAATTATGACTGCGTTTTGAGGAAATTTGAAAAGTTTCAAGTCGATAGCAATTGTTTTAATATTTTTTTCAGGCTTTAAAATGTTTTACAATTTCTAAAATCTTACGCTTTGTTTGCAAGGGATTATCTCGAAATCTAGGAATAGGATGTTTTTAGATTTGCGAAGAAAAATAATTATGACTGCGTTTTAGTAAAATTTAAAAAGTTCCAAGTCGTTGGCAATTGTTTTAATATTTTTTTCAGGCTTTAAAATGTTTTAAAATTTCTAAAATCTTACGCTTTGTTCGCAAGGGATTATCTCGAAATCTAGGAATAGGATGTTTTTAGATTTGCGAAGAAAAATAATTATGACTGCGTTTTAGTAAAATTTGAAAAGTTCCAAGTCGTTGGCAATTGTTTTAATATTTTTTTCAGGCTTTAAAATGTTTTAAAATTTCTAAAATTTTACGCTTCGTTTGCAAGGGATTATTTCGAAATCTAGTGATTGGCTGTTTGTAGATTTTTGCAGAAAAACAATTACGACTGCGTTTTGGGTGCAATTTGAAAAGTTCCAAGTCAATGGCAATTGTTTTAATATTTTTTTTAGGCCAAATAAATGTTTTTGCATTTCTGGAATCTTACGCTGTGTACGCATGAGATTATCTCGAAATTTAGGGAAAGGGTGTTTATAGATTTTTGCAGAAAAACAATTATGACTGCGTTTTGAGGAAATTTGAAAAGTTCCAAGTCGATGGCAATTGTTTTAATATTTTTTCAAGCTTTAAAATGTTTTAAAATCCTTAAAATCTTACGCTGTGTTCGCAAGGGATTATCTCAAAATTTACGGATGGGGTATTTTTAGGTATTTACAGAAAAATAATTATGACTATGTTTTGAGGAAAATTGAAAAGTTCTAAGTCAATGGTCGAAGTTTAAATCGAGATTTATATCGCGAGGTGTGTATTTCCGCGACTTGCGGAGAAATTATTTTTTTCTGGGTTGAAAGAGTGCCCGTAACGTTTTTTTGACTCTTGATTATTAAAGTACTTGTATTAGTGATAAGAATAAGCATTTTTATTTATTTATGGCAGATTGCAAACTTAAAAAAAAAACTATTTTGAAAGGGGTGAAAAAATATAAAGGGTTAAAATTAAGGGTTGATTCTTTTTGTGTTATTAATTTAGACCTTCTCTAATGGTATGGTTCACTTTTTTTTTAATTGCTTTTCTTTTCTCCGAGATATGAATTTTTCAAATCTATTGCTGGATCTATTGCTAACTTCACACCCGTATATAAAAAACCACAGGTCACACACCCATCAAACCATAGATCATTGCAGAAATTGTTGGAAAAGTATCTATTCGAAAATGTAAAAATATACCGAGTATTCCATTAAAAAAAACTGCCGATGACATCTCATCTCGAAAAATAGGGTAGGTGTAGAAAATCAAAATACGTCTCTGAATAAAATAAATAAAACTATACACATTTCTTATTAAAGTAATAAGAAAACAACAGACGTTTAGCCATAAATCAGGTGATGCGACACATTTGTCCAACCCTGTATGTTAAAAAAAATAATATTGCAGTTATACGAAAAAATACTTGGCTAACTGGTACTATAACTTAGGCTAGTTTTAATAAAAATATTCATGAAATCGGGTGTAATCGTTCTTAAATAAAAAAAAATCGCAAAACTACTCAATACATAGAAAAACTTTTGGTGCTACAATCCAGTACCATCTGAGTATTTTATTTTTTTAATACCGTAATTTTTGATATTTTCAAGATATCGTTGAAACGAGTTTTCGTGGCCCACTCAGAATTATCCCCCTCCAATATTATGTTTTCTTTGTGCCCCCCTAAGAAATGCTTTGTGGCCCCAGGAAGGCCATATGACCCACGTTGTTCTAAATCATGTACGAGGGTCATTTTTAAAGTAAGAACCGTTCTACTTTCAACATAAATATAACCAACCTTTCTTTCAATTTTTTGATTTCTACAATAACAATCATCATTTTGCTATTTTCGATAAAATTTTCGACCCGATAAGATATTTGTCCGAACGGGAGATGAGTTTGAAGATCCTCTCGTCGTAAAAGTTGGCCGCCAGTTCATGCATTTCGTTTTGTGTTCCTGCGTAAGCATTTTTGGAACCCACCTGGCACAGGTCTTTGTATTCTGTAAGTGTATACTGACATCGTCACAACGTCACAGACAACATATTGGGAAACATGTGAAAAATCTTATGAAGTTCATCAATAGTGAAGCGCCTGTTTTGTCGAATGTTTGCATCAACAGTTGCTTTTAGTTCGTCCGTTCACGGTTAGTTCACGATTAGACGGCTCCTCATGGATGATTCTTCTGTAACCATTATGTAAACGAGACCACTTTTGGGCTTTCCCATAATTCATCACATCTTACCCATACGCTCCAAAGAGTTGGCAATGAATTTTGCTAGGACGAGTGTTTTTGCATATAAAATCAAACTCACAGCACGTACTTTATAATCGGCGGGATTAGTAATATTAAATTGCCATAAAACATCGTCTACCTCATTAAAAGACTTGAGACTGACGGACAACATAGTCGAATGTTTAGAGAAGCCATTTATCAGAAAAAAAAATTCGGGGAAGGCTATGGGCGGATAGGATCCACAAACGGTTCCTACTTTAAAAATGACCCTCAAATGTATACATTTTTCAGTCTAAATCTTAAAGCTTTGGAATAACAAAAGCAGTTAAACAAAGAGCAAGGAAATAAATCGAAGATACAAACATATAGCTCAAATATACATTGAAAAAAATATAAGCAATTGTGTAATATAGGAACTCCCATCAATAAAATAGTAGGCATCAATCCTTAAATATACTTTCCGAAACAACATTTCGTAAAGAACGATCGCCCAAACTTCCTTTATTTATCTCCATGATGTTTATCCCGAATTTATCAAACTCAATTCACCGAAGGAAACGGAAACCTGTATCACGTGAAACGTAAATGCGATGTCATTTGTTACCTCGTATAGCTGTAATACGGTTATTTATCGGGAGAGGGGGACGGGGAAGGTCGTTATTAACCGCCCACCCGTTTCCATAATTTCGCCGAAAACTGTGTGCTTTAATTACACCAACAATTTCATGTACACAACATATTTTTAAATTTCAGGGGACGTGAAAGGATACATTAAAAGGCTCGCCATTTACGTCGCCGTTTCATTAAATTACCGGGATAAAAGCTGAAATATATTACTCCGAACACCAATAAATTTCACTTTTCATACCTCACTGTCAGGGTGTAAGTAACGCGAAACGCCATCAATTACCTGTTTAAAATATATATCTATATATAAAAAAAACGGGGGAACAATGTAACGTTTTTGATATCACAATGTCGGAGTTTATTCAGCACGATGTTGAAATGTTAAATATTTATGTGCGTATTTTTTCCGGAGATAACTAGATTGAAATTAGTCCAATCGGGGTGGGATTGATTACGGATACAAAGTTGTTTGGGGGCGACACGCACGCGATTGGGTCATTTCTGAAAGGACTATTTTTGTTGGGGATTTAAAGAATGGATGGGATTAATTAAGTGGAACAGGACATCCGATTAGTTTAGCAATTATCTTATATTCAATATGCGTTGATTAACATCAATATTTATTACCTATTCGTCTGTCAGAAAGGACAATATTACGTGTTTTTACATCAGTGACGGTTAATCAATAAGAGTACATGTACACCCGAAACGATTTCAATTACGGCTAATAATGATTAATTTCATTTGAGATTTTTTTTAATATAATAAAAGGATGCTGTTGGCAACCCTACTTCTAAGGATCACCGAAGCGTATAGCTGTCCCAAAATGTCGTGACACATTGCGCAGAAAAAGAGGACGTCGGCAACTCATAATTATTCAGCGTGAACATAATGTAAATTAAGTGAAGTGATGACTCATCTTCAATTCGGTGATGCGGCCACGCGTAGATTCTGGTCCTCTCCGAATACTTTCTCACTCTGCGCAAACTTTAACCCCAGTTGTCACGGCATTTTGGTACGGCTCTACCTCCGTCCATTCCCCGCAACAATTACAGTCATAAAGCTCACCGATGTGCACTGTCAGTATGTGCTCTGTACTGTTTGACAAATATTTCTACTTAATACGTTACCACAATACCAAAAAAAAACCTTAAAAAACGTTAAAAAAATAAAACATAAAAAAAAAACGAAACGCGCAAATAATATGTATTGAACCGTATAGTCTGAAGGAGTTTATACAAAACAATTAGATTATTTACTTATAATACTAAATGTTGTTCTACTGAAAGATCAAATTCATTATCTCTGACGGAAGATCTGTTACCAATTGGAAGTCAGACATGAATTTCAGCCAAAAATCCGGCGCATCCACCATTTTCGCATTTACTAAATTTCTAAGTAATCTCTACTAATTTACAGAAAATGCATTAAAATTCATAATTAACCAAATTGCTGTAATGCTATAGTAATAACAATAGGCTTTTAATTTGATTTACCCCGATTTTTCGATAAGGCATCGTTAGGCCTAGTTTAGGTTTGGCATTTTCGGCCACAAATGTTCAATGGGGCTTTGTTAATAATATTTAGTCTTAAAAAATGACACATATTCTTCATTTTTGTTTAAATAATTATTTACCTTAACACTTATGAAATTTCGTTAATTTTCAAAAAATCAAAAGTCATCGTTAGGCGTAGTTTACGTTCAACGTTTTCAACCCAAAATAACTATTTGTTAAAAAACTCGATAAGTTTTCCTTTTAAAACCCTAACAGATTCTGTAAGTTGTTTCAATAAGTTTCTATATGCCTTTGAATCTGTAAAGTCTTTTTAGAAACACCCTGCATTTCCTTTTTCCTGCGAAAAATATTAATTGTTTTAAAAATGCTCTTTTGCTGAATGCAGAAACCACCAGCTTACGATTTTAAAACGGATTAAGTACAGTAGTGAATTGTTTGAATTTAAACAAAATTGTTTTATTTACTTTTCTTACCTTAACATTTATTTAAATTATCCTATTTCCTTGAACTATAGAAAGACCATTAATGTGGCGTCTACCGTCTAAAACGTAACACTCATTTGCTTAATTGATTCTAATTTTCCACCAACAATTATAGAGAATAATAATTAATGTGTGTTATAATTGTCGCTTTTTGACTGTTTTGAATAATTGTCGGTGGATAATTCAACTCAATTAAGGACATTGGTGTTGTTGTATACTATAGGTAAAATTCCGTTTCAATACATAATTTTAATTTGCTTCTCAACACTTTTTTTTAAATTATTTATCTCATCAGATGTGTGACTCACCGTTTTCATACATCTTTGGCACACGTGTAGGTCATAACTAGGAGTGTAACAGGTGCAAGTAAAAGGGCGCACTATTCAGCCGTTTTCGAAAAAAATGTTTTTTTTAATTTCTTATTCATTCGTATGTTTATATACCTTTTGTGTTAACAGACACATAACGACCTTTAGGCGCATCGATAAAACCTCCGATTCGTAGTCGGAAGGTCAAAGGATCGAACCCCATTGTTGAAGTTGGGTTCATTCATTTTCATTTTATAGTTTTTATAAATCCATGTGTATTTAAATATCTTAATTTTAGAATCAATCGATTTTTTTCTCGAAAACGGCTGAATAGTGCGCCCTATTACTGTTACACTCCTAGTCATGACCTACACGTGTGCCAAAGATGGATCAAATCGGTGAGTCACACATCTGACCCTCTCCTTGTCAGTGAAAACAGGAAATATTGTTTCATTCCAACAAAAACTTTTGATATGGTTCTACCAAAGCAATATTTTTCTAAATGAAGTGAGATACCGTGAGACCGAAAAAGGCATCAGTCAAAGCAGGTCATGAACAAAAAGACGCATGTCTTAGCTCCTAAATTTGATTTTTTTTTAGGAACTAAGAAAAGACTTTTTATTCATGATATATTTTTTTGGATCTCATGCTAATTTTACTCAATACCATTAATTAGCCGCGTGAGTGTTCAAACCACTATGTGAGCTTAAGACGCCCATGTCTTGACAATCGAAACATCTTCAAAATTGTAGTTTAGTATGGAGGAGTCGCATGTGTTAAACATGAACTATTGTAAAAAAAAAATTGATTAACCAAGCAGCCAGTATAATGAAAATCCTATAAAATTGAAAGGCGATTTTAGGTAAAAAAATTAATAACTATGTTTTTCAAAACAAAAGCCGCCAGACTTGCCGTTATTGAAATAAATTGTAGTAAGGTATCTTTTATTTATTCTACTTACTGCTTTGGATTGAAGTATAGATTTTACTCACCTGAAAATAAAACAAAATAAATGGTTAATACCAAGCTTACATTAAAATATATTTTTCTAATCATCAAGATGGTGGCAACCGTTACTTTTACGACGTTACCTTCACACGTCGAAAATGTTCGTAATTTTTTGTTTGTACATATGTAACAAATGTACATAAAACAATTAAGTAATTGTGGTAAAAACATAATAAGAGTTTTATTCTGTGTACTTTTCTTAATTTATTTATACAGGACGATCCAGAGTTCAGGATCGAATTTTCAGGTCAAAATAACACTTCTTTTATCTGTAAATGCACCAAATACGGTCCGTAGGTTAAATTCAACTTTGTAGGAAAATGGTGGGTGGGTATGTCCGAAATGCGAGCAAGAAGAGGAGACCCTAGGACACATCCTGTATGAATTTGAGTCACTCAAACAACTCGGGTGGTCCGTATTCGGAGAGGAGTGGCCAGATTGGTCACAACTGGGCAACACTCCACACGGCCAACACAAGAATTCACAAGAAGTTTGGGTTGGCTTGAGGAGTAGGGCTCAGGAGGTGGCACAAAGGACCAACGAATGGTCTAAGTGTTGCGACCATTTGCTCGCCCTCCACAATCCATTATCATCACGGTTAGTGGGCCTTATAATATAACCAGCAGAACATACACCAGGCTTAGTAATAATATAAATTAATTTATTAGAAGACAAAGTACCTATATACATATTGCTTTTTACCTTTCGCCCCTGTTTAAGTGGGATAGTGACCACCCATCTTCCTAGGTTTCAATACGATTTAGTCCACAAAATCCAGTACAGGGTGGTATATAATCTTATGACTTCTTCAATACAACGACAAAAAGTTCTTTAACCGAACAGTTTGAAGGTTAATTCCAAATTTATAAGGAGGATGGTGGGTGGGCCCTAATTAACTTATATAAAAATTAATAAAAACACAAAAATAAAGATCATTACTAAAATTCACGCTGGATAATATCATACCCAGGTTATTCTATACAGGGTCCTGCATTTCACCTCCCGTCTTCTATAGTTCAGTAATTAATTAAGTTAGGACTTTGATATTTTGCAGAATAACTTTCATTATTACTGCGACCACAATTCAAGAGTTTTTAGGCAGGTTGATTGACAACACAGATGGGCAATTAAAGGGTTGGGAGAATTATTGGTGAACCCACGTATCTGGATTTTTTCCAAAATAAATTACCAAATTTATGTCAAAATTTACCAATAGCTACAAGGGATACAATGTGGCTTCAACAGGATGAAACCCCAGCACATTATTCATTACAAGTCAGGGATCATCTCAACACAACCTTCCCAAATCGGTGGATTTTTTAATGTGGGGCTACGTTAAGGAAATCGTTTATCAGGAACCTCCGCCCACACCAGAAAACATGCTGCAAAAAATTGTAAATGCATTTCAAAGCAGTGCACCCGACCTATTACGAAGAGTGCCAAGTCATTTCATACTCGTCTTTGTTTGTGCCTCCAAGAGAACGGAATACATATCGAACATGAATTCTAGTAGGTCATTAATTAAAAACAAATGGTGATGTGGTCATCATGTTACTTTCTCCGACTTGATGGTATCATAGCCATTTATATTTACGTTTTCATGGTTTATTTTCAATTGGAATCATATTTTAAATGTACAACGAGCGTTGTGTAAACTCGGATGAAACTGACGTTTAAAACGTCAAAATTATGAAAGATGGAAAAATTATACTTCAAATTGAAAAACATCAGTTTGTTCAAAAACTAAAGGGATTTTGAAAAAGAATTAATCTTTATAAATCGTTGATTTTAGTATTCTCTACAATTATTATCAACATAAATTTGCTGTAACTATTATCGTTTTATAATTATAAACCAAAAATTAAAAAAAAAAAAAAAAACATTTTCTTCTCGAATAAAAATGATTTTATGAAAAATGTTTTTAAGCAAAAGATGTTCATTTTTTTGTTGTCTTCAAGGTTTGTTTAAATGTTTTGTGATATTTTACATATTTAAGAAAATATTGGCAAAAAACAAAAAACAGTTAAGGTAAACACCCACTTCCGGTGTACAAAATTTTACCAAAAGCTTTTCAGTTCTTCAGATTATCAAATAAGATGGATGTTCAAAGTTTCATATCAACTGCTCTATTAGTTTTTGAGATACAGCGCGCACCTATAGACACACACACAGCACACACACACAGACACATTTTTTTCTTCCAGATATCGTCGAAACGGTATCTAGGGACCCCAAAACGGACATTTCCGTAAAAAAAATGTTTGAAAAAAATCACGATCACAATACTTTCTCGTACTTCGTAACGGAGAAAGTAAAAAGCATATATTTATGTAATGTTTTTATGAAATGTTTGTAATACAAAACTTGAACGATATATAATAGGTTTAGGCGAAGATCTTACGAGATAATAATTGTAATAAGAAAACATGTTATGTCAATAAATTGTTTTTCAAGGCCACCTTCGAGTTTTATTCAATAAAATGGCCACTAGAATAGTTGATAAAACTAGTTTTCTGCAAATAACTTTTAATGTGTTAGAAATTGCGATAGGGTTGTAATTAGGAAAAATTGTTTTTCAATTCCTCATGGAATGACATTAAAATGTATAGGGGCTCCAATTTAAAATAAGAAAAATAAAGTGGTTTAAAGTTTGGAAAATTTTACACTAAATTGGGGACACCCTGTATGATTCATATCAATTAAATTTGGTTAACGGGACTATTAGACCTTATTTAACAAATACCTTGTATGATTTTATTAACAAGGCACCATTTTTATTTTTTATTAATTACAAAAAAATGGTGCAAAGTGATTTTTTTAGTTTTGATTTCTTTTTACTGATTTCACTAAAACGATTTTTATCAAATTTTAGGGGTATGTAGGTAACCATAAAAGGTACCCAAATAAGCAATAAAATATACAGCATGTAATCTAAAAAGATATATCATGACAACGTCAAACTTTTTTGAGACACCTAGTATAATCAAAAATATTTTCCTGAAATACGCCTTAGGATACAAAAAAAGTCTGCAAAATATCAAAATCCAAACTTAATTACTAACTGAGCTATAGAAGACGGGAGGTGAAATGCAGGAACCTGTATATTAATTATAAATTCGATATTTCAAAGTTCAAACCTTCCAAAAATATTAATTCAGATGATTGATGATTTTGGCGCCGACTGTTTGTAGCTATATCCTTCAGGACGATGTATGAACAATATTTCCAAAGTTCATATTTTGTAAGCTTATATTGGTCCTAATAAGTCAGGAAATGAACTATAATTGAAAATAATTGAAAAACAAATAATGTGGGCCGCAAAGGGTTAAGGGTTATGTGAGGACACGCGTAAATCTCATAATGTACAGGGTGACACAAAAAACAGGAAATTCTAAAAAAACAAACAAACAAAATACACCCTTAATTAAAATTGAAAACCCTCACTTGTTGCAATAAAGACGAAAAGTTGCATAAATATACAGTGCGCGTCTAAAGGATGGAATAAATTAAGTAAAACCAAAATCGAACACGTCTATTTTCTTTTTGGTAAAAATACACATTTTTGCATAAAGTCGATTTTCAACCATCATTTGTTTTTGAAAACTCCCATTTTTTTCTTCTTTTAATTAGCGAATTGACAGTATAAAATTGTTGCCATTTTACATAAAAAAGTTTTCGAGTAAATGACAAATGGGTGTGAGAAACCGTAAACCAAGTAAAATTAAGTAAAAACGTCATCAGATTTAGTTTTTCTAGGTTTTTAAGTTGGCAATGGCAGAAAGCGATTAAGTTGGCAACACCAATAAGACCCGCCCACCGCTTTACCAATTGCCAATAAGATTCATCCGTTTTGGAACATACATGTAAGAATGGTTGCCCATAGCAAGGCTTCGTAGACATGTTAATAACAATGTGTCACGTTTCCCCACACCAACGTTTCAAGAAACAAAACGGTACGTAACTCATTGATGTGAACCTAGCGCCCGACATTAAAAAAGTTGGACTTTTTTAACGTAGATCGATTGTACCTCGTTTGTACCGCTATTAATTTTGTACCTCAAAGACAAAAAGTTATTAAACAATAAAAAATGGCCAGCCCCCAACTTACACATATTCAAATTTGGTTTATGCCATTCGAAAGACAATCGTTCGTACCCCTTTGTACCTCTTTTTTATTTGTTTGTACCTCAACGATACCGGAAGTACAGGCTTTTAAATTTTTTTAAATTAGGAGGCGATCTTAGTCAATTTTTAAGATATCACAAAGCGACTAAGTGGAATCGAAAGAGAATCGTTCGTACCCGTTTGTACCTCTTTTTAAATTGTTTGTACCTCAAAGACACCTGAAATACAGGCTTATAAAAATTATTCAATTCTTAAGAGGCGATTTTAGTCAATTTTCAAGTTTTTAAAAGCCTGTACTTCCGGTACCTTTGAGGTACAAACAATTTAAAAAGAGGTACAAACAGGTCAAACGATTTTCTCTCGAATGGCAAATTTGAATATATGAAAGTTGGGCGCTGGCCATTTTTTTATTGTTTAATAACTTTTTTGTCTTTCAGGTACAAACGAACTTAATAGCGGTACAAACAGGTACAAACGAAGTACAATCGATCTACTTTAAAAAAGTCCAATTTTTTTAAAGTTGGGCGCCAGTTTCAAATCGGTACGTAACTCTTACTATTAGTATAATGGCACATTTTATTGCTACACAAAAAAATGAAGTATTAATTCTCATCAGATGCATGGATAAGGGCCGCTTTTACAATAGTCGGTTAAATTAAGGTTAACACTATCTCCGGACTAAATGCGAAAATACGCTTTTACAATGCCTAGTTAAAGCAGGGTTAGGGTTAAGAAGCAGATAATTCGCAGTTATCTTATCCGGTGCTTGGAGCAGAAGATTAATCTCGGTTAACTCGCAGGCAATGCGCACAGCAAGCACACACACCATACCGGCATTATAGCGATCTACAATCGGTATTACATTCAGGGGCGGTTAGAGACTGCGCAACCGCATGTATCCGCAATGCTGCCAACGCTGGCGTTTCGGGAGAAAATCTATCTAAGCGTTTGTAAAAGGCAGCGTGCGTTAACTGAGAGATAAACGAAGAGATTAGTTAAAGAGGGTATAAGTTAACCATCATTTATGCGACAATTGTAAAAGCGGCCCTAAGACTAGAAATTGTAGGTATTGGAGTGAGGTAAATCCTCATAGGATGGTCGAGGCGTATACTCCACCCGTAGAAATTGAATGTGTGGGCTGGAATAATTGATAATAGAATGGTAGGGCCTTTCTTCTTTGAAGGAACCATGAGAGGAGAAAGATATTTAGAGTTTTTACAAAATGACCATGTTCCAACAACAATGTTCCTGACCTTCCAGACAAAACAATATGGTTTCAGCAATTATGCGCGCACTGTTCGACAATTTCTGGACAATTGCTTCTCGAATAGATGGATTGGCAGACGAGTACCGAGGCCCGCGAGGTCCCCAAATCTTACACCCCTTGATTACATTTTATAGGGTTATTTAAAGTTCAAAGTCTACGTCAACAGATCTCAAAATTTAGTTGAACTACAACAACGCGTGAAATGCGTAGAATTAGCCCGGAAACGATTTAAACTCGAGAAGAATTTCTGCATGGCCTTGCGTATTGTGAAGAAGTCGATGGCTGGCACTTTGAACAGTAACTTAATTTAACATTTGTATTTGCTTGACAAAGGAGTTTTTGTTTATTTTGTGTTAACAGTAAAATTTACAGTTTCTCACTTTTGCCATTTACTCGAAAAATGTTGGAAACATTTTTACCAGTTCGACAATGAAAAGATCTCTCAAAATCAAGAAGAAAAAATGTTATAAAAAAATGGGTGACACTATTACTAAAAAAACAAATAACGGTTAAAAATAAACTTTCACGCATAATGTGTTTTATCAAAGAAAATAGACGTGTTCGAGGATTTTTTCCCAAAATATTTTATTTCGGTTTTACTGAATTTATTCCATATTTTAGGCGCGCACTGTATATATATTCAACCTGTTCGTAACTCTGCAAGCAAGTCTTTCAAAGGCACTGAACCATGATTATCAAGTGGCAAGGTTGCCTTTGCACGAAGCTCAACGTCAAAAGTGCCCGTTTCTGTCCCACCCAGTACTATTTTCTGGCGTTGTTTTAACAACGTTTTTCATCAAAAACTGATAATGAACTTTCTCTTTTCGTATTATTAATGAAAATTGGAAGAATGAATGTGTAATTGCATTTTTCTTTCAATCTATTTGCGTACAGAAAATAAAACCCGCATTAGCGTCGCGGTCGGATAATGGGATTTTGAGTGGTATTGCAAGCATTAAATTATGTAGCTTTGTATATGACAGGATTCATAAAACACATTTCGGAATCCGCCTTGTAACTTATACCATCCCGTTTGTACGCTCATCTTCCAGCATAATTATTCGTGTTGCATAGCTGAATACGGACTCGGAAGAAGCTTCCCTCAATTTCCATATAAAAGCTATTTATGTTAATGGCGCGGCCTGTACAAGAATGCATAATATGAAATTCATTGCGTTTTTATAAATGTTAATTGAATTAATCTTCCGGCGCCGACGTCGCAGTTATATATTCTTAACGTCCGAATCGATAGCCGTTAAAGTTGCATGTGCTAAACTGGCGAACAGTTGAATTACGTATTTTGGCAGGCCGAAAGATATTGTAATCAATATAACTGACCTACATGCGAGGGGAATAGTCTAAAATCAGTCATTCGCATAAATTCGAAGCAATCGATTCTCTGCAATGCTTCACGTGATTTGTAGCATGATCTGATACTGCTGACTAGGCAATGTTTCCTAGACAGATCAGTTCTGTTTAAGATGCAAATATTAGAATTTACCTAGCTCTACAAATTTATATTATTATCGTGTGAGCCATAAAATTTGGTTTCAGAGTTGGCTGTGGAATAAATGAGATACGTCATGAAACTAGATTAGTTCAATTGAATTAGATTAAAAAAAATGAATTAATCGCAGACATGACTGCTACGTTTTTCTCTTTCAGGCATGGCCAACTCAGAAACAAAATTCTGTGGGTCACGCCTTAGAATTATAGAATTAGTTCAGATGAAGTCTGGTGTGTAGATATTTTCGGGGGGGTGTTATGACTGATCTTTCTCCAGCTAATAATTTAACATCAAATATTTTTTTTTGGAAACACATGAAATATTATTCTTTAAAATTTCGGGGAATATACGCCACTGGATGAAGCCACAGTTTGTGTTTGTTTTGAAGTGAACATTCGTGCTAGTCTTATTATAAAGTTTTTAATGGAGTTTTAGCAAGTAACAGACTCATCAATTCAATATTAAAAATTAATTAGTAAACAGACAGATTTATCTTGCAATTCTGCAGTGTTTAATTTAATTCAAAATTAAAAGTTCGCTTATAAGAAAGGAAGAATGGAGAATGAGGATTTAAATTTAGACCAATGTACAGTCAGAGAAAATACAAATGCGAAACCCGCTCGGCGAGGGAATGCTGCCGCATGTCGGTGCTTAGTTCGGTCGAAACCAGTCAGTCCCTGTTTAAAATCCATTTATGAGGTAATAAAAGGGTATCCCGATATAAGATGGTCAAAATGCCACCCGACACAGATTTTTAAATAAATATGAAAATATCATTAGTTGTGACCTTAACCAAAGTAGTCGTAAGCCGTATATCAAAAAAACCCCGACATGACCCGGGAAGCACCAAATTGAAATTTTTCAAAGTCATTTTATGTTTTTATAAATGTATCAACAATTGAAATAAATTTAGGATAGATTGAAACATATTATATTCACGCTATACGGCACGGAATAGTGTGGCCAAAATACGTGGCTTTCAAAAAGTTTGACTTTTAGGATATATAGGGGTCTATTATGGTTACTCTTTAAAATTAATTTCATATTATACAAGGTATTCCAAACGCCCTAAAATATCAAAGTTGTGTTTTTTTAAATGGAACACCCTGTATTTTAATAAAACCTTTAATAAAATTATCGGATTAAAATCAAAATCTTGGATTTGATTGCAAAAATTTTGTGTTTAAGGTCCAAAACCATGAATTCTATGGTCCAAATTTGAGATTTTACATAACATTCCTAGATTATAATGCAAATTTTTGATTTTAGGACTCAAATTCTGCGTTTAAGAGTCAAAAACTTGGATTTGATGTTCCAAATGCCAGATTTTAAATGCAATTGATCAATTGAATACAAATATTGGATTTTGGGTCTCAAGTTCTGCGTTTAGGGACCAGAAACTTGGATTGAAAGTTTCAAATTAGAAATTTTACATATAATTATCAAATTAAAATCCAAACTTTGGATTTTTCAACGCAAAGTTTGCGTTTAAAAACCATGGATTTTATGGTCCAAATTCGAGATGTTTATTGAAATTCTTGTATTAGAATCAAAATTTTGAATTTTAAGTCTCAAATTCTGCGTTTAGGGGCCAAAAACTTAGATTGAATATTTCAAATTTCGGATTTTACATATGATTATCAAATTAAAATCCAAATTTTTAATTTTAGGTCACAAATTATGCGTTTAAGATCTAAAATCGTGGTTCAAATTGGAGAATTTTCATGAAATTCTTGGATTAGAATCCAGAATCAGTACAAAGTATTGTACTCAGCAAATAGATTTTTTTTTAGATTTTTAACCTGTATATTCGATTTTTTTTTGTCAACATTTTTTATTATTAGGCCCAAACATTATTTATTTTGGCCTAAATTTAATTGGTAAAATTTTCGACTGTTTGGTCCTGATTTTTAATTTTTAAATTTTTGGCTGTATTTTCGATATTTTTGGTCAAAATATTTTATCTTTGTATTTTTTTTTTTTTAGTATTCTAAATATTCTTTATTTTGACCTAAATTTTCGATTTAATTGTTCAAATTTTTGATTCTTTGGTCCGCATTTTTTTATTTTTCGGGCCGAAATTTTAATTCTAGTTCCAAATTTTTGATTTGATTTTGATTAAAATATCTATAACCTGAATTATTGATTTATATGCGAGATTTTTTAAATTTTTTCCGGTATTTTCGAGTTTTTTTTGTTGAAATTTTCGATTTTTACTTTCTCCGTTACGAAGTACGAGAAAGTATTGTGATCGTGATTTTGTTCAAAATTTTTTTTTACGGAAATATCCGTTTTGGGGTCCTTAGATGCCATTTCAACAATTTCTGGAAAAAAAAAAATGGTGCCTGTGTGTGTGTGTGTGTCTGTCTCAAAAACTAACAGAGCAATTGATATGAAACTTTGAACATACGTCTTATTTGATAATCTGAAGAACTGAAAAGCTTTTGGTAAAATTTCGTACACCGGAAGTGGGTGTTTACCTTAACTGTTTTTTGTTTTTTGCCAATATTTTCTTAAATATGAAAAATATCACAAAAACATTTAAACAAACATTAAAGACAACATCTTTTGCTTGAAAATATTTTTCATAAAATCATTGCTATTCGAGAAAGAAATTTTTTATTTTTTTTTTAATTTTTGGTTTATAATTATGAAACGTTTAGTTACAGCAAATGTAAGTTAATAATAATTGTAGAGAATGCCAAAATGAACAACTTCTAAAGAATAAGTTTTTTTCGAAATCTCATTAGTTTTTGAGTAAACCGAGTTCTTTTAATTTGAAGTATAATTTTTCCATTTTTTATAATTTTGACGTTTTAAACGTCAGTTTCACCCGAGCTTACGCAACGCTCGATGTGCATTTAAAATATGATTTAAATTGAAAATAAACCATGAAAACGTAAATATAAATGATACCATCAAGTCGGAGAAAGTAACATGATGGCCACATCACCATTTTTTAGCCTGCATTTGTTATCTTTAGGGCCGAATTTTCTATGCAATGTCTAAATTTTCTAATTTCTGGCCTACATTACAAATTTGTATTATTATTTTTCTAATCTTTTGACCTAAATTTTTCTTTACTAACTTCTCAATTTTATTGTCAAAATTTTCGATTTTTTGGTCTGCATTTTTGGTTTTTCGTTTAAACTGCGTTTATTATCTTTAGGTCCGAGTTTTCGATGTTTTGTCTAAATTTTCGACTTTTTGGCCAACATTGTAGATTTTTCTGTTCTTTTATCTTTTACCGTAAAATTTTCTTTATTTGCCTGTTAAAATTTTTCTTTCCTTGGTCCACCATTTTTATTTTTATGCCAGAATTTTAGATATTTGGTCTAAATTTTTATCGAATATTTTAGATTTAAAGTCTGTTTCTTATCCAATATTTTAGATTTTTTAACTTGGATTATTGATTTCATTCCGTGATTTGTTTTTATTTTTTGGCTATTATTTTCGGATTTCTGATCAGAAACTTATTTTTGGCAAATTATTTTGCTTCTACCTAAATTTTTAATTTTTTGTTTGGGTTTTTTATTTTCAGATCAGGATTCTTGATTCTTTTTCTCATATTTTACATTTTTGTATTTTCGATTTTTTTGTTCCAATTCTTTTCATTTTTCATTATTTTGACCAAAATATTCGACTGGTTTGTAGAAATTTTCGATTTTTTGTCTGTATACGCCCGAGTTTTCGATGTTTTGTCTAAATTTTCACCTTTTTAGGCCCTACTTTTTTGGCCTATATTTTGTATTTTCGATTGTTTTGGTTTCAATTTTAGTCGACTGACATTTTCGATTCGTTTGTTAAAAATCTTGAATTTTTGGTCTACCACGTTGATTTTTGGGTACGAATTTTAGATTTTAGGTCTTAATTTTTTATTTTTTTGTCCCATATTTTAGATTTTCTTAACTTGAATTATTGATTTTATTGTGCGATTTTCTTTTTAATTTTAATTTTTGCTATTATTTTCGAATTTCTCGTTGGAACTTATTTTAAGCTAAAAAGAGTTATATTTGGGGCTGAAAATGGCAAATGATTTTTCTTTTGCTTGTATTTTAAATTTTTTAGTCTGCATTTTTATTTTTAAACCAGGATTTTTTATTTTTTCGGTCGATATTTCAGATCTTTTTTGTTCCAAATTTTTGATTTTTTGACCAAAATATTGTATTTATTGTTTATTCCACGTATTTACATAACATCAAATTGTAGAAACAAAAATCTACTGAAATTCCGATCATACGTGGGAAAGGCAGAGTTCATTCCATTGATGATCTTCCACTCGTACCTGTTACCTTCATGGTGTACTTTATATTTAATATAATATGTGCAATATTTTGCTTCTTCTTGCCTTATTTGGAGGCATTTTTGTCCCGAGGGAAATTTATTTGACTTTAAATGTCTAAGAAAATAAATGGTTCTTTGTTTCTCCAAAAAAAAGGGGGGTATTATATAAGTGGCTCTGCCATCAACATGTTCCACGAGCCGTCACTGGTAAAGATATAAGGTATTTGAAATTAAAAAAAAAAAGAATCTAAACTCAACATAAACATACTGTTAATCTATTATTAATTTGATAAAATTTTGCTGCTGAATTGTTGATAAATATATACAAAATATCGTAAAAAGATTAGTTATTCAAATTTTTCAAGATGACGCACCAAACATTGAAACAACATTAACTAAATAAAATTTTCTGTCACTTGATCGGTTCAGGGCGAAAAAAAATGGTTAAACCTAATAAAAACATGAATACCCTAAATAACCTTTTATTTGGGTAAAAAATATATGTGAATTTTTCAGATTATTATAATAATTTTAAGTGATTAAAAAAATAAAAACTTATTTTTCGAAGGTTTCAAGGTCATATCTTGGCAAAAATGGGATTATTTACACGAAACTGAAATAAAATTATTAATACCAAAATATTACCAATAATTTTAAATAAAATTACTCTTTAATTGATAAATATATAAAAAATATCAATATAACGTAAAGATTTTAGTTATTCAAATTTTTTAAAATGACGCACCAAAAATTGGAAAATGAAAAAAATCACAGATATGGAGTCCGTCACTCGATCACTTAGGGGCGAGAAGGGAACTAGGCGTGTAAATTTTATTACCTAATAATTCTATTTTAAGCAGGGACTGACCGGTTTCGACCGAACTAAGAACCGACATGCGGCAGCATTCCCTCGCTCAGCAAGTTTCGCATTTGTATTTTCTCTGACTGTACCAGTGGGAAAGAAATCATTAAATAAGGGATGCATGAAATATGCTTTTCTTAATTTAGCGGAAATTATGATATAACAAATCATTAAAAGTAATAGAAAATACAGAAAACTGTATTTTATTTATCCCTAAAAATGAAGTACCACGTAGTAACTGCCGCCACCCTCATGTTCCTATACCGGTATTATCTTTCTTTGTGGAAATTACGATGATTGTAAAAAATAATTTGAGACGCGTGACAAACAAAGCAATCGATTCCACGTAGCTGCCATTTTCGCGAAGAATCACGCACGAGTTCTTTTATTTCTCGCATGGGGTAAATAACACCAACCCTAATCCCAGGGAGTTAGGGTTATTCAACATGTGGATTATTTTCAGATTTTTTCATTCTGAAGATTCATTAGTTTGCGGCCTTATCCGCGAAATTTATGGCTCAGCGAAATTGTGTCGCGCCCTTAACAAATTGCCTTTTGTTAATTGTTTACAACCCTGGAGCCCTAGTCATTCCCAGTGACATAACAAATTAACTGATGTTTATTAAACCTCAGAGATACACACATTAATACAGCCGTGGATTTATGTATATAGTTAATTTTGAATTATTGTCGGTTCGTCCTTAATTAATCTAATGTCGTGGGTGAATATAAGTTTCAGGAGGGTATTAATTGATATTATTTATTATGCCATCGCTTCATTATCGTGTTTTCGGTGGTTATATATAGTGTGTAGATTGTTCGCATTTCAGAGATCCGATCATGCTGATATCGCAGGGATTTACAAGTAACTGGGGTGGATTCTACAGGAAATCCAGAAACTATTTGGGTAAAGTGTTTATATTGATTGAGTTGTTTAGTAACAAATAGAATAATCGCGGATTGGGAATATTAAATCATTAGATACAGAATTAAATTGTTGCTTGACCTTAAGAAATTGAAAAAACATTTGCTACAAAAATAGGACTTTCTGAAGTTATTTCAAATAGGTGCTACTACTTTATTCCATAAAGATTCAAAAATATCTCCTTCCTCAATTACTAGATACTCATATTTTATGGCGTTTAAATCTAGTAAATAGTTAATCGTCATAAACAGTGATCTAACTAAAGCTTTCAGGGTGTCACATAATATATTTACTTCTAATGAAATTGTCAGTATTCGGACTTGATTATAATCTTATTTCATATTTATCCAACAGGAAAAAATTTGTGAGGTGTCAATCATTCGAATATATAGCTACTAGTGGGATCCCCCAAGGTTCGATCCCTTGTTTTTTCTCCTACGTCAATGATGTTCCGAAATTAAATTTTAGTTACATAATGTATGCAGATGACATAAAAGTCTATCGCACAATTACCAATTCTGCAGACAGTGTAATCCTCCAAAATTACATATCCGTTTTAGTGGATTGGATGCATTAAAAATGACAGAGCTCTACACTGACAAGTGCAAGATTGTATTATTCGGTAGAAAACATAGTAGCATACTACAAGTTTTAGGTTCATCCTTAGATCGAGTAGATAATTTTCGTAATCTTGGGATACTTAAAGATCACTATCAAAGTATTGTTTCTGACTACCAAAAGATTCTTAGATTTATACTACGCAATACTAAAATGTAAATTTCCTTTTTGATCACTTAAAGTATTGTTTCTGACCAGTGGCGGCTCGTGGAATATGTTGATGGTAGAGAACTTTGACCACAACAAAAATTCCTCAAAAAATCAAAAATTTCAGCGTATAATTAAATCATTGAGAATGGCCAAAGGTCGAAACTAGTCGGAGAGACAAATAAAAATAGTGAAACAAAACCAAGTGTTTTAATTAATCAAAATTATAAATAATTCAGGTTAAAAAATCTAAAATGTAGGACAAAAAATCAAAAATTTCGACCAAAACGTCGGGCCAGAAAATTGAACATGCGGAAATAACGAATATTTCAAAAATGTAGGTCAAAATAAAGAATTATTCATTTAAATGCGAGATTTTTTACCGGTATTTACGAGTTTTGCCTGTTAAAATTTCCGATTTTTTGGTCTGCATTCTTTATCTTTAGGCCCGAGTTTTCGATATTTTGTCTAAATTTAGGACAAAACGTCAAAAACTCGGGTCTAAAAATTAAAAATGCAGACCAAGAAATCCAAAATTACAACAAACGTATTTAATATTTTGGCCAAAAAATAAAAAAATTGGAACAAACCTAAAATATCGGCAAAAGATTAAAAAAATCTGATCTAAAAATAAAAATGCAGACCAAAAAATTGAAAATACAAGCAAAAGAAAAATAATTTGCCATTTTCAGCCCCAAAAATAACTCATTTTAGCTTAATATAAGTTGGAAAATTCGCACAATAAAATCAATAATTCAAGTTAAGAAAATCTAAAATATGGGACAAAAAATAACAAATGAAGACCAAAATTCTAAAATTCGTTCGTAGAAATCAAAGTGGTGGATAAAAAAATTATTTTTTTAACAAACAAATCAAAAATATAAGCGAAATAAAGAAAATTTCGGCCAAAAAAGTTAAAATATACAATAGGGATAAAAAGGTGAACATTTGACAAAACATCGAAAATGGGCGTAAAGATAAAAATTGCAGACAAAAAAATCGAAAATTCCCACAAACCAATCGAATATTTTGGTCAAAATAAAGAAAAATATAAAATACAGAAATCTAAAATATGGGCTAAAGAATCAAGAATCCGGATCTAAAAATAAAAACGCAGACAAAAAATCGATAACTTAGGGAGAAGCAAAATAATTTGCCACCAAAAATAATTTTCTGACCAAAAGTTCGAAAATAATAGCCAAAAAAATAAAATAAAAAAAATTCACGATATGAAACCAATAATCCAAGTTAAAAAATCTAAAATATAGGGTAAACAAAATAGACAAATATTCGATAAAAAAAATTGGACCAAAAATCCAAAATTCTGGCCCAAAAATAAAAATGGTGGACCAAGAGAAGAAACATTTTAACAGACAAATAAAAAAAATAATAATAAAAATTTAGGATAAAAGATATATAAAAAAATAAAAATCTACAATGTTGGCCACAAAGTTGGAAATTTGGACAAAACATCGAAAACTCGGGCCTAAAGATAATAAACGCAGAGTAAAAAATCGAAAATTTCAACAAACAAAACTCGAAAATACCGGAAAAAATAAAAAAATCTCGCACATAAATCAATAATTCAGGTTATAGACATTTTACCCAAAATCAATTCGAAAATTTGGAACTAGAATTCAAAATTCAGCCCGAAAAATCAAAAATGCGGAGCAAAAAATAAAAAATTTTAACAATTAAATCGAAAATTTAGGTCAAAATAAATGATTATATTTGTTACTAAACAACAATCGATAAATAAAAAAGTGTTAATTTCGAATTTCCTTTTTTTAATCTGCCAAAAAACAATCGAAAACAATGGCAACAAGCCAACAACTTTCTAAAATTACTTAGAATAGATGCTACTATGTGGTTTCATAAAATCCCCAAAAGATATCTTCCCCTAACTACAAGGTAATTGTGTTCATTTCTAAGTTTAAAATTTAGAAACATTTGCTTTCTAAAATTATTTAAATAGATGCTACTACGTGATTCCATAAGGATCCTATAACACCCCATTCATTCCATTATAAGATAATCCCAATTGAGCGTCCTTTTATTCATTCTAAAGATACAACTTCTGTTTTAATTATTCTAACAGAATTTAAAAAAAACATTAGCTTCAATAATAAAACTTTCTAAAGTTACCTTAAATAAATGCTTCAGTATGATTCCATAAATATCCCGAAACATCCCATTCCTAAATTACAAGATATTCCCACTTGAACATAATTTTGTTCATTCTAAAGTTACATTTTTTGTTAAATTCGTCTAATAAAATTAAAGAAACTTTTGCTACGAGAATTCAACTTTCTAAGTTACCTTAACTTGTTGCTATTACGTGATTCCATAGAAATCCCAAAACATTCCACCTCTAAATTATAAGATATTCCCACTTGAACGTCCTTGCGTTCATTTTCAAATTATAATTTTTGAAATTCGGTTAAAATAGATTGAAAAACAATAGCTACAATCAGGAAACTTTCTAAAAGTAGTCAGAATAGATGTAACCACGTGATTTCATACAAACTCCAAAATTTTCCATTACCTTAATTACAAGATAATCCCACTGTGCTAATTTCCAAGTAATTTTTTTTGAAATTCCGTTAAACTAAAAAAAAATGCTACAAGAGTACAGCTTTCTGAAGTTACTTCAAACAGATGTTACTACGTAATTCCATAAAATCCCCAAATACCGAGATAATACCACTTAAACGTCAGATTCCAAAATTACATTTTTAAAATTCGGCTAAAAAAAAATTAAAAACAATGGCCACAAGCCTGAAACATTCTAAAATTACTTAAGAGTAGATTTCATAAATACTCTAAGATATCCCTTCCCTTAATTATAAAATAAACCGTACTTGCGTTAATTTCAAAGTTGCAATTTTTGGTACTCGGCTAAAAAAATTGAAAAATATTTGCTACAAGAATGAAACTTTCTAAAGTTAGGTTAAATAGATGCTAGTGATTTCATAAATATCCCAAAATAACATATTTTATTTGGCGTTAAAAAAATTGAAAAACAATGGCAACAAGCTTAACACTTTTTATAACGACTTAGAATAGATGCTACCACGAGATTTCATAAAAATCCTAAAAGCTCCCTGCTCTTAATTACAAGATAGTCGTACTAGAACTTCTTTATTTTAATTTTCAAGTTACATTTTTGAAATTCGGCTAAAACAATAAAAATTATTTGTTAAAGAATAAAACTTTCTGAAGTTACTTCAAATAGATGCTACTACGTGATTCCATAAAATCTCCAAATACCCCCTCCATCAATTACAAGATAATCCCACTTAAATGGCAGTGTTCATTTCGAAATTATTTTTTTTTTAAATTTGACTAAAAAAAAAACAATGGCAGCAAGCCTGAAACTTTGTAACATTACTTAGAGTAGATGCTACTACGTGATTTTATTATATGTATACTCCACAATATCCTGTTTCTTAATTACAAGATAATCCTACTGGAACGTACTTGTATTAATTTCAAAGTAACATTATTTGGTACTTGGCTAAAAAAAAAAAATTTAAAAATATTCGCTCCAAGAACGAAAGTTTCTCAAGTTGGTCCAAATAGATACCACTACATGATTCCATTAATATCCAAAATTACCTGTCTTCTCAATTACAAAATAATCCCACTTAAACGTCACAGTGTTCATTTCGAAGTAACATATTTTAATTTCCATTAAAAAGAATTTAAAAACAATGGCAACAAGCTTAAAACTTTTTATAATGATTTGGAATAGATGCTACCACAAGATTTTATAAAAATCCTAAAAGATCCCTTCTCTTAATTACAAGATAATCCGACTGGAACATCCTTGTCTTAATTTTTAGTTACATTTTTGAAATTCGGCCAAAGAAATTGAAAACTATTTGCTACAAGAATAAAACTTTCTGAAATTACTTCAAATAGATGCCACCACTTAAAAATCCTTAAAAACCCCATCCGTCAATTACAAGATAATCGCACTTAAACGCCCTGGTGTTTATTTTATTTTTTTAATTTGGCTAAAAAAAGTTATTTTAAATAGATGCTACTTTAGATTACATAAATCCTAAAATACGTCTTCCCTCAATTAGAAGATAATCCCATGTTATAGTATTAATTCCGTAGTTACATTTTTTTTTAATCCGGTTAAAAAATATTTAAAACAATGGCTATAAGTATGAACCTTTCTAATATTACTAAGAGTAGATGCTACTACGCAATTAAAAAAAGAGAAACAATGACAATGACTTAGAATCAGTGACGGGCCTCATAAATTCAGTGGGGCTCAAAGCTTAGCTGTGAAAATGAAAAAAAAAAATTGATTCACAATAAAAATAATTAATAATTTAGCAGTATTATCTAATTAAATTGACAAATGAATATTTGCCAATTGCCAGATATGACGGGTTTTACGGGTCGCAACCCTATCGGTCATATTCCGAACCATATTTTCGCAACGCAGTAGTGTACAAGGCGGGCAAAAATCGACGTTGCTATGTGGGATCTCGATAACAATGTCAACAAGAATAAAATAAATAATTGATTGACGTGGGCTGCATGTGCCGAAGTTTGCCCGTGCCTCAAATGGACTTTGATTTTTTAACATTATCTGCTTCTTGACCGCCCTTCTATCTTCTCATGCTTTTCATATTGTCTGATTCCATTTTCTTTTCACAACTCAATACAAGTAATAATATTAGTTAGATCGACTCATTAATCATTCACGTAGCGATACGTCAAGTGACAAAAAAGGGTATTGCATATTTGCATTAATTTTCTTTCGATGATTGATATAGAATTGCTCGCGAGAGAAAAAAAATTGAACGAGGCGGCGGTTTTAGGATGATTTGCCTCAAATTGCGAACGTGTTGGAACATCTCAAATCCCGATATTCCAGCCACGTCAATATGATCGTAACAGGTGATAGAACGTGGTTGCATTATTCCGATGTGCCCGGGAAAAAAGAGCACTATGAAAGACACTGTGCCCTCCGAAGCGTGTGATTCCTCTAAGGTGGTTCTGGAGGAGCTGAAAAGGCAGTCGGGCCAAACGTAGGGTAGTCCTATTTTCGCCTAGTAATCGATGCACCGTGAACACGCTTTGACAAGTTGAATTTCCTACATTTCAACAACGTTTCCTATCCTTAATCAATATGTTTACGGATGTAATCCTGAAATATCTTCCAATTTCAATTGTTTAATGAGTACAGCTCCGCATTGGTTTTACTGAATGTGTCTGAACCCAGTTTGGACATTCTTTGAATCAACTGTTTTTTTTTTGTTCACAATTTGTAATCAACTGTTTTCACCATGTATTTTACTTTGTAAAAAATTATTTTTTTATTTGCTATAATTTACTAATAGAGAATGTGTCTGTATGCAGTTAATTTTAGGCAATGGCATGCATGTATTTGTTTATTACATGGAGCGGTTAATTTTGATGGTGCCCCGTTTTGCATGTATGTTAAATATGGGAATAATGTAATTGCGTTTGTGCAATTTGCATACTCCGTCAGCATCGAAACAAAATTTTAATTGCAAATTTTGCCAACTAGTGAACTTCTGCACTCTGATAAATTTATATGAGGACGGCACAGATTGCATAAAAATATTTGCAATTTGTTCGAACTAAAGTAATAAATGACACTAGTGAGTAGATTCTGGAATCCAAAGCAAATAAAAAAATTTACATTTTTTAAACAGGGACTGAAAAGGGAACGAAATCAACCGAAACATTTGCAAGAAAAAAAACGGAGTTTAATTTTTCCCTCATTTTTTTAATACCGGTTTTTACCAATTTTTAAAAGTGTCTCCGTTAAATGCAAACACCTCGTAGATCACGTCGGAAACTGAAATAAATCACGTAGAAGCATCTATTCTCAGCAGTGGCGGATTTAGCACTTGAAAGGCCCCAAGCGCAATTACATTTTTAGGCCCCCTCTAAATATTTACTTCCCCTAGAGTGCGCATTCTACGCGCACGTTTTTTTTTATTCTGGTAGACACTATACCGGTGGTTGTAAAAAACGTTGAACATTAACCAATGTAAAATTACAACTGTCTGGCTGTATTTAAAAGTTTACTAAATCAAATCGTATTAATTATGAAAATTTGAACTAATTGTTATAAGTATTATTAAATTTTGGTTACCAATCTTGAACAGATTACAATAATTTCTGCACTGTTTGATTCTACGCTTTAAAATGTTCATTCTTTATTTTTCTGAAATTATTAAATCTCTCGTGATCTGACTAAGAAACTGGTTTCATCAAACAATGTTTACTAGGTTAAGTTTAAGTGGAAATTAAGGGCGGTGGGTGGCCCCTATCCCACCCTCCTATCCTTAGGACACAAACGAGGGTTTCGCAAGTGTCGTAGGAACCTCGTTTTTTGAGTCCTGCACAGGTAATTGAACACATTTCAATGCCCTTTAGGTGGATCGAGTCGACATACTTTTTCAAACTTGGTACACCTTGCAAAAGTTTTTTTTTGTCCAAAAATGTGTTTTTTTTTTGTTCGGGGGTTGAAGGGTTCAGAAAGGGATCATTCCAATCTGAGTTTACTGCCTTAAAGTAGAGCCAAAATGGGACCTTTTCCCGAAAGAATCATCAAATTTGGTTGAAAAGTCAGAGTATGTGCAAAAAACCTCAAAATGCACTTTTTCAAACGCCCATAACTTGGTGCCAAATCGTCGTAGGAACTTCGTTATTTGAGTCCTGCATAGGGAATTGATCAAATTTTAATGCCTTTATGGTGGATCGAGTCGACAAAACTGTTCCAACTCCGTAGACAACTTTCCCGAAAAAACATTCTTTTTCACAGGGGTGCTGCTAGAGGAGGGCGGAAAGGGTTACGCTTAAGTTCGCATGCATGACTTTAAAGAAGACACTTCAAAGTGTTTCGCCCTCAAAGATTCATCAAAATTGATTGAATGGCGGTTTGAAAATGGTCGAAATTTCACGAATTTCAAGTGTTTAATTTTTTTCCTTCAGTATATTTACAACGCTTTTGAAAACATTGATTCTAAGGGACGACTGTGTAGACAAGTATGATACGAAATGTATTAACTAAGATGGAAAACAATTTGTGAGATCATTTTATAATGATCCTTTAGCTTCAATAAACTGTTCAGTGTTTTTCAGAATTCCATTTGTTTGTTTTGTATTGAATAGGTAGTGACTTCACCTTGTATTTTCCTCTAAACTGTCATGTTCTTTACTTTTGGATATCAAACGACTTGTTACTGGTCGCAACTTGTATATTTCATCTGACCAACTTTCTCGTACATCCTCTTCACTTGACCAGTACAAACTTTTAATTGGATGCTTAGCATAGCCTGGTATTAATATAGCCCCAAACATGACATAAACTTCTTCTTTTAAAGTACTTAAAATATTATTTTTGCGATTTATATCAACGTTGGATTGGCTCAAGAATTTTTGAAGTAATTCTGCGTCCCAAAATAAAACTAAAGGTGTTTTAGCAAAAAAATGCTGCAGGCGATGGTTCTTTTGGAGTGCATGTTTTAATTGGGCATATTTTGTGTCCAATATAACTAGAGTGTCTTATATCTTTTTCGAGGAGGAATTTCCAGATTATCTTGATAAGTGGAAGGCACACTCTGATTTCTGATTATTATAAGTGGAATATTATCATTTTCCTCGACAAATGTATCGTTTTTATGTCGCACTTTGCAGAGGATGTTAAAGAGGCCATTTTTTTCCTTCGGAACTGTCTTTCTGTTGTTTATCCACCAGATCCGGGGAAATTTAAAGTAACCTTCACATGACGTTACACTATTCAAGGTCATACTAATATAATTACATAAAGCGCCAGTTAAGACTATATCTTTTATATGAAACATGTTTTCGAAAACGCGTATTCTTCGAAATAGCATGACAATAAAACTTCCACACTTTTTCTTAAACCTTATATAATATTTTAATAAAATAACTTCCTTCAATTGGTTTCATTTTACACACACACATTGAAAATACAAAGCTTCGAAGAAACTTCATATGACTATGTTAACTAGAGATGGGCAAAATGACTCATTTTTGTGCTGTGCTTCACTAGGTCTAACGCAGTTAAACAAGGCGACTCAGCTCTTTTGAGTTACGCCTCTTATTTGAAAATGTGAAAATATATCTACAAGGCGAAAAGCAAAAAAGTCCTCGCTTCATAATTTTATATCACAAAGTTATGAGTGTTTGAAAAAAAGTGCATTTTGTGGTTTTTCGACTAAAGTTCGAAGTTTTTCGACGAAATTGTTTTCGTTTTCCAAGGCCATATTGGAATATTATGCATTTTAGAAAAAAAAACATTTAAACAAAATGGAATCAAAATTTAATAAGGCTCACGGTCCTTTAATTGTTACTTAATTTTGTTATTAAGACTCCGCAGAACATTTGAAGACATAAAAATCATTTCTAAATGAGGCCAAACACTTACTTATGATTTTTTTTAAATTTACTATGTCTTCGATTATTATGCATTTCAGGAAAAAAATATTTAAATAAAATGGAAGAAAAACGGTCGTCTAATTGTTGTTTAATATTGTTAGCATGACTATGAAGAACTTTTATGGCCTTCAAAATCATTTGTAAATGGGGTGAAACACCAACTTTTGATTTTTTTAAATTTACCATGTCTTCGATTATTATGCATTTTAGGAAAAAAATATTAAAACAAAATGGAGAAAAAACGGTCGTCTAATTGTTATTTAATATTGTGAACATGACTATGAAGAATATTTATGGCCATCAAAATCATTTCTAAATGAGGTCAAACACTAACTTTTGATTTTTTTAATTTACCATGTCTTCGATTATTACGCATTTCAGGAAAAAAATATTTAAACAAAATGGAAGAAAAATGGTCGTCTAATTGTTGTTTAATATTGTTAATAAGACTATGAAGAACATTTGTGGCAATCAAAATAATTTCTAAATGAGGCCAAACACTTACTTTTGATTTTTTTAATGTACCATGTTTTCGAATATTTTGCATTTTAGAAAAAAATTTTTTTTAACAAAATGGAATAAAAATAAATTTAATAAGGCTTACGGAGCTCTAATTGTTATTTAATTATGTTATTAAGAGCCTGAAGAACATTTGAGGACATCAAAATCATTTCTAAATGAGGCCAAACACTTACTTATGATATTTTAAATTTATCATATTTTCGAATACTATGCATTTTAGGAAGAAAAAAAAATTAAACAAAATGGAAGAAAAATGGTGCTCTAATTATTGTTTTATATTGTCAATAAAACAACGAAGAAGATTTATAGTCTTTCAAATAATTTCTAAATAAGGTCAAATACTAACTTTTGATTTTTTTTAAGTTGACCATATCTTCAAATATTATGCATTTCAGGAATAATTTATTTAAACAAAATGGAAGAATTTAATTGTTATTTAATATTGTTAATAAGACTATGAAGAACATTTGTGGCTACGACCCCCAACAAAAATTTTGATAAATTTTGTCAAAAATGGCCAGAGGAATTGCGACAAATGTAGAAATTCGAGAATTTGGTAATCAAAATATTGCCAGGGCAAAACAATACGTGAAATTTCGGATGAATTAGATTTGGCCAAGTTAACAGTTTGGGACATACTTTTTCGTAAATGGGTTATTAGAACTGCAAATGAAGCATTTCATAAAGATTGCCTTAAAAGAAGAGTAACATTTCCTAATTATCATTTGGAGCTGCATATCCGCAGTGGGTCTAGGAAGGTATGAGGTGGTAGAAGGGACAATTAATGCAGCAAAATATAAAGAAATTAAAAAAATAGTCTTGTACCAAGCGCGAAAGATCTTCACCCAGACATTAATTTTATATTCCAACAGCACGGTGCGGCATGCCATACGGGTAAAACTACTTAAACATGGTTTGGGAACAATAACATCAAGGCCCTCTCATGGCCTTTGAAGAGTCCGGATATTGTGGCATAAAATGGAACAAAAATCGCGTGATGATCCCAAAAAACTGTTGCCGATTTGAAGATGAAATTGGGTGAGTTATGGCAAAGATGGCAAAGTTTCGACCCTGATCGTTAATAAAAACAATGTCAAACAGGCTTGCACCGGTTGTAAAAGCGCATGGTGATATAACGCCATGTTAAAATAGTGATTCCTCAAATTGTCCGAACATTTAGTTGTCACGATATTATGCAATATTTTTGTTTATTTTTTCGCCCGTAGTGCATTTCAATGTTTATAGGAAGGAAACCATTTAAATATTTATTATAAATGATAGACTTAAATACTGTAAATTAAGGTTTTTAATACATTTTTGTTTGTCCGAACATTTAGTTGTTAGGGCTTATAACTTTTACCTTGGTTGTTGTTTTTGAAAATAATAAACGATTTTGGTTAATAAATGGATGCAAAAATATCTGTTAGCATTTGCAAAACAAATACATGACGATTTCAATTTTTTATAATTTTTCAAATTCCGATTAGAATTTTAATCCTATTGGAGACGAATTTTGTAAATTTATAACTTTTGTCTTGGTTTTTTATACATTTTTGTTTGTCCGAACATTTAGTTTAATTTTTTTAAATTACGGCTAGCATTTTAATTTTATTGGACACAATTTTGAAAATTTATAACTTTTGTCTTAGTCGGAATTTTTAAAAGTGGTACACTGCAAGGTTTAGGAAATAGATGTATAGTGTCTGTTAGTATTTTGAAATATTTACGCAACGATTTAAATTTTTATATTTTTGTATCTTACTACGAAGACAATTTTAAAAGTGCCTATTATCTTACTCCAAAATTTTCAAAGCCATAGACAGTTTTGATTAGCAATTTAGACATTTGCAAAACAATGATTTTTTTTAAATTTTGGCTAAAATTTTAACCTTACGTCATAGAATTTAAAAAAAGTTATAACTTTTCTCTGACAAGGAGAGGATCAGATGTGTGACTCACCGATTTGATCCATCTTTGGCACACGTGTAGGTCATGACTAGGAGTGTAACAGGTGCAAGTAATAGGGCGCACTATTCAGCTGTTTTCGAGAAAAAAATTGTTTGATTCTAAAATTAAGATATTTAAATACACATGGATTTATAAAAACTATAAACAGAAAATTAATGAACCCAACTTCAACAATGGGGTTCGATCCTTCGACCTTCCGACTACGAATCGGAGGTTTTATCGATGCGCAAAAAGATCGGTATATGTTTGTTAACGCAAAAGGTATATAAATATACGAATGAATAACAAATTAAAAATCCATTTTTTCTCGAAAACGGCTGAATAGTGCGCCCTATTACTTGCACCTGTTACACTCCTAGTTATGACCTATACGTGTGCTGAAGATGGATGAAATCGGTGAGTCACACATCTGATCCTCCCCTTGTGAGTACGCATGTTTTAAAAAAGTAAGCTTTGGTTAGCAATTCAATGCATAATAAGTATCTGCTGCGAATTGCAAAACATTGACATAATTTCAAAATTCATAACAGTTTTCAATTTCGGCTAATATTTGAAACTTACTGCGCAGACAATTTTGAAAATTGATAACTTTTATATTAGTCGGTGTTTTGGAAAACAATAAACTATTTTGGTTAGTGAATAGATGCAAAAGTATTTGTTAGAATTTGCAAAACAATTACACAACGATTTCAATTTTTTATGATTTTTCAAATTCCGACTAGAATTTTAATCCTATTGGAAACGAATTTTGTAATGTTATAACTTTTGTCTTAGTTTTTAATACATTTTTGTTTGTCCGAACATTTAGTTGTTAGTTATTAAAATAATTTCTAAATTAAGTCAAACGCTTACTTTTGATATTTTCAAATTTACGATGTCATCGGATATTCGATTCAGGATTTTTTTTTTAAACAAAATGGAAGAAAAACGTTCGTCTAATTGTTGTTTAATATTGTTAATTCAGCGCGCAGAACGTTAACAAAAATCAGACACCCCAACAATCCACTACACAATCCTTCAAATACCTTACTCTATCAAAAATCCCAAATAACTCCAATTGACCAACGCCTTATCCACCTATCCTCTAAATTTGCCACTAATCCTCACATCTTACACATCCTAAATCATCTTTGCTTACCACGTAACCCCAATATCATTCCAAAAATTAAACATCCAGATACCACCATATTTCAATTCATTTCATCTTTTCATCACATTAATCATAACTGACAGAGACGTACAGACTGAAGAAGACTGGCTGAAAGACCTCCGGTCGATAGCCAATTAAGAATTGCGGAAAACCATAAATGTTTATATGTATGTATATATATAATTGTATCAATTCTTAAATAAAGATGTTTGTATATATATTGTTAATAAGACAACGAAGAATATTTATGGCCATTCAAATAATTTAACTAACTTATGATTTTTTTAAGTCGACCAAGTCTTCGAATATTATGCATTTTGGGAAAAATGTATTTAAAGGAAAACGGTCTTATTATAATTTAATATAATTAATAAGACTACGAGGAAAATGTGTAGTTATCAAAATCATTTCTAAATGAGATCAAACAGTACCTTTCTTTCAAGTTGGCCATGTGTTCGGATACTCGTTTCAGGAAAAAAATGTTATACAAAATCAGAGATTAGCTGAAAATTACTTAATTCGCGTTTTACCACAAAATCTTCTGCGGTTAGGATCGAAAAGAAGATTAATTAACATTTTATTGAGATTGGTAATATTTTGGGCGATGGTGAATGGGCCGGGAACGGTGGCTGGAAATTCGTGGCCAACTTCTCGTCGGCAAAACTCTAAGCGGTGTTATTTACTACTACTGGAATACTGTGAGCTGGTCAAGTTTTAATTAGTGATGGACCGATTCGGATGTAAATAATCAGCGATTCCGAAATATTTTTAAATCATCCGATTACTATTCCCCATTCGTAATTTGACTCCGATTGTTATTCCGATACGGATCCGTATTCATATTCCGATTACTATTCGGATACCACAATATCGATTTACGAATACGTTCCGATTCCGTTTCGAATAAAGATCTATCAATTACGGTTGCGATCTTTCATAATCGGAATAAATACAATGCCGATTATTATTCAGATTACCATTATTTTTTGAATTCCGATTATTTTTTCGATTCCGATTATTTTTTCGATTCCGATTATATTTTCGATTCAGATTCCGATTATTTCTCTGATACCGATTATATTTTCAATTTCGATTATTTGTCCGATTCCGATTCAGAATAAATATTCCGATTATGAAGAGATTCCGATTATTAAAATCATCCGATTATCCCATCACTAGCTATAATTATGATTTTAAATAGTAAGTGGGCCAGATTATGTAGCCCATTTCCCATGCGGTCGATGACTAGTTTCCCAAGAAATGCAATCTCTGCTTCTCGCAATAAAACTTTAAGTACACAAAAGAAACCTTCGTATATGCTTTCATTAGTTTCAAGAAAATAGGTTAATCTATGTAATACCGATGCTTCATACTACAGCACCCCGCGAGATATATTTTTAGCGTTGTCTCGATCGTCAATAATTTTTATTAGAACCGACGAACGCGAGATGCAACTTCAGGTTTTACTGCTCGGACACGTAATCTTTTATATTGCTGCAGTTTCAGCAACTTCGGTCAGCGCAAGAGACTGACGAGCAATGCATATAAATTGTGCACTACGAAAGGGCCGTCGCAGACAAAGTTTACGGGCGCAAAGTATAATTTGTATAATTTCGTCGAAAGCGTGTCGTCCCGGCAATGCGCCCATTTTCACTTGTAAGCCACATTTCCATAAAGTTCAATCGTTAAATCTACGTAACTCGAAGCGTCGCAGTGCATTGCACATGCAATGCTTTTAATTAGTTTTGTAGTAAATTATTTGTTACAACAGGCGAAGTTGTATAATTTACTGTAAGGAGAGGAATTACGAATAGTTATTCCCTATTGCATTTAAACTTGTGACAATTATCAACAGCAAGACATTGAATTTTGCATTAATTACATCCAGGAGATTAAGGCCATACGACTGCGGGTCGTGAGCGAGCGGAAATAATTGAACAAAACACTTCATATAAGTGCTCGTATACTGCAGCGGGTAAGAACGGGTAGGAGCCATCGGCCACTCTTGTTGAAACTTGTTCAGACCCGCTGACAAAACGCGGGTTTCTCGCTCCGGCCGCTAGTAAAACGCTAGAGGTGCGAGTTACAGAAACTGATCTATAGCTACAAACGACTAATAGTAGAAGGCTAACTAGCATTAATAAGAGGTCTCGTTCACAACATTATTATTTCATTCCAGATCATTAAAGATTAAAATATACAAAATGATGGTCAATCATTGTAGAGGAGGGTAACAAAAAGAAACGTCATGAAGATGTAGTACCATATGTATAAAAAATATTTAGATAAAGGGTGGCTTTGTATTTCGGAACGTACGTTGCAGGTTTGATACGTCGCATCAGGTCATCACCAAGTAACTAATTGACATAAGGTCAACAACGTGCTGAACTAATCTACGACCGTGATTTTGTTTATCATGGCCATGCCTTATCTAAATAATTTTTATACATATGGTATAATATCATAGGAATGATATTTGGAAATAAATACAAATTACAAATAGTCGAAGACACTGATTGGATCATTGTAATTTGGAATGATATTTAGCAATAAATACAAATTACAAATATCAAAGACTCTGATTGGATAATCCACATACTGCAAACCGCACATTTCATTTAGTGGAAGGTTTTGGTGTATTATTTTGCAAAGGCACTGCGAACACCACAAATAGGAAGCTAGCTAGCTCGCAACTTTAATGACGTCGAATCTAAGTATTCAATTAGTTGCGAGCAGATCTCAATAGCCCATAAATTAACTCCACGCTGTATTAATCACGGACATACTTTTCAAGTGATTGTTTAGAAGATTTATAACAGCAATCCCGATATAAAACTCATAAAAATTTACAAGCCAACTTTTATTATTCATCTCACGTCATATATACTCACAGTGAATCATCAAGAAATTTAATCTGCAGAATCATATCCCCGCATCATAAGACAAGAACCATACGATAAAAACGTGTTTGGCATGGATTCAAAAAATAAGCTCGGAAAATTTATCATTCCGCTATGGAAAGTTGATGCCAGTCCAACAGCTTTTTCATGCCTGCTTTAACCTCACAGCCTTTGTCTATTAACGATCCTAGTTTAACCGGCAAATGTCCGCAAAATAAAAATTATGTTTTATGTAATGTCTCTTTTGTAATGAGCGTAGAAAGTATAAGGGTAATAAAAACGGCATAAAAAACAGATTACTTCATTGTTTAACAGCCAACGACGCTCTAATCAATTTCACTAGGTAATAAAAAGTCTAATTTAAGCGAGTGTGCTGCTACTTTTGAAGCTTAATTGAATAAAGGAACATTACAGAAGGGCTTAAACGCAAGATATTTGACACCTATATGAGCTCCAGATATTGCTAATTTCTCTCAATTATAGACTAGTTGAGTGCGCGTGAACTTAGATCAATTGCTAACAGATTTTTTCTAGGAGTTCTACTCGCATTCAATCGAGTTCTTTATACTCGGTGCACCGAATAGGTGGTATGGTCACGTTGCGTTCACCCCGCGTCCTCATGATAGTTCGTCAAGACGTTATGAAAAGCCTGATTTACACAGCTTTGCCACATTTTAGTTCTGTGCCGGAAATTTTAAGGATAGAACGTAATCACTACATTTAAATAAGACAGAAAAACGAGAAGACATGGCATACACCGGGCGTGATTAAAAATTTCGGCTGCGTGACATACGCTTTACATGCGTTTGCGCTGACCAATCAGCGAACATCACGCGAAAATCACGCAAATCCATAATACCACCAATTCGGTGCGTCGAGTATAGTTCTTGATAATTCGGTCGAATTAACCCCAAAAATTTATAAAAATATTAATCTGCTAACTTCGCATATCATGTCTTAAAAAAATCTAACAAAAATCACATTCATCAGTAGATAAACATATCCCAAAGAGTGCTCTTATAATAAAAAAAAATACTGCTCTTGTTAAATTGTTATAAATAATTAATAGTTAATTTTGATATGATTCACAGGCAGTGTTGCCAACAATGGGGATTAACATTTTACCAAAAGTGCACATTAAATCTACTAGAAATCTACCAGATAAATACTAATGGTCCACTGCAAGAGGAAACGGGGAGGAGATTTAAATGAAATAAATATATTTTTTTTATTTTTCCATGTATTGTAACATGATTGAATACTTCTGTTAACGGTCGCAAACAAATTCAAATATCAGCAAATCCATGAATTATGCGCCGATAGAGCGACCGGATTTTGATTAAAAAAAAAAAACGAGAAACACACCCTTCCAAGTCGATTCTTCCCTTAGTTTGGACCCTTAAGAGATACCTCAAGCCAATGAACCAAGGAAAACGCACTGCTACAATAGCTTTTTTCAGCCTTTTTTTGTCCAAAAAACCGACTAATAAATTCAGACATTTTTCGGGTTATTCAATGTTTCCACATATATTTAACGGACTCTTTTATTATGGGGGCAGTCTCAAAAGCAAAGCAGGAGTTATTTTCAAGTGTGAACGGAACCAAAATTTGGCAGAAAATAGCCATTTTCGACAAAAGACTGATCATTGATTTTTCGCATTGATAGCTAGCTGTATAGATCCTTAATGGCTTAAGGATCCAGAAAATATCGAAATATTGCCCCCCGCACATATGGCCAAACTACATGTCCGAAAATGGCCATCTTGTCCTCTCTGCCGCGTTGAGGGGTGGTTTTTTAAAACATCGGAAGTGCGTCACGACAGCCCAATTTGAATGGCTCGAACCATATGGGCCGACTGAAAGAATTTACAGATTTGACCGAAAATGGCCATTTGTGATGCCAAGGCTAGGTTGGGATTTCTGGCCTAGCGAATGCGAGTGAAGAGATTTAAAATAGCGCGTGAGATAAAGAAGAGAACAGTTACACACCCCAAATGTCATGGACCAAATCTAGAGGCGCCTAAATGGTCAAAAATCTCTATGACCAGCAGGGGACTGACACACTTTGATAGCTGATGATTAGAGGTTTACGAGCACTGAGGGACCAGCTCAGGTTGAGAACTTGGAGATCTTGGAGAGTGTACAGGGTGGAGCAGGGTGAATTCTCCACCCCCAAATGCCGTAATCTATATCCGAGGCTATAAGCGTGGCCGAGCGTCATCTGTGTCTTTAGGCTTACTCTTGAATTGTTGTGATCCTGTATTCGAGATTTAGACGGTGTAGAGGTATTACAAACACAGAAGGCCAAGGACAAGTGCCAGGCCGCAGAACTATTAATGGCTAAGTCCGCCATCTTGAATTTGACTAATCTTATAATAAATTCACGTTCGGCGACGGCAAAAACCCCTATATCTAAATTTTGGTCAAAATTGGTTGATACAAATTTGACCTCAGATTCGTGTTCACCGATGCCGAAAACATATAATACCTGATAGTCGTTGTGCAAACTGAACAAACGAGAAAGTTATCTCAAGTTATTCTCAAACCTTTAAACGCGTTTATCTCGAAACAGTATTTTTCAAAACTGCGGGGGGAAATTCTCGGAAAGTTTACATCCGATTTCGATGCGGTTTTACCGACTGTATTAAGAATTGTATTGTCTAACGAAATACGAGCCGGATTTTTGATATTTTGAAAATTCGATTTTTGGTGCACGTTTTTGTGAGGAATTTTTGGGGCAGACAATGAGTTTTTTGTTCGGAAGGCCACCATTTTCGTAAAAATCAACTTTTTCAAAAAAGCTACCGTGTTTCGTTGCGAAATATTTTGTAGAATAATATTCTGAACCTACTTTTATTGCAGGATGACTTGGGGGACCAGGAATCACCCCGCAGTGGGGCAATCTTACGCAAGAGGACGTCTGCACCACCTGGTGCAGCAGCTTCAAGGAAGCCGCGAGCAGCGCGAAAAAAAAATATTTTGGAAGCAGGTTTATCACTAAATAAAACCATTAAAAACGATTTGCGCTCCTGACTTGTTTTCATGCCAAAAATAAAATACGAAAATGACCTTTTTTCAGCGCTCAAGGTGGTGTTCCCCCTTAATTAGATTTATTCTTGATGTTTAGTGTACTAAAACTAATATTTTAACATTATTTATAATGATAAACAACATTCAGGGGAAATGGTGGAGGCGCAAAAATATTTCCGGAAATGGTGGAGGCGCCAATATATTTCTGGAAATATTGTCAGCTTCACACACATAATACAGGGTTGGGCATATGTATTGAAACACCTGATTTCTGGCTAAAAGTCTGTTATTAAATTAATTAAATAAATGTGTATAGTTTTATTTATTCCATTCAGTGACGTATTTTGATTTTCTACAGCTACCCTATTTTTCTAAATAAGACGTCTTCGGCAGTAGTTTTTAAATAGCACCCTGTATATTTTTATATTTTCGAATAGATACTTTTCGAACAATTGCATTGATGCATGGTTTGGTGGATGTGTGACTTGTGGTTTTTTCAAATATTAAATCAAATAATTTTACATCGAGTTACATCTTTTTACAATGTTTTCTGATAAAATAATTTCGTGTTTTTATATTTTCTGTAACTGAATTCAGAACACTTTCATATGCTTTTGAGTTTTCAAGTAGTAGCGCTATATCTTTAGATCCTGAACCAAATAGTTTTAAGAGAATATGAGAGCTACCATGTTTTTCAAAATTTAAAAAAAAAACCAGTAGTGCTTTGTGAGGGTTTTTTTGCCCAAATTTTAAACCAAATTATCTTGCCGCACCACTTGATATATTTATTCCTGCCATTAGATCTTTTGGGTCAACGGAAGTATTGCTTGCAAAATGGTTTACTAGGTCTCCCAAGTTTCTCAGATCTTTTGGCTCATTTTATAAATGTTATAAAAACTACAAACATCACTTTCTATTTCTTCTACACTCATACATAAGGGTTTACGATGATTATTAAGAAAGCGGATTTTTTAGATTTTTTCCATTTTCGAGTTTTATTTGCTGACGTGTCACGGGCTTCAAATGCTCATTTGTTGATGCGCAAGTACATTTTCTGAAGAGTCTTGAAGGTATCTTTATGGTGATGTATAGAAACCCCTAATCGAACCGGTGGTTTCGTCAGGAAATCATTTCAAATGCAATTTTTGGAAAAAAGTAAGAAGGGGGTTGGATGATTTTTCAGATTTTCGTCAAAAATTTTTAATTGCTCATTTTAATTAAATCCGAGTAATTACCTTACAAGGAACACAGATTTGAAATCCGCGTTCAAATTGGATTCTTCGAGTCGCTACGGCCGTTAAAATTCTGAAAAAATCGACTTTTTTCAAAATTTTCCATAAAGTTCATAACTTTAGTTAACTAACTTTTTTTGAAATTTTTTCTGGATGAAATTTTTATAACGCCAATCAATTTATCTTGTTCTTCCAATGAAGACAAAGGTTATAAAATTAACTGCCATTTTCGCTACAAAATGAAGTGTCGAATTCTTAATCATTATGGCGAGTTTTCACAATTTCCCTGTTCGTACAACAACGCTGTTCGCGTAAAAAGGCTCGCACGCACTTATGTCAAAATCGGCTGAGAAATGGACACCTATGTCGCCAACGTTAAAAAGAAAATCGCAAGATTTTGCGACTTTGAGCTTGCTTACTAAAGCAATTGTATTAATTCCTATCATGCACGACGCTTCCTTTTAAGCATGACTTAAAATATAAGTCCGACTTTACAAAGTTGGACTTAATAAAAAAATGGTGCAAGTGGGCCTAAGTAGCAGGTAACAATCAAAAAGCAGATTATTGATATAAATGTATAAGCACAGAAGTTACTATACGGACTTGGTTTTAAGGTTATGTCAGATTATTATTTCTTGTACCGCGAGTGTTACAATTATTGCAAATATTATAGTGGAAGGTAATAGAGGTAATCTTATGATTACTTACTCTTAGTAGTTGTAAGGCCACTGCAATTTCAACTGATTGCAGCAAGATTGCGGATAGAGTAAGCCTTACCAGAAGTTTCAGGTGAAGTAAGAAATATTACCCAACAGCTTGTACTGACTTTCACTTCGACTGTATATTATGTTAAGATGATGTCGAACAATTCGCTGATAGTTATTCTAAGACAAATAAGAACATGGTGTCTAGTCATGAAAATTGAGGCGAATGATAGATTCATTCTTTGTGTAAATGTGCACTATTTACACTTTCAGAAGCAGAGGTTAACCCTCGTAAAATAAAAGTCTTCTTGGAATAAAGCAGATGAATCAACTTGGTCTTCTAATATAGAAAAGTGTAGAAATCTAAACCTGGCACACAGTACAAAAGAAGGGACAAACCCGATCAAGACTTCCCAATATATAAACTGCAGCAATTAAAAATTCAATTACATTGAGAGCTTTAGGGAAGAGTCAATTTATGCTCAAACAATAACTTCAGTTAAAAACTTTTTTTCGAAAAAGAAAAACTTTATTTTCAGAACGTCAATCAATTCATTCCTTAGAGACTGTGGTCTTCCAAAAACAGTTTTATTTCTTAAAAAATGGTATCCTGACAAGCAGTGACGGTTCGCGGGTTTTTTTCTGGTACGGCCGAAGAACAAGAGGTGGTAATACAGATAGGTGCGGTCACGCAGTCAGCAGTCTCTGCAACTGACCCTACCTATCTGTATTACCACCTCTTGTTCCTCGGTCGTACCAGAAAAAACCCCGCGAACCGTCACTGCTGACAAAAGTCTTTTGAAAACCACCTCGACAAAGCATTTAACTATAGACATTCCACGTCAGGGTTATACCATATGACAAACTAGGAAAACACGATCCAGCTTTCTCAAGGGGAAACACAATTTATTGAAAGTTTTCGTTGCAGTCAATCCCTTCTATAAAGAAGGAATTGACTGCGATTGATGTTAATAATAACATCGGCACAACCGTTTTATTGCAAATCCGAGTCAGATTTCTGTCGAAAAACTTCAGAGAGAAAATATTTAGATGCGGGTTATCGATACTAAAAATAAAGATACTGTCTGCCGTTAAACACACAGAGGAATATAATTAAGATCAAGATTAAACGAGTTCCATTTGAAATACCAATAAATACTCCATCTGCAAACGTAAAATAAAGTTTCCGTTTCCGTTTAATTTAACCTAAATTCAGCCGGGTATGCTAACTTCAAAGCATATTTACCTCCGCCGCGAATATTCATCGCGAATTTTATATACAATTTGATATGCAATGCCGGAGTTATTAATTCTTAAGAAACTTGGGCGTTGAAGTTCTAATGGATGTAGTGTTTGCCTGGATTGCCTATGCATATAGTGGTGCAGCTCGTTAGTCAGTTTGTTCACGGTTTACCAAAAAGTTTCGCCAATTCCGTTAAGTTTACACCGGCGCGGTGTGAACCGCGTTGATAAATGAGAATTTCAATGGTGTGTAACTTTGTAACGAGTCGGAAAGTTTTTTCTCGCAGTAATGAAATCCGTCCCGAAACGGACATTGCTGTTTTAAATATTTTCAACGCGCGAACATGGAAACTCCATTGCGATAAGATTTCGGAACTGACGCTTAACCTAAAAAAGCTGTATTGTGTGATAAGTAGCAGTTGAGGCAATGGATTTCCATTGTATAACTTAATCTTCAAATGTAGGAGTTTAATATTTCATGAGAACGAAGGTAAAGTGCACGTATTAATAACAGTAATTATAAATGAAAACCTGCCTTCTCTATTGCGTGATTCATCAATCGAGTGCTAAGTGGTTAATTCAGAAATAGGTTTGGCACGTAGCAAATACGACTTTATTTTTTATTTTTACTTCAAATACATGGGCCTAATCTATTTAACTGTATATTCATATTCATCCACACGAAATTATGTTTATTCTTAAAAATAGCGTAGTTATAACCAAATTAGAAGATAATCTATATTACTTCCGGTACCGATGATTGTTAAAATAACATTTATTATTTATAATTCTCATGGTCGTAGTCGCTATTCGTAAATACCATTTAACGATGTGTAGTATCATAGTTCACATGCTTTCTCATGGACTTTGAAAGACCAAAGTACATCACAGTGTCTCCTGCCTCCTTTAAAAAGAGTATAATCCATCATTTATGGTATCGTAGTTGTAATTACTTAGTCTAGTCTTCAACGTGTCTAGTTCGAACCTTATGTACTTCAAGTGTGTAACAAATTCAGCTTAAATTCCCATCTTAATTGAATCAGTTGGGTTCAGCGATAAAACAGAAGCAGTCTAGCAGTCGTGTTAGTGCCACGATATAAAATATAGTGAAATTCAGTTCACTACAAAATATAAATTAATCAAAACCTGTTTATTAGTGCACTGCCACTAGATTTTTACTTTCTCCGTTACGAAGTACGAGAAAGTATTGTGATCGCGATTTTTTTTCAATTTTTTTTTTACGGAAATATCCATTTTGGGGTCCCTAGATACCACTTCAACAATTTCTGGAAAAAAAAATTGTATGTCTGTGTGTGTGCGCTGTATCTCAAAAACTAATAGAGCAATTGATATAAAACTTTCAACATACGTCTTATTTGATAATCCGAAGAACTGAAAAGCTTTTGGTAAAATTTCGTACACCGGAAGTGGGTGTTTACCTTAACTGTTTTTTTGTTTTTTGCCAATATTTTCTTAAATATGAAAAATATCACAAAAACATTTAAACAAACATTGAAGGCAACAAAGAAATGAACATTTTAGCTTGAAAATATTTTTCATAAAATCATTGTTATTCGAGAAAAAAAAATTATTATTTTATTTTAATTTTTGGTTTATAATTATAAAACGATAATAGCTACAGTAAATTTGTGTTAATAACAATTGTAGAGAATGCTAAAATAAACAACTTATAAAGAATAAGTTTTTTTCGAAATCCCTTTAGTTTTTGAATTTGAAGTATAATTTTTCCATCTTTCATAATTTTGACGTTATAAACGTCAGTTTACACAACGCTCGATGTACATTTAAAATAGGATTTTAATTGAAAATAAACCATAAAAGCGTAAATATAAATGATACGATCAAGTCGGAGAAAGTAACATGATGGCCACATCACCATTTTTTTAATCTGTCGTGAAATATCAATGGTGGCATTTAAAGAATAAATGTTAATTTTATTTTCATAACCTTCTGGATCTTTAAACCTGAAGTTAGAACCTGACGAAACGCTAATGAGACATTACGATAGTAATGGTTGAAGGCCTAACAATACCGCGTCCGAGTAGAATAGTCTAAGAATTTTTAGTCTGCTGAATGGCTCACAATGGTTATTTCCACCGTTTTGTTGGATTCATAGAGCGCTTTGATTATCTGATTCATCTGGAGTATGTCACTAAGGTGTGTCATGTTTTGCTGCCATTATCCTGTACAACATTTCTGTTATGTATAAAAACATTTCTTTTAATAATAATAATAATAACATTTTTCTTAACCCTAAATTTGGCTCTGAGCCTGGGCCTCATGTAAAATAAATGTTACACTCGTGGCATTTTTAGTGACCTAGTTTCGGAGTAACTTCAACAACCAGGAGGGTGACCTGTGTGGATAATAAATTGAGTAGATAAATTGTTTTTTTGATCAAATATCTCCTTTTTTTCCAAATACCCAGGTTGGATATATAAATTTGAGTGAAAATTAATATTAGAATAAGATAAAGGATTATTTCCTAGTGGTCTTATCATGATTTGTAAGTTCTAGCAAAAAACTAAAAATGTGTTGAATGTTTTGTTTTCTAGACCAAATGAATAAATTGAAAGCAAAAAAACAAACTAATAACTTTACCAACATGGAACATCAGAACGATGCTGAAAACAGAAAAAATGGAAGAAATTGCAAGAGAACTAGAAGAGTAGATACAATACAGATATCACGGCAGTATAAGAAATAAGATAGGAGAAAACGGGATAAATAAGTAAAGATACTTGAGGAAAAGAGAGGCAGGAATGGATTTTATGTAAAAAACAATAAAAAAGATAACGGGTGTGACGTTAGCAATAGATTCCAGCAATAGATTTTAAATTACGTTTTTCCATTAAAACGGGCTACATAACTGAATGTTTCTATGATTATTATGATACACATGAACGTTTATCTGATTATTTTCCATGGGAGTATGACTTTCTTGTTTTTTTTTGGCGAAAATATGTTAATGTCGTGCAGCGTTACGCAAATTTTTTTTCTCGAAAAAATGAGGGGCGTGCTTGCGATTTTTTTATGATTATGATTCTAGGGTATCCACAGAATACAGCTGTATTTTTTGTTTTCATATAGGAATTTGTCTTCTTGTTATAAAAGCGGAAGTTATTTTTGAGCGGAAGTTTTTTTTTTGGTTTACAATGTTCATGTGTTTCATAATAATCATAGAAACATTCAGTTATATAGCCCGTTTTAATGGAAAAACGTAATTTAAAATCTTTTGCTGGAATCTATTGCTAACTTCACACCTGTAAAAAGATAACATAATACAGTTCACGCCGATAAATGGTAGAGTACCTACACTTAGACTAAAACTGAAGCATTATATCAACAATACTATATGCACCCTTGGAAAAGGCCACACGAGAGGAAAATTAAATTTTACGAGGAAGTAAGCGAAATCTGTGAAAACATTCCAAAGAAAAATGAAATAATATTATTGGCAGACACAAACGCGCAAGTAGGAAAGGAACAATACCTAAAAGAAGTTGTAGGTAATGGAAAAGGAACAATCCGTACAAAGAGAAACGATAATAAACACTAATTGGCGGGAGCATTAAAAAAAAAAACTCTTGACAACTAAACTAAGTAAGAGAACAAATGACACTACAGCATATAGAGGGGCGCAAATGGAGATAGACCACTATTTAGTTATAAAATAATTTGAAAGAGAATATAAAGACAGTGAACAAATGAACCAACAACGAAGAAAGGTGTGAAAAAACATAAGCAAAAAACTTGGGAAGCCAACTAGATAACATCAACGATATTAAAAGTAATTGGAGATAAATGAAAAGCAACATAACAATACCTGCCGAAGAAAGAAAGATTAACTAGAAAGGAGAGATAATACAAGAACAATGGTTGGTACGACCAAGAGTGTGAAGAAGTCAAGAAAATAATGCCAGAATGAAATGGATAAACACAAAAACAGCATTTTTTTTCGGCGTTATGCCTGGCTTTGGTGCTATGACCATTAGCCATCATCTATATTATATTTGGTTAAGTTATAAATTAAATAAACAAATGAATAATGAAAGACGTATACAAACAACCACGGACCCGAATGAATACGTCTCGACAGAAAAGTCTTTCGTCCCGGCTGGGAATCGAACCCACACGGCCACGATGCAACCGGCACAAGCGCTCGCCTATACCCACAACACCAACGGGCCGCCCAAAACAGCATATGAAAGGCAAATGTAATATACAAAAAAAAGGAGAGAAGCAATGAACAGATACTTAGATGATATTGAAAACGATGGGTACACAAACAATATTAAATAATTCTCCAAAAAAATAAACACCATAAACTCCAAACCTAAGACTAAAATAAGAGGAATAAAATATACCAATGGAAGGACAGAAAACGACCCCGAAATACTTTTAAGGAATTGCTGAACGAAAAAGGAAGCGACACCAAAAATCAAGAAGTAAACATGACAAGGACACAGAAACGGGAAAAAGAGGGAGGCTGTCCAACACCAGATGAGGTACAAGAGGGGATAAAGAAGTTACGAAACGGGAAAGCATCAGGAGACGACCAGATAGAGGGGAACTGTTAAAGTGTGCGGAACAGGAAATCTACAAACACATCCCCCAATTAATACAACAATATTGGAGACAGCACAAAATCCAGGAAGAATGGAATAGGGGGATAATCACACCCATTCATTGAAAAGGAATTACATATCTTGAGAAGGAAACAGACCGACATGTTAAAAAAATAACATAATGGTGCCCTCTACGGAAAACAAAGGGAAGGCCAAAGAAAAGCTGGAGTAAGGAAAAGAAGAAGATATACAGGCAATGGGAGCCAAAAACTGGAAAGAACATGAGTAGAAAAGAAGAGTAAGAAAAAAGGAATAATCTACCGCAGAAAATGGATTTAAAATTACTCAGAAGCGTAGAGATAATCCTTTGAGGATTGAACGACTTGATGATGATGTTATTTAAAATAACATGTAACAGGGCAACAATTTTAGTATAATTGTTTTTCTCTTTCAGACAATTTATATAAAAACAGGCTACTGAAATTAATGGCTCAATAATTACATCTAATTTAAGTAATGAATTTAAATTATAAAGTTTTATGGAGTTTTTTCAGGGTAATACCTCATTATCGCAGGGAAAAAAGTCAAGAGAAGAGCGATTGAGGAAAAAGAGAGACGAAAAATTGAAAAACGATCTTAAGAAATTGAACGAAGAGAAGATAAAATGAAATACTAACTAACTTAACAGTAAAGTTAATTAAAAATCAATCGACAAGAGACTAAAGGGCTAAAAGTAAAGCGTAGAATAAGGAAGTCCATTCAAAAAAGAAGGGTTCGAGCGCGGATCACCAAATAAACAGCTTGCAAGTTGTTGAAATGTAATTTTATTTGTGTAAGAATTGTGTTGAAACGACTACAGAACGAATATACAGTGCGCGCCTAAAGTATGGAATATAGTCAGTAAAATCGAAATAAAATCTTTTTGGAAAAAATCCCGGAACACGTCGATTTTCTTTTATAAAAATACACATTTTTGCATGAAAGTTAATTTTCAGTCGTCATTTGTTTTTGAGTAATAACGTCATCCATTTTGTTTTTAAATGGCAACCCCCTATTTTTATTCTTGATTTTGAGAGATTTTTTCATTGTCGAACTGGAAGTATAAAAATGTTGCCATCTTACATAAGAAATTTTTCGAGAAAATGACAATTGAAGGTGAGAACCGGATATTTAGAATTTTTTCAAAATGACCTTATTCCAGCGCTTGTAGCAATTTTTCCAAACAATATTGCTCTTGACCTTCCATATAATACAATATGGTTTCAGCAAGACGGCGCATGCCCCCAGTATGCGCGTTTTTTTGTTTTTTTTTGTTTTCGTTTTTTTTTTGTTTTCAAACATGTAGAAATTCTTCTTGAATATTTTGAATATTTTCCAGGCTAATTCTGCGCATCCATCTCTTTCGTGGACTATTCTATCGGTCGTCGCCTGGCAATCCACCTATTCGTAATGCAATTGTCAAAAAAAACGCGCATAGTGCTTGGTTGCGCCGTCTTGCTGAAACCATATTGTATGTATGGAAAGTCAAGATCATTTTTGTTTGGAAAAAAAGCGCTGGAACAAGTTCATTTTGCAAAAACTCTAGATATCAAGTTCTCACCTTCAATTGTCATTTACTCGAAAAATGTCTTATGTAAGATGGCAATATTTTTATACTGCCAGTTCGACAATAAAAGATCTCTCAAAATCAAGAACAAAAATAGGGGGTTGCCATTTAAAAACAAAATGGATGACGTCATTACTCAAAAACAAATGACGACTGAAAATCGACAAAAATGTGTATTTTTATAAAAGAAAATCGACGTGTTCGAGGATTTTTTCCAAAAATCATTTATTTCGATTTTACTGACTATATTCCATACTTTAGGTATACAGTGCGAACGTTGGCTGTGGAACGCTCCAAATAAAAAATTCCCCGATCATCTGCGGCCAAAATCCTCCGATACGTCAACCTTATTTTTTGAACGCGCATCTTTTCTGATAGTTGTCAATTTTCCATACCCCTACGCCCCCCCCCCCTTGCGCAATGACGTCATCGCCATTTTTTTAAATGGCAACCATCACATTCTTCGATGATTCTGATTCTCCTTAAAATCCAACATACAGCAATATGCAGTTTGGTAATGTTCATTTGATTAGTCAGCGAAACTATTGGGATTTATGAAAGAAACTGATTTATGTAAAATTGAAAACAAAAATCGAGATAGCTGTGGAATTTTTATCAATTTCCCATTTCCTGTCATTTAATCGCAATTTGCCATTAGAGTTTTTGTTAGAAAAAAATGTTGATTTTTTTTAAATAGTTCTGAGAGTTCTGATTTGACATGGGTTGTACTCAAGGAGTTCTAACGAAAACTCTAATGGCAAATTGCGATTAAATGATAGGAAATGGGTATTTTCAAAATTTAATTTTCTTAAAAATGCCATAAATCGTGATTGTATCGAATTTGTTTATAATAAAGAATTATTTTACTCAATGAGTAGAAATAGAAAATTGACTCAGAACTCCTAGAACTCTCATTTTTTTTCGGACAGATTTTTTTTCAAAATGTTGATTTTTTTTAATAGTTCTGAGAGATCTGATGTGACTTATGGATTGTACTCAAGGAGTTCCAACGAAAACTCTAATGGCAAATTGCGATCAAATGACAGGAAATGGGTATTTTCAAAATTTAATTTTTCTATTATCGAATTTTAAATTTATTTAAAAATGCCATAAATCGCGATTGTATCGAATTTGTTAATAAGAAAGAACTATTGTACTCAATGAGTAGAAATAGAAAATTAACTCGGAACTCCTGAACCTCCCATTTTTTTTTCTTTTCGGACAGAATTTTTTTCAAAATGTTGATTTCTTTTTAATAGTTCTGAGAGTTCTGATTTGACTTATAAGTTGTACTCAAGGAGTTCTAACGAAAACTCTAATGGCAAATTGCAATTAAATGACAGGAAATGGGTATTTTCAAAATTTAATTTTTCTATTATCGAATTTTAAATTTATTTAAAATGCAATAAATCGTGATTGTATCGAATTTGTTTATAAGAAAGAATTATTGTACTCAATGAGTAGAAATAGAAAATTGACTCAGAACTCCTGGAACTCTCAATTTTTTTTTGCTTTGCGACTTTTTCAAAAAAATATTTTTTATAGTTCCGGATAGTTCTGATAGGTGTTTCCTGTAGTTCTTTGTGAGTTCTATCCATAGTTGTTATGGAATATTTAGATTCGACCAATATTAAGTGAGTAATATGAATATTTCGAATTTCCAACTTTGAAAATTTTTATCTCTGGAAATTCAACAGAACTCTTTTTTAAAAGTATCAGGAACTATAGTACTAACCCAATCACATCTTAAAATTAGTTCAGAACTATTCGATAACAATGTTGGGGTGCGGTGTCAAGTTGGCACCCCATTTTTCAAAAAATTCCTGACAGCCCAATTTTACAGAACTCTTTTTTAAAAGTTGATAGTACTTCTAGATACATCAAAAGGAATTGAGAACTCTATTCAGAACTATCAGAACTCTTCATTGAAATAATGAATAATACTAAAACGAGTAGTAAAAATAATCGGTTATAAAAATATCTCGGTCCAAAACAATCGATTATTAAATGACAGTAGCATGTTTTTTTACCCTTTTCTTAATACTATTTATTTGTTTCGTATAACCTGACATTTTTATGAATCTAATGACCGTCTTATCACCTGTATTTACCAATCACTATTTCCTATTACGTATATATCTGTAGACAATTTATTTACATAATTAAAGCATTCTCCCATTTACTTAACTTCCTTTATGTTGTTCATCCACATGTCAAAGTTCGTAATAAATGTTTAACCTCGCATTAGCCTGCCCTGCTTCACAAAAATCAACAGGAAAACAAACGTGATTTTACATAATTTATCACGTCCATTACCAGCACTTGCTTTTTCTCAACTATTCAATAATTAATGGCTCCGATATGACTACTAATATCCCTTTCGATTAGTCTTTAATAAAACCCATGTTTTCTACTCCTTTAAATCAATACAACAGTTGACTAATGATTCAAATAACGAGGCTATCTTTATTTTCGCATCGCGGGTCCGCTGTTTAAGTTTTCCCAAATGCGGTCGATCTATCTTATTTTCAATAATCCTGCGGATTAGAACATTGATGCCTGTTATCCCTCCGGAAATGGTGGCCGCGCAGCTTGAAAAGACCTAAATTGATGGGGGTAATTCCCCAAATTGATCCGTAGCGGATTGTTCTTTCGAAACGGCCAGGGCGGCAACATTTTTTTTTCTTGTTTCTGCACAACATGGCAAGTTTGCGTTCAGCCAAGTAATACATTGTTAGTTATAATGTTTGTCCAAACCGCCTGAATAATATATGGAGAGGTTGATTGGAGTGGGTTTAGCTCGGTAAATTGCCATTACACGAGGAGCTGAATATTTGTGTACATTGACTTATGGATTATACGTCCGTGATAATTAATATCTCCGAACACATAATTATTTTATGTTGTAGATTAATGTAGCATTAGTCGGTGTAATGCAATACAGACACGTTCCACAATTAAGTTAGAGGGATAATTTACCAAGTCTGGAAGGGGATATCCATAATCGTTCCTTAATTTTTATTCTAATTCTTTCTGATATGATACTAAACATTTATAGTATATTATTAAACGAGTGAGAAAGTTGGCTATTGCCCCGAGGGTGAGGTTTTTTTTTCACCCGAGTGGCAATGGCCAACTTGTTCACAAGTTTAATACTATACTTTTTCGCATCATATTAAATAATTACCTAAAGATTTTTCTGTTTGTATTAAATTATAACGAATAATTTTTCTATTTGGAAATTACGGCAGTTCGCTGACAAAAAACGAATCGTAACCATAGTAACAACTAAACTGTTGAACAGTGAAATCATTTGATTGGAAGTCACCTGTTGAATAATGAAACCGCTATCATTTGATTGGACGTCACCTGTGGAGAAAATGATTCGGCCGAATAATGGGCAACTTTCTCAATCAAAAACGATGTAAAATGTAATCTTGAAAAATATAAATAATTGAATTATTATTATTTATATTTATTGTAAGAAAACATTTCACTTCCAAGATACATTAATCATCTTGGCCCTTTAGAAAATTATTAAACCTTAGATATCCCAACTCATTTGAAATATAAATAGCCTTCGAGGAAATATGGTCATAAATCCCCTTCCTCTCATACCTCTATTTGAAGTTTGAAGACACCTTAAAAGTATCCCTCAACATAAAGGTAAATCAAATTTGGAATATACAAACAGGAGATTAGTTTCCTCTGTCGCACTAGAAACCCGTTTAGCGTAATCTACACGGATCGAGTCACCCAGCTACGACAATATGAAAATCGCAGCGAACACCGTAAAAAAAGGAAACAGGTTATCCCCCGCTAGGGAAAAACACGATGTAAAGTATATAGGAATATGTATCTCTTTTATATGGAAATGGGTTATGAATAAAAAAAAAACTAAAGATGGTGCGCGTCGTAGGAACACCTAGCGGAATATTTTAAGGGCACTCAGGCGTAACTCTACCTACAAAAAAAGTTTGGATATTTTAAAATTCACATGAATTTAAATTAATGCACATATTGAATTTTGTAAGTGAACATAAATCTGTACTACATGTGTTAGTGTTATTTAAAATTTTATGAGTACACGGAAAGTTTTGAAGTGAATGATATTCTTGGCACGGATAGATGTAATGTGTAGAAATTATAAGTTGAAAGAACTGCGGCAGTACAAATAGCCTTTGTAATACCGGGTGATTAGAAAGTTTTTATTAATTTTGATGAAAACGTAACTAATACTCATTTTTGTTCTAGGTATCACTAACGAGTATACAACAATGATTGTAGTCCTGCGTGGCTGTGTAATCTAAGCTAGAGATGTACCAATACAGATATATCGTATGTTCATTTAAAAAAATCTCAAGTGTGCCATGATTTTTTCGTTTTAAAAATTTAAGTTGGCACACTTGTTAGGAATTGACATATAAACGTCAGATCTTTCTAGAAGTCACAATTATTCCGTGCTAAATGAAAGTTATTTCCGAAATGGGACTAAAGTGGACGGAAATAGGGTGTATTCATTCGACGCACCTTTAGCAGAGTTTCAGGAAGAATTTCCTAACGTGCCCATTATTTATGATGAATTTAAAAACACCTTATCACGATCTGTTGTATTATTTCGTGAAACGGCTAGTATTCTCCGTAAACCAGGAAGTGGTAGACCTGTTAAACGAACTCAAGATGCTATTAACACAGCCCAAGAAATTTTGGAAGATGAACCTACGACTTCTCTGAGTCATTTGTCACAGTAAATGAATTAATCGGCAGGAACATGCCACAAGCTTCTACGAAAAGATTTGCAAGTATACCCTTATCGCATAACATCGGTGCAAGAGTTATTACCTGTTCATTGCCCCAGACGACTGGAATTTTGTCAGTGGTTTTTACAAAATGTAAGTATCTATAAATTTACTACAGTTTAATGTTTAATTTTGAGAAGTAACATAACCTGTGTTATAATATGTGTTACCAACTTCAATTTTTAAAATGCGCTGCGCATCAATAAAAAACATATTCCCAACGAAAGCCAGTGATCGCTTCTGTCATCCTTGAAAGTTGCAGCTTTTCGACTTGAAAAGAAAGAAATTCGTCCTTAAAAGAAGAAAAACGAACCGAGAGGGTGCAAATAGCGCGTAGGGGGAGTTCCAAAAATTTTGAAAAAATTCCCAACGAATGCCAGTCATCGCTTCTGTCATCCTTGAAAGTTGCAGCTCGACTTGAAAAGAAAAAATACGTCCTTAAAAAAATAAAACCGAACCACCCCCTAGGTTGGTGGCGTTGGTTGGCGCATAGGGGTGGTTCCAAAATTTTTGAAAAAATTCCCGATAAAAGCCAGTTATCCCTTCTGCCATCCCTGAAGGTTTCAGCTTTTCTACTTGAAAAGAAAAAAATACGTTTTTTTACCCGGTTTTTTAAAAATCATATCTCGGAAACCAAAAAAATTCAAAAAAGTGGCCCGATCAATTTTAGATATTTTCTTTAAGATTATTTTAAGATATACCGGGATCGTCCAGCTCCGGCGGTCACGTAGATTTTTTTTTGAAACGTGCAAAAAGAAAATTTGCGTTTGAAAAATCCCCCTAGGATGGGGGGTGAAACGCGATTTTTAAAATCCTCCTCATATTTTTGGGCGAATTTTTTGTACCGGTCGGCCGGGGCCCCTTTATAGCGGTTTTTTCTGGGCGACTAAACTTTTCTTACTCGTTTAGTATATACAGTGCGCGCCTAAAGTATGGAATATAAGTATTCAGTAAAACCGAAATAAATTTTTTTCTGAAAAAACAGGTTGATTTTCTTTTATAAAAATACACATTTTTGCATGAGAGTCGATTTTGTTTTCGAGTAATGACGTCAGCCATTTTGTTTTTAAATGAGAACCCCCTATTTTTGTTCTTGATTTTGAGAGATCTTTTCACTGTCGAATCGGTAGTATAAAAATGTTACTATCTTAAATAACAATTTTTTCGAGTAAATGATAACACTGGTCTAAAAATTAAAAAAAAAATTGACTGGGAAAGAGGAGGATGTTTTCCAAGTAATTTGGGTGCGTAGAATTCAAATTTACCACCATTCTTTTTATGTCGCATGGGTGGCGCTACTGTAAAGTAATTTGACAGAAACCCAGATTTATTTTGTATATTCATAATAATAGTGCTTAACCCTTTGGCCTACTTTCCTTACGTCCGAATGCGTGCACTTTTAATAGCGCTCCAGTCGCGACGTACCTGTACCGATTCAACCCATGCAGACGCGACGGAATATCAGCAGAAACAAGTCCCACTGAGGCGTGTCCAATTGTTTGGGCACAAATTCATGCTTTTTCATGGCACAACTGAAAACGTAAAATATGGACTTCAAAAAATTCTGTTTCGCAAGAAAATGCATTCATTGTGCAGCACTACCAACGCAAGCGCTGCGCCACGAGTTGAGCTCGTGCTCGATGTGTTTGGCCCAAGCAGCGCGCCACGAGATATGCTCGTGGTCGTTGTGTTTGGCCCGAACATTTAAACACGAGGAGTACTCGTGGTTGTAGGTCAAAGGGTTAAATATGTCAAGTAGATCGTGTGTTACTAGTTCAAGCTATTTCTGTTTTGTTTGTGGTAAATATATAGTTGGCAAAACAGGATATGCAATAACTGAACCACTAAAATATGCATATTTACATTACTTCGGTTGTCAGAAATTTAGACAAAACGTGGACACCGACAGTGTTTTGCAATAGTTGCCATTTTATACAAGTGGTCGAATGGCGAGAAGAAATATTTCGACTTTGCACTTCCAGTAATATGGAGAGAGCAAAGTAATCAACAAACCGATTGTTATTTTTGTTTATCAGAAGTTTTTGGGATTAATATAAAAAAGTGAGCAATACGCAAATGTTCCATCTGTTTCAAAACCAGTTCAACGTTCACCAAATGATCCATTGCCAGTCGTTCCTGGTACTACAAGCAGTGATTCGGAATCATCTTTCAATGGCATTGTTCCCAGCAGTGGTAGTTTATATGAGTCTGATGATGAATGCCATTTAGTGACTCAAGCTGAACTTAATGATCTAGTTCGTGATTTACATTTATCAAAGCAAGACGCAGAATTATTGCCTTCACGTATGCAACAATGGAAATATCTTGCAGTTGGGACAAAAGTAACAGTTTATAGAGAAAGAAGCTTGGAATTGGCTGCATATTTTGAGAAGAAAAACACTATTCTGAACGCCATTCAAGGTTTATTTCAAAAAATTAACCAACCATATGAAAAAAAATGAAGGGGAGATTATTCATTGACGGCTCTAAGTACAGTTTAAAGGCTCCTCTTTTACAGAATGGGAATAAAAAACCATCCGTACCAATTGCTCATGCTGTTAATACAAAGGAAAATTACGAATCAATGGCTCAAATTTTAACTTTACTCAAATACGAAGATCATAAATGGAAAATATGCGGTGATTTAAAGGTATGTAATTGAATGCATTCATAAATTCTAAGTTTTAATTAAATCAACTTTATTTAGGTCATTGGTTTATTAACTGGCATGCAAGGAGGTTTCACAAAATTTTGTTGTTTCCTTTGTTTATGGGATAGTCGAGCTACAAGTCATCATTACACCAGAACAGATTGGCCACAAAGAACAGAGTATTCTCCTGGAAAACAAAACATTTCAAAGAAACCATTAATTGACCCAAATGACGTTCTACTTCCACCACTGCATATAAAACTGGGTCTTTTCAAAAACTTTTCAAGGCTCTGAATAAAGATAGTGCTGCTTTTAAACATTTATTAGCAGTTTTTCCTAAAATTGCTTTATGCTAAAATTAAAGAAGGCATATTTGTTGGTCCTCAGATTAGGAAGTTATTGAATTATGATTATTTCTCACAATGTTTATCAGAAAGAATCTCCAGCCTGGCAATCTTTCAAAAGCATCGTAGATGGTTTCCTTGGAAACAAGAAAAGTGATAACTACAGACAAATTGTTACTGAATTATTAAACAATTATTGTGAACTAGGTGCACGGATGTCACTCAAGATGCATTTTTTGCATTCCCATTTGAACTTTTTTCCAAAAAACCTGGGTGCGGTGAGTGATGAACAAGGAGAACGTGCTCTTCAAGATTTAATGAAAATTCAAACAAATTATCAAGGATTTTGGGACAAAAGTATGCTGGGAGATTATTGCTGGACTCTAAATACGTGAAACTGACCCAAATAAATATAAACTATGTTTAAACACTACCATTTACTTTTAAAATGTCATTTATTTTTGAATAAATTAATGATTTTTTATTAAACACATACGAAAACAATGATATTTTATATCTCGCAAACCTGACCTGATAGAAGAAAACCAGTTACAGATTCGAATTCAGCGCACCAAATTACCTTGGTAATACTACTTGGTTGCTCCAGTCCAAAACCTTGTAGGCCAGTGTAATTGAAGATGAGAACCCGATATTTAGAGTTTTTATAAAATAACCTTGTTCCAGCGCTTGTAGCAATTTTTCCAAACAAAAATGATCTTGATCTTCCATATAATACAATATGGTTTCAGCAAGACGGCGCATCCCTGCACTAAACGCGTTTTTTTTTTAATTCTTCGTAAATCTCTTCGTAAAGCAATTGTCAAAAGACGCGCATTGTGTGCCGGGTGCGCCGTCTTGCTGAAACCATATTGTATTATATGGAAGGTCAAGATCATTTTTGTTTGGAAAAAAGCGCCGGAACAAGGTAATTTGCAAAAACTCTAAATTTCAATTGTCATTTACTCGAAAAATTTCCTGTGTAAGATGGCAACATTTTTATACTGGCAGTTCGACAATGAAAAGATCTCTCAAAATCAAAAACAAAAATAGGGGGTTGCCATTTAAAAACAAAATGGATGACGTCATTACTAAAAAACAAATGAAACGACTGAAAATCGTGTATTTTTATAAAAGAAAATCGAAGTATTTGAGGATATTTTTCCAAAAATATTTAATTTCGGCTTTACTGCATATATTCCATACTTTAGGCGCGCACTGTATAATACAGATAGACCGGAAAATTTGATACCAAATGAAAGGTTCCTAGGGTGTCTGAAAATTTTTGGATTTTTTTCTGGCTTGTTTCCGGAGATATACCGGGTGTAACTGAATTCTGGTAGACCCAAAATATCATTTACATTTTTACATATATCTGTATGAAATTTGGTATAGTGTTTTAGAGAAGTGTGTCGATATGTGGACTTTTAATAAAAATGACCGGAAATGACTTTAACTTTTCTATTTCAAACGGAACACCCTGTATATTTTTACATAATTTAATTTGTCTCTAAATTCTTAGTTATTATCTTTTTTTTGCATTATTATTAAAAAAAAATGAGGCATTACTTTGATGCCACCCTGTCGGTAAAGTTATTTTATGGTTTTGGAAGATGTATCATAAGTGACGTTTTGGTAGTTAGTTTTTGGTTTAAATTTAAATGAAATTTATACAAAAAAAAACAAATTTAAATTAAATTTAAACAAAAAACAACCAAAAGGTCACTTATGATACATCTCCAAACTCAGACTTTAGAGAGGAATTGAATTATGTAAAAATATACAGGGTGTTCCGTTTGAAATAGAAAAGTTAAAGTCATTTCCGGTTAAACCGGTTCGCCCCCGCAACATAACCATCGCAATACGTATCGAATATTTTGGCTCCCTCTACAAATCTACCAAATTTCATTAAAATCGGAGAGGAAAACTTGGGTTAGTTCCCTTGTGAGTTTTTATTTGGAAGAATTAATATCTATTTCATATCATCATACTATCGTTAATATTATTAGAATAGATGTTTCCAATTTTATATTTTTGTGTATATTTTAAGACCTCTGACGCCCGGTATTATCAACTTATTTTAAACAAGCATTTAGTTAAATGATGTTTAGGATAAAGTTCCATTTAAAATTGTCATGGGTATTATGAATCTTTTTAAAGGAGTTTTAAGTAAATGTCATTTTAAGATCTGTTGGCAATAGATTGTATACGGATTTTTGGTGACATTTAATATTAACGGGCATTTATGGGCTAAAGGACATTTAAACTGGTTGGCAATACTGCACATTCACTCTTAAATCTCGTTTAGCCTTAACTGTCCTTTAAAATATGTTGATAATACCGGGCGTTAATGTTATGTTCCTTTTTGATTTTAATAAACTAATAAACATATTCTGAATTTAATTTTGGTATTTAATTTCTTCTTGATAAATAACTTTTTTAAATTATTAGTCGATATCTAACCGATATATCTGGCTGATACCGATTATCGGTATCGGAACATCTCTAATCGAAACATCCTTCATCATTACGACTTTAAATTTTTAAAGCATGTTGAACATGATTATATGCGCATTAATGTCCAATGTGTTCTTGTCTAATAACTCAATAAACAAACGAACAAAACCAAGTACGTAATTGCATATCTCAAATTCAGTCGCATTAATTGAATCAGAATGCAGGGATTAGATGAATGGTACACATTATTGTTTGTCAAATTCATTATGTAAGACCCATAATTAACTGCATTTAGCGGTGAGTGCAATTACACGTCACATTTCTAGGATAAACCCGTCATAATTATGTCATGTAGAACTGATGAATGATTCAACAAGGATTTCTAAAATTAAAACAAACATTACATCACGCATTTACAACAGGAATTAGCAGGCTTTTGCATAATTCCCCCACATTCAAGCCTTATCTCTACCGCAATTTGTGTAAATGTAATGTAATTGGATAAATATTGAATAAATAAATAAAGAATGCAAGTAATGTGAACATTGAATAAATGAATAAAAAATTAAAGTGGATCTAATTAATGGGGAATTAAATCGTAAAGTTTCAGACGTGCTGTGGATGGATTCTGAAATTCCGAAATTAAAATCTGGCGAGGGGAATTCGTTTGGTGCGGCGATAATAAGTTTCGGTTATTACTTATTGTGTATTCTCCCCGCCCCCGGAATGTCGGTTCCGCTTTCGAGCCGGGCCCGGAATAATGGGAAATAGAATTACCAATCACAAACGCTCCAGTATCCCCATTATTTTAAGCCGGAGTTGCTCGGCATTAACGTGTTTTTAACGCGTTTATCTAATTATTTATGAAAGGGCTAAAAATAGTACACAGCATACACGAATACTTCAACGTTGGCTGATGTAAAAGTGCTCTGATCCCGGCGCATCCACCATAAAAGGCTAGTGCGTTAACGACCATTCAAATTTAATTAAAAAAGTACTAAACATGACTGCATATAAATGAAATATATGTTATTAGTTATGTTCAAATAAATTGTTTTGTAATGTGTTTTTTAATTAAATTGTATGTCTATTACATTTATTACGTTTAGGAAAATGTAATGTAAAAAGAAGGTTTAATGTTGGCGGCGTTTACTTCGTGGTACATCTTCATTGTAGATTGGAATAAAACATTTACTTTTTTATACCACTATATTTTATTTATGTGACTAGTTTCGACCATTCACTGGTCATTTTCAAACATGAGTAACTTAAATTACGGCTTTACATTTTTTATATATTTATTACAACGTTTCAAACAGGGGCGAATAATTCATGTTTGAAAATGACCAGTGAATGGTCGAAACTAGTCACATAAATAAAATATAGTGGTATAAAAAAGTTAAAGTGTTTTATTCCAATCTAAAAAGACCTTTTTACGTAGATTTTACGGACAATTGAAAATTTCATAACTAGTTATGAAAATTGTCCATAAATTCGTAACTAGTAATTTTTGCACTAAAAATGTATATTTATTTTTATTTACTGTGTATTCTTTTAAATTTCAACGATAACAAAAAAATCCAACATTTATCTATTGGTAAATTATATTAAAAAAGTGAACAGCTACACGTCTTTAAAGAGTTTAAAATGAAGAATAATAGAAAAATATTTAATCATCCGGTGACATTTAGAGTAAAAATAAATAGCAATAGACGTCGGTTTGCCTCTGACGTGGAAATTCCGTGTGACAGGAGAGGCATTTTATTTGAACATCCACTAGTAACCTTAAAGATACACGGAAGCTATTATGTACTTGACTGTCAGTCGGTGTGCTAGTGTATCTTATTAGGCCGAACTGGGCTAAAGGGAAAATCGATACCGAGGGCTGTCTAGGCTGGTTCAACTCAAACATTGTTCAGCCGTACGGACGTTTGTTACACCCTACTTTTCACTATATTCTCCCTCACAAGGGAATACCAAATTATTTTTAATCATACAACTCTAAACTGGAGTTCTCAGTGGTTCGTTCTTTATTTATCCAACAGAACAGAATTACTCCAATTGTTCACAAACTTAAAAAAAAAACTTTATTCTAACACAGTTACATAATTCTCCAGTAATTGGCGAGGTAATTGTTCATATAACTAGCAAAAGCTACTCTAAACAATCCGTCACGTTTTTGCTAAAAATAGCGTGATGCCGTGTAATTAAATTGCATGTGTTTGGATTGACATATTTAACCCGAGTTTATTACAGCCACGTTATAATACATTATTAACAAACTAAATGGTAGAATGTGATAAATTAATACCAAAACGACTTACTTTCATCGCTCTGTGGTGCAGAGAGGATGGCACTATGTTTCTTTTTCACTTCCTCTACATTTGCTTGAATTTTATCTATCATGTCCCGTATCTCCTCCACCTGGAAAATAAAATTCAGAAAATTAATACGATGGCACAGATTTCTAAGAAAAATTTACATTTACATAAGTTAATATTAGCATAGAATATTATCAATTTAAAAATAAATACCGAGTTAACACTAAACCTGCGCCTTACATTTCTCATCGATCTATTTAATGTTAATAAAAAAATTAGGTAGTATTTTTGGTAGTCAAGTATTGGTAGTTTAATTTTTAGCGCCCTTTTGAACTTGCGATTTTTTTAATGCCAGTCACGGATCAATAAAAAAAAATCCTAATACCTTCACAGTTTTTTGACAGTTTGTATTTGTTAAATGTACTTGCAGGAAGGCATTTCTTAAACAACATTATACATTTTTAGTGCCCTTTTTAACTTATGACTTTGCTTAATACCAGCCACGGATCAATAAGCTGCTAGGCATTAAAAAATATATTTCTTAACAATTTCACGGTTTCTTGATACTTTGTATTTGTTAATCCTCTCTTTCCCAAATTAATTTTTGGAAATAAAAAAAATATGTTTTGTGAAATTCTTGATTCAATACCATAATCCAATTCAAGAAAATTAAATAAAAGATATTTCAGAAAACAAAATCCATATGACTCCTTGGGAAAATAGTACAAAAAAAAAATCAAAACACAGATTACGGGGACCTGATAAAAGATATGATGCTATATGGCATCTACGGGAAAGAAATGGTTGAATATACTTCCAGGAAGGCACTGCAAAAATGAAATTAAAGTTTTTAAGCACCCTTTTGGATTTATGGTTTTTTTTTTAATGCCAACCAAGGATCAATGATCTGTGCGACATTTAAAAAAATAATATCTTAACGTTTTCACTTTTTTTGACAGTTCTTATTCGTTAAAGATTTGATTTTTTGATGATTCTAGACAGAACCTGCATAAGTAAAATTAAAAATTCGTCGCACAATTTTGGTGGGTGCGCTGGGACAACACGCGTGGCTGGAAATTCATGACGGGTGACATTTATATTTAGAAATAATATTACGGTTTCGGGAAAAACAGTATTTATTTAAGCAGTGTAGGTCAGTCAGCGGTGGCCAGCCAAGCGACCCGTTTGTACACGAACAGACACGTCAAAATTTTAATAAATTGACCGAAGAAATGCAATCACAGTCATTGCAAAGATTTTTTTATCTCCATTACTATTTGACTGATGTTAAAATGGCTATAAAATCGCTTTATATTTATAATTTCATTAGATAATTAACTTTCTTATACGTGTGTGCTTCAAGATGTTATCCAAACTTTCATTGGCAGAACATTCAAGTGACTCTTCTTACATTTATTGTATATTATAAATCAGAAAATTCCCTTAAGTCAATGTCATTGTGTTCTATAAATGATGGTTTGAAGAACGACACAAACACATTTTGCGTTTTTCGTCTATACAGGGGTATATCCCATGAGGTAGTAGACAGGCGATATCTCGAAAACGGTTAGTAGTGCGAAAATGAAATTTGTTGGCTTTGAATGGTTTGAAATAATGCCCCTTTCTCAATACATAGATTTCATTTCTGTTGCTCCATTTCCGAGAAAATTACATCAACTTCAGAATTTCAAATGGGACACCCTGTATATTTATGGATTTTTGGGAAGGTGATTGAAAGACAAATTCAGCGATACCATATTATTTCAGAGTTTTATTGTAAATTAAGGGAGTATTGTTGAAGTAATAATCAAAATAAATAATCGCGGTGACATGGATTAACAAAACAAAACGTCAAACAAAAAATTGAAAACACTTCGTGTCAAATGTTTGATGTCAAGTTGAGAATATATTCTGATTAAGTGTAAGTAATGCGTCCATTTTTTACGTAAAACAAGTATGTCGATATGCTCCTTATCTATGGAGAATCCCGCAAAAACAGTTAAATATCCGAATCGTCTAACGTCGAACAATAGTACCTTCGTCAAGTTAGAAGCAAGAAAGATTACGCAGAGGTTCTTTTCCGGTTGGAAAGCGAAAAGGCCAGTTCCAAACGAGAGAGCAATAATTTGGTGGCAACAGGATGGTGCAGCCCCTCAGGATTCTCGACGAGTTACTGAGTACATTGATTTCCAAGGACGCTGGATCGGTTGAAATAGTACGATAGTATCAGTTGTTGATAGTTATATAAAAAATGTCAAAATCTCATCAAAATATGATACTTTTGAATTTTTAAAGATGTCGCACACAACGTTAGAAGATAAATGTACGTATTTATTTATGGAAATCATAAGACCAAATAAAATGTTCCGCCGCTCTAAACCTTGTGGGTAAAAAGTTTTTTTTAAGTTTAAAAATCACCTTATTTGGGATTTGGCTCGAAAATATATGTGATTGTTTTCGTTTTTTTTAACAATTCTTTAATAGTTAAAAAAATAAAATCATATTTTGAAGGGGTTTCATCTTGGCAAAAAATGGGCTTATACATACATAGATTCAATAAAAGTGATTATTTACAATAATTTTACGAAATGTTGCTGGTCAGTTGTTAATGGTTATACAGTGCGAACGTTGGCTGTGGAACGCTCCAAAGAAAAAATTCCCCGATCATCTGCGGCCAAAATCCTCCGATACGTCAACCTTATTTTTTGAACGCGCATCTTTTCTGATAGTTGTGTATTTTTCATACCCCCACCCCTTTGCGTAATGACGTCATCGCCATTTTTTTAAATGAAAACCATTTTTTTATTTCACTAAATTTGTAGCCCTTTTAATTGTCTCTACGACTGTGTAAAAATATTTTTTTTTGTTTTCTTTATTTAAGAAATTAAATTAATTTTATTTATTATTATTTAAGAAATGAGACAAATTCCACCAGAAATATTTCAAAATATAAGGGATGGGTTTTATCACCGATTGTTTTTTTGCCAAGACAGGAACGATGCGCATTTTGAACATTTGATACATGAAATAAGTTTTAAAAAAATATATTTTTTTCAATCTCTGAAATAAAAAACAAAAAAATAAAATATTTTTACACAGCCGTAAAGAGAATAAAAAGTACTACAAATTTAGTGAAATAAAAAAAATGGTTTCCATTTAAAAAAAAATTGCGATGACATCATTACGCAAAGGGGTGGGGGTATGGAAAATTGACAACTATCAGAAAAGATGCGGGTTCCAAAAATAAGGTTGACGTTTCGGAGGATTTTGGCCGCAGATGATCGGGAAATTTTTTATTTGGATCGTTCCAGAGCCAACGTTCGCACTGTATACAAATATGAGACTTTTGAATTTTTTAAAGATGTCGCACCAAACATTAGAAGATTCTCGTTTACAATGTATTTATGGCAATCATATGACCAAATAAACATTTTCGCCGCTCTAAACTTTCAGAGAAAAAGTTTCAAAATTTTTTTAATTATCCTGAATGAAATTCAATAACCATTCACCCTATTTGGTATTTCGATTAAAACATGTGAATTTTTTTCAGTTTTTTTAACAATTCTTTAGTGGTTAATTTTTTTTTTCAAAACCCCTATTGGGATTTTTGGTCGTGTAGGGCTTTTTGGCATGGGGCTTACGGTTGCCTTGGTTTAAGGACATAAGAGTAAAGATATACCATATATACAACACCTTTATTTCAGTAACTTTTACATATTTTAGTTTTTCAGTTATTTGTATTTAGTTAGTAAGTTACTGTCTGGGCTATCGACCATCGGTCTTTCTCCCGAGTAAAGATATTTTCATATTTATTTGAAAATCCGCATCGGGTGGCATTTTGACTACCTTAACTCTTTATTAATTGATTCTTTTTATAATTTTTCAAAACGTTTATTGCATTTTTCTTTTTCTCAGTTCAAGTTTTGATTGTTTCCGTTTCGTTTCCAGTTATAATATACCGGGTGACCCAGGGATCTGTAAAAGCCCCATAACTTATTTGCTATTTGAGATATCGACTTCTATTTTTCATAAACTGGTTCCCACACATATTCTACAAATTTTAAAAATATGTATGTTTCTGTACAGGGTGTCCTAATATACATAACAGAACAAAGTTATGTTTTTTTTAAATGGAACACCCCATATTTTATACTTTATTTTTAACCCTCTTGAGAAGCTGATAAAAATAGTATAAGATAGTATGGGTCTATTATGGACGGTTGGTTAGTTATGGGCAAATTTGTGGCAAAAACATGTACACATTGCAGAAGCGTTCCTAGCAAAGACAGCATCATTATTTATACACTAGAAAATTTCCCACATTATAAAGAATAATACACATTGGCTTTGGTTCTCTTTTATTCATAGTGCTATACAGGGTGTCAACATACGCAAAACAATGGATAACTATTTTTTTCAAATGGAACACCCTATATACGATGCCACCAATCTATGGTATTTTTAATAAGCTCTCCAATGATATACAGTCTGTATAACAAAATATTAAGGATTCTTGAGATTTATCAATAAAAACATATTTCTTTTGCCACCTTCTGCTGATTTTTGGATTTTCAGCCAAAACTATGCATTTTCAGGAAAAATTATAAGAGACCAAAGTTGTAGAGCGAAAAATTTCCGATCGACATAGGTCTTTCAACTTTTAAGATAATGCGCGCATTGCTCGTCAGAGCGCCCAAAGTCGGGACCATATATGCATTTTAGCGTTTTCTTTTCAAATTTTTTATTAATAAATTGCACTATACTTTATTTTCCGCACCCTCTAGCGGAAAAACGGGAAATTATAGGGCAATTAAAAGCCCATATCGATTGAAAATGTTCCGCTCTACAACTCTTAATAGAAGCAATTTTTGCCAAAAATGCATAGTTTTCCCTAAAAATGCAAATTGAAAATGTATGTATCAATTTTTGCGTTTTTCAATGGTTCTTTGCATTTTGAGCGAAAACTATGCATTTTGGGCAAAAATTGCTTCTTTTAAGAGTTGAAGAGCGGAATATTTTCAATCGATGTAGATCATTTAAATAATTCTATAATTACCCGTTTTTCTGTTAGAGGACGTGGAAAATTAAGTATAGTGCAATTAATTAACAAAAAAATTGAGAAAAACGCTAAAATGCATATACGGTCACGATTTTGCGCACTCTGGCGGGCAATGCACGCATTATTGGAAAAGTCAAAAGGCCTATATCGATCGAAAATTTTCCGTTCTACAACTTTGGTCTCTTATTATTTTTTCAGAAAATGCATAGTTTTGGCTGAAAATCCAAAAATGAGCAAGAGGTGGCAAAAGAAAAATGTTTTTATGGATAAATCTCAAGAATCCGTAATATTTCATTATACAAATTTTACATCATTGGAAAGCTTATTAAAAATTCCCTGCATTGATGGCAAGATATATAGGGTGTTCCATTTGAAAAAAAATAGTTCATCCAATATTTTGCGTATGTTGACACCCTGTATAGCAGTATGAACAAAAAAGAACCAAAGCCGATTTGTATTATTGTACATGATGTGGAAAATTCTTTAGTGTATAAAAAATGACGCTAGCTTTGCTAGGAGCGCTTCTGCAATGTTTTCAATGTGTACATGTTTTTGCCACAAATATGCCCATAACTAACCAACCGTCCATAATAGACCCATACTATCATATACTATTTTTATCAGCTTCTCAAGAGGGTTGAAAATAAAGTATAAAATATAGGGTGTTACATAAAAAAAAAACATAATTTTGTTCTGTTATGTATATTGGGACACCCTGTACAGAAACATACATATTTTTAAAATATGTAGAATAAATGTGGGTACCAGTTCAAGAAAACTAGAAGTCGATATCTCAAATAGCAAATAAGTTATGGAGCTTTTACAGATCCCTGGGTCACCCGGTATGTTGGTTGTTGCTTTAATGATAAGTTAGTGCATTGTTTCTTGATAATTATTGACCTTTTTAAGTAAATTCCTAGATTGGTGATTTTTTACAGTTTTTACAGTTTAGATTGTTGCCGTTTTGTAGCCCGCATTGTTTTTGTAGGAAATTAAAAGTAAATTATTCCTTAACAGATCTTAAGCTTAACTTAGGAAGCCAATACTATTGCTAAATCATTTTTTAAACTTTTTAATTTGTTAAAAGCATTTTTAATTTTCCCAGTTTCCAGTCGGTCGTTACTTGAATATGGAATTGTTTTTATCGGAAATCTGAAATGTATTACTTTTAAAGCATTTAATGCTAATTCCTCAGTATTTTTTTCTTCAACCTTTCAAATTGTTGATCACATTTTTACTGTCTCTATGATATCAAGTATTTTTCGTGATTTCTTTCGAACTCGAAATTTCAACGGAAATATCCATTTTGAGGTACCTTGAAACCATAACAGCATTTTTTTAATGTCTGCGTGTCAGTCTATTTTTTGGCTGTATCTTGACTCAAAAGCTAACAGAAATTTTCTAATGAAAATTCAAACATAAACTTCATTTGAAGAAGTGAATAGTTGAACTTAATCAAAATTAAAACTACAGTTACAATTACAATAACAATTAAAATTAAAGTCTGGAGAAAAAAATAGTTCACACCTCAAAAATTTTATATTTTACAAAATATAAAATTTCATAACTCAAAATAAGTCAGGATATTTGCAGAGGAGTCACTTGACTAATTTCTAAGAGTTGACTCTTTTGACCCTTAGCTGCACCACTATTTTATAGTAACATGGCATATTGGGGTCTTTCAGGACCCCAAGTTAAATTTTTTTTTAAAAATGCCTTCATTTTTGTATGTGAATGCAGAACTGTGCATAAGTGTTCATTGGCTTATTATTGACCTAAAAAAATCAGTTATACTAGAGACCCATTTTGTAAAAATCTCTTACATACAAAATTCGTATTTTTACAAGAAGAAATTACATCCCACAGCAATGAAGACATAAATAGAAGCGATGTTCTTCGCAAATCGATTGTTTGCATGAGCAGTATCCATATTTTGATTTTTTTATCGACTTTTCTAGGACACGTCGCACATCGTTGCTTCCGGTCAAATTCTATTTTTTTAATTCTTTAGGATTAGTCGAGTTTCCGCATTGAAGTAATGATTCAAATCTTTTGGAGCAATTCGTTCTGTAATTTTTGCTTCAACATTGGAGAGATCAAACTTTGTTTATAGAAATGGATTGAACGTATATGCACTACTGGGGTCTTTGAGGACCCCACGCGTTGTTTGAAGGCGCATAGATTAAATTGTATACACGCAAGGTCATTAGAACAGCTTTACTACTCAGTTCAAACTGATGACTAGTTTTACGATATTTTAAAGATTATAATGATTAAAATTACTTTTGAAAAAGAGTGGGGTCCTCCAGGACCCCTAAGTGCAGCTAAGGGTTAATCGACCTACTCATGAGTTACCCATCTCTAGAATATACAATTAAAAGAGACGAAGATGAATAAATAGTTAACCTAGAACAAACAAGAGCTAAAATCATATTCAAGATACTCCTCCCAGCTGTAAAATGGATGCGTGGTAAGGAAGTCTTTAATATATTCAGTGAATCTAGCATTGCTTTTAGTTTTAATTTCATTATAATATTTTATTCCATGATATCTAATTGGTTAATTTGGTGCATTTTGTACAGATATCCGATTTACGCCTTATATTAAAGTTTGGATTGTGGATGCCAGAGATATTCTGATGAAGGGATGTATGATTTTGAATATATAATAATAATAATAATAATAATAATAAATGTGTTTATTTGCTAACTCAAAGATATACATAAAAAGAGATATAACTAATAAACGATATATGATACATGAAAATAATAAAGTTTAATAAAGTTTAAACAACTGAGCAGCAAACACAATCTAGATCAGCTTATATATCAGACACATGTACTAAGTACATAGTATCTGATACTGCTGTTACTTCCTCTAGATCGCTAAATCGAAGTTAGTTAATATATTAAGTTTATAAACAATGAATAGATCCGATGATTCTAAGATTATCTAAAACAAATATTATATACAAAAGATGAAAAATAGAATAAAAAAAAAAGATGACTTACAAAAAGAAAATAATAAAAAAAAAAAAAAAAAAAAAGTCTGGACTAAATAATATGCTCCTAGTAATCAAGTGAATTTACTTTATAAATATAAATATATAAAAGGCAGTTAAGAATGTACAGGTAGGGTAAGGTTAATATCTTCATTTTTATGAACGCCTGACGACAATCTTCGGTACAGCCATAGCCAGACATAATTCGGATAACTGCGTTGCAGTCCAAATATACGGTGCCTGATCGTGGAAAATTCAATTAGCCCATATGAGATGTGAGTTTGGATCAGAGCAAAATATGCCGTTCGCAGTGTCTCTTTTAAGATTATCGATGATAGGTTATGGATCAGATATATGCTGGAGCACAGTCTACTAGCCAGAGCATCTCAATGAGTAGCCCATGTCAAGTGACAATCAATATTGAACCCAACAAACTTAACGGATTCATTCTCGTTCATTCCCTTACGAAGAGAAAGGGTAAGAATTATTGATATGGTATTGATTAATTTAAGCCAACATTTCCTGAGATCCCGTATGTAATTCAGTTACTACCTCAAGCTGTTTCGATTTGTTTATCAGTGTGGTATCATCGGCATATAGGATAGGAGAGTGCAAGTCTACTCTTAGACTCCAAAAGTCAACTATTGGAGTCAACTCCTGGAGTCAACTATTGGAGTCAACTTCTAGAGTCAACTATTGGAGTCAACTCCTAGAGTCAACTATTGGAGTCAACTCCTAGAGTCAACTATTGGAGTCAACTATTAGAGTCAACTCCTAGAGTCAACTATTGGAGTCAACTATTAGAGTCAACTCCTAGAGTCAACTATTGGAGTCAACTATTAGAGTCAACTCCTAGAGTCAACTATTGGAGTCAACTCCTAGAGTCAACTATTGGAGTCAACTATTGGAGTCAACTCCTAGAGTCAACTATTGGAGTCAACTATTAGAGTCAACTCCTAGAGTCAACTATTGGAGTCAACTATTGGAGTCAACTATTGGAGTCAACTCCTAGAATCAACTATTGGAGTCAACTCCTAGGGTCGACTCTTCGAGTCAACTTCCGGAATCGACTCTTGGAGTCAACTCCCGGAATCGACTCTAAAAGTCCAGATAATTTTGTAGGTAAAATAATGGAGCAATCACAAAAATCGTTTCTCATAATTGCACCAAAAGCGTAAAACAACTAACCTTTTAACAGTAGATAATAAGAACAAGTGAAAACAATGGCTAATTTGAATAAAAACTTTCCGATGCTCTACATTTCCACGAATTATGATTATTACCGGCAAAACTTTTCTATGAACTCGTTTAACATTCAAAGGCTCAGTGATTCCAATGTATTTGTTTACATATACACTAAGGGAATTGGTGATAAAGGTGCAAATGAGGTTTGCACGGAACATTTTTTGCAATTCCCGTGAGACATATAATGACTGGATTGCGGATTTCATCATTTATTGCACAAGTTGCACATATTTAAATTAGGAATTGTTACATTTACAATTGGAGAAAGTCTTAAATGAAATGAATATAGCGGTCTTATTAACAAATAAATAAACAATTACGCAATTAAGATTGCAAAAACCTACAATTTATGTAAGGCTGTAAAGATCAGTCTTGTCAGAAACTGGGATAATTCTTGAATCAATTTATTTAAAATAAGCTACGATTTACATAAGTCTTTCCGGGAAATTTAAATTTTAAGGGGTATTTTATTAAACGAAGCTTACATTAATTTTTTTGCAACATCAATCGAATCAATTTTTTCACTTAAGGGACAGAAGCACACTCGTGTACGTTTTAAAAAAATCTCATGAATTCTTAACGAATAGGATTTAGCGTATTAAAGCAATCTCGTCTCAAGGGCGGAAAACTGACGCAGGTGTGCATTTCCATGCCTTTGTTAGCTGTCCGGAATGACTGGCGAGATATTAATTGTTTTTCAAAATTAATTTGTCCCTGAAGAGGTTATCCTATGATGAGTTACTCCACTTACTCAAACATTATTTTTGAAATTAATTATTATTTAGTGCTTTAAATAAAACAGTTTCTTTGTTAATATCACACTAAGTGACTCGAGTTTCGATCATAAGCTGATCATTTTGTATCAAATGTATCCACGAAGTTAACGCCTCAACTATTCAATTTATTATTAAGTGATTGTCCATTTTTACTTAAAAATTAATCATATGGCGGAGACCTTCGTAATTATCAACATTTCTTTTTGCAATAATTTTTTATATTATAAATTTATTTACAAAATTTTAACGAAAGCTTCTCAAAGATTAAAGTTTCATATAGGTTTAAAATTAAAATTCACTTGGTTTATTTCACGATTTGAATTTGAATTTTAAACCTATATTAACATAATGTTTCACCAAGTGATCAATGAGAAACAAGTATATGATATTTGAAGTTTCATTTAAAGATCTTCATTGTTTTTTGAGACACAGCGCCCACAGACATTAAAAACGGTCGCAACCGTCATGAGGGTTGCCAATTAATATTTTCAACATCACTTACATTAAAGAGTGGCACTGAATATAAAAAAAAAACTATTCAATTTAAGGCATGACCGCCAATAACATCAAATATTACAATGATCGTGTGTCCCTATTATTGCCCTTGTATTCAAGGAAAGGGAGATTGAATAGCCATCAACCCCTCGCACATGAATACAACCGCGAGAATACAATATCTGCGCCCTCAATAATATATAACGCATGTTTCATTGTTAGATATACTAATATTTGCGGTGCGTGCCGAACTTTTTATATTACACAATATGGGAGTAACAATATTTATTATTTACAACACGGCATGCAAGCAATATCCACATTTTTACGTTTGTTTAACCCTTTACTCGAAGCCTGGCTCAGCTGGACATAGTTGAAATTTTGATAAATTAGAAACGCTACGTTACCTATCAGCCTCCGTTTCCTGGCTGTCAGTTGTGATTGGGGTTTCGGCAATGTGGTTAGATTGTGTGCTAATTTTGCAACATATAGCTACTCAAGTTAGAAAGTGATACCTACTTGATATTTATTTCCCATGCTTAGTGGTTATGTATAAATTGTAAACGGGTGTGAAGCTAGCAATTGATCCAGCAATAGATTTTAAAAAATAATATCTCAAAAAAAAACGCAAAGATAATCGAAAAAAAAGTGAATCATACAACTAGGACAGGTCTAAAGTAACACCACAAAAAGGATCAACACTTAATTTTAATCATTGTAGACAGAGGGTACTTCCCAGTAGGTAAAATTATTTTTTCCGCCACCGACAACGTAAATACGCATTGCATCCATGGTTACAGGTACTATATGTAAGTGGCTGATAACATTTGTGGTGTTTGTTATCCTTGACGACGGAACTTAATTTTTTACTTACGGACCTAGGAAAATAATAAAATTACAGAAACGCAATATTCGCAGCATTGTTAATTTCCATGCCCGTAGAAAATCACTGGATTGACACAAACAAACAAAATTCGACATTCTTTTATAGGTCCCTGGGTTGCCATTGGACGCATAGGTGACTATAATAATTTGGATCCCAAATGTTACAAGCCGTATTTTAGAACATTTTCTAATCTTTTTTAGGTATTATATTTCCGGTAGGGGAAAAAAATAATAAGCAACACGTAATGACAATTAAAATTTTCGGCAGGCGACGAGCCTCGGCTCGTATTCGCCTACCTCAAATGTTAATACGTCCTTACGTTCCTTGTTGCTTAAATAACTATTATTTTCTAGATTCGTTATATAAAACCAATCTTCAGCAGAAAACCACAAATTAAAATACAATATAAGAAATGTAAATTTGTTGATTCAGTTATTAAATAATAATAATAAAATAGGTTTTATTAAGCTATTGTTATTGATCAAATTACAATTTCAATTTTAAATTAACAATTACAAGTGTTTGTTTGTATGGGTTGTTAAGATAGATATTGTATTTATTAAAACTAATTATAATGTAATTCGTGAGAGGTCACATTGGATTAATTATTTAGATGGAAAATTAATGGTAAACTCCATATACTGATAGATTAGACTTTTTTGACAGCTTGAGTACCAGAAATCCCACTAGATTGCCGAACAATTCTCGCCACAAAAAGTAGTACTACTTACGAAACTTAATACAGGGTGTTTCAAAATTCGTGCACCAAACATTTTCTGCGTACTCCTCGTAGATAAAAAGAAAACAAATTTTTGGTAAATAAATTTTGAAACGCCTTGTATATTACGAAAATTGCACTCAAGAATTATACCGGGTTTGTGTGTAGTTGTTTCGTGTCACATCATTTAAACCGTTTTCATAGCGGAAATCAAGAACAATAACAATAACAAACTGTGAATAATATGTCCATTGGCGACGTCGCGTATGATGGCCAGTCTCTAACTTGAATAAATTCAGTAAATCAAAGAAAGTTTATTTTTCGGAAATAGCTCGGACAGGTCGATTAATATTTTAAATTGCGCTCTTTTTGATGTAATAAAATTTTATACAGCGTGTCCCAAATTTGAGATATGACGTCATCGACTATTTTTTTAATGGCAACCCTAATTTTTTCACCACTATTCTTAAAGAGTATATCAAGTTACACATGCGTGCCAAAATTCAAATTTTTATTTCCTGTCATATAGAAGATATTTAACAAACATTATCAAATTTGAAAAATTAATTCAACGTAATAGTCTTTCTTCAATAAATGCTCAAAATGTTGTCCATTTTCTAACTGGCAATACCCTAAACGGAACTGAAGCTATTTTTGAACATTTCTAATTACTTCGGGGGAAATTAGCCTACACTCCATTCTTATCCGTTCTTTCAACTCCTCAATATTTGCCGGTTTGGTCTTAAAAACTTTGCTTTTCAAGTACCCCCATAAGAAAAAGTCGATAGGTGTTAAATCCGTAGACCTGGGTGGCCATTCAACTGATCCATCTTCGTGGAAATACATTATCCAGGTACTCACGGATATGCCTTGCAAAATGAGGAGGCGCACCCTCCTGTTGAAACCAGATGTTTCTATTCGGGACGTCAGCTTCTACAGGGCAAGGGAACAAAATAGCCAAATTCGGAATTAGCTCTTCCTCCAAGGATTGTAAATATCCCGCTCCATTGAGATTGTAATAACAAATAAATTGGAAACAACCTTACTTGTTGCAGAATAGTATATTCTGTAACAAGGTTAGAATGGAAATTCGATGCGAGTGGAATATTTCGAGCGCGAGCCGTCAGGCGAGCGCGAGGAACCACGAGCATCTGAATTTCCATTCTTACCGAGTATCAGACTATACTTTCTCCTCGACCAGATAAAATAGACTAATCAAATAATGAACACAAAGAACTTACGTTTTATCACGTTTGTGGTTATGTTTATAGTATTTTGACAATTGTGAAATCCAAGGCTAATTGTTTTATTCGAAACGATGTGAGAATATTCATTCTATCCCTTGTTATGGAATGAATTACATGCAAAACGCATAAGCGCATAGTGTTTTGTTCCATAACAAGAGTGAGAATGTGTAAGTTCTATAATCAAAATTGATTTCAGAATGCTTAAATTCTACGGTGGTCGTGGAGAAAGTTGTTATTTAAATCGTGTATTCGGTTCTCCAACTGAAAACAAGATCATTTATTTTTTCACATCTGTACTTTCACTGATCACCCCCTACTCAGGTATAAAACTCGTTCAAACCTTCCATAATCTCCTCAGTCGTTTACGACTTCTTCACGTTCACAATCACCTTCACGTAAGTGTATTTTATTCTTTAACATTCAATTTAAATGCGAAGCTGCACTGATGAGAGATAAATCTCGGAACGCGTCTGCAGATGGCTATTTACTTAATTAATAATTTTTAAAAATTTTAGGGTTCAGTTTTATAGTTTAAAGTTTTCATGTTCAATTTAGTTTAATTTTCAAGTTAGTCCTATGGGTAGAAATAAACGATCTTAAACCAATGTTATTTATCTAGTAGTACTAATAATGTAACATGCAAATTTCTTTTGTATCATTCAATATCCGGCGTGGCACTAGCCAGGGAAGTAGTTGTTTCAATAAGTTATTTGTTTATAGTCTTAGTAAGACTTAATTTTGTTTGCAGAGTTACGAACAGGTTGAATATCCATATATTCAGGCTATATTTCGTTTCGTTTTATTGAATCTATTTAATGTTTCTGCAACAAGTAAGGTTGTTTCCAATTTATTTGAATACTTACTACTCAAAATCTTAATTTTAAGTTTATATATTTTTTTCACCCTTATCAAAAAATCTAATGATTTTTTAAAGTTTGCAATCAGCCATAACTAAATCAAAATTGTCGATCTTATCACTAATACAAGTACTTTAATAATAAAATGTAAAAAACAAATTACAAGCACCCACCCCTTCCGCCCCCCAAAAAAATATGTTTTTTTTCGTTACTCACAGATATTACCTCGCGATGTAAATGTCGATTTTTGACAAAGCTTGCAATTAGCCATATCTAAATAGAAATTCTTAATCGTATCAATTATACAAGTGCTTTGATATTAAGAAGTCAAAAACGTAACGGGCACCCCTTCAATGCCCAAAACAAATATTTCTTCTGTAAATCGTAGATATTTATAATTGGCGATATAATTCTCGAGTATTGACAAAAGTTTGTAATCAGACATAGCTAAATAAAAATTCTTAGTTTTATCACTAATACAAGTGATTTAATAGATCAACAGTTAAAAAACGTTACGAACACCCCTTTAACAGCCTATTTATACTCCGCGTTTCACCCATAACTAAACACAAATTCTTATTCTAATCACAAACACAAGAGCTTCAATAAAAAAAAAAAAAATGGTGATGTGGCCATCATGTTACTTTCTCCGACTTGATGGTATCATTTATATTCACGCTTTCAATGGTTTATTTTTAATTGAAATCATATTTTAAAAGTACATCGAGCGTTGCGTAAACTCGGATGAAAATTATGAAACGGAAAAATTATACTTCAAATTCAAAAACTCGATTTACTCAAAAACTAACGAGATTTCGAAAAAAACTTATTCTTTAGAAGTTGATAATTTTGGTATTCTCTACAATTATTATTCACACAAATTTGCTGTAACTATTATCGTTTCATACTTATAAACCAAAATTTGAGAAAAAGTTAATAAATTTTTTTTCTCGAATAGCAATAATTTTATGAAAAATATTTTTAAGCAAAATTTGTTTATTTCTTTGTTATCTTCAATGTTTGTTTAAATATTTTTGTGATATTTTTCATATTTAAGAAAATATTGGCAAAAAACAAAAAACAGTTAAGGTAAACACCCACTTCCGGTGAACGAAATTTTACCAAAAGCTTCTCAGTTCTTCAGATTATCAAATAAGACGTATGTTGAAAGTTTCATATCAATTGCTCTATTAGTTTTTGAGATACAGCGCACACAGACAGACACTTACACAGCAGACAGACACACACACTCACACACAGACACAAATTTTTTTCTAGAAATTGTTGAAATGGCATCTAGGGACCCCAAAACGGATATTTCCGTAAAAAAATTTAAAAAAAAAAATCACGATCACAATACTTTCTCGTACTTCGTAACGGAGAAAGTAAAAAAAAATTATAGACCACTTCCATCCCAAAAAAATATCTTCCGTCACTTGCAGAAATCCATACCTGGCGCTATAAATGCCAATTTTTGACAAAGTTTGCAATCGGCTATATTAAATAAAAATGCCTGTTTATCACTAATACGTGTACTTTAATACGAATTATTGACAATAATAAGCATTTTTATTTGGTTTAGTGAAATAAAAAATCAACATTTACATGGGTATAGATTTTTGAGAGTAGCAACAAAAACTATTTTTTTTTTGGTTGAAGAGGTGCCTGTAAAGTTATTTTGACTTATTATTATCAAAGTACACGCATTAGTGGTAAGAATATCGATTTTTATTAATTTACGACTGATCTCAAACTTTACAAAAATCAATATTTTTATTTACAGATGATGAAATTTAAAGGGTTCATACATTCACTTTCATATGAAATACTCATACATTCACTTTCATATGAAATACATCACCCAGAAATAATAATACGATTGATGCGATACTTGGAGAAAACAATTGTTTATTTATTGGTACAAAATGATTAAAGTATCAAGAGCTTTAATTCAACAGAAAAAAAAATGAATTACATCGCCTCGTACATATATCTTCTTGAAGCATCTCATTCCAAGCAACTTCTAACTGACGTCTCAGATCATTTAAGTAGTCAGGAGGTCTGGGCATGTTGCGAACTCTTTTACCCATTATGTCCCAGGCATGCTCGATGGGGCTTAAATCCGGAGACCTTGCTGGCAACATTTGCAACTCCGCTTCTTCCTAGAACACCCTTGTAATGTTTGCCGTGTGGGGGTCTAGCGTTATCTTGCTAGAAAATCCCATTAGGTAGCGTCTGCATAAATGGCACCGCGACGGAATCCAAGACCAAAGGTGATTTTCGTCCCAAACTGATTGCACTCGTCACCATGACACCCATGGTGTTAAAGCTGTATGGCGTCTTTCAACAAACTCTAAATTTCTTCGTTCTCCTCGATAACGACGCACCCTTCTACGTCCATAATTCTTCCACAACAAAACCTGGATTCATCGCTAAACGCGATGTTGTTCCATTCCTCAACCCTACCCTGCCGCTCTTGACACCAAGCCAGACGAGCAGCTTTCTGAGGTGGGGTCAGTGGAAGACGTCTAAACGGACGGTAAGAATGGAGGCCAAAGGACGCAATTCGTCGATAAATGGTCGCCATTAAAATCTGGCGATTTAGAGCTCTTACCCAATCTATGGCAACAGACCTAGTTGTTTGAAATCTGTTCTGTGTGGCCATTCGTCTCAGAAGCCGATCTTCACGGGCGTTATTACGTCGGGGAGGTTTTCCAGCCGGACGATGTCGCTGTACCAGAAAGACCATATTCTCGCCACAGTTCTGTGGTCTCGATTAATTATTTTGCCAATTTTGCGAAACGATAAACCTGCTTCTTTCATGCCGATAATTCGACCCCTATCAAACTCCGAAGTTTGGGAAAAATTTGGGTGTTGTCTTACTCTGGGCATTCTGAACTGCTAATGTGACAGCTTCATGATAAAACAGCTGATAAATTATAAGTAAATATTCTTCAATGCCCATATAAAAAGTTGAGGAATTTTAAGATAACAATGACGGGAAATCCTCAACGGCTTAACTTTTTTTATTGAGAGTTTAATAATTTTGTCCCAACGAATAAACAATTGTTTTCACCAAGTTTTGCATCAATCGTATTATTCTTTCTGGGTGGTGCATTTCATATGAAAGTGCGTGTATTATGGGTTATCTTTTTGAGGTAACAATTTAGACCCTTCCTAATTGTACGATTCACTTGCTTTTCGATAAATTTCTGTTGTAAAAATCGACATTTACAGCGCCAGGTACGGAGTTTTACGAGTGACGGAGGAAATTAATTGTTTGTGCGTGGAAGGTGTGCCCGTAACTTTGATCGATACTTGATTATTAAAGCATACGAATTAGTAACAATAGAACTTTTTATTTAGTTATGGTCGATTGAAAACTTTGCCAAAAGTCAACATTTATATCGGAATGGATTTTTGCGAGTGAAGACAGAAATCCATTTTTTTTTGGGGTTGAAGGGGTGCCCATTACGTTTCCTAAGCTTTTGATTATTAAAGTACACATATCAAGGATAAAAATGGGAATTTTTATTTAGTTATGGCTGATTGCAAACTTGGACAAAAGTCGTCATTTATATCACTATGGATTTTTGACGAAAGAAATGATTTTTTTGGGGGTTGAGTACCCATTTTAGTGATATGGAAAATAATTTTTTCGCGGATTGATATGAAATGTAAGATTTTGCGGACTGCTTTTACGCCGTGAAATATCACTTTTGCGGACTAGGCTTTAAAAATGCTTATTTATGCCTAGGCTGCAAAAGTAATGAGCCAATCAGGTGAAACTTCTCGGCCTGCGTCATGTTATTTCGCTGAGATGAGACCCCGCGTCGACCAATAGAAGCCTCCCGGAAATTTGTTTGACATTACAATGTGTTTTTCGCTTCATTGAGAGTTGCCTTCGAATTTCCCGTGTCAAAAAGGCCAAAAACAAGTTCCCCGAAGTTTTAAAAACACCGCGAACGACAATGTATTATCAAGTAATCATTTCTAAATAACAATTAATCCATTTGGAGTCTATGAAATTCCCAGTTACACTAAAATCGTGTGTCCGAGGTTAAGGATTAATCGTAAAGAAATGTATCGAAGAGTTTTACTCAAAATAATTATATGATCGGTCAGGCAGGGCTCTGATTCAGGTTACCGTTCGTCTCTATTTAATTTGAAAAGAAATAAAATCCTTTTTACTTTGTTTGTATAGGGTGTCCAAATTTGAGGTTGGATTTATAATTTCGAGGCTTTGCTCTCTGTCATACATGCGGCGCTAATATTTTATAGCTATCATTATGATACATTGACATTTAAGCTGACGGTTAAGGAGCGCACATTTATTGTGCAAAGTGAAGATGGGCAAAGTGACTCTTTTTTTGTGATCTGTTTCACAAGGTCTGACTCAGTGAATAAGAGTCGACACGGAGAGCCAGATTAAGGCTCTACTGAATAAACGACATGACAATATATACTTATTTAAAAAAGTAAACATTATCTATAAAATAATATTTTTGGTTGATTCTTTACAAAGAGTCGGCTCATCGTCAAAATATCTTTCACATGGATTGAATACGTAAAAAAAGTCTTTGTTTTCAAAATTTTTCCAATTTGCATCTTTACATGCTCAAAATTGATTTATTGAGAAAATATAAAAACATCTCTGCCATAACGTGAAGAGCTCAAACAAAAAAGGGTCAACTCTAGAAATGAATCGCGACTCTTGTGTAAATTTCCTGTTTCAATGTGAGTCATGAAATTTGAGAAGTGAGGATCTTTTTTTCTATTTTTTGCTATGCTTTCGGGATAAACTGCAAAATTTTCGAAGTGAGGAACTTTTTTTAAATTGTTTTATTTAAATTGGGGAAAGATGCAAAAACTCTAAAATCCATGCTAAAAACTTGTCCACTTAAAATGAAGAATGCTACCAATGCTATTCAAAAGGGAATTGCAGGGAATATATTTCCAGAGCAAAATAATGAAGTAATTTTTTTTTATTACCATTCGATGCAACCTACAAGTTAAATCATTTCCGGATGCCTATACATTTTGATAATAATTGATGGCAGTGGGCACGGACGAGCAGCAACGGATCTGTTACAGCATGAAACCAGTACTAGTAAAGAAGCAAGTCAGAGAATCCTATTTCAGTTTTTCTAAGGAGTTTCACAACTTGCGTTACGTATTACAAGCTTAAAAAAATATTAGTTAGGAGTTGCATTAACCAAAAACCTCAAATTTGGACACCCATTAATAAGACATTTATATTCGTTGGCCAACATATGTGTTATACAAAGTAAAAAGTGTTTTATTATCTCTTATTAAACATGTATAACGAAGTAAGCTTCCCACTTAACATCTATTTAATTTGTTAGACGTACAAATTTTGCATAATATTTTACTCATTACGTAAAGCATTCTTTTGCAGTGATTGCTTCCGGCACGAATAAAAAGTAGCTATATCTTCACGATCCAATTAACTATATACACTGTACAACAGCTTGTGCTTTGAATAAGAAATGTGAAATTTTCCAGACGACTTTAAACAAGAAGTCTGTTTGAAAGGGCCTTATCGCAGTGACTTCCCTTTGAAACGTTCGTTACCCTAACAATAAAGGAAACAGATTCGTTTCATTCATGATTGGTGATTTATACAGTCGGTATGATGTATAGGGTGTTCAATGGAGTGCACTGCAGATACTCGAAGCGAAATCAATGAAATTATAAATAAATTACGGCACTCCGCCGTATTTCAAACAGTGTACATTATCTTCTGATGCATGAAAATAAATAATTGCTGGTGTAATAATTATTTGAATAAAATTTATGATGCTGATGAAAGCGGAACACGTATTTTCGCGAATATTTGCTTTCAATTAGTTACGTGTATGTCGATTTTTGCAATAAAAATGTATTCACGCGCAATTAATCACATTTTGCAGAATAACATTTAGTTTCTATTAAAATGAGAAATGCGATGCTTTTCGACAAATTATCTATTGAAACAGTTAATTTCCTGACAAACACCACGACGAATATTGAATTTGTTTCAATAGAAAATTAATCTGTGTATGGTTGATATTTCTACTGTTACGGTCTTGATGAAACTGGTAATTAATTTGATAGGGATTGGGATAGCATTCTTTCGTTTAGTGTGAACTAGAGATGGGTAAATCGTGAGTGAGTCGAATAAAAGAGTCGACTCTTGGAAATGAGTCGAGTAGTCAAGTGATTCCTGTGAAAATTAGTGTCTCAATTTGAGTCATACAATTTGTACAGGTGACAACATTTGTTTTTGCTTCATGCCTTATTAAACCAGTTGCTTGCACTCACAGGAGATTTGTCAAATTGTATAATATAATACAATTAATATAAAGTTGTTTTTATTCCAAATGTCCCGTTGAAAACAAATTGAACACAAAAAAAATCAGTCTAATGATTTTTTTTTTAAATTAGTCAAGTGCTAACTGACGATATTGACATACGACTAAAGTGTAATTTAGAATGCAACCAAAATTGCGATCAAGCAGTGCTTCTGTACATGGATTGTTTCCCAAACAGAATCCAAGGGCCTAGAAAGTTTGGAAGGCTTGAAAAAAAGAAGAATTAAGAAACGATGGTGTTTTAAGAAATCGAAGAAAAAGGAACGAATATTTTGCGGAAATATTGAATTAAACGTTTTTTTTTTAGTGAGCGAGAAAATCCAAGAACATCTATTTGGGAAATTGATCATCAAAACGAACGGCAAAAACAATACTCAAGAAATACAAATTCAAACCATATAGTTGGGTTAGAGGAAAATATTCCAGGTCGAAGACAGTAATTTTGCCGTCATTATTTAAATATAATCTCTGCTGCGCCAGGTCCTGGATCTGGATCGTTTTCCTTTAACCCATATACTAGAGATGAGCGAAATGACTCTTTTTGTGAGTTGCCTCAGTCAGTCGGCTCATGAAAATATTTGAAAAAGTGAGAAAATATTTCCACAAAAAAATGTTGATGAGCAAAAAAAAAGTTCTCACCTCGAAAATTCTCCGTTAAACCCTGAAAACATTGTGGACAAAAATTTCATGAACCAAATTGAGCTGTAAATTTACACGGGAGGAACTTGACTCCGCGACTCATTTCTAACAGTTGACACTGAGTCGGCTAACTCATGAGTTACCCACCTCTATCGTGTACCATGTTTTGAGTATTGTATTTACAGATTTTTTTTTAGAAAAATAATTTGGACAAATAAATGCACTCATACCATGTTATTTAAAATAGAAGCATCGATCGATATTGGGTACAGGAAAACACAATTGTTTTCGTAGAAAATAATTTTCAACGAAGATTTAGTGTGGTGCGGAATTTTGGGGGATCGATTATTAAGCCAGTTTTCACAGACGAGAACCTAAATCGAGAAAAATGCCATCAACTGCTGACTGACGATGTTGAACTTTTTTTAGACCAGTAATTATCAGCCCACTTTTTCAGGTTCGCTTCACAATTAATTTCCAACAGTAAAGGTAGAAACGCCAGAATGGCGGAATATACCTATAACATATGTTTGGAATATTTATAGTCTAATAGTAATTTCCGTTTCCCCATCAGCTACTAACTTCGCTGATGAGACCTGCAAAGTCTTAATCGATCCATAGGTGTTCTGATGGCGAAACAATAATTAATTTCTAACGGTTTATCATTTTAAATCGCTAAAATAATGCATGGTAGATGTCCGTAAGACATAAACATAAAGTAATTAGTTCTTATTATTTTAATTTAATATACTAAATAAAAGATACACGAAAATAAAATATTTACTATTCTTAACATAATATACAAATAATAAAGTTTTAATGGAACCTTGAGGTTGGTGATCTTAGCGAAGAAGTTTAATAATAGTTGGTTCTAATTTTTAGATCTTGTCCGCAAATTTTAAGGCGATTTGAGTCATCGAAGCAGGCGGCTATTTACAATGCATTCGCCCCCGCAAAATGACCATTGCCTCTCCAAAGCGGTTTGTTACATAATCGCACAATTTAAATAATGATCACCCACATTGAGAAACACAATTTTAAAGGATTTTCCTCTTGTAGAACCCCATAGACTTTATTTTCAACAAGATGGGGCAACACCGCATAAAGCCAGAAGAAATATTATGCACGCGTTCGTCCGATCTTACACCACTCGACTTTTGGCTTTGGGGCTATCTTCAAGATCATGTTTATCTAACACATGCAGATAGCAGACATTCTAAGCCGGAGAATTATAAACTGTTGTCGCGAAATGCCTCCTGTATATTAATAGTAATAGTAATAGTATTTATTGGTGCTAACACATTGAATGATGAATGATGCAGTAAAGAGAAGATGCTGTGCATTCAACAAGGTGGCAGATTTAGATCAGCCACAGGCTGCCAACATCGACCCGCCCTTATTGAAAAACCCTTTATTTATGAAAACTCTTTCACGTTATTGCAAATGATTTTCTTCCTTTTTTTAAAATTCCAGTTCTGTTGAGATAATCTCCCAAATATGTCTCCATATATCGAACAACAATTTGTCAATGTTATTGTATTATAGCTTCAGAAGCATTATGAATTTGAACATACAGTTGGTCTTAATCCGCGGGCTGACTTCTAAATCATAAACAACTCCTCAATGGGATTTAAAAAAGGACTGTACGGGGGCAGAAATACTGGAACATGTTCATGAGCTTCTAACAGTTGTTGATAAGAAAAATCTGACGTTGTCCATTACAAAATATGCACCTCGTACATGTTCTTCGCCTAAATGGCCAATTAATGCTGTCCAGAATTCCCAGGTGTTCTACATTGTACGGCCTATGAATAAATAATAATAATAAATTAATACACATTGCTGTAGCAATCGAATTATGGCCTCTTTATTTGGGCATTGACTTTGTTGGCTCTATTATTTTTCAGTGATCTTCCATATGATCTACAATTCATCAATGAGAAATATGTTTTCTTTGTCAATCATTATTCTGTTATATTTAACAACATAGTCAAACCTACTTTGGATAGTTACGTCTTCCTGGCACAAAGTAAATGCGTTTTAGAAAATAGTGAAATTCATTTATCGCTCTCTCAATGGTTGATAGGTCTACCACTAGTTGTGAATTTTACTTCAACAATTTGATTTTTATTTGTTTTAGCCTCGCAATCCTCATCAATCAAATTGAAGATTTCCTCTTCTTCCTTGAGTATTTTTTTTGGGGGCAATGTCGAACATTTCTCTCATTCACCTCGTTGGTTAATTAGTAAGCCCGGTAAATGTGTCTTACAGTATACGGCAAAATATTATATTTCCGTGCTATTTGAACTGCCGTACTACCATTGTTCATTGCTCTGATAATAAGAGATGATAAGAGATTTTGGTGTTTTGCCTTCTTTCAGCATTCAATATGATATCATTTAATGTGAAATTGATTTGACAAATAAGGAAACGCTTCTGCCAAAAAAGGAAATTGTTTGACAAAGACAGCACCCTGTTTAATAGAGATAGGAAATAGTTTTGAGAAATGGTGAAATACAATTGACAAAGAGGAAAACCAGACTTTAAATTTAATAACGTATGAGCACTTATTTGTAGTTTTTCCTTCTGCAATGTATTTATAATCAGAATCTGTTTCTAAACATTTTTTTTTACATAACTTAGAAATATTGAACTTTTAAGCTAGTTATAAATTGAAAACACTTGTTGCGAAAGAATTAAATAAATTAAATATAGACGAATATATGAATATTAAAACTGTTCGTGACTCTGCAAAATTAAGTCATTTAAACTAGAGTCCGCCAGAAAAATTTATATACACTTTAAGGAATGAAAACTATTGATTATATGTTTGTTTCACCTTTAAATACTGATCACACACGTAGTACTGTCCTCAGTTAAGCACATGGTTATTGTAGATGTTCAAAATGTTCACCGTTGATGGCCAGACACCTAAAGGAACGATGAGCGGTCAATTTTTAAATGGTGATCGCTGCACACAAACTTTCCACTTTCGTTTCGGTGTACACCTGAACTGCTAATATTTACTTCACGTGCACATTGCATAGCAGACTTCTGTGGAGAAGTAACAAACTTTTTCAAATAGAGAATCGACAAAGCAGGACTTATAGCTCTACGCGGTCTTCCCGATATTCCTTAGTTGTTTATTGATGCTTGACAATAATGTCTTACATAAGTCACCATATACAATGTAAACATACAGTTATGTAGCTTAGCAAATAGAAATATAAAATTACAAAAAACATAATACAGATGCAGAATATAATAATTCCTTTATGAGAATCAAAAATTCCTAAAACTTATCAATAATGCGTTTAATTGTGAGGTGGGTTGGGGTTTCTCTTTCAAACTCCTGCTTCCACCTTCAACGGCATTACCAAACCTGGCAAACCACTTCAAAATGCTCGAACGCCAAGCGTGCTCCAGCCATTTTGTTTTCTCTCTCGTGATGATGAAAGTACCTGCATCTGTTGAGCGAAAGATCATACTAACATACTCAAATCAATTGACAATGTCAATATCCCGATACAGTTTGTCAAAGAGTGTATACATTTTTTTGGCGGACTCGGGATATTTCCTTGTTGATTTGTGGATATTGCAAATGTAGCAAAAGGATTGCCATTGCAACTTCTCTTCTTCGCCTAACTTATGAAAATTAATTTTAATACACTATATTTGTGCCAGAGATGATGTGAAATTAAAATGTTCACTTTAACAAGACAATTCCAATATTTAAAACCGATGTTAGAATTTTACAGATTTATACATACTTACAACCGGATTAAAAAAAAAATCGATCAAACCTAGTTGCAAGTAAGATTTCCTGGAAATTTAATCAAATTCTTAGTTGCGTACTGATTCGTAGCTAAATTATGTCTCGAGATCAAACATTTATGCAGAAGTCACAAAATTAAAGCGTTTGTAAAATAATAATGAGAAGATACACCTACCTCACCCATGCGCAGTATTCGATTTCTAAACACAGTTTTACCGTTATTAAATAACGATAATATTAATGAAGATGATGTTTGCAACCGTCACAACGTGGTAATCAATAATTAAACTGATTTAAAAAAATCGTTATGTTTTAACTACAAGTAATTAAATATTAATAATGATTGAATTTTTCTATTCATTTTTACGATTATATTACTTTTCCGACCGAAAATTTGCGGAGTGTTACACATGGTAGCAAGCAAGAAACATTCTCACATAACAATTGCAAGTAGTTGTGAATCATCACAAAAAACCGCCTTTTTCTAGTGGCATGAATTGCGATAACCGTTCATTATGTTCTGGTAATGAATCAGCTGCCAGTAATTTCCTGTACGTGAAAAAACAATGAAGTGAATCCAATTGGAAAAGAAACAACACACACACAAACCACACTTAAAATAAAATTGCGAAAGAACTTTGTTAATAATTTCATCGTATCTATTATGTTCTTTTTATGCTAAACATTTGTTGATAATTATTAGGATCATAATAGTACTATAATTCCATAATACGTTTGTTATGAATCAACAAATTTAATAAGATCGTACAAATTTTGGATAGGGATAATAATAAAATTAGGTGTATTCGTCACTAGCATGAAGCTTCTAGACTTCAATCTTGAAATTACTTGCCATATTTCGAATACAGGTTCATCCACCGAAGTAACAAGCTCGGTTATACAGACACACAAATATCGTATGTTCATTAAAAAAAAACCTTAAGTGTGCCATGACTTTTTCGTTTTAAAAATTTCACTTGGCACACGCGACACTTGTTGGGAATTGACATATAAACGTCAGATCTTTCTAGAAGTCACAATTATTCCGTGCTCACAATGGTTTACAGCAACCAGCAAAAAACGTTTCTAATTGCAAGTTATTTCCGAAATGGGATTAAAGTGGACGGAAATTGGGTGTATTCATTCGACGCACCTTTAGCAGAGTTTCAGGAAGAATTTCCTACTGTGCCCATTATTTATGATGAATTTAAAAATACCTTATCACGATCTGTTGTATTATTTCGTGAAACGGGTAGTATTCTCCGTAAACCAGGAAGTGGTAGACCAGTTTAACGAACTCAAGATGCTATTAGCACAGCCCAAGAAATTTTGGAAGATGAACTTACGACTTCTCTGCGTCATTTGTCACAGCAAATGAATTTACCTACGACAACTTGGATATATGATCATTCCATGCTTGTTAATGATTAGTATATATAGTGCATTGCTCACGCATTTCATTCTCGCATCGATTATCTGTGCTAGAATATATTCCAACACAGTACTGTCACGCATAAAGTCTAACCTTCAATGTGTCAAAATGACGGAGTAGATTTAAAGATGTTTGCTTCGCCGCTTCTACATACATAGGGCGTTAGCTGTAGTACCTCGGCAAATTTATTGTTTTCGATGTTTGTCTCCATACTATTTATATATACTTTTAAACACTAAGAATGTATAAACTCGAGAAATGAAATGAACCCTAAATAATGTTGCGGCTGGCGGGCGGCTTGGTTTTTGACTGACATTTGTTTCCCCGGTAACGTTAAGCAGGTGCCTCTGATAAAAGTTATCGCGTACGAATTGTCCGCTCTCGGTTATTAATTATCTTAACTATCACAATGAAGCTCAACAACGTTGTCGTAGGTAAAGCATAGTGTACAACTCGCATGGAATGACTATTTCTCGCTCTTATGAATTGCAGCATTCGCCTTTCGGCTCATGCTGCAAACTTCATACTCGCGAGAAATGTATGTCATTCCATGCTCGTTATACAATATACTATTATCGATAGGAACATGCCACAAGCTTCTACGAAAAGATTTGCAAGTATACCCTTATCGCATAACATCGGTGCAAGAGTTATTACCTGTTCATTGCCCCAGACGACTGGAATTTTGTCAGTGGTTTTTACAAAATGTAAGCGAGGATGTTTTACAAATTACTTTCTTTACCGATGAAGCTTGGTTTTACAAAGATGGGTACATTAATTCCCAAACTATGATAATTTGGTCCGATGAAAATCCTCGTGTATATCGAGAGAAACCACTACATCCACAGAAAGTTGGCGTTTGGGCAGCGATTTGTGGGAGAAGATTAGTTGGACCGATATTCTTTGAAGGTAAAATCCTATTTTCATTATTAATAATAAAAATTCAATAACCGTGCATTTTCTTAGGTACGATAACTGCAAACCGTTATCGCACAGAAATTTTATTGCCTTTTATAAATGAATTAAATGATGACGAACTGCAAAGTGGATATTTTCATCAAGACGGAGCAACTCCTCATTGCACAGTGGATAATTAGGCCATTTTGGAGGAATTTTTTGAGGACCGAATAATAAGTCGAAATGCACGGATTCCCTGGCCGCCCCGTTCATGTGATTTAACACCATGCGATTTTTTCTTGTGGCCATACCTGAAAAATTGTATTTATGCACAACCAGTCCACAATCTAGAAGACGTGCGGCAACGAATTCGAGATAAATTCATAGACATTAACAATAATCCAGTGTTGTTGCGGAGCGTAATCGAGGGTGTGCGACGAAGAGTTCAGGCTTGTGTTCAAGAAGAAGGAAGGCTCATACAACATTTAATATAATTTTATAGTGAAAAATTTAGGTATCTATAAATTGACTACAGTTTAATGTTTAATTTTGAGAAGTAACATAACCTCAATATGTGTTACTAACTTAAATTTTTAAAATTAAAAAATCATTTTTTTAATGAACATACTTTACTTACAATTAGGCACATCGAAGATTACAATTACTACTACTACTACTTACTTTATTTCCAATGTTAAAAATTTAAATCCTTGAACACGATAAAGTCTGCCACACGTCATTCTTATATTTATCTTTATTAGCCCATCCAAGCGAAGGCATAAAAAAATAAGACCGAAGTAAATTGTTATGATTGCAATAACATTCTTGTATGATAACACACGATTTAACATTAAGTCGTCCATCATTCTTGATAGAAACATATGATTCGAAAGGGGGCAATATACATTTTTTATAATGGTAAGAGCAAAGCCACATGAATATTGGAATAGTCCCTTTACGTATCGGGAATATCGACAACATTGACGTAGGGCAAAGGTAATGGCCCGAGTCGTGGAAATGCCCATAAAAACACAAATATCAAAATAAATACTGCAGTAAATTGAAATGGTTTTGACCCGTTCTTACAACGAAGGTTTTTACAACTGGTAAATAGAAAATGGGTGTAAAATTTAAAAAAATATGTTTTCGTATTGTTACTAAATGTTTTGCAAACAAATGGATATTTTTCAAAATAATCGAAACTATTACAATTGCCCATTGAAATTATATCATTTGAATTCAATAAATTGTATGTTCTCTCTCGAAATTATTACTGAGTTATCATTAATAGTGGAGGAGGGCCAGGCAAAAAAGTGCGTTATCTCGGAACCGATGGAAACTACGATTTGAATGATTTTTATCTTTATGTCAATCATCTAAAATATTACAACTTCTCCAGGTTAAAAATTGACGCTCTAGTAAGTAATTAGAACAAAAAAAAACTTTTTTTTCGAAATTCCTGTGAAAAAAAACTACATCAAAAATGGTGATGTGGCCATCATGTAACTTTCTCCGAAAAGATTTTTCAGATTTGTCGAATTTATCCTAGTTTCCATACTTCGTACGAAGTAAAATACATTTTGCAGAGTTAAAATTTAGGAGGTAATATTTATTTAAATAATTTTTGTTTTTAAAAATAAATACAAATTCTTAGGTGAGTTACACATGTTAAGAAATTTGTATGAGTGTTGTGAAAGTGTTAAGTGAAGAAAATCGAAAATGAAGAATATGAAACGACGGTATAAAATAATGCAAAAAACAACTGAGAACTCTTAATTCCTTAAAAATAGTTACTGTTTTTGAAAATACAATAATTGTTAAGTGAGTTGGGAATGTTTAAGAAAAGTTGATAAAAAATCGTATATGTAAGCGGAAAATAAAATTATGGAAACATTAGAAGCAACTGAGAAGGTCATATTTAATATCCTTTAAAAATATTAAATTTTTAAATTGAGGGAAAAAATCAAATAAAATGCCGACATACAACAATGCAAAAAATAAAAATACCAAATTAGTCTTTATTCTTTAAAAATCATTTTTGGTTACAAAAATGCACCAATTTTTAAGTGAACTATTACTGTTTCAAAAGCTTTGATTTAAATTGTGAAAACGTAAAAAGATAGAAAAAATAAAATTATGCAAAAACTAAAAACTGAGATGGATATATTCTATAAAAAAAAAAAGATCATTGCAGGTTTTAAAAATATTCCAATTTTCAAATGAGTTATAAATGTTAAAACAATTATTTGAGTATGGAAGCGTTGAGTGAAAAAAAAATCGAAAACAAAATAAATGTCCAAATGAAATTATGCAGAAATGAAATCGGCTAAGACGATTTTATTCTTGCGAATTGATTTTTGCTCTTGAAAATACACCACTTTGTAAGTGAGTAATGAAAGTTTAAAATAAAATTATTTGAATTGTGGAAGCGAACATTGAAAACTTCGAAAAAGAAATAAAACAATTGAAAATGCTTTATTTTTACGAAATCATTTTGGTTTTTGAAAATGTTATGAATGTTTAATGTTTAAATCAATGTTTGAGCTGTGCGTCAGGAATTTGAAAATATAAAAAAAACACGAAAACGGCTTTATATTTTGGAAAGCATCTCCCGCAACCCAAATATTATCCCAAAACATAAAAATCATTACTATTCATCAATTCATCTCATCTTTTCATCAATAATAACGAAGAGCATTCGGGCGATAGAAGTTGATCAAATGGGCTGAAAGACTCCAGGTCGATAGCCATTTAACAGAAATTTACTGTTGTAATTATACAGGGTGGAAACTTTAACTCGAACAAATTCGGTATTTATGAAATGAACAGTTCCAGAAAACAATCCTCGGACACGTCGAATTTTGTTTTTTATTGCGCACTTTTTAGAGTCTTTAAAAACAGTATGACGTCACTAGTCTTTCACGTATGACGTCATAGACATTTTTTTTAATGGAAACCATGTTTTTTTATTTCACTAAATTTATAAATTAATATTTTATTCCTTTTACGACTGTAAAAATTTTTGTTTTTTTATTTCAGAAATTTAATTTTTTTAACTTATTAATGTATCAAATGTTCAAATTCCACCAGAAATGTTTCGAAATGTAAGAGATGGGTTTATCACCGATTACCTTTTTGCCAAGAGAGCAACGGTGCTCATTTCGAACATTTGATATATTAAATAAGTTTATTAAAAAAAAAAAACATTTTCAATTTCTTAAATAAAAAAAAAATAAAAAGAAAACAAAACATTTTTATACAGTCGTAAAGAGAATAAAAAGGGCTAAAAATATCATGAAATAAAAAAAAAGTTTCTATTAGAAAAAAAAATGTCTATGACGTCATACGTGACTAGTGACGTCATACTATTTTTAAAGACGCCAAAAAGTGCGCAATAAAAAACAAAAATCGACGTGTCCGAGGATTTTTTTCTGGAACATCTCATTTCATAAATACAAAATTTGTTCCAGTTAAAATTTCCACCCTGTATATTGTAAACTATTGCTTTGTGTATGTACCGTATCAGCAACTAAAGATGTTTGTATATTTATTCATTTTGGTTTTTGAAAATATTTTGATTTTTAAATGAGTTATGAATGCTTTAAAAAAATGATGAGTTGTGGAAGCGAAGATTGAAACGATCTAAAAAATTAAACGCGGAAACAACCAAAAAAGTTTTGTTATTTCGAAATCATTTTTGTTTCTGATGATTGGGGAGAATTAACTGAGTTATAAATGTTAAAAGAATATTTTGGCTGTGGCAGCGAAGAAAATATCGAAAAAATATAAAAGGCTAAAACTGCGGAGATGTTTACAAGTTTTTGAATAAAATTGTGGCAACAAAACATATTCTATTCTTTAAAAATAATTTTTCTTTTTGAAAAGATACCAATTTCAAAGCAAGTTGTAAATGTTTAACATAATTTAATTTTTAGTTGTGGAAGCATCCAGAGAATAAAATTTAAAATTCAAATGAAATCGCCGAAATAAAACTATGCAAACATTGAAAACAACTGAGGTTTATTATTAAATTGTTCGAAAACTTAATTCTTCGAAAATAAATTTTTCGAACGGCAATTTTTTGAAAATAAATTCTTCGAATGATCAAACCACCAACTCAGAATCAATTCAAGTTTGATGATAAATAATAAATGATTTTTTTTTTTTTTACGGAAATTTTGAGGGAAATTTGGGTTGGGGAATTATGGATATGGGACATTGGCTTAGACATCGTAGGTCATTCAGCCACAAGCGATTTTTTATAATATTTGATTCATATTAAATGAAAATAGACATCCACAAACATCCATGCCCTCGCCGGGATTCGAACCCAGGACCCTCCGCATTAATAATAAATGATAATTCTTTAAAATCGGAATAACTAATTGTCAAAATTTCAAAATAATCGCACTTGAACTAACCATGTTTCATTTTCAGGTTGCAATGTTGATTAAATAAATTAAAAAAACTTACGTTACAAACTGCAGACTTAAAAAAATATCCAAAATAAATTCTCCTTTATAATTGTATAAGATTCTGGAATGACTAATATCAGAAATTTCGAAATAATCGCATTTGAACCAGCCGTGTCATATTTTCAGGTTATATATTTTTATAAGTTAATAAAATAGAAACACAACAGCTATAAACGTCAAAATTTTAAAATTTACTCAAAATTTACCAAGACTAATTTTCGAAATTTTGAAATAATCACACCTAAACAAACCATGTTTTATTTTCACCTAGCAGATTTTTTATGTTAGTAAAAAAATGTATACAACTGCCTACCTTTGAAACTTTTGGAATGTATATAATATCAATTCTACTTAATGATTCTATAACAATCTGTAATGACTAATTTCCGAAATTTCAAAACAATCGCACCTTAACAAGCCGTGTCTCATTTTCAAGTTGAACATATTTCAAGTTTATGAAAAAATGGCAAAACAACTGAAACAACTTTTATTCATAATCACTATAATAATATGCATATTTTTAACCTCCAAAAAGTTGGAAATTGGCGCTTCCCTCTTCGAGGTCGGGAATATATCGTGTGAGCCACAATAGTTCAATTGAATTAGATTTAAAAAAAATGAATTAATCTCAGACATGACTGCTATATTTCTCTCTCTCTCAGGCATGGCCAACTCTGAAACAAATTCTGTGGCTCAACCCAACTATTAAACTGTTAAAATTCAACCAAAAACAGTTTTACTTTGTGATTGAGAAAATGACTAATTATCGATTTTTTTTAATCGCACTTGAACAAGCCTGATCTCATTTCCAGGTTGAAAATTTTTCAAGTTGGTAAAAAAATAGAAAATCAATCGCCACAAAATTCAAACTTTAAAAATTTACGTAGAATCAATTCTAGTTTATGATTCTTTAAAAACCTGTAATGACTGCCAATATTTTGAAATAATCGCACTTGAATCAGCCATCTCATTTTCAGGTTGAAAATGTTTCATGTCGATTACAAAAAATGGAAAACATGCTACAAATTTGCTTAAAATAAATTCTCCTTTATAATTCTATAAGATTCAGCAATGACTAATATCCAAAATTTTGAAACAATCGCACTTGAACCAGCCTTACCGCGTTTCCAGGTTGCATATTTTTCAAGATGATAAATAAATTTGAAAAAAAAGCTACACACTTCAAACTTTCAAAATTTGCTTAGATGCAATTCTACTTTATGAGTCCGTTAAAATTTGTGAAGACAAATTTTCGAAATTTTGAAATAATTGCACCTAAACAAGCCGTGTCATATTTTCAGCTTACACATTTTTTAAGTTGGTAAAAAAATTGAAAAACAACAACTTTTAAACTTCACATAATATCAGTTCTACTTAATGATTCTACAACAATCTATCATGATTAACTTTCGAAATTTCAAAATAATCGCACCTAAACAAACAAGCTGTCTATTATTTTCAGGTTGAACATTTTTCAAATTGGCGAAAAAATAGAAACTCCAACTTTCAAAATTTAGTTAGATTTAATTCTAGTTTATGATTCTATAAAAATCCCTAATTACCAATATTTCAAAATAATTGCACTTGAACCAGTCTTGTGTCATTTTCAGGTTGTAAGTTTTGAATGATGAAAAACTTACTGAAAATAAATTTTCCTTAATTCCATAAAATTCTGCAATTTCGAAATAATAGCACTTGGACCTTTTCGCATTTCTAGTTTGCATATTTTTCAAGATGACAAATAAAATACAAACACCACTCCTACAAACATTAAACTTATAAAATTTACTCAAAATCAATTCTACTTCATGATTCTGTTAAAATCGATGAAGACTAATTTCCGAAATTTTGAAATAACTACAGCTGAACAATCACTGTCTTATTTTCAACTTTCACATTTTTTAAGATATCTCAAAATAATCGCACCCAAACAAGCAGTATTTCATTTTCTTTTCAGATTTAACATTTTTCAAGTTAATGAAAAAATAGAAAAACATCAGCAACAAATTTCAAAGTTTTAAAATTGATTCCAAATCAATTCTACTTTATGATTTCATAAATATTTGTACAGACTTATTATTTTCGATATTTCTAATTAATCGCACTTGAACAAGGTGTCATTTTCAGTTTGTTTATTTTTTATCTCACGTTTATACCATCCAATCGGAGAAACTTACTTAATGGCCACATCTACATTTTTTACAATATGCATTCTATTAAGATGTGTCTGTGCAACACAGGAATTGGCGTGAAACTGTGAACATAAATCTTATTTGTCAATCCGAAGAACTGTAAAGCTTCTGGTAACATTTTGTACACCGGAAGTGGGTGTGGTTTTTTTTCCGATAATTTTTTAAACATGAAAAATATTTTTCATAAAATGCTTGCTTTTCTAAAGAAAGATTAATTTAAATTGATTGTCATTTTTGATCTATATTTTTCCGACATGATATTAGTTACATAAAATATAGGCAGCATGCAAGATGATCAAAACTTACAAAGAAGGAAAATCACTTCGAGGCGTCTTGGCGGTTAAGGTGTAACCTAGATAATCCTGTGCACTCATGCTTCGTTGCTTCCCTCAGATTGAGCGGAAAAACACAAACACTAACACTCGAAAGGGTATAATTCCGAAATGTATTTTGAAAATAAATCCCGAGAACACAACGCGCACTAAAACCAACACACGTTTCTTCACGACGGCGACCCTCAAACTGAGTTGATATCAACAGGTACGCGGTGCATTAGTGATAGGAATTTAATCTCGTTCCGAAATGGGAGAAAAAAAACGAATCGTTCGATTATCTTCAGCCACCTTGTTAAACATCGGTGCAGATTAAAAACTGGTCGAGTTTTAAAACGAGGGTCGAGGTAAGATGTAGAAAATTAAAAACACTTCTAATTGTTTGCAATACTTGACGATGTTAATGGACCGCGTGGTCAATAACTGTTGGAATATATAATCAGAGTATTCATTAAGTTTAAGGGTTAAGTTCCATTAATTAGTGTTTTAAATATATGTTTTGTTCAAATACAAAAATGAGTATTTTTTTTACTTTTGAGAGGACGTCGGATAAAATCGAAAAATACATATGAAGGAGAAAGTACTCTTTTACACAACCAAAAACAATTTTTTCATTATCTTATTTCAAAAACATTTTATTAACAATAATTAATCTTAATTCAATAAGCAACTTCTGCGAGTTTAAAAATAAACTTAAAAAATCACTAAAAACATAATTCGGATACAATGTCCACTATTCTTGGGAGAGATAGTTAATTTAAAATAGTTTAATTCAGTTTCATTTAGTTTAGTTTAATTTGGATTGATTTGGTTTAATAATAATTTGAGTTGGTTTAATGTAATTTAAATTGGCGTTTACTTTAATTGTTATAAAATTAAGTCAAGTACAAACATTGTACTTGTTAAAGTGTCTTCTTTTCTACAAGAGTAAGGCTTCGAGAATAAGAAACTTTAATAATTATAAGCTACGAATCTACATTTATTTTATTAATTTCATTTATACTAGTTTGTAAATAATGTGTACAAAAATATTATAAATAAATGAATTATTATTATTTACACGCAAGTGAATATTTTTGAACTACCGAAAAATTAGAAAATTCGAAGAAAATTATTATACCGTCAAATCGGAGTAACATGATGGCCACATCACCATTTCTTTTTTTTTAATTTTAATTAATAACCCCGTGGTTGATCATTCCAGAGCGTTGAAGCACCCTGTAATATATGTACCTAGAATAATTTACAATCAACAAAAAAGGTTGGAAACTTTAGTGGCCGCAGCCCTACCAATAAATACATACAAACAAAGATACGAAATTTTTCTTCAAACATTTTTTTCTATTTTTTTTTATGTCTAAGAGCAGTTAATTCTGAACACTATTTGTCTATAGAAATTTTGTGTGGGACTTCCAGGAATGGAGATACACCTAATGACTTTTGTCGTAAATGGTGTTTAGATCGACGGAAAATGCCAAAAATATGACTAAATAAAATTTTTCTTCAGAAAAATTGCTCTGTTTTTTTTTCAAGTCAGGGAACTCATTCTGAACACTATTTGTCTTTATAATAAAACACCATTTTCAAACAAGAAGTGTTTTGAAAATGGTAATTGTATGTACCGAAACTTGAGTCACAAAAATAAAAATGTATAACGAAGTAGAAGCCTCCAGCATAAACAATACTATTTGTCTTTAATTTTTTTGTGTGGGACTTCCAGGAACGGAGATACGCAAAATGACTTTTGTCGTAAATAGTGCTTAAATCGACTGGAAATGCCTAAAATAAGACTGTATAAACATTTTCTTCAGAAATTGTTTTCTGTTTTTTTTCCAAGTCTAGGAGCTCATTCTGACCACTATTTGTTTATAAAATAACAAAGAATCTAGGTTTTCGCCGTTGTATGTATCTCTATATCGGCCATATAGACTATGAATCGATAATCGGCATCGGCTAATAAAAGGTTTTCCAATAAGAGTGATATGATTTCTTAAAAAAAAACACACTTATTGTTAAGGAAATTCAAATATATTTTATTTAATGTGAAGTACAATCGATACAATTAAGTTCTAAATAAAACGTCATTCAAATGGCCTCCACGACTTCTTCTGCAGGAACGAATTCGATGAACCCAATTTTCTAGGACTTTTTCCACTAAATCAAGTCGTATGTCATGAATGGCACGTTCAATATTGACTTGTAAAGCTTGAAGAGAGTCTGGTTTATTTCTAAAGACCAATGACTTTAAATAACCCCACAAGAAATAGTCCAATGGTGTTAAATCACAACTTCTTGGGAGGCCATTCAATATCACAATTTCTTGAAATAATCGAATCTCCAAACTTTTCTCGCAATAATTCAATGTTGCATTTGCTGTGTGGCACGTAGCCCCGTCTTGTTGGAACCAAATGTTGTCAAGATCAACTTCTTCCAATTTCGGCCATAAAAAGTTGGTTAGCATCGATCTATGCCGCTCTCCATTGACAGTAACGGTGTTACCAGCTTCACTTCGAAAGAAGTACGGACCGATGATTCCACCAGACCAAAAACCATACCAAACTGTCAATTTAGGTGAATGTAATGGTTTTTCTTGAATAATTTGTGGATTTTTTTCGCACCAGAATCGACAGTTTTGTTTATTTACCGCACCACTCAGATGAAAGTGAGCCTCATCGGAGAAGATGATTTTCTTAAAGAAATCGTTATCGTTTTCAAGTTGTTCCAAGGCAAAATCAGCAAATTCACAACGTTTACGGTGGTCCAATGGCTTCAGTTCTTGAGTGAGAACAATTTTATATGGATGCAAACCCAAATCCTTTTTCAAAATCGGTTGTGGTTTGAGACAGTCCCAATTGTTGAGAACGTCTTGGAATCGACAAATTGCGGTCTTCAGCAACACTTGCCTGAACGGCAGCAATATTTGCATTACTTCGAGCGGTTCTTTGTCTTATTGGCACTTTAACATTATACAAAGAAAATGTACGCTCAAAATTTTTAACAATTCGACGAATAGCGAGCACTCTTGGACGATTATTACGATCATAAAATGGCAAAAGCGCACGAAAAGTTGCAATTGGAGAACGATTATTTTGATAATAAAACTGAATAATTTGTAAACATTGTTCTTGCGTATATCTCTCCATGATGAAATTGTAAACACTACTGAATACAATGAAAAATAAATGACAGATAATGACATATTACAAATGGCCGAAACGTCACTTCAAAATCATATCATCCCTATTGGAAAACCTTTTATTTAAAAAGACATATCAAGAGAATATAAGTTCAATTTATTTTAAGGACAATCGGGTTAACTATTCATGGACATTTTTGAGCTAAATATTGGTAATTCACTTGCATGACTTGGGGTCTATGCAGGTTTCAACAAGTTTCACACCTGAAAATCGGAATCGGTGCAGCGCGGTTTACACTTTTCCGACAGATTTTGCCACAAATGTCGACTGCAGACGATGCGCCGCCATTTGGCCGAAAAATCCATATTCGGTCCATCTCTAATTTTAGCATCCAATTCCAAACTTTTCTCCGCATCTCTCACTCCCTTTGGTGCTTGTTCTCACTTATTAATGGGTGATCAGCTGCACCTTTATTGCCGCAATAAACAGTTTTCGCTTTTATCAATTTCTCCTGCTAATTGGCGAAGCCATAGTGCTTCTTGGCATGTTGCAAAAAGCGCTATAAATTCGGCTCCCGCCGTCGATAAAGCAACTGTCCTCGACGAAGAAATTCCACCCCCTTTATAACTGGATAGGGAAGGGAAAAAAACAGCGCGTTATTACTTTAATATAGAAAATCCCAATAAAATCCCACCAGTTTATGGGCTCGGGTCGCGAAGGCGTCGAGTTTATACGTTAGTTTTGTTGTATAAGAAAGTTCGTTTCAAATAAAATATAAAAGTTATGTAACATACATAGAAGAGACTCCGTTCATCATTATTAAAGAAACCATTCAATAGGACAATACATATGTGCAAATGGATGTGTGAACCAGTTCTTGAAGGTTTGAACAGTTTACTTAATTAATTATTATTTAGTTCTATCGTACGTTCATTCAAAAAACCTCAAGTGTGCCATGACTTTTTCGTTTTAAAAATTTCAGTTCGCACACTTGACACTTGTTGGGAATTGACATATAAACGTCAGATCTTTCTAGAAGTCACAATTATTCCGTGCTCACAATGGTTTACAGCAACCAGCAAAAAACGTTTTTAACTGAAATTTATTTCCAAAATGGGATTAAAGTGGCTGGAAATTGGGTGTATTCATTCGACGCACCTTTAGCAGAGTTTCAGGAAGAATTTCCTAACGTGCGCATTATTTATGATGAATTTAAAAATACCTTATCACGATCTGTTATATTATTTCGTGAAACGAGTAGTATTTTGCTTAAACCAGGAAGTGGTAGACCAGTTAAACGAACTCAAGATGCTATTAACACCCAAGAAATTTTGGAACATGAACCTACGACTTCTCTGCGTCATTTGTCACAGCAAATGAATTTATCGGTAGGAACATGCCACAAGCTTCTACGAAAAGATTTGCAAGTATACCCTTATCGCATAACGTCGGTGTAAGAGTTATTACCTGTTGATTACCCCAGACGACAGGAATTTTGTCAGCGGTTTTTACAAAATGTAAACGAGGATGTTACAAATTACTTTTTTTACCGATGAAGCTTGGTTTTACAAGGATGGGTACATTAATTCCCAAACTATGAGAATTTGGTCGGATGGAAATCCTCGTATATATCGAGAGAAACCACTACATCCAAAGAAAGTTGGCGCTTGGGCAGCGATTAGTGGGAGAAGATTAGTTGGACCGATATTCTTTGAAGGTAAAATATTATTTTTATTATTAATAATAAAAATTCAATAACCGTGCATTCATTTTAGGTACGATAACTGCAAACCGTTATCGTACAGAAATTTTATTGCCTTTTATAAATGAATTAAATGATGAACTGCAAAGTGGATATTTTCATCAAGACGGAGCAACTCATTGCACAGTGGATAATTTGGCCATTTTGGAGGAATTTTTTGAGGACCGAATAATAAGTCGAAATGCACGGATTCCCTGGCCGCCCCGTTCATGCGATTTAACACCGTGCGATTTTTTTTTGTGGCCATACCTGAAAAATTGTATTCATGCACAACCAGTGATAATCTAGAAGATATCCGGCAACGAATTCGAGATAAATTTATAGAAATTAACAATAATCCAGTGTTCTTGCGGAGCGTAATGGAGGGTGTGTGACGAAGAGTTGAGGCTTGTGTTCAAGAAGAAGGAAGGCACATACAACATTTAATATAATTTTATAGTGAAAAATTAAACGTAAGTATCTACAAATTGACTACAGTTTGTTTAATTTTGAGAAGTAACATAACCTCAATATGTGTAACCAACTTAAATTTTTAAAATTAAAAAATCATGGCACACTTGAGGTTTTTTTTTAATGGTAGTATGTATATGATCCATACCTTTGTAATGTTTGCTGATGATACAACTATCATAAATGTATCCAATACCATAAGTGAGGTCAAAGAGAACAAAATCTAAATTCCTAGAAAATGTATCCACATGGTGCCACGAAAATAGCCTAAAATTAAATGATAACAAAACGACGTCAAGGTCAGAATGTGAATCCATATCATTTCGATCCCGAAGTAAAGTGGCATAAACATGGAGACGAACTTTCGAAAACCCTTGGGAGAAATATGTTTTGCTTACATAATATTTCCCGCCAAATACACAAGCAGGAATTAAAATCAGCATATTTTAGTTGAAATGAGTGTCACATAAGATATGGTATTCTTGTTTGGGGGCACTCATCTATTAATACACGTATTTTTTCACTTCAACGGTGTGCTGTCAGAATCGTTGCTGGGACAAACTACAGAACTGACACAATTTATATTTGAGTGTTTATGCTATATTAAAAAGCACTACTACAGCGTAACTACGATTACACAACAAGATATAAAGGTAATATCCGACTAAATCAATTTAACGAGAACTCAAACGGCCAGTAATTATTATGCCATAAAGTTTTTTTGAAAATAATTATTTTAGAATTTTTCCAATTTCAAGATGTAAATTTCTCTACTCGAATTCCAGTTTCAAATATCGCCATATTGTTTATAGCTTAAAAACATGAATTATTTTCTAGTATGTGAAAAATGCATAACTTCTAAACAGTTTTAGAAATTCTGAAGATAATTCCAAGTGTAAATTTTCAATTCCAAATTTTTTTAATTCGAATTTCAAGTTACGAATGTCGCCATTTTGTTACTAGTTTCAAAATATCAATTGTTTTCTAGTGTCCAAAATGCATTACTTCTAAGTAGTTTTAGTAATTTTAAAGACAATTCCACGAGTGATATTTTTATTTAATTTTTTCTAATCCGAAGATGCAAATTTCGCTTCTTCGGATTCAAGTCTCGCAGGTTGCCATTTTGTTTCTGGACTTAAAATATCAATTGTTTTCCAGTATAACAAACGTGCCAATAATTATGAGGCATTTTGGAAATTTTGAAGACAATACCACGAATGATATTTTTCAAGTCTCGAATATCGCCATTTTGTTTCTAACTTAGAAATGTTAAATAAATTCAATTCTGCAACAAGTAAGGTTGTTTCTAATTTATTAGAAATGTTAATTGTTTTTTTTTTAGTATGTGAATTTTCTTTTTCTTCAGAATGAGCTCTTAGACTTAAAAAAAAGAGTTTTTTTTTAATTCATTTTTCTAAATCGTAGTTTAGGCGTTCTGTAGGCTGTTTTAGACATTCTGAAAATAATTCCGAGTGTAATGAAGTTGTTCGAATTTTTCTAATCCCAAGATGCATCTTATATTCACTCGAATTCAAGTTACGAACGTCGCCATTTTGTTTCTAGCTTAATAATATCAATTGATTTCTAGTATGCCAAACGTGCATTATTTCCAAGTAGTTTTGGAAATTTTAAAGATAATTCTACGAGTGATATTTCTTTCTAAAATATTTCTAATTCCAAGATTCAAATTTCGCCTACTAGAATTAAAGTTTCGAATGTTGCCATTTTGTATCTAGCTTAGAAATGTTATTTTTTTAGTATGTGAAAAAATGCATTATTTCTAAGCTGTTTTAGAAATTTTGTAAATAATTTCGCTTTTAGAATTTTTCTAATCACAAGATGCAAATTTTACTTACTTTGATATTTTTTTGTAATATTTATAATTCGAAGATGTAAATTTCGCTTCGTAGGATTGAAGTCTCGCAGGTCAGCATTTTGTTTCTAGCCTTAAAATATCAATTGTTTTCCAGTATGCCAAAACGTGTATTAATTAAGCCATTTTGGAAATTTTAAAGAGAATGCCACGAATGATATTTTTTAAGTTTCGGATGTCGTCATTTTGTTTCAAGCTTAGAAATGTCAATTGTTTTCTAGTATGTGAAAAATGCATTATTTCTAAGCTGTTTTAGAAATTCTGAAAATAATTTCGCGTGTAATGAAGCTTTAAGAATTTTTATAATGCCAAGATGTAAATTTTACTCACTCGAATTCAAGTTACGAATATCGCCATTTTGTCTCTAGATTAAAAATATCAATTGTTTTCTCGTATGTCAAACGTACATTAGTTCCAAATAGTTTTCGGAATTTTAAAGACAATTCTACGAGTGATATTTTTGTTTTAGAATATTTCTAATTCCAAGATTCAAATTTCGCTTACTCGAATTCAAGTTTGGAACGTCGCCATTTTGTTTCAAGCTTAGAAATGTTAATTGTTTTTTGGTACATGAAAATGGATTATTTCTAAGCTGTTTTAGAAATTCTGAAAATCATTTCGCATGTAATAAAGCTTTTAGAACTTTTCTAATCCCAAGATGCAAATTTTACTTACTCCAATTCAAGTTACGAATGTCGCCATTTTGTTTCTAGATTAAAAATATCAATTGTTTTCTCGTATGTCAAACGTGCATTAGTTCCAAGTAGTTTTGGAAATTTTAAAGACAATTCTACGAATTATATTTCTTTTAGAATATTTTTAATTCCAAGATTCAAATTTCGCTTACTCGTATTCAAGTTTCGAATGTCGCCATTTTGTTTCAAGCTTAAAAATGTTAATTGTTTTTTAGTATGTGAAAAAATGTATTATTTCTAAGCTGTTTTAGAAATTCTCAAAATAATTCCGCATGTAATAAAGCTTTTAGAATTTTTCTAATCCCAAGATGCAAATTTTACTTACTCGAATTCAAGTTACGAATGTCGCCATTTTGTTTCTAGCTTAATAATATCAATTGTTTTCTAGTATGTCAAACGTGCATTAATTCCAAGTAGTTTTGGAAATTTTAAAGACAATTTTACGAGTGATATTTCTTTTAGAATATTTCTAATTCCAAGATTCAAATTTCGCTTACTAAAATCCAAGTTTCGAATGTCGCCATTTTGTTTCTAGTTTAGAAATGTCAATTACTTTTTAGTACGTAAAAAAATGCATTATTTCTAAGCTGTTTTAGAAATTTTGAAGATAATTCCGCGTGTAGTAAAGTTTTTAGAATTTTTCTAATCCCAAGATGCAATTTTTACTTACTCGAATTTAAGTTTCGAATGTCGCCATTTTGTTTCTAGCTCAATAATATCAATTGTTTTCAAGTATGTCAAACGTGCATTAATTCCTAGTAGTTTTGGAAATTTTAAAGAAAATTCCACGAGTGATTTTTTTTACTTTCTCCGTTGCGAAATACGAGAAGTACGTTTTGGGGTCCCTAGATGCCATTTCAACAATTTCTGGATTTTTTTTTTGTGTCTGTGTGTGTCTCTCAAAAACTAATAGAGCAATTGATATGAAACCTTAAACATACGTCTTATTTGATAATCTGAAGAACTGAAAAACTTTTGGTAAAATTTTGTACACCGGAAGTGTTTTTTTGCTTTTGCCAATATTTTCTTAAATATAAAAAACATCACAAAAACATTTAAACAAACTTTGAAGACAACAAAGAAATGAACATCTTTTGATTGAAATTTTTCATAAAATCATTGTTATTCGAATTTTTATTTTATTTTTGGTTTATAATTATGAAACGATAATAGTTACAGCAAATGTATGTTAATAATAATTGTAGAGAATGCTAAAATGAACAACTTATAAAGAATAAGTTTTTTTTTTCGAAATCCCTTTAGTTTTTGAGTAAACTGATTTTTTGAATTTGTAGTATAATCTTTCATAATTTTGATGTTTTAAACGTCAGTTTCATCCAAGTCTACAAAACGTTTATTATACATTTAAAATATGATTTCAATTGAAAATAAACAATGAAAGCGTAAATATAAATGATACCATCAAATCGGAGAAAGTAACATGATGGCCACATCACCATTTTTTTAATATTTCTAATTCCAAGATTCAAATTTCGCTTACTCGAATTCAAGTTTCAAATGTCGCCATTTTGTTTCTGGTTAAAAAATGTCAATAGTTTTTTAGTATGTCAAAAATACATTATTTGTTAGTAGATTTAGAAATTTCAAAGAAAATGGATGTTAAAAATCAGCTGCAGCTCGTGATACTGTCTAATTTTGTTTATTAGAGTTTTTACAATGCATTTTGGGAGTGGAACTTCTTTCCTCTAGTCATCTTCCCAACGGATTTTCAAAACTCCTGTCATCATCGCCATCAGGGCGCGTTCTTTGAAGTCATTGGCCAAAAGTAGAAGGCGAATTCTTCCTGCTTCCGTCGCTTTAGATTCCAAAATTGCCTACTTGCTCGGAGAGAGTTTTTATTTGGTACAATTAACATTTATTTCTATTACTATCTTTAATATTATTAAAACAGATGTTTTCATTTTTTTATTTTTTTTGTGCTTATTTTAAGAAGACTGAATGCTATGTTCCTTTTTTTATTTTTATAAACTAATAAATATTTTCAGAGTTTATTTTTGCTATATATTCTCTTGATATTTTTAGCCGATATAAAGCCGATATGACTGACCGATACCGATTATCGGCTCAGTGGACGATATGGCCGATAAACCGATACATATATCGGTATCGATGCATCTCTACATTTAACAGAATTGATTAAAATATCACTTATTAATAGAGAGTCTACGTTTGAATTAGATTTCTTAAGCTTGCTAGTCGGCCAAGCTCGGAGCCGGCATTTATTTCGCGAACAACAATACAGTAATGTATTGCTCGACTGCACGCTCATACAGTGGTGTTTAGATCCGCGTCCGCAACATACGCGCTTCTAGCCAGCCGGGACGCATCCCTATTCGCGCGCGCCCCGAAGTGATTAAAAATACTCTCTACTTATTAATCATTTGCTGAATTTTTTTTGCGAAAGAAGGTCACTATTATCAACAAAGCGACATAAACGCCGGTCTTGGTGTTCATTATATTCAGAAAAAAATGAAATGTAAAATTCAGTATTTTTTTTATCAAGGTGTAACGTACTCCACTCACTTTATTCATTATTATTATTCTTATATATATTTAATTATTCTACTATTAGTGTTCTATACATTTAATATGCATTTAATTATTCTATCATTATTATTATATGTTTTCATGTCTTTCTGTTTTAGATAAACCATTAATATTATTTACATAGTAATTGTAATCACCAATCTATTTTTAATATCTATGTTTAATTTAGGAAGTCATGCGGATGCCAATTATGTTAGTCATGATTATATTTACTCTTACTACTGCTATGTAATAATCCGCATTATTTATTACCGTTATAAAGGTTCTAATAGTGTAAAATGTATTATCTATATGTACCCGAGACGGACGCACCGATCATGAAGACCATTCAATTATCAATCAATAAATAATACTTTGACCATCAATAAATAATACTTTGACCACAGCTAAACGAGTCTCTGATCACGTGCGCCCGCCTCGATTTTTGTACTTCGACCGAACACATTACATTAACAACACTTCTCTTCTAAGCTCCGGTCGAAGAACAACGATAGTTTTTCGGTTAAGTCTGTAAATTGTTATGAACGAGAAATAAAAACCAACGTAAAGAATCCGATTTAGTAATTTCGACTAACAATAACAAAAGAAGTAACCCCTCTCTGGCAGCATCGCGGAGTAACCCACGGTTCCCAGGCAATACTAAAGAACCCTATATAAAAACCATCACAAAATTGGCGCAGTCGACGGTAGGATTGTCTGGAAATTGAAATCTGTGTATGTACACCGCCGTCAGAGACGAGTTCGAGAGGACCAAGCCACCAGCTGAAGTAGACCACCTGGAGCAGACGTGCAGGTACTGAGGAGAGAACCGAGACCCCACATCGAAGTCGAGTCCGAGAGGAACGAGTCCACCAGCCGGAATAGACCACCTGGAGGAGACGTGCAAGTACTGAGGAGAGAACCGAGACCCCACATCGAAGTCGAGTCCGAGAGGAACGAGTCCACCAGCCGGAATAGACCACCTGGAGGAGACGTGCAAATACTGAGGAGAGAACCGAGACGCCTCATCGAAGTCGTGTCCGAGAGGATCGAGTCCACCAGCCGAAACCGACAACTAGAGACGCATGATGTCACCATTATATATATTTTTTTTGTAAGTCGAATTTTCTTACTATTACGGAACCAACCATTTAATTACTTTCTATATATATATTTTTTTTTTCTCTCACTTTTATTATTACTTTTTATCGTTACAATGGCAAACAATGATCTGACTATGTTAAATTTTGCATTTAATATCCTAATTGACACCAGGTTTGACAACTCTAAATTATCACCTCATAATAATTTAGAAGATTTTATAAATCAATGTAGTGACGCAATCCAGTTAGTTCCCGACGCTCAAAAACCACAGTTATTAATTGCTATAAAAAATAAAATAATTGGCGACGCTGGCCGCTGTACTAGGAGTAGACAAATTGACACGTGGGATGATTTAAAAACATTTTTACGTGATAATTTTTCAATAAAACGAAGTTACAGTGCCGTTTTAGCAGATTTAAATTTATGTATTCAAAAACCTAGCGAAATCGTTTCTGATTTCGGATTACGTGTTGAAAAATGTCGTCAAAATTTAATACTCACTCTACCCAGAACTTTAACTCAAGAGGCGCGTGAAGCGCAACTTCAAATGGTTAATGCACAAGTTCTTAGTGTTTTTCTTACTGGTCTAAAAGGTCAGTTAAATTTCTTGGTAAGAGCGATGAAACCCACCACTTTAGAAGAAGCAATTAGCTATGCAACTAATGAGGAATATATTAACACAAAACTTACACCTGATCTTATTAATTCAACAAAATTTTGTCACATTTGTAACAAAAACTCCCATGTCACATCAAATTGCAGATTCAATTCTTTAAATCATGTACCAAATCAAAATTACCCTGAAACCCACAAGTCACGACCTATTAATTTTAATATACAGTGTCATTATTGCAAAAAGGGAGGACACTCTATAAACGAATGTCGAAAAAAACAATATCAAGATTCGCTACAAAATTATTCTAATAGAAATTCCCAATTCCCAAACAATGTGACTAACCAACATAATTCTAATCGTAATTTTTCAAATTCGAATATTCCGAGGTTTACTCAAAACCGCCCAGATTTCCACGACCAAAACACACGAAATTACAACTCACCTTCTCAAAACAACAGAAATAACTTCCAAACTTATCATAATAAACCGCAAAATTCACGCTATGTTAATTCTCCAGATCAATTTAATCGATCAAACACCCCAAACACTTCTTATCAAATGTCCAAACAACAAGCTTCTTTAAACTCGTTATCGACCGAGGCGGAGGCAACACCCCGGTCGTCGACAACAGTACAAGCCGAATTTATACGTTGAATTTATTAGCTGCATCAACCTATACTATATTAACTATTCCCGAATTAATTAATGACCCTTCATTTTTATTAGACACAGGTTCAGAAGTTTCGTTAATAAAATTATCGAAGTTGAAACGTCACGTACCTTGTCACCTTGACAATCTTATTACCTTACGAGGTATAAATAATTCCAATGAACCATATAAAACAAAATGTTATTGTACATTTAATGTTATCATTAACGATCAGGTTATCTCTCACATTTTTCATGTAGTTCCCGATTCATTCCCTATAAAACAAGATGGTATTCTTGGTAACGATTTCTTACTCAAGGTAAATAGCAAAATCTGTTATCAAGAGAAAAAACTTTTTATTGGGAACAATTACCTACCTCTGTATGTTATCCAGAGATCCTTAACTTCATTAAATGACTCGGATCATTCGAGTAATGATAGTTCTGTTCCTGATTTTGATCTAAATAATGGCAATAATCATCTTAAAATTCCTATTTGTAATAAAAATTCTGAATTTCTAAATTCTCCTAACAAAACTAGCAAAATCGCTCAAAACTGTAGCAATAATAACGAAATCAATGATAATATACATAAGGTTTTAAGTCAATCATCAGGTAATTCGGATCATTCGAAGGACGATAAAACTAACATTGATTATAACACAAGTCAAAATAATAATCATATTAAAATTCCTATCCCTTGTCAACGAGATCACAACATTAAGATCAATAAAAATAAAACTAACATTTCACCACAAACAATTGTGCGGACAAATAGAAAAAATATTGTAAGTAAATTTCTGAATTCATCTCGCCTTTCGGGTGATGATCTTTTTATTTCTAATTTCAATGCAAAAGATAACAATAAAACTAGTGAACTCGTAAGTTCAGAACGAATTGTAGAAATTAAAACTATCCCAAAGTATAGAATAAAATTTTCTGATAATTACGCAAATAACGAAATTGATCTTAATCACCTCAATACACATCCACCTATTAATGATAATCCTACATATTCTTCCGATACAACTAATATTAATAATAATAACAAAATGGATCCCATGCCTAATAGAGAATTTAACAATTCCTCTAACAATAATAATGAAATCGTTTATAATCCTAATGATAATAAAAATTATTTACCTATTAATAGTAATTCCCGTCAACATAATGAACGTAAAATTTCTTCTAATCAACAGGATGATTTTCCAATTAATGAAACTAACAAAACTAACAAAACTAACAAAAATCATCAAGTACTTATAAAAAATAATTTTACTAATTTCCAGAACAAAATTAACTCTAACAATAATTTTAAAATAAATCCTAACCATCATGATAAACTCAATAATTTCCCAAATCAAATTAACGAAATTGATTTTAATCCTGCTCACAGAAACAACAAAACACTTATTAACAATAATCCCACTAATCCTCATGATTTAATTAACTCAAACTATAATAATAACATAACTAACCCTGACCCTTTAACGAATGCCAACCTAACCTTACCTAATCCTGATAGTAATACTATTTTTAAACACGAAGCCATTAATAATATTGAAAACATTTCCCAACCCTGCCTTCCTTGCAATGATCAACATTTCGCTAACTCAAACCAATTAAAAAATAAAATAACTCTAAAAGCTCGATCCGAAACGGTCGTGTCAGTAACAATCAATAACCCTGAAATAAATGAAGGAATTATAAATAATATGGAAATCTGTCAAGACGTAATTTTTTGTCGTAGTCTAGTGGTAGTCAAAGACAACAAGGCGATCACTACTGTTTTAAATATGTCCCCTGAGGATGTAATAATCGATCATTTTTATGCAACAATCGAACCTGTAAATGTAAGAAGGACAGAAGTTTTCAATCCTACTCTAATTCCCGATACTGATTTCCCTAATATAAATAAAAATCGGCTGACAACTCTAGTGGATACTTTACAATGCGACCACCTTAACTCAGAAGAAAAAACCGCTTTGACAGAACTATGTCTTGAATATAATCACATATTTTACCTGGAAGGAGATGTTTTAACATCGACCGACCTAGGTCATCACGAAATTCACACTAAAACGGATATGCCCATAAATACAAAAACATATAGGTACCCTCCGGCTTTAAAACCCGTCGTCGACGAACAAGTGGAGTCGATGCTTCGTCAGAATATTATTAAACCTTCGCAAAGCCCCTGGAATTCACCTGTATGGATTGTTCCCAAGAAAAGCGACTCCGAGGGTAACAAACGATGGCGGTTGGTCATCGACTATCGTAAGTTAAACGAAATAACCATCGGCGACGCCTATCCTTTACCAAACATCGAAGAAATTCTAGATGAACTAGGAAGTGCTAAATACTTTACCACTCTCGACCTTACCTCAGGTTTTCATCAAATCAAGATGCACCCACGCGATGCACCAAAGACAGCATTCAGTGTTCCGCAGGGACACTTCGAGTTCAATAGGATGCCTTTCGGATTGAAAAATTCACCTGCTACCTTTCAGAGATTGATGAATTTAGCCTTATCAGGTTTACAAAATAATCATCGATGTTTTGTGTATCTAGATGATATAGTCATCTTCTCCGACAACTTACAAAATCACATAAAGAAAATTCGAGAAGTTTTTGATAGACTCGATCGACATAACTTAAGAGTCGAACCAAAGAAATGTCAATTCTTAAGACATGAGGTAGTTTACCTAGGACATTTAATTACGGAAAATGGAGTCCGGCCAGACCCAAAGAAGACCTCCTGTGTTGAAAATTTTCCCGTGCCAAGAAACCCTAAGGACATTAAATCTTTTTTAGGACTCGCAGGTTATTACCGACGTTTTGTTCCTAATTTCAGTAGGCTCGCACAACCATTGACGAAACTGCTGAAGAAAAATTCTAAATTCATGTGGACTAGTCTACAACAGGATGCCTTTGAGACGTTAAAAGAACTACTTTGTACACAACCTGTGCTACAATTCCCGAATTTCGAACAAGAATTTACCTTGACAACGGACGCGTCCAATTATGCAGTAGGAGCTGTACTTTCGCAAGGACCAAAAGATAGGAATCTACCAGTTGCTTATTACAGTAGGACTCTTAATAGGGCTGAACAAAACTATGATGTGTCATCAAAGGAGCTTCTCGCAATCGTTTCAGCCGTCAAACATTTCCGACCCTACCTCTTCGGACGGAAATTCAAGGTGATTTCCGACCATATCGCACTGAAGTATTTGGACAATGTCAAGGACCCCAGTTCCCGATTGCTAAGATGGAGACTGACGCTAGAGGAATATGAATACTACGTGGAATATAAACCTGGAAAAGCTAATAAGAACGCGGATTCATTAAGCAGGATTTTACCAGAGGATGACTGGTGCACTTTCGAAAAAAACAGGAAAGGAAATAATATTATTAATAACAATGTTGTAGAAATTTATGGTAATTTATTCGATGCTGAAGATGACTTCTCTTTATGTCATTGTGTCAGCCAAGATCTAAAGTTAGGAGCTGGATTGGCCTTAGAATTTCGTAAGAGATTCTCAAAATTGACTGACCTTAGAGCACAGAACGCACAGTTGCATTCGTTTGCTTATTTGAAATTTCACCTAAGATATGTATTCTATTTAGTAACTAAACAATATTTTTTCGATAAACCCACTTATTATGACCTTTTTAGATCTTTGATGAACCTAAAACTATTTTGCGAAGACAATAAAATTTATAAACTTGCTATGCCGCGACTAGGCTGCGGTTTAGATCTTTTAGATTACAGTATTGTACTACCAATGATCAAGTATATTTTTCAAGGTAATTTTAGAATAAAAATATTTATCTTTGTCACAGAACCCTCAAATAACTTGTCGTTAAAAGACTCTGATAATCCAGGCGACAATCTGACATCTGTGGTTCCTGATACTAAAATTTCGTTAAACAAATCAGAAAACTTAAACTCGGAATGTCCTATCGTAATAAACCGAGCCCAACCGAAACAAAATGTTTTAAAAATATTTTCCACTTTACCCAATTCAGGTAACTACCGTTTTTCTTCCTTTTGTATCGAACCTCATTTAACAATGGTCACCGTACCGGTACCACCCGATGGTAATTGTTTCTACCATTCTCTCATTAAACTACTACCCCATCTTGATAGCATAGAAAACCTAAAAACGCTGCTCCTTACTTCTAAATACCTAGAGACATGTCTGTCTCCAAATGAGGCAAAAGCCGACCTCGCTACTCCGAATGCATGGGCAACAGATGATATAATTAAAGTCGCAGCCTCTACCCTCAATATCTCCATTTGTGTACATATAAAAATCAACGAATTCTTTGTTTTTGGAGATAGTGATAACAAAATTCACCTACGACACCTTCTCGATCATTTCGAACCTTTAGTAGAAACCAATTCCTTAAATATTTCTGGTAACGACCCAACCGTTAATCATCAGGAACAAGAATCCTATCAAAATTTCCTAAGGAAACTCGAAACCACAGTCATTGCCGCGAATAACATAATTGAACACCAAAGTAATATCTCAACGTCACGCTATGGTAAAGCTATCTTAATTTCTGCCGACTTAGAAGAAGTAGAGAATTATCCTAAGGACTTTTATCACTTTGACAAATTAAAACTGAAGGAGTTATTAATACCTGCCATTCATACCTTTGAACATAACAAAAACCTGATAGCTTACCTTGTTTATAAGGACCATTTCTGGGAACAACCTACATACGAAGATATTTACAACGTTTTTATCCTCTTAAGAAACCTTTTATTAGAAAATAATATAGAAAATTTTAGTATACCCAAAATTCAAAATTCATTTGACAAATTGGAATGGCATAAAATTCGTTCTATCCTGCGTTACATTTTTAAATCATCCAATATAACAGTCCACGTCCACCTAAATACTATCATAACACCTTCCCCGCATGAAATACCAACAATTCTAAAAGAGAATCATGATGTACCCAGCTCAGGACACACAGGATTTCATAAAACTTATAAAAAGATAAAACAGCATTTCCTGTGGAAAACTATGAAAAAGGATATTGATAATTATATCAAACAGTGCCAATCGTGTCAAACAAAAAAATTAGTACGGCGAAAAAACCGTGCACCAATGGAAATCACGACTACATCCTGTAAACCTTTAGAAAAACTATTCCTCGATATTGTAGGTCCCTTACCTATAACAGAAGATGGCAACCGTTTCATCCTAACACTTCAGGATGACCTGAGCAAGTTCTCGCTAGCTTTTGCAATCCCCAATCACGAAGCCCTTACCATTGCTAAGATTTTTGTTAACAATGTCATTTGCAAATTCGGCATCCCAAAGTACATTTTAACAGATAACGGCCCCGAGTTCGTTTCCACTCTTATGAAACAAATTTCGAAATTATTTCAAATAAAAAACATTACTACAACAGCTTATCACCCCCAAACCAACGGCGCCCTAGAAAGGAGCCACCTTACCCTGGCCGATTACCTAAAACATTACGTACATGATCAAACCGATTGGGATAACTTTCTAGATTTTGCAATGTTCGCATACAACACAAGCGTACACACAACCACAAAATTCACACCTTTCGAATTAATGTTCGGTTATAAACCTGACCTACCCTCAAGCCTAACCAGAACCCCAGAATTTAAATATACCTATGACGACTATTTAGATGAATTGAAAATTCGGTTCCAACGATCTCATGATATTGCTAGAAAACATATTTTAAATTCAAAAATTACCAATAAAACTTATTACGATAAAAAAGCGAATCATTCTCGTTTTCAAATTGGCGATTTAGTTTATTTGGAAGACAACCTCAACAAACCAAACACTTCAAAGAAACTGGCACCCCGATATTCCGGTCCCTACGAAATTGTAAAAATTAATTCAAATGTTAATTATACGTTGAAAATAAAGAATAAAGAGCATTTAGTACATTATAATAGACTAAAAAGAGCAATTATTTCAGGCTAATCAACCCAGCCCTTGCCGCGGTACCTGTATACAATGTCACTCACATCAGGACATCTCCTGGACTGTACTACGAAACCTTGTCCCCAGTGAGCTTGTACCAAGATAGCTGGAAAATCGTTACTTACCTTGACATCTCCGCATTTGCAGAAAAATTAAACCTAATAGACAATTATTTGCATAAAACGGAAAACTACTGTCAGAATAGTAAAGTTTTTAATACATATCCGAGTTGCAATCGCACACTGATTATGTTAAAACAATTTATTCCCCCATTATTTGCGAAAGACAAGTACCTCCGCCAAATAATAGGAAACACCCAGAAGCGGGCTTGGCTAAACATTGGTGGTTCAATTTTCAAAACTATATTCGGTACATTGGATCAAGACGATGCCGACCGTTATAACACAATAATAAACAACATTAATAACAAAGATCACTCTTTAGTAAACCTTATTCACGATCAAGCAAAAATTGTTAAATCAACAATTACAAATTTTAACGAAACCATTGCCAATTTAAATCATAATGAACAGCGAATTAATAAAAACTTTGAATTATTGTATAACGTCACCTCAACTAACTCAGAAAAATTGCATCACTTACAAATGAAGTACGAGATCGAAGATCACGTGACCTTGTTAACCTTAATGACTAATGAATTAAGCCAACAATATTCTACATTAATTAATGCTATCCTTTTCGCTAAATCCAACATCCTTCACCCTTTTATACTGAGTCCGGAACAATTCCTAACAGAACTCACTTCCACATTGCAACATCTACCGGTCTCTACATCTTATGCACTTCCATTGACTAGAGAAAACGCTGTTAAACTTTTACAAATAACCTCTCTAGCAGTTTATTTCCGGGAAAACAAAATTATTTTTGTAATTTCAAACCCGCTAATTTCTCCATTAACTTATAGATTCTATAAATTATCTCCACTTCCTACATCTCATGACAACTCGTCATACATTTTCATTCAACCAAGTTCCAATTTCATTGCAATTTCTTTAAACAAATTGAACTATATTTCTTTTCATGATTTAAGTTACTGTCATAAGTTACCCGAAAAATATATATGCTTTCAAGATCAACCACTACGATCTAACTTACTACAACCCAGTTGTGAATCAAACATATTATTAAACTCAAAAATCTCCAAAAGTTGTGATACAAGAATCATCAAATTTATTTCTGCTTATTGGAAAGGTCTTGAACAAAGAAATTCATGGCTTTTTATCCTTCCCAAAGAATTACTAGTTACCCTTACCTGTAAAAACACCGTTAGTACCGACATTCTATTGAGTAATGCTGGAATTTTAACCCTAGCTCCAAACTGCAAAGCGTACACAGGTACAAGCACTTTAACCTCGTCCTCCAGTTACTTTGAGAGTGAATTAACATTTACCTTGCCTTCGTATAACATTTTAGTCGACAATTGTTGCGACAAAATTCCGAAACTAAATATCAGCCATCTGATTCCAATTCCATTAACTCAGGTCGATGAGAATAATTTGATCACTGCTAGTCACAAACTTGATGATATTGTAAAACTATCGGATAATATCTCGAAAGACTCTCAACTTTCTATGACTTCACCTTCCTATTTAGCTTACCTATTATCCTTGCTGATTCTCATTTTCTTTTTATTCAAATGCTACAAAAAACTATCTACGTTTTACAAACAAAAAATTTCGCGCAATGTAACCCCTGCTGCTATACCATTGAACCAACTTGCCGATCAAATCCAAATTGCAAACAATGAACCTAATGCTTTTAATGGCGAAGCCGCTCCAGAACTTAGACGTAGTCAAAGAATTATAGCCAGATTTCGTAATGATTAATAACATTTTTAATGGTTCCTTTATAGTAAGATTTTTCATTTATTTTTAAAAAAAAAAGTTATATAAAATAATTTTTTTTTTCTCTCTAAGGGGGGGAGTGTAACGTACTCCACTCACTTTATTCATTATTATTATTCTTATATATATTTAATTATTCTACTATTAGTGTTCTATACATTTAATATGCATTTAATTATTCTATCATTATTATTATATGTTTTCATGTCTTTCTGTTTTAGATAAACCATTAATATTATTTACATAGTAATTGTAATCACCAATCTATTTTTAATATCTATGTTTAATTTAGGAAGTCATGCGGATGCCAATTATGTTAGTCATGATTATATTTACTCTTACTACTGCTATGTAATAATCCGCATTATTTATTACCGTTATAAAGGTTCTAATAGTGTAAAATGTATTATCTATATGTACCCGAGACGGACGCACCGATCATGAAGACCATTCAATTATCAATCAATAAATAATACTTTGACCATCAATAAATAATACTTTGACCACAGCTAAACGAGTCTCTGATCACGTGCGCCCGCCTCGATTTTTGTACTTCGACCGAACACATTACATTAACAACACTTCTCTTCTAAGCTCCGGTCGAAGAACAACGATAGTTTTTCGGTTAAGTCTGTAAATTGTTATGAACGAGAAATAAAAACCAACGTAAAGAATCCGATTTAGTAATTTCGACTAACAATAACAAAAGAAGTAACCCCTCTCTGGCAGCATCGCGGAGTAACCCACGGTTCCCAGGCAATACTAAAGAACCCTATATAAAAACCATCACAAAATAACCCTATATAAAAACCATCACAAAGGGTCACGCCTATGAAAGACTTAAAAAAAACTCCGGTTGAAATAGTTAATCGACGCACGATTACGAGCGGAAGGCTCCATTCAGATTCATCTCGAATGAATAATCCCATCTTGACACACCTTATGAAAATATCATTCAATAGCCACATCCCTTATTGAAATTTACGACCACTGAAAACTTAGCATAATATCAATAAGCGGGAAAATGAATCAAGCCCCAAATTTTCCGGACGGCATCAAAAAAGGTCGGACCCCGGAAAGTCGCAACTGTTCCACCAGTTTGATTTATGGCCCGGGGAATACCAACAATCTGCGCAGGCCGGCAGATGCTCCTCGCCGAGCACAAAAGAAGCCCTAATTTCTTTTCTGTGCGATTTATTCGCATTTAACATCTGTCATTCGGATTTCCTTCGAGGAATCAATGGGCGTTTGTAAATGACAGCTGCCTCCGTGCCGGCATTCCGTAAGAACTCATTCCGCTGGTTTTTTTTTTCTTTCTTAATTGAAATTCTGTGGAAGGCGAGCGCAATGATTCACGATTAGATGAATGAAACACGCGAGAGCACGTGGAGATTGCCTTACAGGTTTACATATTTATACGTGGGCGCCTGTAATTACCAACCGGCATGGCAATCATGTCTAAAAATAGAGAGAACGTTAATCTCGTTAAAATATTCTTATTTTTTTTTCATTTATAAAAATAAAAACATTTCAATGATGCAATCTACCTACATATAGCCAATTTTATGGCATCATACTTATTGGAAGAGGTCAACTAAATTTATAATGAGAATCTTCAAATGTAAGAGTAGTTTAAAATTTTATTAATTTAAATAGTCACTTTGCCAACATCTAAGAAAAAAGTGTAAAATTTAAATTTATTATTTTCAGCAGATAGGAATTTCAAATTTTTAAACTATTTTTTATTAAACAAATTAGAAACAACTTTACTTGTTGCAGAAAGCATTAGATAAATACAAGAAAACAAAATGTAGCCTGAATATATGAATATTCAACCTGTTCGTTAATCTGCAAGCAAAAAATTAAGTCTTACTAAGACTATAAACAAATAACTTATTGAAACAACTACTTCCCTGGCTAGTGCCACGACGGATATTGAATGATACAAACGAAATTTGCATGTTATTACTAGTACTACTAGATAATAACATTGGTTTAAGATCGTTTATTTCTACATACAAGACTAACTTAGAAAATTATTCTGAAATGAAATGTGAAACTTTAAACTGTAAATGTTATTATTAAAATGAAAAAAACCAGAAAACATTTTGACAAGGACACACAGTGCTAAACTTATCTAGTGTTACTAGATGAAACAAATTTGATAATAACTAAAAATAATACTGAATTAAAAAAAAAAATTAAATTATTAAATTAAGACGAATATATAAGACTTGATTTTGCAGAGTTACGAACAGTTTGAATATTTATATATTCAGGCTACTTTTCGTCTTTATTTAATTTAATAAAACAATAGTTAATAATTGATTCGCCTTCATTTATTTGTTCTGCACAAGTGAGGTTTTTATTTTTAACTTATTTTCAAGATGGTCATTAATTTTTGAAAATTTTGCCTTCAAGTTTTCGAACATTTCATGGCAATGGTGGCGACGTCAAAAAAAACATGAGGCCATGATTTTCTCCGATTTGATGGTATTATGAATAAATTAATTTTTTGGCTTGAGGCGAATTGACAGCTAAGATCATTTGTATTATTTTAATTGATTAAAACACTTGTTTTTTTTTTCTCACTATTTTTATTATTTTTCTGTCTTAAAAAAAATTATCATCAAAATTGTGTTTCTTACTCTGAACTTTTCAGAAATATATTAGATAATACACACTACATACACTAATGCTTACAGAGATCTTAGTATTACGAATAATTTATTAATCTGTACTACTTTATTAATATAATAATTATTTTTTATCGATTTTCATTATATTTTATTAATCATATTATATCAATGTAAACCTAATTTAATGTGCTTTTTAATGACATGAAAATATACAGGGTGCTCCATTTAAAAAAAGTTACTTTTGAAGTTGTTCGAATCCCGGTATTATACAAATTTGCCATTTGTATTATTTTTAAGTTGTGTTGCGTAGTAACTATAACTATATTCTGTTCATTCTAAAGAGTTGTAGAAACGTCCACAATCGTAAATTATTATTTTCCTGGCACACTTTAAAAATATTAACAATCGAATAGATTCCTTGGCGGACTCTAAAAAATGCCTCACACGACGTCGTTTTGGCGGAGATATTAATTTGTAATTTTTTTCTCACGAGTGTTCCTCATTGAAAAAAATACAATTTCAAAAATTCATAACTCGACTGAAAATTGCTGCACATTAAAAAACTAAAGTGATTTTGAAAGATCGAAGTAATGTGAAGTGATTTGAATTTTCGTAAATTTTTTTCCCTCGTTTGATATTAATTTTTAATTTTTTGCACTCGAAAGTTCGACATTGAAAAAAAAGAAATTTTAAAAAATTCGTAACTCGACTGCAAATTGTTGCATATTCAAGAACCGAAATTATTTTGAAAGATCGACGTCTTGTGAAGTGAATTGAATTTTTGTAGATTTTTTTCCCCGCGTTTCAAATTGATTTTTATTTTTTTGCACTCGAGTGTTCGTCATTATAAAAATACATTTTCAAAAATTCATAATTCGACTGAAAATTGCTGCATGTTCAAAAACCAAAATGATTTTGAAAAATCGACGTCATGTGAAGTGAATTGATTTTTTGTAGGTTTTTATCCCTGCCTTTCACATTGAATTTTAATTTTTTGCACTCGAGTGTTCCTCATTGTAAAAATACATTTTCAAAAATTCATAACTCGATTGAAAATTCCTGCACATTCAAAAACCAAAATGATTTTGAAACATCAACGTCTTCTGCTTCTGAAGTGATTAGAATCTTTGTAGAATTTTTTTCCCGCGTTTCATATTACTTTTTAATTATTTGCACTCGTAAGTTCGACATTTTCAAAAATTCATAACGCGACTCAAAATTGTTGCATATTCAAAAACCAAAATGATTTTGAAAAATCGACGTCATGTGAAGTGAATTGAATTTTTGTAGGATTTCATCCCAGCGTTTCATATTAATTTTTAATTTTTAGCACTCGAGTGTTCGTCATTGAAAAAAAAATACATTTTCAAAAATTCATAACTCGACTGAAAATTGCTGCACATTCAAAAACCAAAATGATTTTGAAAAATCGACGTCATGTGAAGTGAATTGAATTTTTGTAGGATTTCATCCCAGCGTTTCATATTAATTTTTAATTTTTCGCACTCGAGTGTTCGTCATTGAAAAAAAAAATACATTTTCAAAAATGCATTACTCGACTGTAAATTGCTGTACATTCAAAAACCAAAATTGTTTTGATCGATCGACGTCTTGTGAAGTGAATTGAATTTTTGTAGGATTTCATCCCTGCGTTTCATATTAATTTTTAATTTTTTGCACTCGAGTGTTCGTCATTATAAAAATACATTTTCAAAAATTCATAACTCGAGTGAAAATTGCTGCACATTCAAAAACAAAAATGATTTTGATCGACCGACGTCTTGTGAAGTTAATTGAATTTTTGTAGGATTTCATCCCTGCGTTTCATATTATTTTTTAATTTTTAGCACTCGTAAGTTCGACATTGAAAAAAAAAGAAATTTTGAAAAATTCGTAACGCGACTCAAAATTGTTGCATATTCAAAAACCAAAATTATTTTAAAAGATCGACGTCTTGTGAAGTGAACTTAATTGTTGTAGGATTTTATCCCTGCATTTAATATTAATTTTTAATTTTTCGCACTCGAGTGTTCGTCATTGAAAAAAAAAATACATTTTCAAAAATTCATAACTCGACTGAAAATTGCTGCACATTAAAAAACCAAAATTATTTTAAAATATCGACGTCTTCTGAAGTGATTTGAATCTTTGTAGAATTTTCCCCCGCGTTTCATATTGATTTTTATTTTTTTGCGCTCGAAAAAATGCAAACCAAAACATTGAAAAATCACGGAAAACAAAAATTATTTGTCATTTTCAAATATCAAAAATTCGCGGTTAAAGAAATGCAGACCAAAAATCTAAAAATGTCAACAAAAAAAAAAATCAAAAAGTTTAACCAAAATAAAGAATATTCCGGGCAAAAACTCTAAAATTTGGAACGAAGTAATGAAAAATACGGGTCAAATATCTAAAATATATGCCAAAAAAAAATCAAAAATTTTGGCCTAAAAACAAAAAATGCAAACCAAAAAAATTGAAAAATTAAGAAAAACAAAAATAATTTGTCATTTTCAGCCCCCAAAATAACTCTTAAAAAACAAAAGATAAGCACAAAAAATCGAAAATTTAGACAAATATCAAAAATGCAGACCGAAAATTTCAACAACAAAATATCAAAAAGTTTAAAATAAAGAATATTCTGGGCAATGACTCTAAAATTTGAAACGAAGAAATGAACAACAGATCAAAGATCTAAAATATAGGCCAAAAAAATCAAAAATGCAAACCAAAAAATTGAAAAATGAAGGAAAACGAAAATAATTTGCCATTTTCTGGTCCCAAAATAACTCTATAAATAAGTTGCCGATCAGAAACTCGAAAACGGTAGTCAAAAGTAACAAGAAATTTAAAAAAATCGCCCATAAAAAATATTAATTCAAGTAAAAAAATCTAAAATGGAGGGTAAGAAATCAGAAACTGTACTTAAAAATATCGACAATTTTTTTTTTTAAAGTCTCGCATAAAAATAATTAATTTAGGTGGAAAGAATCTAAAATATAGGATAAAAAATTAAAAACTTCGACCAAAAATTCGATCCTAAGAATGAACATTTCTTACAAAAAAATCGAAAATTTAAACAAAAAAATTGAAAATTTAGGAGAAAATTATTTTTTTTTTTGAAATTTGTAGACATTATACAAAATTAGTCTGTCAAAATTTTAACCATTTGTTGCAATAAATGTGGAATTTCCATGCAAATTTCTGAAAAAATGCTCCTTATTGGTTATCAAAATTTGCTTTTCAGTGCAAACATTTTTGTTGTGGTAAACTTGCGATTGCTTTCTTTGCAAATTTGTAAAAACACATTATTCAGAAATGGCCTGTCATAATTTTAACCATCTGTTGAAATTAATGTGGTGTTAACTTTTACAAAGTTTTTTTAAGAATCAGTTAAAAATTCTTGCCTACGACTCTTCCCCAAACTTGCCTTCGTGAGATATGGGCATCATATCCACTCTTGTTGTACAATATACTATTTTCGCATCGTCGTTAGCTCCGTTTTGACGTTTCCGATCGCAGAAATTTATAATTGATCAAAAAATAATCAAATCAAATACAACTCGAGGGTTCGATAAATTAGAAAATAATTTGACGGATTTCTCTCAATCTTGTTGCCATACGGCAATAATCACGAGAGCACAAAGTGCGAAGTGGCAAGAAGCTTTAAAAAAATCTGCCAAATTATTTTCAATTTATTCTCACCCTCTTGTTATATTACTACTGATAATTTTACGCTTTTCTTATCTTTTAAACTGTGGTTTTATTTCATCGCTCAATTATCCGAGGAAGGTCCGGTCCACAACAGCTCAGATAATCCGGATTGTACTGTCTCTATCCTAACGGAAACTTGAAGATTTATAACTACATATTAATATACCGTTTCCCCGTGCTGACGAGATCAAATAAGATCAAAACCGGAGCATAGTTCTCGTTCGACGGAGAAATAATAATGAATGTTTAATACGTAACGAGTTTATAATGATGCTTATTATTACACAAGCATAAAAATTACGACCAAGAGCCGTTAGACGTCTAGAACTGTTAAAGTGAAGTAATCGGTTATCAAAAATGCTGTGCTACTGTTGGTCAATAATCCGCATCACAATAAACCTGATTAAAATAGAGATTATGCAGATTTAATGAATCCATTAACAACGTATTCATGATATTAGTATTACATTTGCATACTATGCTTCATTTACTACTTAATTAAGCCGATGACTAATGGTATTACTCAAATGAAAAACGCATTTAACTACAAATGCATCACTCTTTTTTTCAATGGCATTCATCAGCTTGATAAAAGTGCATCATAAGGAGACACGAGTCTCTGCTCAATAATTAATCAGTGAAGGCGGAAATATGCTAGATCATCCAAATTACGTTTCTTTGTAGCTCACTCAGTATTGAATTTTCACACACTGCCAACACCGTAATTTATTATTTTATATTGACATTAAAAGTAATCTCATCGGTTCACTCCACTACCCAGCACATGTATTACGAGAATTCCATAAATCTTTGAATGTAGTGGACCTGAAAGGAAACTCAATTGAGCAGGACAAAGCGGACGCCGCGCGCCGTCTTGTTCAAAATAGAATTTCGTACACGTCTTTTAAAATGTATAGAGTGCCATTTGCAGCTACAACAGTATTTGATGGATTTAAATTCTGAATGCTTTTGGTAAAATCGAAGACTGGGCGTATATTCAGATCAATCCTACCTTTCGAACTTTACTTTTTATAACATACTTGATTATCTAACGGAATAACAGGAATAAACAAAATGAAAAAATTAGAAATACGACGGTTTTCACCCTCTACAGTCTAAAAATCTTAAAAAGATCAATATGAGCAAGTTGAAACAATTTGGTTCCTAGATTGTAGAAAACGATCGCATTTCTCATTTTAATTGTATTTATCCAGAAGAAGTCTAGAATTTTTACTTTAAATATTATAGGGATTTTACTGGAGTGGAACTCCAACACTCAACACAGGATGTACTTGGATAAAGTCATTATAATGGTATAAGAATTAATCTAATCAAACCTTTTTGATACCGACATTCCCTACAAAACGTTTACTAGGCATAAATCCCGCTGTTCCTTATAATCCAAATCATCCTTCATCTTATAAATTAACGGCCTTTCGATGAAGCCTTCATAATTACATTATCAGAAGCAGCTGATGTGATTTTGAAAGAGTGGCCACTACGTGCAATTATTGTAATTTTCACTTTTGTTTTATTTTTTGTCCACTAGTATTCGAAAACCTTAAACTTGCGTAAAAATCGATATATTTTTGGGTTTGTCCCCCTTCGTTTCATACTATTTTTTGTGGTTTTAGCTCAAATGTCGGAAAACTAAAATAAACAAAAAAATCGCAACACTTTCGAAAATCTGTGTAGTTTTCAAAAACAAATCGAACATTTATTAAATTACTTTCAATTCTAGAATAATTTTATATGTAATCCGATTTGTTTTTTCTGAACTTCCAAAATATAAACTTTAGAAAACCCACCCAATTTTAAAAACCAAAACAGAGCAACGTTCTGTGAATTAAAATAAAATTTAAATATTCCTTACACCTGAAGAAGCCATAGTGTGGCGCAAAAATTGCAGCAGAAGCAAAATAATACATTTTAAAAATCAAATGAAAATTATTCAAATTAAAGGTGTGTTTTGTAAATATTATTTTTCGACTTTGCTTTTATAATGGACTTATTGTGACATCTAAAACACTTTCACAATAAGCGTGATTGTGAAACAGTTTTTGGTGAAATTTTACTTGCAGTATTTAGAACATGGCAGATGTCGATATCAAAATGCGATATTGTCGTTAAGGATAATTCTGGTGTGAAGTGTAAACCAAAGCTATAAGTTTTTATAAATATTTAAGCAAACACGCAGGCATAATAAGCATATATTGGTTTTCTTAAAAGTAGTTTGTTTATCGCATCCTTAGCAACTTATTGGTATGCAAGATATGTTTGAGTCTTGTTCCATTTTAATACACTACTGAAATAGCCGTAGAAATATTTTCTAATGTCAAAATTAAAAGGTTGTTCTTCGGTGTTGCCACATATTACAATCAAAACTCACTAGATGCGAAACTTTTTATTAGATTTGAAAAATAATTCCATATTTTCAAAGTAGAAAAAATAGTATATTGTACTTGAGCAGTTAAGCTATTGATTGGTGTTCCGAAATGTACATTTGGCTGAATAAAAAAAAAATAACGTGTTATTATTTTATTTATATAGGGTGTCCCAAAAAATGGTACACAGCTATTAGCTTATGTGAATTTTCTTTCTCAGGTTGAACCTATCAGAAAGTAATAATGACAGCCAGACTAAGCTAAGGTCAAAGGAAATTCATTATAAAATGCTACTGGAAGTGTGAAAACGCAATTGAAGCGCAAAGGCATTTTAGGAGAGATTTCAAAGATATCCACCTACGCGACTTACCATCACTCGAATTAGAGATAAGTTGAAGCTGATGGAACTGTTCAGAATATCTTCGAGAAGTCCCATAAAGGAAGAAATAGTACTGGAAAAGTTTTACCGAAGCCCAAGAAAATCTGTGCCGCAAGCGAATTGTTGAAAATGATCCAGGCCGAAGACATTCTACGATGTGTAGAGTGATGAGAACATTAAAATTACATGGTATAGTTAACAGCCATAATTGCATCTGCTCGGGATCTGATAGGTGGATTATCATGTTCATTTACCAAGAGGTGTGATGTAGCTTCAAGAGGATTAGTTGGACCATTATTTTTTTAACTATGTCTCTGCTCACGTTTACTTGAACTTGCTGTAGTAGTCTACCATGCCAAGCATTATAATCGTTTTTGGAGGTGAGGTGCACCCCAGATTACCATCACGATGAAGAGACCTAGCAAAAACAGGTGGATTGGCCGAAGGGGTTTCATAGAATACTTTGCGCGTTCACAGGACCTCACACCGCTAAACTTTTTTTTTTATGGGAATACTTAAAAGACCAAGTTTACACTATGAAGCCTGCAACAGTCGTTATAAACCGAAAGCAGACATTGAACGGGAATGCTCAGAAATACCAAACAACATGTTTCGTAACGATTGCGATTCCATTGCTTCGCGTTGTCAGCAATGCCTGGACCAGAACGGACGTCAGTTTGAAAACAGGCGCTGGCAAAACAATTAAGTAATGTCTGTAGTGGGTTGGCAGCTAAGCGGATTTTAAATAAGAAGACAAATTCAAAATATAACTTTATTCGTTTAGGTATTGTCCGTTTTTGTCGATGACCCTTTGCCATCTTTCAGGCAGTGTCAAAATTCCGTGTTCGTAAAACTTATTACTTTCGCTAGCAAAAAACTGAATTAAATTCATTTAACGCAACGCATTAGCATCTGCGATTGCCTTCTGAAACGCTACGAAACGGATCCATTTCTGAAACGACTGATAACAGGCGACGAAAAGAGGATAGTTTACAATAACGTTAATCGGAAACGATCGTGGGTGATGCGAGATGAACCACCACAGACGACATTAACAGCTGAGATGCACCAAAAGAAGATTATGCTGTCAGTTTGGTGGGATTATAAAGGAATTCTGCACTTTGAACTTTTACCAAGAAACCAAATTCATTAATTCCACCGTGTGGAACTCCTCAAAATGAGCAATGCAGTTCAAGAAAAGCGGCCAGAATTGGCAAATCGTAAGGGTGTTGTTTTCCAGCATCACAATGCAAAGCCGCACACATCTTTGGTCACTCGCCAAAAAATATTAGAATTAGCTCTGACCTAGCGCCTTCAGCGTACCATTCATTTCGTTCCATGCAGAACTCCTTAAATGGTGAAAATTTTAATGTCGCCGATGATATAAAATCAAATTTTATTCAGTAATAAGTTTTATGAACACGGAATTATGACACTGCCTGAAAGATGGCAAGGAGTCATCGATAAAAATGGACAATACCTAAATGAATAAAGTTATATTTTTAAGTAAAAATTTTGGGGTAAAAATGTTTATAAGTTTTTATGATTACTTTGTCACGAATCCATCCGAACTATCACTATACAATGACAAGATTCCAAAGTTCACTAAAGCAGAATTTTAATTAAATATTTTAAAACCAGCATATAGACAAGAATTTACTAGAGCGATTTAAACAATCAAATTTTGGGTAAAAATGTTTATAACTTTTTAATGTTTTTTTTATTCACGAGTTCATCCGAACCACCATTATATTCGGAGTGCAGTGAATCCTAGACAACTCCATCAGCAACCTCTTCATTACACAAGAGTTACTGTGGAACTTTTTCGAAGATGATCTAGTGACTATAGATACGCAGACATGTTGGAAAGGTTTTTTCTTCAACAACTTTCTCAGTACGAAGTAAACGAGAAAATATTTTTTCAACAAGACGGGGCAACCTCCCGCACGGCAAGAGCAAGTATGAATATTGTTCATGCTTTATTTTAAAATCAGATGATCTCTCGAATTGAGTATATCGCGTCCCCTTTCGCCGGACATAACAACATGCGCCTTTTTACTTTCTCTGTTACGAAGTACGAGAAAGTATTGTGATCGTGATTTTTTTTTCAATTTTTTTTTATCCGTTTCCATAGATGCCATTTCAACAATTTCTGGAAAAAAAAATTGTGAGTGTGTGTGTCTGTGCGCGCTGTATCTCAAAAACTAATTGAGCAATTGATAAAAAACTTTGAACATAAGTCTTATTTAATAATCCTAAGAAAAGCTTTTGGTAAAATTTCGTACACCGGAATATTTCCAATATTTTCTTAAATATGAAAAATATCACAAAAACATTTAAACAAATATTGAAGACAATAAAGAAACATTTTTGGTTTGAAAATATTTTTCATAAAATCATTGTTATTCGAGAAAAATATATTTTTTTTCATTTTTGGTTTATAATTATGAAACGATAATAGTTACAGCAAATTTATGTTAATAATAATTGTAGAGAATGCCAAAACGAACAACTTATAAAGAATAAGTTTTTTTCGAAATCTCTTTAGTTTTTGAGTAAACTGAGTTTTTGAATTTGAAGTAAAATTTTTCCATCTTTCATAATTTTTCATCCGAGTCTACAAACCGTTCGATGTACATTTAAAATATGATTTAAATAAACCATGAAAGCGTAAATATAAATGATACCATTAAGTCGGAGAAAGTAACATGATGGCCACATCACCATTTTTTGTGAAGTTATCTGAAGAGTTAAGTGTATCAGGATAATCCACCACGAACTATTGAAGTACTGAAAGAAAGGATCCGACAGGAGGTGGATCAAGTCCCACTGGAAATGCTGCATAATGTGATGAATAACTATAAGGCACCTGGAAGAATGTTTACGCCTGAACGGACGTCATTTTAGAATTTTCTTGAATGCTTTTTTATGTAATTTAAGATGGTGAAAATACAATTTGAATAATTTGTTGACATTTTTTTTAGTCTTTTGACAATCGCTCTTTACTCTGCCTCATCCTGTATTTCTAGTACTGGCGATTAATGTATTAAGCGATTTAAGCAATTTTGATTAAAAATGTTTGTCCCATGTTTTTTTTTTCACCGAACCACCCTTATAGAATAACAAGATTTCAAACACCAGCGTGTAGATAAAAGTCTACTTAAGCGGTTTAAATAATAAAATTTTGGGTAAAATTGTTTATAACTTTTTGTTTTTTTTTCTTCAAAAAAAAAATCATAAAAATGTTTTAAATAATTTTAGCCAAAATGTGATTATTTAAATCGTTTAAGAGATATATACAGGTTGGTGTTATAAAATTAAATTTAAAATGCTTCAAAAATCAGTTGCAGTTTTATATGATAAGGTTACATTCTCAACGTTTGATGTATAATAAATCATAAATAATGAACAAATTGATATGAATTTGAATTCAGAGGTGAATGCGCTGGGAATCTGCGGCCATCTTTATATCTGCGTCTCAACATGCCTTGACTAAATATAATAAGTTTTCCCATTTTAGCCCTAATATATTGAAAAAATAGTGGAAATTCATCATATTACGACTAAATAATAAATTCAATTCAAAATCAACCATTGCCTACTTTAAAAACTCGTTGATTTTTAATTTAAATACACTTTCTAATATCAATTTCAATTTCGATGTGTCAATTGTTTTTAAGTTATGTCATCAATATTTGTTGAACACGTTCCTGACGTAGCAGTATTTTGTCAACTTGTCGCTGAGCCGTATCATTTTTACAAAGTTTATAGCCTGTACAACGTCTGTATCGAAAAAGGGATGTGTACCTCCAGTGGCGCACATTGGCACGAACGTGTTAATTATTGATTTAATAACCATAGATATTTTGTTCACAAAAATGTTATAATATGCGCATTATTTAATTGCATGGGCAGCATAAATGGGGTACATATAACATTAAATTTCATTAAACACGCATTTGCGTGTTTAATACGGATTTTAACTTTGATTTTTTTTAAATTGTAATAGTAATAATAACGTTAATTTTGATACCCCACCCTGCTTATAGAAGGTTATGGAAATTGTACATTTTTTTGTCAAAAAATGAATTTTAAAATCTATTGCTAACTTCACACCCGTTAAAAGTCCAATACTAGGATTCGCGTTGTTATTACATTATTCAATGTGCCGGTAGAAAATATTCAAATACCACACATTCCACTCGCCATATAATAACTTACCCCCTCGCGATATGAAACGTATTTTCCACCCCATTAACCCCCTTTTCAGTTTTTTCTCCTCTAAGATCGTGGAAAAAATATCAAGCCGTAAGTGTCCCGGTCGGAAACACTTGCGCAGAAAATTAATGATACAATTTACGGCCCTGGCCCGTACAGCGATTAATCAAAACTTCCCGAAATACCATAAGAAACTGTAAATCGGAATGTAGCCCCATCGTTTAAGCTCATTAACACGGGACTGTTCTCCCGAATTAAGAAGAACCCATGAAGGTTCCTCCGGATTAATGTTCGGGTCCACTTTAGCAACTTTTCACTCTGACAAAAAGCTGCAATTAAGTGCCCCCTCAAATTCACCGACTTCAGCATTATTGGATTTTCCAAACTTCTATTTTATTCAACGAGAAATTAATACTCGGGGGGCATTTCCGAGGGTCACATTTTACAATTTAAAAAGTAGAAATTTGTCTGGATTACGGATGAAATTCGAGGCACCTTCAAAACGTATTATTTTCTCATCATGTATAATTTGTCATGTTTGTAGGCAATTATTGTTAAGCATGTTATTTATGTTGGGAGCTTCCATTTATTTATACAGGTATAATGGATGAAAATACATTAATTTGTTTGTATAACTCATATGAGTTATACAAAGTAATAATGTTTACGTCGTTTAAGGTTACTATTATTTTACATAAACTAGTATTCTTTTAGTATATTACGACACAAGTTCGGTAAGTGCTCTCTAACAGGTCGAGAAAATTTAAAAAAAAACAGGCCCGTTGGGCCGAGTATTTTTAATTTTCGAGACCTATTTGAATGCACTTAACGAAGAAGATGATAATTTCTTTGTAATCTTTAGCAATAAAAGTTTCTGTAAAGTTTATTTAAAAAAATCCCTTCTGGTTTCTAAATATCATTCCAAATCAAATCTCCCAATAAAAATTGAGTTTGACACCCATCGTCTCAGATCTTGATGAAATTTTGCTCAATTGTTCCTGGAAGGGTACTGGTATTTTTTTTTGCTGTAGCCCTTGTTTCTTTTAATTTTTTGTTTTTGTTTTATGAAATTCGATAGCTCGGAAATAGCAGTGCCGAGCTGCACTTTCTACTAAAAAATGTATTTGAGTTGTATACCTTAAAAAAAAACTTTAATTTTTGAAAATGTGTTCATTTTTGGGTTTTAAATTGTCGTTTTTGGCAGTTGAAATTGTCATTTTTTGCAGTTAAAAATTGACATTTTTGCCAGTTAAAATCGGTCATTGCCACAAAATTGGCCTTTTTTGCAATTGAAAATTGTCATTTTTTGCAGTTGAAAATTGTCATTTCTGGCAGCTTAAAATGGTCGTTGCCGACACTTGAAAATTGGCCTTTTTGGCAGTTAAAAATTGTCATTTTTGGCAGTTAAAAATTGTCATTTTTTGCCAGTTAAAAATGTCACTTTTGGCAGTTAAAAATGGTCGTTGCCGACACTTGAAAATTCGCTTTTTTGGCAGTTGAAAATTGTCATTTTTGACAGTTAAAAATTGTCATTTTTGGCATTTAAAAATGGTCGTTGCCGACACTTAAAAATTGACCTTTTTGGCAGTTGAAAATTGTCATTTTTGCCAGTTAAAAATGTCACTTTTGGCAGTTAAAAATGGTCGTTGCCGACACTTGAAAATTCGCCGTTTTGGCAGTTGAAAATTGTCATTTTTGCCAGTTAAAAATTGTCATTTTTGGCATTTAAAAATGGTCGTTGCCGACACTTAAAAATTGACCTTTTTGGCAGTTAAAAATTGTCATTTTTTGCCAGTTAAAAATGTCACTTTTGCCAGTTAAAAATGGTCGTTGCCGACTCTTGAAAATTTGCCGTTTTGGCAGTTGAAAATTGTCATTTTTGACAGTTAAAAATTGTCATTTTTGGCATTTAAAAATGGTCGTTGCCGACACTTAAAAATTGACCTTTTTGGCAGTTGAAAATTGTCATTTTTGGCAGCTTAAAATGGTCGTTTCGACACTTAAAAATTGGCCTTTTTGGCAGTTGAAATTGTCATTTTTAGCAGTTGAAAACTGTCATTTATGGCAGTTAAAAATGGTCGTTTCCTACACTTGAAAATTGTCCTTTTTGGCAGTTGAAAATTGGCATTTTTGGCAGTTAAAAATTGTCATTTTTTGGCAGTTAAAAAATGTGACTTTTGGCAGTTGAAAATTGTCGTTTTTTGACAGTTGAAAATTGTCATCTTTGGCAGTTAAAAATTGTCATTGTTGGCAGTTAAAAATAGTCGTTTCCGACACTTGAAAATTGGCCTTGTTGGCAGTTGAAAATTGTCATTTTTACCAGCTTAAAATGGTCGCTTCGACACTTAAAAATTGGCCTTTTTGGCAGTTAAAATTGTAATTGTTGGCAGTTGAAAATTGTCATTTTTTCGCAGTTAAAAAATGTCACTTTTGGCAGTTGAAAATTGTCCTTTTTGGCAGCTTAAAATGGTCGTTTCGACACTTAAAAATTGGCCTTTTTGGTAGTTGAAAATTGGCATTTTTGGCAGTTGAAAATTGTAATTTTTGGCTGTTGAAAATTGTCATTTTTTCGCAGTTAAAAAATGTCACTCTTGGCAGTTGAAAATTGTCCTTTTTGGCAGCTTAAAATGGTCGTTTCGACACTTGAAAATTGGCCTTTTTGGCAGTTGAAAATTGGCATTTTTGGCAGTTGAAAATAGTAATTTTTGGCAGTTGAAAATTGTCGTTTTTTCGCAGTTAAAAAATGTCACTTTTGGCAGTTGAAAATTGTCATTTTTGGCAGCTTAAAATGGTCGTTTCGACACTTAAAAATTGGCCTTTTGGCAGTTGAAATTGTCATTTTTGGCAGTTGGAAATTGTCATTTATGGCAGTTAAAAATGGTCGTTTCCGACACTTGAAAATTTGCCTTTTTGGCAGTTGAAAATTGGCATTTTTGGCAGTTGAAAATTGTCATTTGTGGTAGTTGAAAATTGGCATTTTTGGCAGTTGAAAATTGTCATTTGTGGTAGTTGAAAATTGTCATTTTTGGCAGTTAAAACTGGTCGGTTCTGACACTTGAAAATTGGCCTTTTTGGCAGTTGAAAATTGGTATTTTTGGCAGTTGAAAATTTCCCTCTTTGGCAGTTAAAAATTGTCATTTTTGGCAGTTAAAATTTGTCATTTTAGGCAGTTAAAAATGGTCGTTTCCGACACTTGAAAATTGGCCTTTTTGCCAGTTGAAAATTGGCCTTTTTGCCAGTTGAAAATTGTCATTTTTGGCAGTCGAAAATTGTCATTTGTGGCAGTTGAAAATTGTCATTTTTGCTAGTTCAAAATTGTCGTCTTTGGCAGTTAAAAATGGTCATTTCCGACACTTGATATATTACATGATATGCAAGAATTTATCAAAAATAAAATAAAAATATAGTGTATTCACAAAACATCTGAATAATCTTCAATTTTTGAAAATGCGTGAGTTATAAATGTTTAAAAATGATTTTTATTTAATTTGTCGAATATTTGAACAAAGAAAAATTGAAAAAAAAATACGAAAAATAAATTGAGATAGAGAATAAAAAATAAGACTAATCAAGATATCAATATGAAACTTTGCAACAATGTTGATAAACACAATATTTGAAATTTCTTAGTCATCTGATTTTCATGTAGTGATTGATGCGAATGTTTTGTCCAAGTTTTAAAGGCCGAAAGGACTCGAAAAGATTTGTCGGATATGATTTGGATAAAAATTTGGAATTTATTGTAAACTAGCCGCGGAATAACAGACTGATTTTAATATTTTCAATGTCGTCGGAGAGTGCTTCGCCATTGTGATGAATGCCCAGCAAACACTGCCAATACAATTATTGATGCGACCAGTACAACAGCCGCCATCATCTCAAGATAAAAATTACACAGCCACTGAAAGTGTAAATATGGCACAGTCAATTTTTGAGTGTTTTCCGGTGTAGTAGACCAGGAAACAATGTTTCTCCACGACCACCATAGAATTTAAGCATTCTGAAATCAATTTTGATTATAGAACGTACACATTCTCACTCTTGTTATGGAACAAAACACTATGCGCTTATGCGTTTTGCATGTAATTCATTCCATAACAAGGGATAGAATGAATATTCTCACATCGTTTCGAATAAAATAATTAGCCTTGGATATCACAATTGTCAAAATACTATAAACATAACCACAAACGTGATAAAACGTAAGTTCTTTGTGTTCATTATTTTATTAGTTTATTTTATCTGGTCGAGGAGAAAGTATAGTCTGATACTCGGTAAGAATGGAAATTCAGATGCTCGTGGTTCCTCGCGCTCGCCTCACGGCTCGCGCTCGAAATATTCCACTCACATCGAATTTCCATTCTAACCTTGTTACAGAATATACTATTCCCGGTGTACTAGACCGGGAAACGCTATTTCCTGGTTTTTGCATAGAGTGCGTAGAGTTCAAAAACATATTATATATAATTACACATGTCGGATGCTCGGCACCTCAGCCTAATATCAAAATAAAAATGTATTTTACATTTTTACCAGCGATTACCCGTGAAAAATCACGGAAAATATTGTAAATTCGGTTGCCTATGTGTTTTGGCTCAAATTGATTATTGTTTTAATACAACGTATGTGTGCAATAGGTGATAGGTTTGGAGAACGAGAAGGCCATGGAAGTAAATCAACATTAGCTAGTTCCAGGAATTCCATAGTAACCCTAGCTATATGCGGCTTTGCATTATCCTGTTGGAAAATTCTAGACTTGAAAAAATACAAAAATAAATTTTTGAAGAAAAATTAAATTTAATCGTTTTTCGGCATTTTCAGCAGTTGTACGAACGATTTACGTCAAAAGAAATTTTGCTTGTCTCCTATAATATATTGTCCAACACATAGATTGAACAAATTTTACGGACACTCATCGTTTTACTGAAGTGTTAACCTGCCAAGATACCAAGCGAAGGAAGCTGGGGTACCGAACAGGTAAGGCGAGAAGTTTATTGTGTCAGTGTTGAAACTAATATTTTATAATATGATCCGACATTTAAATGTCACTGTCACTTTTGACATTTACAGACGAACAGACGTTCAGTCGTATGGGACGTACGTACTCACGATGGAAATTATTATGGTGATTGTTTACTTTCTTGATAAAAACTTAAAATAACAAATCAATCAAGGAAGCTATTACACTACATAAAACAACTTATTGATTATAAAAAGTCATACACACGCATTCTGTCAAACAGCGCGTCATTAGTTACCTTCCATTAATCAGCTTTTTGTTATTGATTTTACTTTAGATTGTCCGAAAATCAAATCACGCTTAATAATATTTATCAAGAGGATTTATCGCATTGCGATAGAGAGGTGTATCATTTTAGATACCAGAACTAACATTCGCTATCTGTATATTCACTCTCTTATAACCGCAAATAATATAATCAACGATCTCTAGATATGAATGATGCACGACCTTGATTAGTCACTTAATTGCCCTCTATTCGCGTTAATTAATGTTGACTGTAATAAAATATAATTACGAAGGTAAAAAGTACACATGTAATTTTTTTCTCCAATGGCTAGTTTTAAAATAACAATGACTAGCTTTAAAATGTAATAATATTAATGATAATTACGATGTACTTTCTTATAAAAATATTAATAATTCATTATTATGATGATTAAATGATAAAAAAATAGAATTTCATAATAATCAACAATTCTATATGGAAGCAATTGATGATCCCGTGTTTCACGAATACTGACGTTTTTCTGGTGAAGATGGTTTTATACACAGAAACCAGTCCAGAAAAAGAAAAATTTAAGCACTGCAGGAAGTAAAATATGTTTTTCTACATTAAAATATCAATGTTTAAAAATGGTTACTTTCTTGTTACCTATTTCGTGAGTAAATATTAGAGGAAACATGGTATCGCTGAATTTATCTTCTAATCATTACAAAATTCTATAAATATGTAGGTTGTCTCACTTATAATTGTGCAGTTGATGTCATTTTCTACCAAATTTAATTTACGTACTATTAACCATTTTCGAGGTATCGCCTGCCTATTGGGATGTGTGACACCCTGTATCGATAAATGACCAAGTTATTCACAAAATTCATCATTTTGATCCCTTCCATTGGGTTTTAGACTATAAAACCTACAAATATTAAAATATTACAAAAAGAAATCGGATGCAGCGCGAATCAATGACCTTCGCAACAAAAAATAATATACCTGTTCTTGGATTTGACATAGTAATGAAACAGCTTACATATAACAGTCAGTTATATTCTGAAACAGGGGCGGCTCGTTATACAGGGTGTATTTGAAATAACGAACAGGCATTTAAGGGCACATACACAAAATATTTGCGAACCCATTTCCGTCAAAATTTATTCGAAAAGAAATTTTTAAATTTTCCTAATTTTTCGAGGGTTTTTAAACATTTTGAGAACCGATGCTTTTCTCATTTAATTAGGTCTGCATGGAATGTATGTTTGTTTATTTAAAACGCGAGATAAGATTTCTTGCCTCCGAAATTTGAAGTGTTATCGCAACGTTTTTTTTTTGTAAAAGATAAACAGTCCTCAAGTTCATTGACGCTTAAAGAGCACTCAGATATTTCCTACGCGCTTGTTGTAATTCGATATCTAAAGCCGATGCCGTTTAAAAATTAGGTCACATTACCACTGTCCCCAAACATGTTGCGTATTTTCACTCATTAACTTTAATAATTAATTGCGGGCTTTTTGTTACAGTTATAAACAAAATAATGACGAATATTGTTTAAAAATAATATAATCTCTTTGTGGTTACGAGCCAGTTCGTTATTTCAAATACACCCTGTATAGAGCCACGGAGCCATGACACTACCTGTAGACTCAAGCTCAGCAAGAATTTTTAACTGATTCTTAAAAAAAAATTAAATGTTAAAAAACACCTGTAACACCGCGTGGAAGTTCCACATTAATTTCAACAGAAGGTTAAAATTTTGACAGACCATTTCTGAATAATGTGTCTTTACAAATTTTCAAAGAAACCAATCGCAAGTTTACCACAACAAAAATGGTTGCACTAAAAAGAAAGTTTGGATGACCAAAAAGGCGCATTTTTCAAAAATTCACGTAGGGATTGCACATTTATTTGATGATGATTTAACAGATGGTTCAAACTGTGACTGACTAATTCTGAATAATGCGTCCAGAGAAAATAATCGCAAGTTTACCACAACAAAAATGGTTGCACTAAAAAGCAAATTTTGATGATCAATAAGGCGCATTTTTCAGAAATTTGCATGGAAATTTCACATTAATTGCAACAGATGATTGAAATTTTGACAGAGTAATTTTGAATAATGTGCCTTTACAAATTTCCAAAGAAAATAATTTTCTTTTAAATTTTCGATTTTTTTTGTTAAAATTTTCGGTCCGCAATTTTGATTTTTAGGATCGAATTTTTGGTCAAAGTTTTGAATTTTTTATCCTATATTTTAGATTTTTTTAACCTAAATGATTGCTTTTTATACGCAACTTTTTTTTATTTTTTTTGTCGATGTTTTCAAGTAGTTTTCTGATTGTTTAAATTTGAATTATTATTTTTTATGGGCGAATTTTTTTTTTGTTACTTTTGACCACCTTTTTTGCAGTTGAAAATTGTCATTTTTGGCAGTTGAAAATTATCGTTTTTTTGGCAGTTAAAAATGTCACTTTTGGCAGTTGAAATTGTCATTTTTTGCAGTTGAAAATTGTGATTTTGGCAATTAAAAATGGTCGTTTCCGACACTCGAAAATTAGCCTTCTTGGCAGTTGAAAATTGGCATTTTTGTCAGTTGAAAATTGTCATTTGTGGTAGTTGAAAATTGTCGTTTTTGTCAGTTGAAAATTGTCATTTTTGGCAGTCGAAAATTGTCATTTGTGGCAGTTGAAAATTGTCATTTTTGCCAAGGATCGAATTTTTGGTCAAAGTTTTGAATTTTTTATCCTATATTTTAGATTTTTTTAACCTAAATGAGTGCTTTTTATACGCAACTTTTTTATTTGTTTGTCGATATTTTCAAGTAGTTTTCTGATTTTTTTAAATTTGAATTATTATTTTTTATGGGCGAATTTTTTTACTTTTTTTGTTACTTTTGACTACCTTTTTTGCAGTTGAAAATTGTCATTTTTGGCAGTTGAAAATTGGCCTTTTTGGCAGTTAAAAATTGTCATTTTTGGCAGTTGAAAATTATCATTTTTTGGCAGTTGAAAATTGTCATTTTTTGGCAGTTGAAAATTGTCGTTTTTTGGCAGTTGAAATTGTCATTTTTGGCAGTTGAAAATTGTGATTTTTGGCAATTAAAAATGGTCGTTTCCGACATTTGAAAATTTGCCTTTTTGGCAGTTGAAAATTGGCGTTTTTGGCAGTTGAAAATTGTCATTTGTGGTAGTTGAAAATTGTCGTTTTTGTCAATTGAATATTGTCGTTTTTGTCAGTTGAAAATTGTCATTTGTGGTAGTTGAAAATTGTCGTTTTTGTCAGTTGAAAATTGTCATTTTTGGCAATCGAAAATTGTCATTTGTGGCAGTTGAAAATTGTCATTTTTGCCAAGGATAGAATTTTTGGTCAGTTTTGAATTTTTTATCCTATATTTTAGATTTTTTTAACCTAAATGAGTGCTTTTTATACGCAACTTTTTTATTTTTTTTGTCGATATTTTCAAGTAGTTTTCTGATTTTTTTAAATTTGAATTATTATTTTTTATGGGCGAATTTTTTTACTTTTTTTGTTACTTTTGACAACCTTTTTTGCAGTTGAAAATTGTCATTTGTGGCAGTTGAAAATTGTCAATTATTATTTTTTATAGGCGAAATTTTTTACGTTTTGGTTAGTTTTTGACTACCGTTTTCGAGTTTCTGGTCGGCAACCAATTTTGAGCTAAAGAGTTATTTTGGGAGCTGAAAATGGCAAATTATTTTCGTTTTCCTGGATTTTTCAATTTTTTGGTTTGCATTTTTTATTTTTAGACCAGCATTTTTGATTTTTTGGCCTATATTTCAGATCATTGACCCGTATTTTTCATTTCTTCGTTCCAAATTTTAGAGTTTTTGCCCGGAAAATTCTTTATTTTGTTAAACTTTTTGATTTTTTTGTTCTTGAAATTTTCGGATATTTGGTCTGCATTTTTTTTAACCGCGAATTTTCGATATTTGTGTATATTTTCGATTTGTTTTAGTTTTGTTCTTAATTCTGCAAGTGATTAATTTTTTACAATTTTTCAAAACATTGAGTGCAATTTTCGTTCCCTCCAGTGCAGTTTTGAGACCATTCCTGTTGTTTCCAGGTGCAATATTGCAATTGTTTTTTCAAATAATCAAAAATACAAAATACAAAAATTTCTGAATGGTTTCAGCAATTTTGAAACGAATTCTGCAAGTGATTGGTTTATTATAATTTTTGAAAACATTGAGTGCAATTTTCGTTCCTTCCATTGCAGTTTTGAGTCAATTCCTGTTGTTTTCAGTAGCAATATTGCAATTATTTTTACAAGTAATCAAAAGTACACTCTTTCTGCATAGTGTTGGTCATTTTGGAGCTAATTCTACAAGTGATTTTTTTTACAATATGTCAAAACATTGAGAGCAAATTTCCTTCACTACAGAGCAAATTTTGAGTTTATTTCCTTGTTTTCTGCAGGAGCGTGTCGTTGTTTTTAGGAAATCAAAAGTACACTATTTTTGAATAATTGAAGTTTCTTTGAAGCGAAACCTTCAAGTAATAATTTTTTTTAATTTTTCAAATCGTCGAGTGCAAATTTCCTTCGCTACAGAGCAAATTTTGAGTTTTTTCAAATGTTTTCTCGGGCTAATCACCACGAGTGCTGAAAATGGCAATTTTCGGACTAGAATTTTCAATCTTCTTGTTTTAATTTTCTTTATCGTTAAGCCCGTATTTTGATATTTTGGTCTCAAATTTTAATCTTTTAGCCTAATTTTTTTTCTAAATTTTCGATTTGTTTGTTAAAATTTTTGATTTTTTGGTCGGCAATTTTGATTTTTAGGATCGAATTTTTGAATTTTTGTCCTATATTTTAGATTTTTTAACCTAAATGATTGATTTTTATGCGCGACTTTTTGTATTTTTTGTCGACATTTTCAAGTTTTTTTTGACAGTTTTTGATTTCTTGCCCTTGATTTTAGATTTTTTAAACTGGAATTATTATTATAAATAAAACACTTTCTTTGTTAATATCACTCGATTTATTAGTAGCGACTATAGTTTCGATCACGTTCTGATCAGTATCAAACTAAAAGTCATTTAGCTAACGAGAAACACATACATTTATACAGCGAGAAACAGTGGGGTATATACTAGGTCGGTTTGTTCGTTAAGTAGGGAAATACCAGGATTACGTTTTGCTTTGTGTATCTCGAGAGATTCCAGTAAATCCATTTTGGGCCCTTTTTCGGCAAAGTGGATCACCTGAAGTACATCTTCGTCAAAGGTATGGCCGGTTTTATTATTTTTTATGGGCGATTTTTTTTTACTTTTTGGTTACTTTTTGACTAAAATCGATTAAATTAAATTTTTTCAAAATTTGTTTTTATTTTTTTCAAGACGGAGACCATTCTAACACTATTTGTCCATAAAATTTTGTTGTGGGACTTCCAGGAACTGAGGTTTTCGAGTTTCTGGTCGGCAACTTATTTTGAGCTAAAGAGTTATTTTGGGGGCTGCAAAAGGCAAATTATTTTCGTTTTCCTTGATTTTTAAATTTTTTGGTTTGAAATTTTTATTTTTAGACCAGCATTTTTTATTTTTTTTTGGTCTATATTTTAGATCTTTGACCTGTTTCATTTCTTCGTTCCAAATTTTAGAGTTTTTGCCCTAAATATTCTCTATTTTCGTAAAATTTTTCTTGAAATTTTCGAATTTTTGGTCTGCATTTTATTTAACAGCGAATTTTCGATATTTGTGTAAATTTTCGATTTTTTATGCTTATATTTTTAGTTTTTTTACCTTAATTAAGAGCGTATTTTTTATTGGTCTATACTTTAGATTTTTAACATGCCCCTTTGCTGTTTATGTGCAAATTATTGATTTTTTGGCCGGTATTTAATTTGCCTAATTTGTCATTTCCATCTTTCATAATTTTGACGTTTCAAATGTCTGTATCATCCGATCCAATAAATTGTAAAAGTGGCTCTACCATCAACGTGTTCCACGAGCCGCCACTGTTCTGAAATGAGATGTTACCCCATCCTGTTTAATACATGTCTCACGATTGACTTTCGAATGGATTATAAAAGATTTATTTTATGTGTCAATTCATTGTCGTTGCATTTTGATGTTCATCAATAAGTATGGCCCAATTAAGGTTCACCAAACCATTTTGACGTCTGATTTTAATTATTTTTTTGCTAATTACCGATAATTTTGTTTATAGGTAAGAGTCAGCATCGTTTTCATAAATTGGCTAATAGTAATAACCGAATGACTTTCACATTAAACATTTTTCCATATCTTTTCTAGTTATTGAAATAGTTTTAGGATTAAAAATTATATTTAAACAGTTTTTTCCAACGGAATGTTGCCAAGCACATAAAACTGCACAACTTTGTTCATTTAATTAAATCTGTATCACTAATAATAAGAATGTTATCCCTACAGTATTAATCAATTTGGTACACCTTGTATATGCTATGCTAAATTAATTAATAATAAGAAAGTTATCCGCACAGTTTTAATCAATTTGGGACACCTCGTATTTGCTACGCTAAATTCATTCAGGAAGCTTGGCGGATGCTACAGAAATAATGATCTTATTACGATACTTCCTTGGCGACGAAAGTAGAAATTAATGGAACCGTCCCAGGAGGTGGGGAATTCCCCACGGTGCCATTACATACGTAATATAAAACTCATCTTAATCCATAATTTTCTTTAGTCGAGCCAATTATTATTAAAAGTTAATTTGTAGCATAATGACTTTAACTTTGTAATCGATAGGGTCGCAGAAATGTCTCTAAATCGGATCATGTGAAGTTGTAAAGCCTGCGCAACCATAAACCTCTTATTACCACTTTAATCTCATTAGAGGGAACTTATCGTTGTAACGTTTCACCCCACTTACCTCCTGGAAAAATGCGTCCATGAAGCCATCGCGACCTTCCACGTTGATGGCAGTATCATCAGGCCCCACATCATCGTCATCACTCTGGGCCTGTAAGTAAATACAACGAAATTAATTACCACATAAAACAGCAAAATTTTTATTAATACAGGGAAATCTTTTTTTCTAGGTCATATTATATGTATATTATACTCAATTTCACACATTGGACCTGCACGGAACTGCGGGTTAAGGAGAGTGAATGATTTAGGGAAATTTGCGTCGGCTACGAGGCCGTCTGCCACCGCCGTTGTTTTTTAAGCATGAAATTAAATGAATAAATGAGTAATGAAAGATCAATACAAACGTCCACGGGCCCGAGCGGATATTTCTCGGTAAAATGTTCCACCCGGACAAAACCCACTCGACTTGGGATGCAGCAGGCAGACAATCGCGCTCTACCCACTACACCACCACGCCGCCAAATTTTATACATTCAAAGTTATTTTTGTAAATGCTAATTCTAATTATTAATTTTGGTTACATTCTTCTTTTTCAATTTGAACTAATATAGTGTTAAATTAAATTGAAAGTGTTATGCTACCAGAGGCAAAAAATTAAGCCAATTTCAAAAATTAAAAAAAAAAGTTCCACATCAATGCGCTTATACGTGATTATGTAAGAAAAGTTCAAGTCCAAGTTATGTAAAGCAATTCTAACATAACAAATATTTTTTATAAACATTTTTTCAAACTCTAAAATAAAAAATGGTGATGTGGCCATCATGTTACTTTCTCCGACTTGATGGTATCATAGCCATTTATATTTACGTTTTCATGGTTTATTGAAATCATATTTTAAATGTACGAGCGTTGCGTAAACTCGGATGAAACTGACGTTTAAAAGGTCAAAATTATGAAACATGGAAAAATTATACTTATATATATACAAATTCAAAAATTCGGTTTACTCAAAAACTAACGAGATTTCGAGAAAAACTTATTCTTTAGAAGTTGTTCATTTTGGTATTCTCTACAATTATTATTAACACAAATTTACTGTAACTATTATCGTTTCATAATTATAAACCAAAAATTGAAAAAAAAAATAATAAATTTTCTTCTCGAATAGCAATGATTTTATGAAAAATGTTTTCAAGCAAAAGATGTTCATTTCTTTATTGTCTTCAATGTTGGTTTAAATGTTTCTGTGATATTTTTCATATTTAAGAAAATATTGGCAAAAAACAAAAAACAGTTAAGGTAAACACCCACTTCCGGTGTACGAAATTTTACCAAAAGCTTTTCAGTTCTTCAGATTATCAAATAAGACTTATGTTCAGAGTTTCATATCAATTGCTGTATTAGTTTTTGAGATACAGCGCACACAGACAGACACACACACACACACACAGACAGACACACACACACACACACACACACACAGACACAAAATTTTTTTTTCCAGAAATTGTTGAAATGGCATCTTGGGACCCCAAAACGGATATTTCCGTAAAAAAAAATTTTGAAAAAAAAATCACGATCACAATACTTTCTCGTACTTCGTAACGGAGAAAGTAAAAAGTGAATTCAATATTTCCATACTTTTTCCTCACTGGAATACTACTGTTACTAAATTTTGTATTCAATGTTTTTGAAAGGTTAACACAAACGGTGATTAGATTGATTGATAGATTATTCGCCAATTTATACACACCCGATAGAGCTGAAAAGTGTGTAGAGGTTTGCATAAAATAAAATGTTTTCTTTAGCAAGTGTGTTTTTGTAATTTTCTCAGCAGCTAAAAAGAATATTTAGATTTTTGTCATCAGAATTGGAGGTTTTGAGACAAGCAACATTTTTTATAAAGAATGACTTTTCTTTTCGTTGCTTGCCTCTTGTTCAGTTTATACGGGGACACACTGTATATAAAAATCGGTTGTCTACGCCAATGTTCCATATTATTCATTATTTTTTAACCAAAATTTCCACCAATCATCCTTAAAAAAAAAACAAAATTAAGTCGTATTAAAAATGTTTTCTACTGTCTTGAAATAAACATTCGGTGACACTTGATAACCAATATTCACTGTTTGGGGAAAGATAATTCAACTAGTGCGTGGTTACCATTAAAACGTAATTAGGCCTTTTCCAGCAATTGTTTGTTTGTTTCAGTAAAAATATTGGCCTCTATTTTTTTCCATTAGCTGTCACGATAAAATGGATTAAATTTAAATTAACCTTCGCTGCATTCAATTACTGCGTGGACAAACAATGATTTTCTGAATGATGGGCAATTGTAAGTGGAAATAACATATTATTAATTTATTAGACATGGACAAATCTCATAGTTCTCAAGTTGTGTTGATGTGGAATGTGGAATCACTGCTGTTAGATTCTTTTGAGCAAAGAAAAATCGGCCTTTTTAAATTAATAGATGTGGCTGATGGTTGTTAAAAGTGTATGATCACTTTTATAAAATTAAAAAATTAAACTAGAAAATTTTGCAATTATTAGAAAAAAATATTAAACAAAACCCCCTAGCACAAAATAGATTGAATTATTATCCGTAGAAACAGAACAAACATTTTTTGTTCGATACCTCGCCAAAAAGTGAGTCCGTATCCATAGCTACCAGTGAGTGAAAGTTCCTCTTTCGCTTATTTTACTTTCGATCGCCGCTTTTTGCTCACTGTCTTTCACTCACTGATTTTCATGCACGCATAATGATCTGTCATTGGGTAAATTTTTCCAATTTTTTCCGATAACGTGATTTTGATTTTTTATGCAACATTTGATACCTTGGGGCATTAGCGGCTTCGAGGACATCATCAGGGACATCCTCAGGAACATATAATTCTTCATCATCCATTTTCACAATTTCCACAATTTGCACGTAACCACTTGTTGACATTACAGAACTTTGTTTATTTTGTTTTTGTTTTTTCATAGCAACAAATGACTCCGAACATGTAATTTATTTTTATTTAAAATTTTAAATACAAAGTTACAGACTTTCTGGGAAGATATCCAATCGAATATCGAATAGTATATTATTAAACGAGTGAGAAAGTTGGCCATTGCCACGAGGGTGGCCTACGGCTCGTGTTTCAATTTCCTTGAGTGGCAATGACCAATTTGTTCACGAGTTTAATACTATACCTTTTCACATCATATTAAATAATTAAAGATTTTTCTGTTTGTATTAAATTATAACGATTATTTCATTCAAATCATTTAGAACCAATCAGAACCCCAACAGAACAAATTGTACGAGGTGACTTTGTCACGTTTCTGTTATTAAAAATGTTTAATAACTGAACGCATATAGTAATATATTCAGTGATAATAATTGCACTATCATTATTATCTTCATTACGAAGAAAATATGCTTCGATCCCGACGGCGGAAATTCTCTCCGATCGACTGCCAAATGAGACGATTTTTTGACAGATTGGACAAGTCCGAACGGGCACAGTAAAAGTTTTTCCTGTGTCTCGTTGGTAACGCAAACTAGGAATACAAACATATAAACGTGAAATTAACCCACCAACTTTTCAATTTATTATCTTGTGGATCAGTGAAATTAATTAAGGTAATTCCAGACTTCGGGTTTCGATACAAAAAGGAATAGTGAAATCGACGATATAATAGCAGGTACCGTATCTAAAAAAAAACCATCAAAAACACATAACCAGCTGTTTGTGGCCTTTTGTGATGTAAACTAATATGAAATTAATGAACATACATCTATTACACAATTATGTGACATTTTGAAATCTTGGGTGTTCAATATGTCGATGAAAGTAGGTACAAAGAGTGTGTGGTAAAAGTGACCTGAAATGTAACAGCGAAACGTCTGCACGTATTTTAAAAACTACAGTATTAGCTTTGCTTCGTTTATGGATATTTAAATTATAAGTGCTCGAGACGCACGTAACGCCAAACGACGAGAACTACAAAAAAAATGTTCGACATGCGAATAAAAAATGCTGCTGCCCTATCAAGAGAAGGCATTATTTTGATGAGTATATGATGGCAGGACTCCTTTGCAGAAGAGAAAAGAAAAGATGCTAAAACCTGCTTAAATAACACCATTGCCAGCATATCTTCAAAAATGATTGATGAACAAATAGTGTTTAACATTGGAAACTGTCCCATCTATCAAATTTTTCAAATACTAATAAAACCAATTAATAAAACCGTTTAAGAAATGTCTTATTTATTTGTAAAATGTGAAGGAAATTGCTTTTCATGAAATAATCATGCCGAAAACCACTCAAGTTTTATAATTATACAGGAAAAACTTCAAAATTTTTCACTCAAACTTTGTTGTTTTCTAAAATTTAACTCGAGCAAAATCACCAAATCACTCGACCTGCGGTCTCGCGATTTAAGACGTGATTTTGCTCTCGTGAAATTAATAAACAACAAAGTTATCGTAAAAAATTTTGAAGTTTTTCCGAAAAAAATAAACCTCTTGTGGTTTTACTAATGAATATTTTTTCTATTTGGAAATTGCGGCAGTTCGCCGACAAAAAACGAATCGTAACCATAGTAACAACTTAACTGTTGGGCAATAAATCCGCCATCATTTGATTAGACGTCACCTGTGGAGAAAATGATTCGGCCGAATAATGGACAACTTTCTCAATCAAAAACGATTTAACAACGTTTATATTATTTAATAAGATACGAAAAAACCAAATACAGCACTCGAGAGTAAGGCCGCTTTCGTTCACTTGAATTGCATCGAAACACGCAATTGGCGTGAACGAAAGCTTCACCTTCCTCACTCTTACTGTAATTAACTATTCTTCATTTTATTTACGAATAAAGGTTTAAACGCGTTTTTTGCAAAACTAAATTGTTTAAGTAGGTGGGCAGCATAATTCAAAAACTATTGTACCAACATTCCTAGAATTTTGCTCACTATTTTATTTGCATATAAAATACTCTACTTTACTTTTACGTCTATTTTGCTAAAAGATTATGACCAAATTTTTACCGAAAATCGATTTTTTCACTTGAAACTTCTATCAGAAATTTTAAATTGAACTTTATCAAAGCACGAAAGAACAACATAATTTTTCTTTTTTGACTTCAGAAAATACTTAATTTTTTATATGCAAAAGGAAGGATTTACTTTTTCTTCCATTTTACAAAAAAAAATCATAACCAAATTTTTACAAAAATCGTATTTTTCACTTAAAACTTCTATTAGAAATTTTGAATTGAATCTTTTTTAAATACTCCATCCGAGCACGAAAGACTATCATCAACGAACAAAATATGTTCCCTTTTTGACTTCAAATAACGCTTAATTAACCCGCCAATGGTGACCAACTGGTCTGTGGGACCGGGTGTGTCGAATAACTTTATTCTCCATTATTGTTTTTTGTTGCAATTTCGAGTAGCTGCCGCATTGCAGAGCTTAAATTGATTAAATATCTTTGTTTTATTGCCAAAGAACATAAATTTAAAAAAAAAACATGATGTAACATAAGTTTCGAAAAATCTTCACTTGAAAACCCGGTGCGTGAGACCGGCGTCACCATTAAATTTGCGTCACCAATGGCGGGTTAACTGTAATGGTTATTGAGTACCTTAAAAATGATTTTTTTACACATCTGATCCCCCCGTAAGCCCCGAATTTAAGTTATTATTTTGGCAATCATATAATTTATGAAATTAATAAAAACGTGCAATAACACGTAACAAGCGCCAGTATTTAAAAACACTTAACTCATTAAAGTTATCACATGCAAGTCCGCCAACATGCAATGAAAAGCGCAATTTATAATTTATAGTTCGGGAGCTTTGATTACTAATGTGAATGCACCCATAAAAGTGCATTAAAGCAAGTCGCTAAACAATAACGCGCATACATTACATAATTTGCGTTATACGCGATGTGTAAAATTAGAAAGCAACAATAGACCATCGCAGATGTTCGGCGGTTTCACTCGTTGGCATACATTTTTACTTTTGTTTGATGTTACACTTTTATGAGTGAAACTAAAAAAGCGACAGTAAACCACTTTTAATATATTCCTCAAAACTACCGTTTAATTTCTTTGAATAAAATTTCATACAAAAACTACGTTCAACATGATTTTCAAGATACATGTGTAATTTGTAATTATTTTTTGAGAAATGAGATATTTTTATTTCAATCCAAAATAAAAACTTTGCGAGTAACAGGGGCGGCTCGTTATATAGAGCCAAAGGACTACCATGGCACTACCTGTAGTTTCAAGCTCAGCATGAATTTTTAATTATTTCTTAAAGATAAATAGTTCTTTCTTTCTTTTGTTGTCAAAAATTGAATTTTTTAGCTGAAAATAATGGTGTGTTGCAATTGTCAAGAATGATATTTTTACCTGTTAAGAATTGATTCAGCTGTCAAAAGCAGCATTTTTCGATTTGTTGTCAAAAATGACATTTTTTAGCTGCCAAAAATTGTACTTTTTGTTGTCAAAAATTATATTTTTTAGCTGAAAATAATGGTGTGTTGCAATTGTCAAGAATGATATTTTTACCTGTTTAGAATTGATTCAGCTGTCAAAAGCAGCATTTTTCGATTTTTTGTCAAAAATTACATTTTTTAGCTGCCAAAAATTGTACTTTTTGTTGCAGAAAATTGTATTTTTAGCTGACAATAATGGTTTGTTGCAGTTGTCAAAAATAGTATGTTTAAGCTATGAAAAATTGTAGTTTTCAGCTGTCAACCATCGAACATTATATTTTTTAGTTGTCAAAAATGTTATTTTTCAGCTGTCAAAAAAGCATTTCCCACCTATTAAAATGGCATTTTTCAGCTGTCAAAAATTGTACTTTTTGTTGTCAAAAATTATATTTTTTAGCTGACAATAATGGTTTGTTACAGTTGTCAATAATGGTTTGCTGTAATTGTCAAGAGAGGCATTTTTCAGCTGTTAAAAGTTTATTACTCAAATGTCAAAAATTATATTTTTCAGTTGTCAAAAAAAGTATTTTTCACCGATTAATGTTTTTTTTTTCAGCTACCAAAAACAGCATTTTTTTACATGTTTTTTTTAATTGTCAAAAAATTTCAGCTGTCAATAATTGTCTTTTTGTAGTCAAACATTGTATTTTTTAGTAGGCAATAATGATATGTTACAGTTGTCAATAATGGATTGTTGCAGTTGTCAACAATGGTATTTTTCAGCTGTTGAAAATGGTAGTTTTCAGCTGCTAAGAAGTGTATTATTCAACTGTCAAAATGCAATTTCCCACCTATAAAAATGTTATTTTTTAGCTATCAAAAGCAGCATTTTCGATATTTTCCTTAATTGTCAAAAATTGCATTTTTCAGCTGCCAAAACTTGTATTTTTTGTGTTGTCAAAAATTGTATTTTTTAGCTAGCAATAATGGTTTATTACAGTTGTCAATAATGGTTTGTTGCAGTTGTCAAGAATGGTATTTTTCAGTTGTTAAAAATGGTATTTTTCAGCTGTTGAGAAGAGTATTATTCAACTGTTAAAAATAATATTTTTCAGTTGTCAAAAATGGCACTATTCACCTGTCAAAAAGGTATTTCTCACCTATAAAGATTGTATTGTTCAGCAATTAAAAGTAACATTTTTTGACATTTTTTAATTGTCAAAAATGGAATTTTACAGCTATCAAAAATTGCAATTTTTGTGTTGTTGAACATTGTATTTTCTAGCTGATGGTATGTTACAGTTGTCAATAATGGTTTGTTGCAGTTGTTAAGAATAGTATGTTTCAGCTGTTAAAAATGGCATTTTCAGCTGTTAAGAAGTGTATTATTCAACTTGCAAAAATGATATTTTTCAGCTGTGAAAAACGCTATTTTCAGCTGTCAAAAACGATATTTTTCAGCTGTCAAAAACGATATTTTTTATCTGTCAAAAACGATATTTTTCAGCTGTCAAAAACGATATTTTTTATCTGTCAAAAACGATATTTTTCAGCTGTCAAAAACGATATTTTTCAGTCGTCAAAAATGATTTTTTTCAGCTGTCAAGTATTATATTTTCAACTGTCCCACCTATAAAAATTGCATTTTTCAGCTATCAAAAGCAGCATTTTGGCCATTTTTTTAATTCTCAAAAATGGCATTTTTCAGCTTACAAAACACAATAGTGTGTTGCTGTTATCAAGCATGGTATTTTTCAGCTATTAAGAATTGTATTATTCAGCTGTCAAAAATGTAATTTTTCAGCTGTCAAAAATTATATTGTTCAGCTGCCAAAAATGGCATTTCTCACCTAAATAAATGGTATTTTTCAGCCATCAAAAGCAGCATTATTTGACATTTTTAACTGTCAAAAATGTCATTTTCAGCTGTCAAAACTTGTATATTTTGTCGTCAAAAATTGATTTTTTTGTTGTCAAAAATAGCATTTTTAAGCTGCCAATAACCGTGTATTTCAGGTGTCGGGAATGGTATTTTTTGGCTGTCAAGAATGGTAATCCCCAGCTGTTGAAAATGGTATTTGTCAGCTGTCTCAAGTTGTATTTTACAGTTGTAGAAAATGGTAATCTTCAGCTACCAAATATGCTATGTTTCAGCTGCCAAAAACAGTATTTTATACAAATAGTTTTTTTTCGACATTTTTGAATTGTCAAAAATTGTATTTTTCAGCTGTCGAAAGTAGTATATTTTACTGTCGAAGCATGGGCGGCTCGTTACATAGAGCGAAGGAGCCATGGCACTACCTGTAGTTTCAACCTCAGCAAAAAAATTTAATTAACCCTTTTCGCCAGTTACTTTGGTCTAGGAAGATAAATCGTTCTTTCTTTCTTCAAAGAAGGAGGGGGGAAGGGGAGTATATTGTATAAGTGGCTCTGCCATCAACATGTTCCACGAGCCGCCACTGGCAAGTAATAATGGAAATATCGGACAACTCGCTCTTCGTACTAGGGGTCCTAATTATTCGAAGCCTCGCAACGTCGAAGCATCGAAAAATCCAAAGAAACGAAGAGAACTATTGAATTTTACGAAGATTCGAAGTTGGGAAGATTTGATGTATCGAAATTGCAAAGTTTCGAAGTTTTCGAATCTTTCGAAGAATCGAAGTTATGAAGTCATAAAACTGCAATCCCAAAACAGTTAGGAATTTAAACTTCTGTGATTTTAAAATGATGACCTTGAAACCCCAAGACGAAACTTAAAATACGCATGATGAGTTGCTGTAACAACAAATTAGCATTAAACTAACTAATGTATTGGCAAGGTAAAAAACAATCTTGCAAAATTATTCTGATATTAACTTTAAGCGCTTGAACCATTTCTGGAGTATTGGCGTAGACCTTAACTTTGACAAAAATCCAAAACATGTATTGAGTTGCACGATCTAGGCCAGTGGTAGTCAACCTGGTCCCGCCTACTGGGCGGAAGGGGTTTTGTCCGAATGAAAATTTCTGGAAGAGGTACAAAAAAAGAGTTAAATGAGCGCACAAGTTGAGATAAGGGAAGCGAGGTGCAAAAAAAAAGATCATCGACCTCAAGACTTTCAAAAACGAAAGTTACCGAGGAATATGCGAAGGTTGACTATCCCTGATTTAGGTGACGAATTGAAATCTCTATTTCGAGAAGTTGCAAGTTCAGGAAATTTGGAACGCAATAACGCGATTGTCTCACCAATTGTGTGGCATCATGGCGCCGTCTTGTTGGAAGTAGAAGTTGTCCAATTTTTCAAAATTGTGAAACCAACCAAGTGCCTCATTTTAACAACCCTAAATATTAATAATGTTTCAAATGTGTTAAACGAGAACCAAATACAACAAATACTTATTTATTGTATAGTGACTAAAATTACTATTTTCTACGTCCGTTATAAAATGTACAGTTTTTTTCATTAATCTGCGTTCATAAAATATGTGATTCCTGAACCCTTCAAGTAGCGTGAAAAAAAGTGCCATAACGGTTCATTTTTTCACTCTTTTGCGTGAAAAAAAGTGCCGTAGCGGTTCATTTTTTAACGCAACTAAAAAATTGTTTGCGCAAAGTGTGTCATGAACGCTTCACAACACGCCGCGAGTTCCGCCGATAAATATCAAACATTCGTTTCCGATCAAGAAAACTTGATGATTATTATTATTTTCTTTATTTAAAACAAGTATAATTACTTATAAAAATTGATTAAGGTTTTATCAAATTTATAAATTTATTTAAAGTTACGGACGTAGAAAAAAATTTGTATGAAACTCGAGAGTAAAGCAACTTTTTTTCACTTGTAGGAATTGCCGCACTCGCCTTCGGCTCATGCGGCAATCTTTCCTACTCGTGAAAAAAAGTATTACTTTACTCACTTGTTGCATAAATAACTATTATGCACTTATCACTTCTGGTGTACACGATTGAAACTTTGGTCACTGTACAATAAATAAGTGTAATATTAATAAAGAAATTGTTCTTTATCTTAGAAATATGGGCAGCTAGTCGAACTTAAAATTAGACGAAAACGCCATGTTTTTAGAAAACAATTGCCGTATGCAGAAGCGCCATTTGCCACGGCGTGTAATTACGTAATCCCATTTGTGTGTGCGTCCGTTGTTTAAGGAACAAACGACTTTTGTTTGGATGTGGAATAATTAGTGGATTGTTAGAGTGCCCTTGCGTCTTTGTTCCCCGATACGTAATTGAAATCTTATTAGAATATAAAAGTATTTTCTGAATTCGCGCATTTATAGTGTAAACAAAACCTTTCCATTTTGAAGACAATTATTTCTAGATCATCAGAATTACACCATTTTTGAGGAAGGTGAAATACATGAAATAATTATCAGGATGATTATAACCATTACTACGTAATAATAAAAAAAATGGTGATGTGACCATCATGTTATTTTCTCCGATTTGTCGGTATCAGCTGTTTATACTTATTTTCAGAGCGTGTTTACATCGAGCGTTTTGTGAAACTGAAGTTTAAAACGTCAAAATTTTGACAAATTATACTTTCTGTCAGTTTACTCAAAAACCAAAGAGATTTCGAAAAAAACTTATTCTTTATACGTTTTTCATTTTGGTATTCTCTACAATTATTATTAATATAAATTTGCTGTGACCATTATCGTTTCATAATTATAAATCAAAAATGAAAAAAAATAATTCTCGAATAACAATGTATTTATGAAAAATATTTTTAAACAAAGGTTGTTCATTTTTTGTTGTCTTTAATATTCGTTTAAATGTTTTTGTAATATTTTTCATATTTAAAAAAATATTGGAAAAAAAACACCCACTTCCGGTGTACGAAATTTTACCAAAAGCTTTCAGTTTTTCAGATTATCAACTAAGACTTATGCTCAAAGTTTCATATCAATTGCCAGACAGACACAAAAAAAATCCAGAAATTGTTGAAATGGGACTCCAAGACGGAAATTCCCGTAAAAACATTTTTTGAAAAAAATTTCACAATCACAATACTTTACAATACAAGTAAAAAAAAACATCAATTTAGTATTCAAAATTCTTCATTGAATTCTTGACTTCAATTATTCGGATTTAACAAAAAATTGTTATTAATAACATGATTTATTTAACAAATATAAATACAAAATACAAATATATTCATTCATTTTGAAATATATGAATATGAATCAGATTACAGCAGATTATTTTATTAAATAATTTAAATACGAAATTCATTTACAATTCTGGTATTAGAGTAATTGAAAGACTGCAAATCTGTTTAGAGGCGTTAATAATTACTTTTTTCTGCTACCGACAAAGTAAATAAGCATTGCATTCATAGTTACAGGTACTGTAAGTGGCTGATAACGTTCGTGGTGTTTGTTGTCCTTGGCGACGAAACTTAATTTTTACTTACGAACCTAGGAAAATAATAAACAGAAACGTAACGCTCCAACATATAGGCGAGCAACACATTTTCGTCTATACCTATAGCATCGGCATCCTTTTTATGTAACCACTGCTTAAAAGAGTCGTAACAGGGCACATACCTTTTTCGATTTTGTCTGTAACAGATTCTAACACGCAATATTCGCAGCTTCGTTTGCATCCATTCCCACAGAAAGTTCCACTGGATTGACACAAACAAACAAAATTCGACATTGTTTTCTCGGTTGCTGGGTTACCATAGGACTCATAGGTGTTGATCCCAAATGTTACAAGCCGTATTTTAGAATATTTTCTGATCTTTTTAAGTATTATATTTCCGGTAGTGGAAAAAAATTAATAAGCAACACGGAACGTAATGACAATTAACATTTAACTATTGTAGCAGGTGTGTGAAATAGGTATTTTTTTATTGCGTATGATAATGTCATTTTTTGTCGAAAGGGTAAGATTGAGACCGATTGCGCCAAAGAACTCACATAATTTGGCACAATTATGCAGGATCTTAATATAATATCTCTGGAGAATCGTCGAAAAATAGCTCCATGGAATTATAAATGTGTCCTTGAATTCACCCTTATTACTTGAAGATATATCATTTTCCGTACCTAGAAGGAGAACTCGCCAAAATCAGCTATTTTACTTAGAAACACATAAAAAGTCCCTTTGTTTCCAAAACTCGTTGTCACGTCTAATGTTCCTCTGGAACGAATATTGTTTAATATTAACCTAAACCAGCTAAGGCGCAAACTAACCGGCATATTCGCTATTAAAATATAAATTTTTCAATCATTATACATATTTTCGCAGTTACTTTAGTTATTAAGACATGATTTTATATATGAATTGAATGTTTCTTTAATTATTACAACAATTGATTATTTTGTAAAAAGGTGTTGTACCGTTTATTTAATAAATAAATAAATAAATAATATTTTTTCTGTTCAATTTTTCAATCAAAAAATGTTACATGTTTTGTGTAAAAATGTAATTTCAGAAAGCAACATTTTTTCACATGTGATATACAACACAATGGGGCTTAATAGATCCATAATTTTTTTGCAAAACTGGTCTTCTATCCGAATCATCTTCGGTGACATTTTTGCGCTCTAAGGATTCTTGACACTGGCTAATTTTGAGATCCCTAACCATCCGCCTAGAGGAGACTTGTTGATTTTCTTGAACAGAGAGATTACATCAATTTTGACCTCTTCACTGAGCGCATTCTGACGATGATTATTTGTTTTTCTTAAATGCCCATTTTCCCGAAACTGTCTTTCAATCTTGCTTACGGTACTTTGCCGATATGGCTGGTAAATCAGGATACTTCTCTCTAAATAAATAAATAAATAACTTCATTTTGTGTTCTTGTCCTATCTCCATAGCCAATCATCATTAAAATTTCGATTTTGTGGGTTTTTGTTAAGTACGATATGTTGGTATAATTTTTCGACAAACGGTGAACAACAGTCAACACAACAGTGGAACGACTAATATTCTCCTCGTTCAAATATGCTTCGAATGCGATGCTACACATCTTACTTGTTTTTATAACTAAACGTCAAAATGATAAACGTCAGTTCGACAAAAAATGATAAACCAGCACCTTTCAGCATTCCACTTTTAAAATGCATTAAGTTGACTTAGATTTCTTTATTCTTCAAATTAGATGTTTGTTAAATATCTTCTAAATGACACACATGTGTAACTTGATATACTTTAATATTGTTTATACTGGAGGCTTCTACTTCGTAATACATTTTAAATATTATAATAAAACACTTTTAACTTTGTTTTGTATAACTTATATATTTATTTTTCTACGTCCGTTATAAAATGTACAGTTTCATTAATTTGCGTTCATAAAATGTGTGATTCCTGAACCCTTCAAATAGCGTGAAAAAAGTGCCATAACGGTTCATTTTTTCACGCTTTTGAGTGAAAAAAAGTGCCGTAGCGGTTCATTTTTTAACGCAACTAAAAAATTGTTTGCGCAAAGTGTGTCATGAACGCTTCGTAACACGCCGCGAGTTCAGCCGATAAATGTCAAACATTCGTTTCCGATCAAGAAAACTTGATGATTATTATAATTTTCTTCATTTAAAAGAAGTATTATTACTTATAAAAATCGATTAAGGTTTTATCAAATTTATAAATTTATTTAAAGTTACGGACGTAGAAAAAAATTTGTATGAAACTCGAGAGTAAAGCAACCTTTTTTCACTTGTAGGAATTGCCACACTCGCCTTCGGCTCATGTGGCAATCTTTCCTACTCGTGAAAAAAAGTACTACTTTACTCACTTGTTGCATAAATAACTATTTTGTGACTTAAGTTTCGGTAATACAATTACCATTTTCAAACAAGAATCTTCTTGTTTGAAAATGGTAATTGTAAAATAAAGTTAAAAGTGTTTTATTATAATATTTGATATACTTTGATCAATGGATCTTTGTGTGCACGTCATAGATAGCTGAACCTAGCTCCGACATTTTCATGCGTTTACTCTCTCTCTCTACGATAAGTTGAATTAGGCGCAATCATGTGTATACATATGTCGTCCAAGGCGAGAAAACTCGGTTTTCCTTAATGAAGCACACGCAAAGATCCATTGATCAAACTATATAAGAGTAGTGATAAAAAATTAGGGTTGTCATTAAAAAAAATAGTCGACATCATATCTCAAATTTGAAACAGGCTGTAAAAATTTTATTACATCAAAAAGAGCACAATTTCAAATACTAATCGACCTATCCGAGCATATTTTCGAAAAATAAACTTTCTTTGATTTACTGAATTTATTCCAAGTTAGAGACTCGCCCTGTATAATAAAAGCTATGGTTTCCATATCCAAATGCAGATGATAGTAGCTGTTGATACACCTTAAATCCAAAATTCAACCCGTCAATTTTCTGTGCCATAGAAAAACAATTTATCAAGTGGGCCTAGAAATAAAATTAAAGCAAAAAAGTGTTGTTGATTTAAACAGTTGTTGAATCAAAACGTCAAATGTTTTGTTGTTATTAGGTTAAATAGTGAAGTGAAGCTAAAATGAATCCCAGAGATAATTACTCTAACAGCGATATTTTGAATTTATTTTACATTCACGGTGAATGTCTACGAGTTGTAGAGAGGATCTGCCGAATATTTAATGAAAGATATCCCCATTTAACACCAATGTATAGACGGAGATTTAGTTTCTTTCTTCAAACTGGTCATGCTAAGCAGGCCTTAGCAAGAAATAGATTTGTAATTGACGAGGAAGCAAACGAAGTAAGTTTGCTAGCATATTTTCATGAAAATCCACATGCTTCAATAAGATCTGCGCGCGACGATCTTGGAATAACATGATTAATTCATTCAACGTGTTTTAATGAAAAATAAAATGCACCCATATTCATTTGTTAAAGTGCAAGCGATGAATCCAAATGATCAGGTACATCGTGTGCAATATTGTGAAATGCTCGGAGTAAAGCTTCAGGAAAATGAAAATTATTTGCGTAACATTATTTGGACCGATGAAGCAAAATTCACAGAGAAGGTATTATATTATAGTAATGGATATTTGCAAATTCTAAGAAGAGCTATTACAGACTTTATCGATAATTTACCACTGAACACTGTTAAAAATTGCTGGTACCAAATGGATGGTGCTCCAGTGCATTCGTCGTATGCAGTAGGTGCAGAATTAACAAGAATGTTTGAAGATAGGTGGTTCAGACGTAATGGACCAGAGCGATGGTCACCAAGATCCCCTAACCTCACACCCCTTGATTTTTATTTGTGGGGTCGCATTAAAAGCAATGCATATGCCAGGCCAGTTAATTCCAAACAAGAGTTAATTCAACGGATAATATTCGAATTTGGTAAATTAAATCATATGGAAATCAATAAAGCAACAAATAGCAAAATATCCCGCAGAATTTTGTGCTTAGATCAAAATAGAGGCCATTTTGAACATTTATAAAATAAAGTTCATTTGTTTAGATATTCCAAGAAATAATTGTTATCTGTGTAATAAAAAAGTTTAATTGTTTATTTAATAATAATTTTAATCTAATTATTTTATAGCTATTATTATAACTAGGGAAATATGAATAGTATATTTCCCGAGGTTGGCTAGTTACATCCCGAGGGCGGAACCCGAGGGATGTATAGACAACCAAGGGAAATGTATTCATATTTCCCGTGTTGTAATCAATAGTTTTTTTCTGATTGAAAGAATATTGTTCCGTAAATGGGAAAATATTGGATTGTAAATTTTTGAATTTACCGGATTGGTAACGTTGCTAAGGGCCTTGTTTGTAAATATCATAGTTGACTGGTTTGATTTTTGCATTGTTTCATAAATTGGTGAAATGTCAAACTATGTGTTAACGCAAGCGACGAAAGACCATGAATGTTTGGTTCCGATAAAATCCAAAGCTGTAAAATCCATAAAGGATACCTTCCTAAGAAATCGGAGGTGTTGTCCCGAGAGCAATTAAAACAATTCTTGCGAGAAGCTCCTAATGACATTTTTTTGATGTTTATATTTTGCTAGGGAAATATGAGCACTTCATATTTCCCTACGGAAATATAAGTGTGTTATGACATATCACAACTAAGGCAATATTACTCGATATTGTTTCAATCAGAAAAAAATTTAATATCCTCATATTTATGTGAAATATTTAAATAAACAACTTTATTTTCTATTACATTCCCGTTGTTTTTCTATTGCACAGAAAATTGCCGTATTTTTACGAACATATTAATATCTTGGAAGTGAAAGAAGATAGGCATAGGGAATGCTAGTATAGATCAATGCAGAATTGAATTCTGCATCGAAAAATGTAAAAATATACAGGGTGTTCCATTTAAAAAAAATCGAGATTTAATGCTTTAAAGTTGACTAAATGTGGTATAAACTGTTGAACACTCTTAATTTTATTTTTCCAAAAATAAATCACCACTCGGTACTTTCGGGTATTGGCTTTATACCAACATTACATCCCTTCAATTTTGTATTGTTCGAAGATGTGTATTTTTAAAGTGAATTATGAAAAAGCACAATTTTTTTTTTAAATATCAAATATTTCGAAAACGCTTAAATTTTGAGGTTATGTTACTTAATAATGTGTAATCCAAATTTGCAATAAAAAAATATAGCATTCCATATAAAATAAGGAAGTTGGTGTTAACTTCCGGCTTAACCGGAAGTCGAATAATCTTGAAAATATTTCTATTGAAAAGGGCACCCTCAATTACGTAAACGCTGTAATCTCATTACAATACATTAATTACAAGTCCATATACTTTTACTAGACCATCTCGGTGGGACACCCTGTATATCTATCGAGCAGGGCTGGGTTTAAAATGCACGCTACCGGGCTAAGCTTTAAAAAAAAACAGCCTATTCGAAGTACTAATGAAGAAGGCAAATTGAAACAGAAAAGGCGGAATAATAAATTTTACAAAATCTTTTTTTCACACCTCGAGCAAAATATATCAAATGCATAATGTAAAGCTGTAGATTGGGATCGCCATGTTACGGTGGTTGTAATATTAATGCATTGAATAATTTAAAACGGACTATAGCGAATTTAGTTATATATGTAAAGAAGCTTAAATATTTGATTGAATAATTTAAAACTTGTACATGGGAAATAACACAAGGCTAAACAAAACCGTAATGGAGATCCTTGTACGTACCATCTGAACATCTGAATTTCTTCATCTGTGGAATACATTCTAATTTGAAGGATTTAAGAAATTCAATGAATTAATAATCAAACTCTGACAGAAAAATAAATTGATATTTTACGGTGACCGTGGTTTTAGAAGGTGATGATTAATTTAGTTAAGTACATCTTTACAATATTCTCACAGTGTGTCAAATCGAACATTATGTAGGTAATTGAATAATCAAAATTTAATATATTTTTTTATGAAAATTGAAGTAAAGGAAAATAAAAAATTTATCAAATTTAATATATCCTGATTTTGGTAGTGATTGTATTTTCCAGGCTTATCACAATTGGTTATTCTCAGCATAAACTCCCGGTCTTTAATCAATAAAAAAATTGTTGAAATATTCATATATTGGAATTGTATTTTGTGTTTATTAAATTGAATCAAAATGTATGTTTATCTGACAATTCTCATATTTTGTGTTTGACTAATAGTTATTTATTATAGGAGTGTGGAATGTACGTAATTAGTCCTGCAAGAAAAAAATCACTTTTCTTAAGGGACTGATGAGGAATTCCACATGAGTATAATATAAAATTTTATCCAAAATTGTCTCTAATTGTATTAAATATTGAAATAATGTTTTGATAAGATATTTTGACTTACTTGAATTATTTCAAAAATCTTACGAAGAACCTAATTAATCTGCGAGTCCTACTTATTCTCTCACCAGTGGGTAATGAACATTACTTCCTTCAAATGACCACAGTAATTCATGTTTTACATACAATTCTAAATAAAAATAGTTAAATATTACAGATAAATTTGACAGATGTATAAAAATAATTGAAAAAAAAACTTTTTCAAAAATTTGTTGAAAATGAAGGCAAATATTATTTAAAAGAAAAGTAAGGCATGTCAAAAACATCAATCTAAATTTTGAAAACTTTTACATTCCTTTATATTAAGTCAGTATACTAACTAAATGTATCGAAACAGTTTCGTTTAAAAGAACAATAGAAATGAAATTCGGTATGAAATGAACTTATAGATCCGGAACCGATGTTCCTCATGGCAAAAATATTGTCCGCCGCCAATAATCGGCACAGTTGTTAATAATGGGGTAACAGTCGGAGTTAGAGTTGCAGTCACAGTTCGGGTAACAGTTGTGATTTTAAATAGCACATTTTGAGTAGCAATCGCAGTTTAAATGGCAGTTACAATTTGGGTATCAGTTGAGATTTTAAGTAGCAATAACGGTTTATCCAACAGTCACAGTGAAATCCATCTATTAGTAACAGTAATGATATGTGATTTTTCGATACCAGGAAAAATCACAGGTACGTGAAATATCGCCCATCCCTAGATTTTCATAAAGTAGCTATAATTGAAGATAATGTCTTATGTCAACTGAAGGATTCTATTACTAACTTAATTCCATAGAAGCCCTAATCAAATATCATTTTTAATCATGCTGCAATCATTACAGTAAAACTAATTTGTCAAATCGGTTTGATAATCCAGAATGAACACTGTCGTTTAAAGGTAGGTCAACTAATAAAATATACAATAACGACAGCTTTCGTAACATTCGTAGAAACAATTGGGTTTTGTTTATTTCCATGAATATGTATTCACGTGATTGTGAGTCATTGTGAAAATTTGCTAAAATTCAGACATGAATAATCTTTCTCATTGGCACCACTTGTTGAAATACATGCATCTGCTCTCAGTCGAAGGAACTAAAACAGGGCAATCCTTGCTGTTAACTGCGAAGCAGTAACGTTGTGGGATGGACAGGTGTAATTCTATCAGATTAGGTGTTTACCTTGATATTTTATTAAAGGGATTGAGGTGGCCGTAAAAATTTGGGGCAGTGGGGCAATAAACGTTACGAAAAATAATGGAATTCTGGTGATAATAGAAAATAAAAAGGGGTGGGGCAATCATTTTAGACCAACTTATATGACATTTGGTTTTTAATAACCTAACCTATATCGTCAATTAGATTTATTATCTCCGGAAAATAAGTTATTGCATTTTAACGTGAACGTGAGAAATGGGCCGAGAGGCACGTGAATTGTTTATTTGTAACGAGTGACAGATAGAAGCGGGGGGCACACAGATTTAGTGACAAGCACGAGATTTCCTAATGGGATAGATATAGTGGGGAATGTGAATGAAAAATTAATAAACTCACCGCAACGAGGGCCGCTAATCTATCCTTCGTCATCGTTTACCGGCTGCAATCACACACCGAAAGTAACTTTATTTTTATATAAAAAGCCCATTCAAATCGGTTTACATACAACCTCACTAAAACTAAGGAACGACACTAGGGCCGCGAAAAATCGATAGCTCTAAGTTGCCACTTCTGCAGTGCCGAGCTCTCCGTGCGCCTGCGCCAGTTACGTCAACCCGAGTCGTGACGTCACGGGCAATTTTGGATTTTCGGAATTTTTTACGAAAAAACCCGTAAGCGAATTTAAAAAATTCCACCGCGAGCGGGATCCCACGATTTTTTCACACCGAATACTAATTTTTGTTTATGTAAAAGTTGCTGCGAAAGTTTTTTTGGGCGGGATCGTCGGACGTCCACATTCATCCAAAGGGGACGCCATTGTGAGCTCTAACGACTTCAATCGTCAGTTAGTGTGATCTACCATAATCACGTCCATCGGCATTTAGTTCGTTTTATTACTTACAAGGTAAACTCAACTTATTTTCTTCTATCTAGATGTAGCTATATTTTTCTTCCATCGTTGATATTAACAGCGACAAATATTCGCAAAGTCGGCGAGTGGATACCAAAATCCTGTGATACGTTTTAAGGCGCCATTCGGCTTGAAAATTAAATCTCGAGGAAAACGTGGTCAGTCACGGCGCACGGCCGTTTGTTTATGCCGCCAAAAACAAGTGGATGTTGTGATTTGCGCTTCCCGACAGTAGTTTAGTTCTTATTTTTTAAGTTCACCCCTTTTAGGCTCTTCAGTTCGTCATCGGCGTCTAGAACATTCCGGGCGGGTAAATGTAAGTTGGCGTTCCAAACCTATGTTCCTAACAGTGCACCCCCAATATGTTTGCAATTAAAATTACGAGGCTCCGTAAATTATATTGGTTGTAAATAGCTTGTGTATGGAGAAAAATATAATTACATTTTGAGGTTATGTGCCTAATTGCAAACTTAACCAAGCTCTTTGTAATAACGCACATTGCATTTCTTTAGCAGGGTTATAAACCTTTTAAGGTGCAGTGTATTTTCTTGTATGAAGGATGACATCATTTAATGAGAGGTTCGCTCAATTCCGTTATTGTTACTAATATTTTCTACCGAAACACAATCATTTGAGTATTGCACACTTGACATATGTCATCAATGTCAGCACATGTCAACCTGTTGGACACTTGTTATTTTTGATGGTTTCATACAAGAATGGATATAAACCAAATTGCATTCCCGAAAAACGAGATGGTTGATCAGGCGTGCTCCCAGGGTAATGGCTCTCGGGCTTGAGCCCTCCCAAGATATTTATATATCGAGTGTTAACCGTCAAACCTAGCCATAGCAAAATAATGCTTTTTGGAATTTTATTTAATTGTAATTGCACATTTATTTAATGTCATATTTATGATTTTCACTTTACACATGTTTGTGAATTATTATATGCGAGAGCTCCTGCCAAGCCAAATTTCTGGGTGCGTGCCTGTAGTTGATCGTCAAGTGAACATAATCGCTAACAGTTTGTATGCAATATTCCCGTTGGTCCGTGAGCGTTCGTATGTGCCAGTGATTCCCAAACTTCTTTGACCTACCGCCCCCCTTCCAGAAAAAATATTACTTAGCGCCCCCTGGAAATTATATTTTTTTTAAATTTTGATAGCAATTAATAGTAAATATATATGTATTGATGTTTTTACATTTTTCGCAAAATATAGTAAAGAATTGTGTAAAATAGAAACATTGAACATTGAAATTATGAAACTATTTATTGAAACATTTTCAGTTACTTTCATCAGTTCTTCTTGTAACTGCGGAAATTCTTCTGAGTTTACACGCCATCAGCGCCCCCCTGAATTGCTGCAGCACCCACCAGGGGGCGGTGGCGCCCACTTTTGGAATCACTGGTATATGCGGTCGATCTTAGTTATCGATGCATTTGAATTTGCAAATTTGTTCTTTCATTAATGTAGCTAATATACTGCATTATAACTCGATTAAGATGCTTATATAAATAAGTTTTGCATAGAGAAGCGAGTTTCATTTATCGTACTTCGTTAAGTTGATCGAAATGTATAAATAACAAATTATTAATACATTGGTGCTTGGATGTTATGCTTATTTTACATGGACATAAATTGTGATCAAATATTTTGTCATCGATTTTCTTGATAAAACCTATAATTTTTCAAGGAACTAACTTCGACTTAACTCTTCGCGAACCCGAGATACTAATTCGGAAGCCGTTCAGTGTTATAAATAAGACGTTTTTTTTGTAAAACAAATACTCAACTTTTATTTACACTATTTTACACTTTAATTACAATACACAGAATATGTGTTGATTTAAAAATGAACATTACAATCTTACCAATTAGATGTATCAATTGAGAATGCACTGAGTGCAGCAAGGGTTTTTTTTTATCACCTTCGGTAGTGCCTTCAATTGTTGGGGGCGAATTTTGACTTGTTTGGCCAAATTCACCTTGAGATGCAGCCCCATCGTTGTCCTTTGGCATTATTTCAAACACATTTTCTGTTTCCTGGAAGGACACACTTTCTAAAATGTGTCATCAAGTGCCCTCGTCACCAACAAAGGAATAATCTTACAGAGTTTTACTGCACCCAGCCCCTTATTCTCGGTAAACGGTTCGAAGATGGTTACAATTTTTATGCATCAATAATGGACGAAGAAATTGTATGTTACCCTACCGAATATTTACACAACAATAATCATAAAATGAGCTATTAATATTGACACCTAAAGACCTGGCTCCGCTTGTGCGACTGGGCGCTGCTTTTGGTAAAATTTGGTACACCAGAAGTGGGTGTAACCGTTTTTTTTTCGATAATCTTTTAAAAATGAAAAATATTGGAAAAACATAGAAAGCAACAAAAAAAATGGACATCTTTTATTAATAAATATGTTTTGTAAACTATTTCATTTTTAAGTAAATAAAAATGTAAATTGTTGTAGTTTTTATCTATAATTATGAAATCATAAACTATACAAATTTACAGTAACAATAATTGTAGAGATTACAAAAATTACAGATTTATAAAGAATAAGGTTTCGTCAAAATCTTCCTAGCTAAAAAAAGCATAACAAATATAAAAAATATCACTAAAAATCCTATTATCATTAAATCTGAGAAAATAACAAGATGGCCACATCACAATTTTGTTCTTATCCATTTCTTCGGTGAGACTATATTTAATTATACCATGGCACAGCTTTTTGTCAATTTTTACCACCTAGATATTGCGTCAAACTGCACAAGCGAAACGACTATAGTTGCAGCGTCGGGCTATAAGTTTCACTTACAACATACAGGGTCCATTATAAAAGTATTGCGGATTTTCTCGGAATAATATATTTATTGATCATACCGGTACAAATGCTTAAAATTCTTCAAAATACTCTCCTCCAGCATCAATACACTCGCGGAGATATGTCTGCCATGCCTAGAAGGCACCCTGAAACTCTTTGATGGGATTGTCTTTTAGGAACGTTGTAACATTGCTTTTGCATGTTTTCCATAGTCTCCCAATGCTTTCCTCTTAGCTCTCTCTTCAGTTGGGGAAACAAAAAAAAGTCGCACGGAGCCAAGTCGGTACTGTAAAGGGGCTGGGGTTGCTGTTGGCCAGGAAATTGGTGACGATTGGTCAGTTTTTGTAAGTCTCACAAATAATTTTTATGAACAAATAATGTTTAGAATATGATTCTAGACTTGAAAAAATACTAAAATAAATTTTTGAAGAAAAATTAAATTTAATCGTTTTTCGGCGTTTCCAGCAGTTGTACGAACGATTTACGTCAAAAGAAATTTTGTTGTAGCTGCTTCGATAGGTGGTTTGATTCACTAGAAGTAGAGACAAAATAATGCAACACATTTATTTATACTCTATTTACAATACATCTTTGGTAGTTTTAAACAATCTCATTCTTTTTTATGGCGTCGCGCCCTTATTTGGTTCTCGAGAGTGGGCGGCGAAAGGGCACATCTTCCCTTTAAATTGTCCATTATTGTGTTTAATGGAATTTTGAAGAGCAAGTTTTTAATAATCCCAATTTTGTTCCAGATATAACAAAGCGGTGACCATGGCCGAACAAGAAATGCCCACATTCAAATGTGTGCTGGTCGGCGACGGAGGTACCGGAAAGACCACATTCGTGAAAAGGCATTTGACGGGTGAATTTGAGAAGAAGTACGTCGCCACGCTGGGAGTCGAAGTGCACCCGCTGGTGTTTCACACAAACAGAGGGGCCATTCGGTTCAACGTCTGGGACACGGCCGGACAAGAGAAATTTGGAGGTCTCCGTGACGGCTATTACATTCAGGGCCAGTGCGCCATCATCATGTTCGACGTCACATCCCGTGTCACCTACAAGAACGTACCCAACTGGCACAGGGATTTAGTACGAGTATGCGAAAATATACCAATTGTGCTGTGTGGTAATAAAGTAGATATTAAGGATAGGAAAGTAAAAGCAAAAACCATCGTGTTCCATAGAAAGAAGAACTTACAGGTAAATATAATGTAGTATTTTTTTGTACTGTATATTAAAAGAAATTTGGGTAATTTTCCAGTTACTGATACTAAACAATATGCATGCGCGAAAATCATGCGGACGGTATGGTATGTTATCAGGTCTCCTTATTTTAATCTGGGTATTTTCATTTACAATAATTTGCAACTATTGGTGCTTATACTATATGCAAGTTACTGGTTGCAAATGGTAGGTGCTTATGCTTAGGTTAGAGTTAGTTTAAGTTCCCCCCTCCTTTAGAGCGACTGGTAGTTTAATTATTTTTTATTTTATTTTACGTCAGTTATAGTGAGACAAGAAATCCGGCAATGTCGCAAATATTGGTCTAAAGTTGCGTTTACTTCAGTCCATTCATTGGTATCAGTAACTGGAAGATTACCGAAATTTGTTTTAAAGAGGATGGTTGCTACTGTTACTTCGGAATAATCCATAATAAACTGATTTGAAAAATTGACTATATTTTAGCTTTCTATGTAGTTTGTCATAAATTTGCTGAGTGTTAGGAATACTTGTAAAATCTGATTTTAGTTGGGATTTACAGGAATAGATGTTGATTGAATTATTCACAAACTGAATTAATATCGATGGCTTAAACTAACTCTAGTTAGCCAAGGCTAACAAATTTTTTGCACTTTCTGCAAATGAATCTTTTAAGCAGATAAAACATCGTTTTCGAGTACCAGGTTTTTACTTCATCCACTTGTTTATCTGAAGTGTCCGCTACTGTTTGAGTTCTCTTCCTTACATTTCGTGGTCGATCAGATGGCCATTCAGTTCGTCGAGAGTGTCGACGCCTAAAATTAAATAATCTCAGGCTTACAACTTTCCCTTGTGGAAGCATCAATGACATCATCATGAAGTAAGCTCGATGACAGAATTACATTTTCATATTTTTTGGAAATTTAAGACATGATTGTCACATTTTCTTGATACACAAATACAAATGAATAAACAGGCTGAGCTCTTGTATTCATAAATACTAGTGGCAAGTCTCCTATTTTTTTTACTGTTCTTACATATGTAATTTTGTGATCATCAAATAGCTTGTTGATCAACTTGAAATTTGTAAACCAATGTCGCATGTTAAATTTCTGTTGGTTCCAGATATAGCCTTACAACCGAAGGTCCGCTAGCGATTCTCCGTTTTCGATTCAAGCTCTATCCAGAAATATTATAGGTGATGCCAATACATTCTGAAAGTTGTAGCCCCTACCTTTGCGTTAAAAAAGAATGGCGATATGATAACTGCACTAATACTACATGAACAATTCATTTTACAAAAATGTGTTTCAGACAAAAGTTTTAAGGTTTGAGAAGGTGCGTTCAGTGGCGGCATTTAGGTCAGTGTGGAAAGCATTAGCAAGGTCAACTTATTTTTTTTAATAGAAATTGACATTTTTTATTGCACTATTTTCTTGTGCTAATTAATGTAAATAACTATCTGAACCTTTTTTTATTTGTCTTACATTTTTGAAATATTCAAGTTTTTTAATATCTTGACTTACTGTTTGTTGATGGGAAAAGCAATATAGGAGTTTTTTGCACTATTTTTGTAATAAGCGAGGTATCAAAAATAGTACTTGAATGCGGGGCACTATCCCGTATATAAGTGTTAAGTTTACAACTAACAATACACCGTGAGTTGCAGCTGATTTATACAATTATACAAGAATGGGCTTCTCACTGCTTACAACATCATTTAACTACAGAATCACTACTTTTGCTCAATAGTTGGAGTGGTCAAAATGATAGCGCTGTACAAAAAGATTTGACTGAAAATTCATGAAAATACCTCAAAATTGTAACTATACCAGTTGTCACAACAGGATCATGTCAACGGTTTGATGTATATTTTTTCAACGCAAATTTTTTTCAAGCAATTTATGACCAAATGATGGATGGTATTACTCAAAATCATAGCAGAGATTTTATTTTGAACCTACATTCACCAAACAATCATTTAACTGCAAATGTTTTATAACTATGTTTAAATACAATACAGTTGGTTCAAAAGTGGTTACAATGTAACTGTATTTCAAAATGTATGAAAAATTTGCTTTAACTATAATAATACTTTTGAAAGTTGTTGTAGTTGCAAGAAAATGGTATTTATTATTTGTGCCTACAATTTTTGTGTCTTGAACATTTTTTAATAGCATATGCTACCATTAATATCAAATGAAGAGCAAAAAAGTCCTATCCTATTCCAAAACAGTATGGTAAGCCAAATTATTAAAAAACTTGGATATATCAAAAAATATGGGACAAATAAAAAATTGCAATTTCTATTTAAAAAACAAGTTGACCTTGGTCTGACCTTGCTAACGCTGTCCATTATGATCCTGTAACCGCCACTGAATGCGCCTTCTCAAACCTTAAAATTTTTGTCTGAAACACTTTTCTAAAATGCATTGTTCATGAAATATTCGATCAGGCATGCGGTTATCATATCGAAATTTTTTTAATGCGAAGGTAGGGGCTATAACTTTCAGAATGTCTTATTGGCATTGCCTACAACATTTCTGCATAAAGCTTGAATCTAAAACGGTGAATCACCTGGAGACCTTCTCTTGTTAGCATGATACTACATGGGTTGTTATCAACAGTAATCTAACGAGTGCCTATGATTTTGCCGGCAATTATTAACATCAGGATCACGATTGCCTGTTGTGGCAAAAATTTTCTAGAAGCAACAAGCAATCCAGACGCTAATAATTTCCTAGGAAAAATCAGTCACGAGTTGGATTCGAGATAATAATTTAAAAAGTTAAATTTAGTGACATCAAGTGTCAGACATGTATTAATCTGTGCCACAATAAATGTTGTAAAAATGAGCTTACCAAGATTTTGAGAAATGCCTATGAATATTATTACTGATGAAATCATTGACACATTACCTGAAAATACAAACAGATTGACTTCAGGAGCAAACTGTTTAAAAGTCCGGCAATAACTGACGTTTTATACGTTATAGAAAATGTAGTAACGCGTTGCTAGACAATACCAACATGATGAATTATCTGATTAGATACCACCCAGGGTGAATTGCCATGCATAACATGCAGCGTGGTCTGTTACGCATCGTAATTAGAATTTTATTGGATCTTGTCATCAACATGGTTCGATTTCATTGGTTAAAAAGTAAATGAGGGCAATTGTCACATTTATATGAATCGGGAGGCCCAACATATACTTCGAGGTTAGAAGCACCTCAACTAATGCAAAAATTTTAGTTCCTTGTTTATTGGGTTTACGGGGGACGTATTGTTTAACAGAGCACCTTCCTCTAAAAGCTTTTTGTCAATTATAGAATTTCCTCCAATATAATCTTTTACAATTGTGGACAAAGGAATCGAATAAAGCTCGAGTTAGAGCTAACTTATCCAACACTGTTCTCTCATCGTGTATTAAGCTCATCAAAAAGTAAACATTTGAGGAAGAAATGAAAGCGATTGCAAGACTTCGTCAGCCAACTCGGTTCCATTTCTCTCCCATAATTCTTTGGTATTCAAACGTCTGCTTTTCAGATTTCCTGCTAAGTAGAATAATCCAACCAAAGCCTTGATCTAGCAAAGTCCAGTTGGTTTCACTCTTCTCTCTCTTGCATAACTCTCCGATATATTTGAAATATACAGTTTTGTGTTATTTACTATTTGCTGCAACATGTTGTCTGTGAAAAATAAAGACCAACATTCCAAGGCCAATTTAGTAATTCTACCATAAGTTTTATCTCTAGCAAGCAAACTATTTTTTTTTTCTTGTTCTCGCATTTGCCACTGCGCAACTATACCCTATTTTTCTTAAGATTGCAAACACTAGAAGACTGATTACACCATTAACATATATGAATCTGATGACAAATATTGGTGCAAAATTTAAATCTAGTGGATTACATGTATAATGAACAGTGTGAGGGAAAAGCATGGGATGAATTTATCAGTCATTGTACAAATACAAAATTAAAGAAACACCATACAGCAATAAGGAGAAGCACTAAACAAAACAGTAACACGTGAACGGTGTATCTATAATGGCGGACGCTCGCACAGTTGGCATGTGTACACACTGCGCATGTTTACGCTTCATGAGCGTACGTGCCGCAATACTCCTTAAATTCATATTTTCTTAGAATTTAACATTTCAGTTAAGTGCAAGAGTTTAATTCATTGTCAATTATGTTATTTAAATATAGTACTCTTATTTTATACTTCAATTTATTCGGTAATACTACATTAACAGTATAATATTTACCCCCTTATGCTACGCTTATGCCAGCTAGTAAATAACGAGACCAGTCGAAAAAATGAAGATGGAGAATTAAATGTCTCCGGTGTGAGTTTTCCCACAATTTCAACCAATCACTGAACAAGGTCATATTTGCCCTATCCTTCCCTGTTTGCAATCTTACGAAAAATAGACATAGTCTACTTGAGGTTGACAGATTATAGTAATGAGCGCAACCATCATCTTAACATAAACTGTAGATGATTAAAGATTGGCCTATATTCAATTTAAATTGAAAAATGTTACAATACTGATTATTTTTTTCAGTATTACGATATCTCTGCCAAATCAAACTACAACTTCGAAAAACCATTCCTGTGGCTGGCCCGCAAACTGATTGGCGACCCCAACCTCGAGTTTGTGGCCATGCCCGCTCTTGTCCCGCCAGAGGTCACAATGGACCCACACTGGCAGCAACAAATCGAGAAGGATTTGAAAGAAGCACAGGAAACGGCCCTGCCAGAGGACGACGACGACTTATAAACCATTCGGCCATCACACCCCCCCTAAAATTAAGACTCTTATTATTTGTACTAAATGAATGTATTGAACATGCTAGGGTCTCTCTAATGGATGGATGAATTTGTTGGTTGGTTGAATAAATAAGTTATTTTGTATGTATTTGTTCAATTTTGCAGAGACAATAGTGAATTCAATTTAATAAATATGTTTCCAATATTATACTTTATTTATTCATTACAAGAATCTCTTTTATACTTTGTGAGTTTGCTGTTTTGCATTTGTCAAAAATGCTGGTTTTTGTAATAAAGGTTTTGTGCACGTGTCCTCTCAAGTTATATAATGTGATAAAATAGCCAATTGGTCCAATGGATGAAAGTGCCCCTGAAGGTGGTGATTATGATCTGTAAACAAATCAGCGCGATGCTTATTAGTAAATATCTCAAAATACAAGTTTTATATATTGACTGCAAATGATATTTTTTTTTTACTTTTTGACCTAATCAAGATCGTGAGTTTCGATTCTGTTAAATTTTAGATTACCTAATTATGTTCAACTGCTTGATGGTTACACTAACATGTCGAATATTTGGATAGTTAGTTAATTATCTGTTATTTATACCGTTATAACGGTATAAATAACTGTTATTTATACCGTGAGATAAAAAAGCCAAAAATGGTTGGCAGCCCTTAAAACATAACCTTACAGAAGTTCAGTGGCGTCACTAAGAATGTGAATTTCGGTATTGAAAATCTTGAAATTTAAATAAAACAGCCAGATTATGAATCTTAAATGTATGTATTATTCATATATTCAGGCTACATTTCATTTTATTGTATTTATCTAATGCCTTCTGCAATGCAACAAGTAAGGTTATTTCCAATTTGTTTATTATTAATAGTGTCAGTTCTAGAAATAACTGCTAATGTTTAAAATTGGTATATACAACGCAAAAACTATTTTTAAAACAAGTAATTAAAAAAAATCAGAAAATGTACACCGTACTGCATTGGAGAATTACAGACAGCCAGTATAATTTTACTTGAAGTATTATAGAGATTTTCAGAATGATTTTTGATCTCGCTGTTTATCTTACAATTAGTTGTGGTTAAAGTAGTGACTTTGTATCTTTAAAAGGTATGTAATTATGTCGTGAACATTTTAAAGTATGGGCAGATTTAAAATGGGTAGTTAACGATTAATTATTACTCTTCAGGTATTTCATGAAAACTTTATGCAAGTTTTAATTTTCTGCAGGAGTTGTAACTGCTGCCATCTCGCGCTTTTAGTACGAGCTAATATTTTTCAACTAAACAACTGGCGTCATCTTTGAGTTGTAAGTTTTTCGTCCATTTTTGCTTTACAGTTGTTCATCTCTGGTTCCGCATATCAAAATTGAGAAGAAGCCACTGTGCAGTTATTAGGGATGGTGACAGTGTTGCCATACGTACGGTAATTGCCGTACTTGTACGCACGGGTGTGAAGCCGAGATACGAATATCGGCAACACGAAAGTATGTGGGCCACCCCAGGACAGTGGGGCAAGGGGGAATTTCAAATTTGCCGCTTTTGTAAAGATGGTTCCCTCGATGTTGCCAGATTTATCAAAGATCTTATTATGGGGATTACCGTTTTTAATAAACTTAAAATTTCACTACAAAGTGATAATTTTAACAATTAAAATTATGTTTTAAACATAATTAGACTCATTATCGCTTATATTTGTCATAATAACTCATGAAAGTATAATATTACTGTTTAATAAATATAATCATGTGCATTGTACATTTTATATTTCGACGTATATACGGCAACGCTTAATGAGTCTCACCATTTTTATTAACTAACCCCAATAGTGCTGTGAGTGCATGTAATTCATGTTTAAAGGTAAGTTATTATTCTGTCTTATAAACTCGTCAATTGTATTTATTAGTAATGGAAACATCAAATGGCCGTATTAAATATTCTTGTAAATATCCAGAATGTCAAAATTCTTTTCCGATATAACTAATGTCGACTACAAAAATAAACATTTCTATAAATTTCCCAAAAATGAAGAATATCTTAAAACATGGAAAACCATTTGTGATATTGAACAGTCTTCATTGTTTAAATTTTCATTCATGTGAAGATCATTTTATTCATAAACATTTTGTTAACCATTTCCGCAAAAAATTAAATTGCAATGCTGTTCCGACACCAAGAAGTAAGACAATATAACTACACTAATTTACTTTTTTAACTATTTTAATGCCATGAATCCTGGATACGAGCAAACAACTGACCTGTTACGACGCCTGAAAGAAATATCCTAAGAAGAACGAAGAGACCTGATGGAACATTGCACCTGGACAAGACCCTAATACCAGATTGTTGTGATATTTTTATATTTGATAATTTTGTTAATAATAATGTATATAATTATTCTGTTAAATATATTTTTTCCATGTAGGCCTATTTTTATTTTTATTTTGTGAAATCCAATCTTTTTTCTTTTACCAAAACCAGTAACATCTTCATTTATGTACTATCTAAAAGTATAATCAATTATGTGCTCAAAAAACATAATTGATTATATTTTTAGTGTTATTAAATTGAAATATATCGTGTAGACGAGTATAACATTTTTAAATTTTGGCGCGGAAATCGTAGTAATTTGCCACCCCGACACCAGGCGGCGCCAAAAATCGTGTTTCCGAAATTTAACATGCAGGTTTCACTTCTAAAGGTATGTGTTCTGTGCTTGTACGCACAGAACATATACCTTGTACGGTAATCTGAGCGAAAGTACAGTATACGATCCAAATGTTATAGGTATGTGTTCTGTGGTTAAAACCGTACACAAATGTAGGGTAATTTTCACCCTGTATAAAAACATTTTAACCGCGTTTTTAATTCGACAAATTTATCGCGCGGTAACAATTGCCGCTCAAGAACGTTGGTAGTAGTGGAGAGAATAGAATTCTTAGACTATATACTAATGGACTGCTATTCCCACTCCATTTCCCATATGATCACTGCTCCAAAAGTTGTACACGAACTGGAGCCCGATATAAGTCCCGCCCCGGAGCCGAAAATGGAGCGTAATTTAAAAACCGGTCTCGATGTATTCATCAGCAACGTGGAGAATGCAAATGCGAGCATATTTCGGCAACTCGGGTCCACTTTCCTGCCTGTTCTTTACAAGCAAAGCATCAACCCATAATTTGAGAAGTTCCGGATTTGATGGAAATCTAATACAGAATTTTAGGTTATAAGTCAAAAGTCAACTGACGTATACATCAGCTGACAAGTATTTTAACCGCGTTGGCATATATACGTGGACGTATTGCAGCCTTTTGCATAGCAATATTTTGACATAGTTTGAATATTTGACAAAATAAATGTTTATATATTCAAAGGTGTGAATAAATTGTAGGGTATCACAATATACAATGCGAGCTCATAGAGTCATAAGTCATAGACACAAAATAGCTACCAATTTAGTAACATACCGCAACCATTTAGGATCCCGCCGCGCCATAGTTGCTTGGAGACACACATGAAGGGCGCTAGCAGTCCATTATATAATATATAGTCAAAGATAGAATTGTGCGAGGTACAATATCCATCCCACATAAAATTCATTTCATGGCGTGGTATTTATTAACCGCATAAGAGTGCTTAGAGTCGAAATGCATACTACTGCACTAACCCATTGGAAATATTAAAATCCATCTCGCCCCGATAGTTAACATTATATTAGCAGATAGGACCATCTAGCGTCGATTAATGTAACAAATTCGTAGAAAAATGTGTAAATCACCGAAATAATTCAATAGAACGAGATTATAAAAGGGGGACAACGTTTTTATGTGATATTTTCCGTAAAATATTTTTAGAAAACCGTCGTTTCACTCCTGAAATCTCAAATTTACATAATTATAAGTGTGTATTTCTCGTACTCATACCCTAATAAGTTATCACATCTAACCAGTGGCGGTTCGTGGGTTTTTTTCTGGTACGGCCGAGGAACAAGAGGTGGTAATACATATAGGTAGGGTCAGTTGCAGAGACGGCTGGCTGCGTGACCGCACCTATCTGTATTACCACCTCTTGTTCCTCGGCCGTACCAGAAAAAACCCCGCGAACCGTCACTGCATCTAACATGTATTTACGGTAATCCAGAGTACGCGGGTACGGTAATTCGTTTTCGAACGTGTGGCAACACTGGATGGTGTTTTCATTTTCAATGGTTGGTATCTAAATGGAAGGTCCTCCATTTTGCGTATTGAATAATATTCCATGCCGCTGAAAAGCGTTTAACTAAGTAAATAAAGTGTCTACAAATTAAATTCGGATTACGTACAACTCGAAGATGGCTGCATTTATTTCGGCCAGAGCACTCGCCCCTTGTAAGTATTAAATTCGTATAAATGCATTTGTAGTAATTTTAGGTTATTTATCACAGCTAGAGTTCCAATTGCATTTTTATAGTTTCATGCAGCTCACGCCGTGTGTATAAAGTAATATTTAGATCTTTATTTGATCTATTGAATACATGCAGTAAATTCAGGTTCTTCTGTAAAATTTTATGTAAACATTGCTATTCACATTTTGATATTTTTTTTTTATTATTGCAGTAACTGATTACTTGTGTTATCAAACATTTCAAATTGTACTGTTTTATCATTATCTGCATTAAACAATTGAGGCATTGTTTGTTTCTTGTGTTTACAATAACTATGGTCTTTGTTGAAAGTTTACGATTATGAAGTTCCTCTTCTAAATGTAATGCAGTGCATGTTTCAAAGGTTTTTTTTTCCTGGTACGGCCGAGGTAGCAGAGGTGGTAATACAGAAAGGTGCGGTCACGCAGACAGTCATATCTGCAACCGACTACCTATCTGTATTGCCATCCTTGCTACCTCAGCCGTACCAGAAAAAACCCCGCGAACCGTCACTGATGCAATTTATGAGCTTCTTGATTCTTTAGATTTTTCTAGAAATTTCAATTGATAAATCTAATGTGTAGTGCTTCTAGAATATGAGTCAAAATTGTGTTCTTGCTAAAGTTATGTAGATAATGTTTTACCAAACCGAGGGATTTGCAGCAAGCGGTATCCAAAACTATCAAAGGCCTTTGTGAAATCAGTATGAATTGAATCAACCTGTTTTCCAGTCTCAAAAGCCCAGTAGGAATGACATATAATATTAAATTGGTTGATGTTGATTTAACTTCTCAACTTACCCAGAATTGTTGTTTGTATGTTGTTGATGGTAATTGAGATGTTTTTAATTAAGAAGATGATGGTTGTAACTGTTACCATGTGGTAGTCTATTTTCAGGAAACTTTAAATGACGTTTTATACCTATTTATTGCATAATACATACAAACACAATGTTTAATTGGTTTTATACAATACTGACACAACCACAGGTCATTATCAAGTATGATTATAAATACGAAAGACACAATTTATAGTTTACAGAAAGGGGGAAGGCATTACACATTTACGTGAAAATGATTGGATATAATTACTAGTTTTAGAAAAAATAGAGAGGGGATTAAGATTAGGATTCAGTTTTCAGAAGTGGTTCACATATTTACATGAGCTTATATAATGGTGAAAATATTAAATCTGTTTATTCCAAGTAGATTTGTTTTTTTATAAGTAGATTTGTGTTGTTACCCTTATTTCAACGAAAAATCCCTAATGATTCCTGAAGATTAAGTCTTTGGCCTTTACTACAAAAATGTGAAATTTTTAATTTATCAATTTGTGGAAATGAATGATTACAATCTAAAATATGGTTGGAAAATGAACTTGTGTGTTTTTAATTATTTATTATTTTAAACCCGTCACTTATAGTCTTAGTGAGAGTTCATTTTTGCAGAATTACGAACAGATTAAATATCTATACATTCGGGCTACTTTTTGTCTTTATCTGATGGTTTTAACCTTTAACTACCCGCACCCTTAATTTTTACATAATTTCCTGCGCGGTGTATTCTGTACACCACATGTATCACTGTGTGACTGAGTACATACCGTATGTCTCAAATGAGCACGTATCATAGGGAATTTACATGTAAAATTTTTATTCTTAATTTTTATCTCACATTTGGAATGAAGTTAGAGTTATTGTATCACTTAATACAGATTATTTAGATGCATATTTTCTTTGGTTTGCAAAGTTTTATTTAAAATATAAATTAAAAATAAAGTGAAAAACTAGCAACTAATATCTTATAATGAATAATAGTTGCCACACAGTGGGACGGATGACTATTCTAGCGCGACAAAAGTAAAAAAAAATTATCAAAATAACCGTTAGAAGTCACCTGTCGCAGATACACTTGCTGTGAAATGCGACAATGACTATACTCACCTTGCCGAATACTTACGCGTTGATATGAAGGAGCGTATTTGTACATATTCAAATGCAGAAAACAGTTAGTAAATGTGCATATAAATAATTGGGATTTTTTTTGTGCAATTAGTACATGATAACAATTGTTCTTTCAGTGATAAGCATTTTTTCAGTTGTTCTTATTTGTCGTTATAATTTTTTGATTTCATCGTTAATTTTATTATAAATTTGGATACATTTTGGCTTGTACAACAAAATTGCCGAATTTTGCCGTAAAACGGCTTTAATGTCATTTTTCTCCAGACATTTTCACATGATTCTTAGCATGTTCTAGCTGCGATAACTTGCGATAACTTACGATAACTTGCAAAGTTATGTACTAGCAAGGGAAGTAACCCATGTGTTCCACTCTGATTTTAATGAAATTTGTGGATTTGTAGGGAGCCCAAAATATTTGATACGTATTTTTTTTTCTCGACTAAAAACCATGTTTCCCCCCTTAACTCACCCCTTAAAAAATCAGCTATATTTTTGTTTTTCGGCTATAACTTCTCAACAAATTATGATTGTGTAATTTCGTAAATTTACAAAATTAACGCCCTCTTGAATAGTGTCCTCCTAAATATCCTCCATTTCGATATTTGGACACTAATCTGAAACTCTCCGTATTCTATCGATGCCAAGGCGATCCGTTGTGAGCTTCCATTAAAAAAAAAACGATTTAAAACATTGAAAGTAAAAACTTTTTAGCTACAGAAGTTAGTTTTATTTTGAGAGACTTTAACCTTCAAAATAAATCCAGATTTAAGGAAAGATTTCTTTGTTGAATTATAAATTAAAAATTAAGATTTATAGGAATAAAATCCGGGCATGACTTAAAAAGAATTCTTTGAAACAAATATCACCGGAAATAACTGCTTTTAATGGTATTTTTTTTACTTCATCGCAAGTATATTGGACATTTATCTTGTGTCAATTATTTTGTCATTATTATTTGAAAACCTCCATAAAAAAATATATTTTTTTAGGTGTATTTTTCCAATTATAGCCTTTAGATGGGCGCAAATTAAAAACGTACACTCACATTGGAAATCAGCGGCTGAAAAAACATAGGATCTTATTTTTATTTAAAAAAACGGTCCATTTGACTTTTGTCGCGCTAGAATAGTCATCCGTCCCAGTGTGTGCCATCTTTAGAATAACCATCATTGTTCGAGCGTTATTGCTCTTGTGGTTCAACAAAGAGCACGATCGATGTTTACTGCAGAATTCGCGACGGAGTTGCTTTTAACACGTCTTTAAACACCTTAAAAATTGTTGACAACTGTAGCAGTGTTAAATTAAATGATTTTCTTGTGTCAAAAAATATAGATGAGAAACACTGACTTTTCAGAGCAACTACTATTTTGATAATTTTATTTTCGAAATTTTGTTCACTATTTTTAAGCTATATTTTATATAAAACTAAAGAGAAAACAAAAATAAAACTTTGAAAATAATGCTAATGGCTACAGGAATCATTCTAATTTTATTCTGACTTTTTAATTTCAATAATAGAGAATTGAAAATTTTACATGTAAATTCCCTATGATACGTGCTCATCTGAGACATACGGTATGTTATTGTATTGGGACAAGAAAATTTATTGATTTGATGAATTTTGCTATTTATTGGGAATATAACCATAAATGAACATAATAGTTAATAAAAAACAAAGATAAACTGATGAAATTGATTTTATATTATTATTTGCTTCATTTGCTGCTTCGTTTGCCTTTCTTGCATGAATTGCATGTAATAACAGTGGTCATATGTTGTTTGCATACTGATTTATTGCAACTACCGTAGATGTTGTTGTAACTCGATTCTTTTTTCGACCACTGATAAAACATCTCACTCGAATTTTTGTAGGTGGCTCGTCTTCACTCCCTTCTTCTGGTGTCTTGTATTTTATCAGAAAACATTTTATGTGTAATGGTTCGAACCCTGGTGTTACATCAATTTGCAATTTGTATTATAAAGATCGAGTAAAGAACGTTTGGCACAGGCGGGTTCCATGGGTGCGAGAGCGCTGGAAATAAGAGATACACATTCTTTGAGTGAAAACGGCTACGAAGTCGCGTTCTTAGGAGGGATATAGGCGGCTCCTTATTGGCCGCGCGCCTCGGGCAATGTTGCCCATCTAATCTAAGTATGATAACAAACAAAAATAATTTTGTCATTCTCTAAAGTGAACTCGTGCAGACTGTGCAGTAAGTATTACTTTAATTAATAAATCTGTATACGAGCCAAACATGCCTCTGGAGAATTTAGCTTTTAACTTCTGTTTAATTTATTTAAAAGTTTTAATTTTAAAGAGGTTCTATTTAGTTTTCGAGTACAGTTTTATTTTTAAAAGAGTAATATTTGTGTTTACTTCAGTAAAAAATAAATTAAAATATTGTTGTACATGAATTCTTATGTTACATTATGCGTATTTTGTTCCTATCGCTACGTTCGACATACTCCTAACGTTTATCGAGATTTACTAAATAAATGCCGCGTCCGATTGCCGTGTTATGTGGAATCGCATGATGCATCCCCTCCTACGTACGCGTCTTCGTGCCTGTTTCCACTCAAAGAATGTGTATCTCTTATTTCCAGCGCTCTCGCACCCATGGAATCCGCCTGTGCCAAACGTTCTTTACTCGATCTGTATTTACGTTGTGTTGTGTTGTATAGTAATCCTCAATTATTTAACAAGTTCATTTCGGATGTTTATATGTATCATTTTTGCTATGTTTTCTTTCTTTTATTGACTTTTGATTTACTTACTTCTGATGGTCTTACCTCACTTGCCTGGACTTGATCAATTACCTTTACGATAGTTTCAGGACAAAGAGGAATGAAATAAGAACAGCAAATAAAACAAGAGAGTGTGAGTTTAACGAATGATCAGTTTATTATCTTTTGGTTCAATTTGAAATCTGCAACGAAATTGTTTATTATTTAGTTGACAATCATCGACAGAAACAATTATTTTACCATTTACATATTTTAATGGCGTGACCCTAAAACATGTGTTTACCTATTTTTACTGTATTTGTTATAACTAAAAAAAACATTCATTTTGATCGGTCTAAGCTCACGCATGACTCTTGCATCGCATTGGCACGCTTCATATAAACACACAAAACACGCGAGCGCTCCGTCAAATAACATAACCTTAAAAAGTTTGTTTATATTGCGCTTTAGATTTCATTTCAATGCGCGAGAATTTTTAAATATCCCGCCAATGAAAATCAGCGCGGCACCAAATTTTCTTACGGACATACGTTTACTTAAATCTTGATTCAAGCGATTTTAAGCTATGAGTCGCAGGCAGCTCTCAGCGGCCCGACTATATTTCACATTTTGTCAACAATGTCAACTCTGCCTTTGGTGGCATCATATTGTAAAATTATTTCAAGTTTCATCGTCATTGGAGCTCCATCCTCGTGCAGTGTTGAAATCAATGCTACAGATTTATTTTTCTTTGGTACATAGGATACCAATGTTACATTTTTTTGAAATCCAAACTATGAAGAACTTGCAGGTCTGTTTTTATGTGGCAAACATTCTGGCGTATTTCGCGTTAGTTTTTTTTATGGTTCCTATCTTATTTTCTACTGGTTGCTTTCCGCAATAGACTTCGAAATTTGATACATAAAATGTTTTTGCATCAAACATTACAAAATATTTCAACCCATACTTCGCAGGTTTATTTGATATATATTGCACAAAACCACATCGTCCTCGAAAAGGTATCAACATTTCATCAATGGTTATTTATGAATATACCTATGGAATAGTTGTTTTTACAAGTCTTCCATCTTATTGCAGCCAATTTATCGATCTGCTTTCTTTGGTTCTCTGAAGTGATGGGATCATTCGAATGACGATAATCGATTAATTCAATTATCAAAATAATCGATTATCTCGAGAACCTATTTTTTAATTCGAATGATCATTCGAGTGATCATTCGAATGATCGGTATTCGAATGATCGGTATTCGAATGATCGGTATTCGAATGATCATTCGAATGAGCATTTGAATTATCTATACTCGAATGATCATTCAATTGGCATTGAAAGGTTAGAAAATAAATTCTTGAAAGTTGAGAAAAAAATTAAACGAGAGATGCACGGCACTTAGAAGACGTTGTTTATTTTGGAAATGAAAAACTCAAGGCGCAATAATTCGATACATTAAACCGGGCGGTAATCTTTCCCACGAAACATTAAGGAGAAGTACTCGGATATTATTTACAATATATTCTATATTATAATTTTATTATGATATATTGCTGAAATTAGACCACACGTGTTTATTGAACGATTTTAACGAAATAACCGGAGTTCTGTTTTTAGTATTTAAGTCACGATAATTTAACTGATCATTCGGTTATGTCAATACCACTTGAAAAATAAAAATACTCGATTCACGATCATTCGAATTATAATTCGAATTATTACTTGAACTTTTATTCGGATGATCATTTCAATAAATAATCGATATTCAGATCATTCGAATGATCACTCGAATAATCATGTACTTTTAGTACAAATAGAAATCTATTTTTGCTCACGCATGCCCGAAAAATTTGAGAACCTGTGAGATCTGTTGTCTATAGTTCCAAAAAATGGGTATGATTTTGTTTCTTATATCCAAATAACAATAACAACCCTATAAATGCTAACATTTCTATTTTTCTTACATCTTTAGCGTCGCATTCTCTTTTACCTGCATCTAACTTCTATCTAACTTTCGAAATTTGTATATTTGTGCATTCAGTTATACATTCTATCATTTCATCTGTAAATATTATCATAAAAGCATTTACTTCATGTTTTTGCTTGTTGCGCAGCACTGGGAAAAATTTTCACAAGGTTATTAATGCCCACTTTACTGAATTTGCTTTTCAGCGATTTTTTGTGCCAAGTAGTCGATTTATCTTAAGCAATGAAGTGATTTTCATCTTCTTCTTTATCATCGGAGTCGTTACCTTCAATTTCTGATTAAGAGTCATGTTCGTTTTTCTCTTCACAGTGGGGGATCGGTTAACGAACAATCTGTTACAAGATTATGTTCGCTTTCAGACAAGAGCGTTTCCAACCAACTAGTCTAGGGGGGGTAATTAAAAAAAAAGATAAATAAACTTTATAATAAAACACTTTTAACTTTGTTTTTGTATAACTTATATATTTATGAAAATGGTAATTGTATTACCGAAACTTAAGTCACAAAAATAAATATATAAGTTATACAAAAACAAAGTTAAAAGTGTTTTATTATAATATTTAAAATGTATAACGAAGTAGCAGCCTCCAGCATAAACGATAAATAAACTGTTGCTTCCGCTCTCATACACCTGTTCCATGAAATCTCCCTATCCTTTTTCAACATTTTAAAGCGTTGGAAAAATTTACCGGTTATATTATTTGTTTGGAATATGGAATATCGGTAATTTTCAACAATAAAAATTGTTAAGCGAAAAATTCTTAGGGGGGGTAATTACCCTATTACCCCCCCTTTGAAACCGCCACTGCTTTCAGAATTGTTCGTTAAGCGATTATCGATTTACCATAGATTTTTGTGTGAAATCGATTAATTCGTTCTGGAGACCCTAAAAATTAAATTTAAAAAAAAGTATGTATAATTTCTTAGTAAGTTTATTAAAAAAATAACACATACATATAGTCTTGCATATTAATTAGTCCTTTTCATTTTTGGTTATGGGGCGTTAAATGTCGATTGTTTTTCTCTCTTTTTCAGGATTTTCTGGACGTGATTAGTAGCATTGTCGTTGTAAAGATCCATTCTAAGATCATTGCTCTGACATCCTCCCACTTCTTCAAAAAATCTTTAATGGCAGATGACGCCATTGGTCCTCTTTCTTCTTCCTCTTATTCAGAAGGAGACACATTTCGCTATGTTTCTTGGTGTTCTTCATTCAAGATTTCTTGGAGTTTTTCTGTCGTCAGTTCATCTTCATGTTCCATTATCTCTTCTATGCCAACCTCGTTCACCTCCAATTCCAGATCTCTAGCAGTTCTCAAAACTCCATCCATAATTTTAGGGATGTCTCCCTGATCACCTCCGTCTCCTTGAACGAAGGATGGACTCAGCTTTCGCCAAGCAGAAATCAACTGTCGCTGCGTGACTTCTGACCCCGCCTTTTGAATGATACGAATAGCTTCAAGAATGTCAAATTTTTCTTTCTAAAACGTTTTTAAAGTCATTGTTGAGGAGAATTGGCATGCTTCAAAACACCGACGAAACAGTGTGTTCTTGAAACCCGCATTAAGCTCTTGATCCATTGGCTGAATCAGCGTAGTCTTATTCAGAGGTAGAAACTGTCAGCCAGGGAAAGTTTGTCAGCAAATTATCTTCAAGGTCCTTTGGGTGTCCTGGTGCATTTTCCAATAGCAGCAGTGCTTTCAATGGCAAGTCATTGGTATCAAGGTAGTCCTGGATGCTTGGGGCAGAAACTTCAAACAGCCATTCTTTGAAAAGCGTGACCCATGCCCTCTGATTCGATCTCCACATTACTGGAAGTCTTCTCTTGATTATGGATTTTTACTTTCTCCGTTACGAAGTACGAGAAAGTATTGTGATCGTGATTTTTTTTTCAAAAATTTTTTTTACGGAAATATCCGTTTTGGGGTCCCTAGATGCCATTTCAACAATTTCTGGAAAAAAATTTTTTGTGTCTGTGTGTGTGTGTGTGTGTGTGTGTCTGTGTGTGTGTGTGTGTGTGTCTGTCTGTGTGTGTGTGTGTGTGTCTGTGTGTGTGTCTGTGTGTCTGTGTGTGTGTGTGTGTCTGTGCGCGCTGTATCTCAAAAACTAATAGAGCAATTGATATGAAACTTTGAACATAAGTCTTATTTAATAATCCGAAGAACTGAAAAGCTTTTGGTAAAATTTCGTACACCGGAAGTGGGTGTTTACCTTAACCGTTTTTTGTTTTTTGCCAATATCTTCTTAAATATAAAAAATATCACAAAAATATTTAAACTAATGTTGAAGACAACAAATAAATGAACATCTTTTGTTTGAATTTTTTTTTCATAAAATCATTGTTATTCGAGAAAAAAATATATTATTTTGTTTTTCATTTCTGGTTTGTAATTTTGAAACGATAATAGTTACAGCAAATTTATATTAATAATAATTGTAGAGAATGCCAAAATGAACAACTTATAAAGAATAAGTTTTTTTCGAAATACCTTTAGTTTTTGAGTAAACTGAGTTTTTGAATTTGAAGTATAATTTTTCCATCTTTCATGATTTTGACGTTTTAAACGTCAGTTTCATCGGAGTTTACGCAACGCTCGATGTACATTTAAAATATGATTTCAATTGAAAATAAACCCATGAAAACGTTAATATAAAGTCGGAGAAAGTAACATGATGGCCACATCACCATTTTTTTTTAATGCTCTAGCATTCTCAGAGTGGCAAACGCGAAGTGGTTTAAGCTTCACATCACCACTAGCGTTGGCTCCCAAAAGTCACGTCATCGGTCTTCCATGGGTTTATGGCCAGGAACACTTTTCTCATCTTTCCTGATGTAGGTATGGTTCGACATGCGCTTCCAAAAGAAACCAGTTTCATCACAATTAAATATTTGTTCTGGACCCTTCTGTTTCAATGAATTCTTGAAATTTGAGACAGTACTTCTCAGTTTCTTCTTTATCTGCACCACTAGCAGACTCATGCATTATTACATGTTTAATTCCAGACATCTCTTTAAACTTTGCAAACCAGCCAGCAGTAGCCTTGAATTCTAACTCCTCGGATGACGAACCTGGAGTTTCAATTTCAATTTCTCAAAAATTTCTCAAGCCTTCTCTTGAAGGCTAGTTACATTTCTTTCCATTTCCCGTTCATTTATCCAAACTAAAAGCAACCTCTCCATTTTTTCATGGATGACACTTCTTTGCTTCGCAGATGTGATTTTCGTTACTCCTTTAGCTGCTTGGGTCTTCTTGATGATATCTTCCTTAGCTAAGATTGTGCATACTGTAGACCTTTATCAAGCCATACTGTCTCGCAACATCTTCTGTCCACTCTCTACTTTGGCTATAATCTCTAGCTTGGTTTTTATGGTGAGCACAGTTCTTGACACTCCACTCTTTTTGGGACATATAATATTGTCAGCTTTTCAGTTTTTTTTTGTGAAGGGTTCAGAATGCACATACAAAAATTTAAAGGAACAGAAACCTACTAGCGTACATAATTGACAAAGTTTCGGCGCACACTAGCTACGCTGCGGTATGCGACAACGCGGGAAACCGAGTCGTGCCTCACTGCCACGTGATATGGTTCACGTTAGCACTGCACGTGTGTTATTATCACATTATGCTCTGAGAGCCGAGAAGTGTTTGTTAGAATTTAGTTCGTTATCCGAATATGTGTTCGTTGTCCGAACACAAAAATCTTTCGTGAAAGTGTTGGTTGTCCGAACACAAAAATCTTTCATGAAAGTGTTCATTGTCTGAGTTGTTCGCAGTCCGAACTGTTCGTTAACCGATCATCCACTGTATATTCGTCCGTAGATGTATCGGCATCATCGTCCGGTATTTCGTCTTCCGAATCGGAGTCGCAAATCACTTGGGCCAGCTCCTCCAACTCCGCTTGTGTCAATTTATTTGGGTTTCTTATTTTTACTTTGTTTCTAAAATTTAATGAAAATGTTAGAGACTTGACAACACCCCTTATTCCATAAACAATGGAGATCCCTAACATGCAGATCAATGTTAAAACATTATCTTGATTATACTTATATAACTTCTCGCGCGGTGTATTTTGTACACCAAACGCAGCGCACGACCAAAAGTACAAGAAAAGCAGTTCTACGTTAAAAATAATACCGCGTGAATATTTAGTAGATACATTGGGCTTTACGTTAGGTTACGTGAAGCGGCATAGGTGGGGAAAGCCACACAGTGATGCGACAGCATTTCTTGGAATATTGGTGTACTTTTTACACAAGCGCTGGTAGTTAAAGGTTAATTATACATTAAGTCTCAATTTTGCGATTTATTCCGAAAACATATTTTTACTTGGCATTTCACCAACATTTTTCTCGAGTTTTCAAAATAGATTGGTCTTTTATACAAAAATTATAAATCTGGAAAAATATAGTGAGTAATGGCTGAAAGACCTCGGTCGATGGCCTGTTGTATATCGATGTATAATGAGTAAATAATAAATATATTAAATATATTCGTAGAGTGAGTTATAGTGCAGCGTGAAATAAAACACTGTTGCCAATAGCTTCAGAAAAGCAATAAATCCGTATGAGATTGTTTGCAGCCCTAGATGTCAGGGGATGGCCGAGACACGGGCAGATTAAGGTTCCTAACCCCAAAAGCACATGTCCAGGAATAGTATTTAACAATACTATATACAATCGATTAAAAACACTTGCTCCTACGTCGCTCGTACTTTCAAACTTTTCTCTCGTAATGTAAAAGCCTCCATAACGTTACTTGTATCGTAAATTACTATTACATAATAGATTTAAAATTTGATTCGAAAGGCCATGCAATGGAATTTTAGTGTTTTTTTTAATATATTAAATTTTATATTATAATTGATTGGTATTAAAATAATGTTTTCAGTTCTCAGACAAACCCTCAAACAGATCATATTCAGCTGCGAGGCAGCACGGTTTCAAAACCATGGCAGAATCGTCCAGTGCGTCATCCCCAGTTACAACCAACAAAGATTCTACGCCGAAAAGAAAGTCTTTGACAGAGTAAAACCCCACTGCAACGTGGGAACAATAGGTCACGTAGATCACGGCAAAACCACTCTAACAGCGGCGATAACAAAAGTCCTGTCCGAGAAAAAATTAGCTAATGCTAAAAATTACGCGGACATCGATAATGCCCCGGAAGAAAAAGCGAGAGGTATCACCATTAATGTAGCACATATTGAATATCAAACAGAAACCAGGCATTATGGCCACACAGATTGTCCCGGACACGCCGATTATATCAAGAACATGATCACCGGTACGGCGCAGATGGATGGCGCCATTCTGGTGGTCGCGGCGACTGATGGTGTTATGCCGCAGACGAGGGAGCATTTGTTGTTGGCTAAACAGATCGGGGTTAAGCATATCGTTGTTTTTATAAATAAAGTGGACGCGGCTGATAATGAGATGGTTGAGTTGGTCGAAATGGAGATCAGGGAACTGATGACTGAAATGGGTTTCGATGGTGATAATGTTCCCGTTGTAACCGGTTCGGCGTTGTGTGCATTAGATGGGAAAAATCCGGAAATTGGATCTCAAGCTATACTGAAATTAATGGAAGAGGTTGATAAGTACATCCCAACTCCTGAAAGAGAATTGGACAAACCATTCTTATTACCAGTAGAACATGTTTACTCAATTCCAGGAAGGGGTACTGTGGTTACTGGTAGATTAGAACGAGGTGTTGTGAAAAAGGGATCCGATTGCGAGTTCGTCGGTTACAACAAAACCATCAAAAGTACCGTAACTGGAGTTGAAATGTTCCATCAGATTTTAGAAGAAGCTCAAGCCGGTGATCAGCTTGGCGCTCTAGTCAGGGGTATTAAACGTGATGACATCAAAAGAGGAATGGTCATGTGCAAGCCGGGATCTGTTAAAGCTAACGATCACGTTGAAGCACAGGTTTATATTTTAAGCAAGGAAGAGGGTGGCAGGACGAAGCCTTTTACATCTTTTGTTCAAATGCAAATGTTCTCTAGAACGTGGGATTGCGCCGTCCAGGTGTTGATTCCTGGTAAAGAGATGGTTATGCCTGGCGAGGATTCCAAGTGAGTATTATTATAATATATTGGATTATTTGAATCATGTAGAAAATATAGGAGCAAATTGTAATCATTTGTCGATTTAAACTATAAAATATGTAGGATTTGTCTTTGCAGCTTTAGTAAAGTAGAATATATCGTATTATTTTTCATTTTAATTTTTTCATTTAGTATCCAATACGAGACATTGAAGTACAGATTATTTCTCATTTAGTTTAAAAATTGGAACCAATTTTGATGTTCACGTGCACAAACTCTGCTAAAAATGTACAGTTCTACTCGAGTTTGATTTGATTATTATAATAATGCATTTTGTTTTTCAAGAGAACTACTAAATTGTCATAGAGACTTCGTTTTTTGAGTCCTGCATAGGGAATTGATCAAATTTGAATGCCCTTTTTCCTCTGTGCACATTGTCAAAGTTAGACAGTTTCCTGAAAAAACATTTTTTTCCATAGGGGTGCTAGAGGGGGGCGAAAGGGATTACACTTAAGTTCGCATGCATGACTTTAAAGAAGACACTTCAAACTTTTTCGCCCTCAAAGATTCATCAAAATCGATTGAAAATGCGCCGAGTTATGGCGGTTTGAAAATGGTCGAAATTTGACGAATTTTAAGTGTTTCATTTTTTTTTCACCAGTGTACTACCATTTTATTATTATAAACCAAAAAAGTCAAAATTTTTTTAATAATGATTTCTTGATAATTTATTAACAAAAGATATGCAGTTCAACGTTTATGTGAAGATTTTTGTAATATTATTAACATTTTGATATCGATATTTTTATTAACAATTTTAAATACAAGAGAAAATCAAATGTGTGTTGATATTTTTTATAAATTAACATTCGTCAGTAAAAATAGTTGTTTCAATATTAATTTGATTATATATTCTAGTGATTATAAGACTCAAATTGTAGAAGACGAAAAATATTGTAATTTTATCTAATTGTGCCCAAGTAAATGTTTCCGTTGTAATTAAACTATTTTTCAGATTGGAATTGAAGATGATTAGACCAATGGTATTAGAAAAGGGTCAGAGGTTCACGTTGAGAGATGGCACCATTACACTTGGAACCGGTGTGGTAACAAACCTATTGCCAACGTTATCGGAACACGATAGGCTAGCCTTAATGGAAGGAAAGAAGGCTAGGGAGAAGAAATCGCAGGCTAATTGAAACTAGTTGTAATTATTTAATGCATTTTTATACATTTAGGTACGAAAAATAAAGTACTTGTGATTAATTTCCGTTGTGTAACAATCCAAACATAAATATACATTGCGTACTTTTCTATGTCTGATTCTGCAGAGGAGCTATTGAAAAATTCGAAATAGGCTAGTTTTGTTTTTGTGGTGTATTTCATTACTGTAAATAAATACTTTGACAAAAAGCTAGTCGAAATGCTATTGTTCAAATATAAATGTTAATTCATTATACTATTGTTTTTTTTTATAAATAATATGAATGATTTTTATTTCTGATTCAGATTTTTGGTACAGTATGGGTTACAGTTACAGTGGTGGTTCGTGAACTTTTGTAGAGGAGGCAAGGGAAGCAGTTAACTGCTTTATAAAAAATGGTGATGTGGCCATCATGTTACTTACTCCGACTTGATGGTATCATAGTCATTTATATTTACGTTTTCATGGTTTATTTTCAATTGAAATCATATTTTAAATGTACATAGAGCGTTCTGTAAACTCGGATGAAACTGACGTTTAAAACGTCAAAATTCTGAAGGATACAAAAATTATATTTCACATTCAAAAACTCAGTTTTCTCAAAAATTAATGGGATTTTGAAAAAAACTTATTCTTTATAAGTTGTTCATTTTTGCATTCTCTACAATTACTATTAACATAAATTTGCTGTAACTATTATCGTTTTATAATTATAAACCAAAAATTTAAAAAAATATATAAATTTTTTTCTCGAATAAAAATGATTTTATGAAAAATGTTTTCAAGCAAAAGATGTTCATTTCTTTGTTGTCTTCAAAGTTTGTTTTAATATGTTTGTGATATTTTTTATATTTAAGAAAATATTGGCAAAAAACAAAAAACAGTTAAGGTAAACGCCCACTTCCGGTGTACGAAATTTTACCAAAAGCTTTTCAGTTCTTCAGGTTATCAAATATGGCGGATGTTCAAAGTTTCACATAAATTGCTCTATTAGTTTTTGAGATACAGCGTGTACAGACAGACACACACACAGACCTTCAACAGCCTGACATCGAATCCATGCTACTCTTAATCCAATTTATACGATTTAGAAACTTTTCAATAAAATGCACTTTGTTGATGTCGCACACGTACAAAGCGTATTTCATTAAAAAGTTCTTGAATCTAAAATGTGTCACAAAGTAATAGCTTCCACCATCAATCATATTTTACGATTTAGTTTGAAATATTTGCATTTGCAAATTAAATTATTTAAAACTATTATAGAGCATCATATTTTATAGTCTATTGTTACAACAATGTTTATTTTACACTCTGTGGCGTAAAGATTTACTTTACGTCCGCAAATTGAGAATTTAGGACTTATAGTAAAGAATCATTAAAATCAATTTAACCATTAAAAAATTGCTGCGGCAATATTTATTATTGCAGGATTTTTATAGCACTTTTATTTCAAAAGATTAAAGGATTATATGTTTGTCGGTGATTTAATGTTTAAATTATCAAAATCATCGCTTAGAATTACTATTTAGAAGCTTTTAAACATTTTACGTTCGGATTTCCGCCCGTCGTAGCCATCTATTAGACGGTGGCTGAACTGCTAAGTGATGTTTTTGAACAGCGCCAAAATGCTCGAACTTTATACTTATTGTCAAAGTGTTAATATTTAGCAATGGGCTGTGCATGAAACGGTAGACGATTTAATTCTGAATCGAATGGTGTATAAAATAGCTGAGGAAATTTAGCGGTTTTCCTGTAATTTGCGAATGAAAATTAAGCAGGACACACTTACCGACATTTACAGTTCACTGTAACATAAAAGTTCAATTAAGAAGAATTTGCTATATTCTTCAATCAAATACGGGTTCCAATACTTATTCCTGATTAATCATTCAACTATTTATATTGTTAATGCATTATAATAACAGAAATATACGAGAAATCATAATCTAAGTAGAGGGCTCTACCTGTTATCGTGGGGATAAACTACTTATACATTTGTGGGTGTAATAATTGTTGTAATAATAAAAGAATATTTAAAAACTTAAAAAGAATGTTGTCTCATGATTAAATAAATTCACTTGTGGATATTTACGTACTTAAATTGCAGAAACAATATTTTATAATATACACGCCTAATCACAAGCAACCCGATATACGCACAACTCCAATTAATTTATTATTAAAACTTCTAATTTTATACGTAACAGGGACAAAACCATAAGTGTAATCCTGAGTAAAGCTTCAAAAATAGTGCGAGTATTTAAGTATTTAAATTGCGAGAAAAATGGTATTATATAAACGCCTACTTGCAGGCAACCCGATATACACATAACTAATATTAATTTATTATTAAAAACTTCAAATTTTACAGATAATAGGGACACAGGCATGCGTGTAATGCTTTAAAAATATTACACTTATGGTTTTGTCCCTGTTACGTTTAAAATAGGAAGTTTTAAATAATAAATCATTATTAGTACATGTATATTGGGTTGCTTGTAAGTAGGCGTTTATATAATATAATTATTTCTGCAATTTAAATATTTTAATATCCAAATTATTTTTAGGCTTTACGAAGGATTACACATGGTTTTATCCCTGTCACGTTTAAAATTGAAAGTTTTTAATAATAAATTAATATTATGAATGCGTATATTGCGTTGTCTTTAAGTAGGCGTTTATGTAATATAATTATTGCTGCAATTTAAATACTTAAATATTCGCACTATTTTTAAAGCTTTACTGCGGATTACACTTATGGTTTTGTCACTGCCACGTTTAAAATTGGTAGTTTTTAATAATAAATTAATAATAGATATGCGTATATCGGGTTGCCTGTGATTAGGCGGATATATTATAATGTATTGTTTCTGCAATTTAAATACAAAAATATCTACAAGTAAATTTATTTTATTATAAAATAACATTCTTCCTAAGTTTTCAAATATTCTTTCATTATTAAAACAATTATTAAATCCACAAATAAAAACGTAGTTTATCCCCACGATAACAGAGGGTACCCTTTATGAAGATTAGGATTCCTCATATATTTCTCTTATTGTAATGCATTAATAATATAAAAAGTTAAATATACAATCAGTAATAAGTATTGGGACCCGTATTTCATTGAAGAATATAGCAAATTGTTGTGCATTTAGTTTTTAAGTTACAGTGAACTGTAAATGTCGGTAAGTGTGTCGTGCTTAATTTTCATTCGCAAATTACAAGAAAACGGCTAAATAGCCTCAGCTATTTTATACACCATTCGATTAGAAATTAAATCGTCTATCGATTCGTGTACAGCGCATTGCTGAATATTAACAGTTTGATTATAAGGATAAAGTTCGAGCATTTTGGCGCTGTTCAAAAACATCACTTAGTAGTTCGGCCATCGTCGAATAGATGGCGACAAGACGTGGGAATGCGAACGTAAAATGTTTAAAAGCTTTTAAATAGTAATTCTGAGGGATGATTTTGATAATTTGAACGTTAAATCACCGCCAAACTTGCAATCCTTATTCTTTTCAAATAAACGTACGCGTTCATATTGCCAGTCCTTCGACTCGCACCCAAAAACCGACGAAACAGTGAGCAGTGGGCATGACGAGGTCTGTGACGAGGAGCGTGATGCCTAGGCGTGATGTGCTGCATGACGAGTAATGTTGCCACACTACGTCTCTGCCTCCTTTCCTCGCTACTTCCCATGCCACTCGACGAGTGTGTGGCAGGGGTATAAGGCATGGTGCAAAGATTACACCATGGTATAAGGCCTGTGCTATTGTAGGGGGTGGAAGCATGGGGGACGAAAGTGTATGAGTGTATGTAGAGGGAGCAGTTATGGTTCTTGAGACGGATGTTGGGGCTAGAGAAGTCGACACCTGGATACATTCTACTGCAGGAGATGAACAGGGAGAGATTGACATGTGAGGCGATAGAGAGAGTGGTGGAGTACGAAATGAGGCTGTGTGAGTTAGGGGAGGAGAGATTGGCGAAGGCGGTGTTGGAGACGTGTGTGAATGTAGAAGGAGGGAAATGGAGAGAAGAGAGAAAGAGGGTAGGACTGGCTGAGGTGAAGGTGAAAGAGTGGTTTGGTAGGGGTTTGAAGGTGGCGGCATGGGTGAAAGAGAAGGTGAAGGAAATTGCTGCGGCAATATTTATATGCAGGATTTTTACAGCACTTTTATTTCAAAAGATTAAAGGTTTATATATTTGGCGGTCATTTAATGCTTACATTCTCAAAATCATCCCTTAGAATTGCTATTTAGAAGCTTTTAAACATTTTTCGTTCGGATTTCCGCGCCTCGTCGCCATCTATTGGACAGTGGCTGAACTGCTAAGTGATGTTTTTGAACAGCGCCAAAATGCTCGAACTTTATACCTATTGTCAAAGTGTTAATGTTTAGCAATGGGCTGTGCATGAAACGGTAGATGATTTAATTTTTAATCGAATGGTGTATAAAATAGCTGAGAGAATTTAGCGGTTTTTCTGTAATTTGCGAATGAAAATTAAGGACGACATACTTATCGACATTTACAGCTAACTGTAACATAAAAATTCAATAAAGAAGAATTTGCTATATTCTTCAATCAAATACGGGTTACAATACTTATTCCTGATTAATCATTCAACTATTTATATTGTTAATGCATTATAATAACAAAAATATATGAGAAATCATAATCTAAGTAGAGGGCTCTACCTGTTATCGTGGGGATAAACTACTTAATAATTTGTGGATGTAATAATTGTTGTAATAATAAAAGAATATTTAAAAACTTAAAAAGAATGTTGTCTCATGATTAAATAAATTCACTTGTGGATATTTACGTACTTAAATTGCAGAAACAATATTTTATAATATACACGCCTAATCCCAAGCAACCCGATATACGCATAACTCTAATTAATTTATTATTAAAAACTTCTAATTTTATACGTAACAGGGAAAAAACCATAAGTGTAATCCTGAGTAAAGCTTCAGAAATAGTGCGAATATTTAAGTATTTAAATTGCAGAAACAATGGTATTATATAAACGCCTACTTACAGGCAACCCAATATAGAATAACTAATATTAATTTATTATTAAAAACTTCCAATTTTAAACATAATACGGGCACAAGTATGAGTGTAGTCCTTGGTAACGCTTTAAAAATATTACACTTATGGTTTTGTTTTTGTTACGTATAAAATTAGAAGTTTTTAATAATAAATCATTATTAGTTACACTTGTATTGGGTTGCCAGTAAGTAGGCGTTTAAATAATATAATTATTTCTGCAGTTTAAATACTTAAATATTGCCATTATTTTTGAACTTTTATTAAGGATTATACTTATGGTTTTTTCCCTGTTACGTTTAAAATTGGAAGTTTTTAATAATAAATTAATATTAGGTATGGGTGTATTGCGTTGCCTGTAAGTTGGCGTTTATGTAATATAATTATTTCTGCAATTTAAATACTTAAATATTCGCACTATTTTTGTAGCTTTACTGAGGATTACACTTATGGTTTTGTCACTGTCACGTTTAAAATTGGAAGTTTTTAATAATAAATTAATAGTACTTAAACGTATATCGGGTTGCCTGTGATCAGGCGGACATATTATAATGTATTGTTTCTGCAATTTAAATTCGAAAATATCCACAAGTAAATTTATTTTATTATAACATAACATTCTTCTTAAGTTTTTAAATATTCTTTCATTATTAAAACAATTATTATATCCACAAATGAAAACGTAGTTTAGCCCCACGATAACAGAGGGTACCCTCTATGAAGATTTGGATTCCTCATATATTTCTCTTATTGTGGTGCAGTAAAGATATTAAAAGTTGAATGAATAATCAGTAATAAGTGTTGGGACCCGTATTTCATAGAAGAATATAGCAAATTGTTCTGCGTTTAATTTTTAAGTTACAGTGAACTGTAAATGTCGGTAAGTGTGTCGTGCTTAATTTTCATTCGCAAATTACAAGAAAACCGCTAAATTGCCTCAGCTATTTTATACACCGTTCGATTTGGAATTAAATCGTTTATCGTTTCGTGAATAGCCCATTGCTGAATATTAACATTTTGATTATAGGTATAAAGTTCGAGCATTTTGGCGCTGTTCAAAAACATCACTTAGTAGTTCGGCTATCGGCGAATAGATGGCGACGAGACGTGGACATGCGAACGTAAAATGTTTAAAAGCTTTTAAATAGTAATTCTGAGGGATAATTTTGATAATTTTAAAGTTAAATCACCTAAAAACTTGTAACCCTTTCATTTTTTTTAAATAAACGTGCCGTAAAAATCCCGGAATAATAAGTCATGTCGTCACAATTCTATATTCATTTTAATGTTTTAAACGGTAATTTATGGAGGGATTAAAGGTTTAATAATAAACAATGAAATAAGGTTTATTGAATTTAAGAAAAATCATCCAATTTGGTTGAAAAGTCGCTGAGTTATGTGCGAAATACCTCAAAATGCACACCCATAACTTGGTGCCAAATCGTCGTAGGAACTTTGTTCTTTGAGTCCTGCATAGGGAATTGATCAAATTTTGAAGCCTTTATGTTGGATCGAGTCGACATTTTTTTTCCAACTCGGTACACATCGTCAAAGTTGGACATGGTTTACTGCAAAAACATTTTTTTTCACAGGGTTGCTAGAGGGGAGAGGAAGGGTTTACGCGTAAGTTCGCATGCATGACTTTAAAGAAGACACTTCAAAGTTTTCCGCCCTCAAAGATTCATCACAATCGATTGAAAATACGCCGAGTTATGACGGTATGAAAATGGTCGAAATTTCACGAATTTCATGTATTTTCTGAAATTAGGGAAAGTAGTACCCCTTGCATTATTGCAAATCTACGCCCGTAAGCGTCTTAACGATATGCAAACAATGCATTGTTTTCTGTATAAGTAAATGTGCATTAAATAAATTAAAAAGTTCCGGCATTTCGTCTAGTAAATACACTTTCGAAACACAGCCCTAATGAATAGAATAATCGGCGCGCACTTAACAATTTCAGCGTCAATTAAACACGTATCTTAATAAGTGTTTGCTTCGCTAATTAGCGTTAATAAGACGAGAGACGCAAGAGTATATAATTGCACATCTGCGAGAAAGAAAACGAGCTAATCGCTGAAATAGAAATTCATTCGCGTTTTCTAACGAAAACGCCGATTATTAGATGCTCCAATATTTACATTATTATTTCAGCATTAGCCGAGATTTACCAATTTTCAAATTACCTCGCAATTTATATAATAATGCAATCATTTGGATTTGTAACATCGCAGCAAATCGGATTTTAATCGCTGCGAATACGGTTATGTTCCTGATGTGGATATTAGTTTGAGGATTATCAAAATTATATAAAGGATATAAATGGCATCGGCTTTAACACATGTTTTTCTACTTTTGGTTTAGTTAAGAGTTTATTTATAAAATAAAATATATATTTAAACGTAGTGAGTTTTATCTGCAACATGTGGCAGCACTTGAAAAACAATTTTTTGTTTTGACATTTGACAAGTATTTCTACTGCGATTTCAATTGTATATTTTAAAATATAATAAATGTCGACTATTACTTGAACACCTATAGAAATAAGGGAAGTTGCTAAGGGTGTGATAAAGAAACTATTTCCAATTAAGTTGTAATTTAATTTAAGCTTATAGTATGCTATGTACTTGCTTAAATATTTAAAGAAATTTAAGATGTTGATTAATAAATTTCTCATTTAACCCGTGGTGAAACATTATTATATAATTTTGATTAATTAAAACACTTGGTTCTATTTCACTATTTTTATTTGTCTCTCCGACTAGTTTCGACCTTTGGTCATTCTCAAGGAGATATGTACATAAAATTAATAGGGACTGATGTTTGTACAAGAATGATTACATTTAAAAATTCAGGTGATAAGGGCCGTCGAAATGTGAGAGTTCCAGATTTCTGCGATGTTATTAAGCACTTAAGATTATGTTTACATTTATTTCTCGTTTCTCGTGGAAGGCATAGATCGACACCAATTAAAAATCCACACCTAATAAAAACACCGACAAAATCGGCTCTTTTTCGCCGCGAATAAAACATACGAGTACATAGTACCCTCGCTGTTTCTTCCGTGCTATTCGTTTTACAAACAAAGTGGTAATATAAATTACAAACTTTTCGCCAGTGTATGTTGTGTTGCCGTGAAACGTCGTCGCTGAGTGCTGGTGAATTCATGCGTCCGCCCGTTCGATTGTCACCGAGTTCCTACGTTTTCGCGCCCGTAAAAATTGAACAATATTATTATCTTTATCTCGGAAGTCTCAAAACACTTCAAATGTCATGGATATTTTTCATTGCATTCATGATATGCACGATTATTCACACACCAGCGTTCAATTAACAGAGGGCGTGAATCTATTACCCTGCAAATACAAAAAAAAATCTGCATACAAATACCTCACTGAGATCATAACACGGAGAGAGTATAGAATGCGAGCGAAGTGTAAACGATTATCGTATCGGAGGCTTACAAACGCGTAACCGCTTTTGATCGGTGGGATTATAATGAAGATAATTTCCAATTAACATGGCATTGTTATAGGATAGCAGAATGAATCGCATCCTTCATTTGAATAGCTAACAACCGCTTCTTTCGAAAAGCCTTAATTATGTCGACCTTAATACAATAAAAAACCGAATATTCGCACACAAGCCAATGAAGCGGGTTTCTTGTTTAACACGCCTAATAGTTCTAACCTAAATATGGCTACATACAAACAAGAATTTTAATTGTCATCTAGTTTGTAATATACAAAAGACCGGTGTACTTACAAGTATACTTTGTGACATAGATACTATATTTAAGTAGTTCAAATTATGTACACCAGCCAATTATAATGACTAGAACCGCAATTCACTATTTTTAAATTAGAGACCATTTTTGACGTGGAAAGATACTCTTCTTATAATGATTATCTAGCACGCTTTGTATAACCAGTAAATAGTTTAATTGGTTTTTCGATGTCATCAAAATGGTGTTTTGACTAAACGGGTTGTAATTTTCGGCTAGCTTCTTTCAAAAGGGACTCAGCTTTAAATATCAACATTCTGCTTTAAATTCAGCAATGATTTTATCGTCGAATATACTAATTCTATAAATATGGGTGCAGAACATTTTCAGAATTTGGATTGTGTTTCTGTCTGTATATCATACTTAACGTTTGATATAGTTTGATCAAATTATATGTGACAATTTGGATATTGGTTAAAGTTCGTGAACTTATTTTTAAAGCATCAGCAATTCTTCATGTAACGATGTAATATTAACAACGATGTAAACAATGGAAAACAGAATTTATATCTTTAACAGCATTCAGGAAAATTAGAGAATCGTTGTTTTCCTTTTCTGCCGCAAAATAGGCCATAAGAATTACCACAAGATTCGGCGCCTAAGAATGTAGACGTTTACCTGACATTTTGAGATTAGACCACACGTATAGATTAGACTAGGTTCTAAAAAGAACTGGTTTTATACAGCACGAAGAAATGTGTCAAAATACTGGAAACGCTGTTCATGTCGGAACTAGGTTCAGCTATCAATGACGTGCATGCAAAGATCCGTTGATCAAACTGTATGATACTACATATGTCACTTTGACATAAAGTCACATTTATACTCTTTCACTTTAGGACCCGTTTTGGGTGAAAAAGTATTACTTTTGGTTTTGAGAGCTGAAATTTTTGAAACAAACGCGAAGGAAAAATTTTGGAGCAATTTTCACTCTAAATAGTGGATTTTGGAAGTTTCTTTACAGAAGAAAGAACTTTTGAGGGTTGGCAATACTGCTCTAGGTGCACCCACTGGTGTGAAGCCGAGATACGAATATCGGCAACATGAAAGTATGTGGGCCACCCCAGGACAGTGGGGCAAGGGGGAATTTCAAATTTGCCGCTGTTGTAAAGATGGTTCCCTCGATGTTGCCAGATTTATCAAAGATCTTATTATGGGGATTACCGTTTTTAATAATCTTCAAATTTCACTACAAAGTGATAATTTTAACAATTAAAATTATGTTTTAAACATAATTAGACTCATTATCGCTTATATTTGTCATAATAACTCATGAAAGTATAATATTACTGTTTAATAAATATAATCATGTGCATTGTATATTTTATACTTCGATGTATATGCGGCAACGCTTAATGAGTCTCACCATTTTTATTAACTAACCCCAATAGTGCTGTGAGTGCATGTAATTCATGTTTGAAGGTAAGTTATTATATATTCTGTCTTATAAACTTCTTAATTGTATTTATTAGTAATGGAAACATCAAATGGCCGTATTAAATATTCTTGTAAATATCCAGAATGTCAAAATTCTTTTCCGATATAACTAATATCGACTACAAAAATAAACATTTCTATAAATTTCCCAAAAATGAAGAATATCTTAAAACATGGAAAACCATTTGTGAGATTGAACAGTCTTCATTGTTTAAATTTTCATTCATGTGAAGATCATTTTATTCATAAACATTTTGTTAACCATTTCCGCAAAAAATTAAATTGCAATGCTGTTCCGACACCAAGAAGTAAGACAATATAACTACACTAATTTACTTTTTAAACTATTTTAATGCCATGAATCCTGGATACGAGCAAACAACTGACCTGTTACGACGCCTGAAAGAAATATCCTAAGAAGAACGAAGAGACCTGATGGAACATTGCACCTGGACAAGACCCTAATACCAGATTGTTGTGATATCTTTATATTTGATAATTTTGTTAATAATAATGTATATAATTATTCTGTTAAATATATTTTTCCATGTAGGCCTATTTTTATTTTTATTTTGTGAAATCCAATCTTTTTTCATTTACCAAAACCAGTAACATCTTCATTTATGTACTATCTAAAAGTATAATCAAATATGTGCTCAAAAAACATAATTGATTATATTTTTAGTGTTATTAAAATGAAATATATCGTGTAGACGAGTATAACATTTTTAAATTTTGGCGCGGAAATCGTAGTAATTTGCCACCCCGACACCAGGCGGCGCCAAAAATCGTGTTTCCGAAATTTAACATGCAGGTTTCACTTCTAAAGGTATGTGTTCTGTGGGTGCACCCACGCTATAACAGGAAGCGACACTGCATGTGGATAAATTGCAATAGATAAGCACCACCTAGAAACAGCTACTAGAACCAACACCAGAACACCATACCCGTGTATGTGTATGTATTGTTCAAATTATACTTATTTCGTATTACAATAAGTTAAATAATGGTAATCAAAATCAAAACTTATATTAAATAAATAGTATACGGTGTATTTCAGAAAAGAAATGCGCATGTCTCGATACATTCAACAATTTCACGTTAACTGATTGAATGTCAACTCCAAATGTTGACTTTAAAAATAACATTTTGACAAGGGTTTGAGTGAGACTATATTTGAGTTTCTAAAAAATACTTTTTACTTAATAAACCTCAGAAAAAAAGTGAAAACGTGAAAAGTTATTGGCTTTGATCAGTAAATCCTGCTCAGCGTCAACCGGAGGGTCATCCAGGTACTCCACCTCTTCTTCACTGCTCTTTGTGTCATCACAAGCAAGTGCATAGTAGAATAATAATATTATTAATAATAATATATTTATTGATGTTTATGATAAGAAATCTTACGTAGGTCATGGTTGAAATTACACAGTATGATAAGCTCAAAAAGAAAATAAGACAGAAACAGCAAACATGGGAAGAGGAGAAAAGGAAATTAACGGATAGGATAGTGAAGCTAGAAAATATGGAAGAAATCACAGAGAAAGCAAGAAGCAGGAAAAATGTAGTTTTAAATGGAGTAAGTGAGGAAGGGGACGTGGAAGAGGTGGTGAGTAAGAGAGCATGAAAATCGCGATACATTTTGATGAGGCTGTGAGGCTAGGTGTTAAAAAGGAGGGAAAGAAACGGCCAATTCTAGTTAAATGTACGAACATGGAGGATAAGAAGAGAACGATGGCAAAGAAGAGAAGCTTAAGAGACACAAAGAGTAATATTTATATAGGTGATGACCTCACGAAAAACGAGAGAGAGATACAGATTAACATTAAAAGGACAGCATGGGAAGAAAGAAACAGAGGGAAGAAAGTGTAAGTATACTATAAAAAAAAATACGCGTAGAGGATGAGTTGTGGACTTAGAATACGGAGATGAGGGCAAGGAGGAGGAGGAGAAAGAGGGAGCAAGAGGAGCCAAAACAGTGAGAAGGGAGGAGGGAGAAGACAGGCTAAGGTAGTGAAAAAACGGAGGTAGAACAAAAAGAAGGAGAGGAAGTGAGGGGAAGATTAAGGAGAGCTGTGGTATAAGGGACGGAGGGGCAGAGAGAAGGCAGGGACAGAAGTCCAGTGAGAAAGACAGGTGGCAAGGAGACAAAGGTGGGGGAGTGGGGAAAGAAGGGTCGGTAACAATGGGGTTTTGGAACGTAGCGGGAATAAAGTCAAAGGGCAAGGAGGATATGTGGAAGAAGGATTTTGAGGATTAGGTGGCTGGGAAAGACATAGTGGGGATAGTAGAGACATGGATGGTGAAAGAGGAATGGGGAGAAGTGAAAAGATGGTTGCCGGGAGGTTTTAAAAATGGACATGAAGGAGGCAACAAAATGTGCGACAAGGAAGATACCGGATTAATGTAGGGGTGGTTTACGTTAGTACAAACTGGGGAGAGATAAGAAGGAAGATAGATGAGAGAGCTGGGGAAGGAGGAAGGTGGATAGTGGGGGGAGACTTCAATGCGAGGATAGGTGATGTGAGTGAAGGGATTGGAGAGGACGGGGCTATGAGAAAAAGAAGTTAACAAGATAAGCACATAAAAGGAGATGGCAGGAGGATGAGGGAGTGGACGATGGAGGAGGGATAGGGAATACTAAATGGATGCACAGAAGGAGATTGGGGAGGGAAGAAGATATACATCGGACCACGGGGATCGTCAGTGATTGACTATATAGCAATCAAAGGTATCTCGAGAGAAGAAGTGAAAAGAATGGAGGTGGAGGAAGCTATGGGATCGGATCATTTACCAAAAGTGGAGATACAGATGGACAAGGGGAAAGAAGTGGAGCAAAAACATGAATCTGGGAGAATAGAGAGTGGGATAAATGCAATTAGACATATGAAGAAAAGGCTGGAGAAGGTGCAGTGGAATAAAGTTGGATCAATGGAAGAAGAGTGAAGGGAAAAAAGGTGAAGGAGAGTACGTGGTTTGATGAAGAATGTCGACTGTCAAAGAGGGAAGTGAGGAAGGCAATGAGAGAATGCTTAGGGAGCGCAGGGGAAGAGAGGCGGGTGGTGGCAGCTAGAAAAAGTATGGTAGTTTATGTGAAAGGAAGACTTTGGAAAGTGAGGAAATGAGAAAATATAAGAGTAAACCAGAAATGTGGAATCTCCTGAAAAGAGGGGAAATGGAGAGGCAGATATGGGTATCAATACAGGAATAGACAAAGAAGTGCAAAGGAAACAGCGGACGGCCAGAAAGAATAGGGGACGGAAGGCTAAGGGGAGTGATGGAGGATCTCTCAGAGGAGTAGGTAAGAAAGCGTTTGAGGAAGTGAAACGAGGGAAAGCACCAGGAATGGATGGACTGAAGGCGGAGATGTGGAAGGAGATAGGAAAAGAGGGAAATAATAGGTTTAGGGAGCTGATGAATCAAATGTGGAGAGAGGAAGCGGACTTACCTGCGTCATGGAGAGTGGGTGTGGTGAGAGAAAACAAAATGTTAAAACGAATGCTGGGAAATCTTCCGAAATCGAAATCACTCAGGGGGTTCCCCAGGGATCCATCCTTGGCCCAATTATATTTACTATATACACAAGTTCTTTTACAAAATGTATAAAATATTGCAACATTGACCTTTATACTGACGATACTCAATTATATTATTCATTTAATCCCAGCAATATTAATAAAGCAAATACACGAATTAATGAAGAAGTAACACAGCTGGTCTCAATGTCTAATAAGAAAGCTTGTTTACGATTTGCATATGGTATACGAAAGTATGACCGTATCTCAAATAAGCTAAAATATGCAAAATGGTTGAGTATGAATCAGAGGCGGTTATTACATAGTAGTGTTATGTTCCATGGGGTTTTGTTGGTCCGTAAACCACAATATCTGTATAAAAAGATTGTTTCGTACAGATGTCCATAATTTGAATCTTAGGTTTAGACATTTATTGTCACCTCCATTATATAATACAATGTTTTTTAGAAGGAGTTTCAAGTATAGCATATACAAAATATACAGTGATGATGATATGATATATGATGTGATTATTATAACATAGGACATTAACAATCAGGTTCTGAGTTAAAAAAAAAGACCCTGTATAATTCCATACCGGCAAATATCACATCTTTCAATGTGGGCTTATTTAAAAAAATGGTTAAGCTAATGTTGCTGTCATGGATTGATAATGCACAACTAACTCTGTAATCTTATTTAACCTTATTTATGGATCGATTCTAATTTCTAAGTTATAATATTCTTCCTCCTTTCAACTTTGACATTCCTTTATGCACTTGTTGACAAGTTGTAGTTTTATGTTTTCACTTAGGCTGAGACTTGGCTTCATAGTTGTTCTTAGTCCTATTTGCATCAATATCATTTTTATTTGTTATGACTAAGTATTAACATTTCATTCTATGATTGTAAATGTAATAATAAATACAACTGTTGCTTTTTTTATGTTGATTGCGAATAATAGTTATTTAAGCAAAAAGGATCCTAAGGACGTATTAACATTTGAGGTAGGAGAAGCCGAGGCAGAGCCAAGGCTCGTCGTCTGCCGAAAATGTTAATTGTTACTCCTATTATTTTCCTAGGTCCGTAAGTAAAAAATTAAGTTCCGTCGCCAAGGACAACAAACACCACGAATGTTATCAGCCACATAGTACCCGTAACCATGGATGGAATGCTTATTTACGTTGTCGGTAGCAGATTTATTTTTTTTAGGTTGTAAGGATTTATGTGCTCGTCAAACTTTAAACGCATTTCTCTCGAAACCATTTCTTTCAAACTGGGAGAACAGATTTACTTGAACACCATTGCATCGATCGATTTTAAATTTTATAGCCGAATTTTTACTTTCTCCGTTACGAAGTACGAGAAATTTTGTTTTTTACGGAAATATCCATTTTGAGGTCCCTACAGACCATTTGAAAGATTTCTGGATTCTTTTTATCTGTGTGGGTGTGTGCATGTGTGTCTGTGTGCGTTTGGCTTTGTGCGTGTGGCTGTGTGTGTGTGGCTGTGTGTGTATGTATGTGTGTGTGTGTGTGCCTGTGTGTGTGTGTGACTCTGTGTGTGTTACTGTGCGCACTGTACCTCAAAAACTAATAAAGCAATTCATATGAAACTTTGAACATACGTCTTATTTGATAATCCGAAGAACTGAAAAGCTTTTGGTAAAATTTCGTACACCGGAAGTGGGTATTTACCTAAACTGTTTTTTTGTTTTTTGCCAATATTTTCTTAAATATGAAAGATATCACAAAAACATTTAAACAAATATTGAAGACAATAAAGAAATGAGATTATTTTTCATAAAATCATTTTTATTCGAGAATTTTTTATTTTTTTTATTTTTGGTTTATAATTATAAAACGATAATAGTTACAGCAAATTTATATTAGTAATAATTGTAGAGAATGCTAAAATGAACAACTTATAAAGAATAAGTTTTTTTCGAAATCTCATTAGTTTTTGAGTAAATTGAGTTTTTGAATTTGAAGTATAATTTTTCCATCTTTCATAATTTTGACGTTTTAAACGTCAGTTTCATGCGAGTCTATAAAACGCTCGATGTTCATTTAAAATATGATTTTAAAAGAAAATAAACCATGAAAGTGTAAATATAAATGATGTTACCATCGGAGAAAGTACCATGATGGCCACATCACCATTTTTTTTGTAGGTATCCACAGACATTCTCCATTGGATTGAGATCAGCCCTTTTCGCAGGCTAAAGCAGTACATGGGTGCAGTGGTCATTTCGCCACTCGTACTTTGGATAGGACTATAGTCCTGTTGTAATATAAAATTTTTGGAAAATGTTTGTGTGACAAAGCAACATTATATATTTTAAAATATCCTTGTATTTTATAGAATGTAAATGGCCATCTATTTTCCAAATTACATCGGGTCCATTTACACTGATCTAAGCCCAAAAATGAACTGAAAAACGCCCACTATTTGTTATCGGATTATCTGCATATCTTTGGTTTATTGGTCCATGAACTCGTACGCTCCCATTACTGCACAATTGAAATACTGTTTTATCAGAAAAGACGACCAAATTCCAAAAATCACCCCCACGGTATACGAATTCGTTGGCAAACACCAATCTTCTTAGTTTACGGTTTTCTCAAAGAAACACTTTTTTAGCGGCTGGAAAATTTTTTAGACCTGCAATTATAATACGTCTACGAGCAGTTCGAGTAGACCCCGCAAAACCCGTTATTTCTTGAGCATTTAAGACAAATGGATTTTCGCTGAGATGATACATCAATGCAACATCCAGTTCTTCATATTAAAATTTTGGGTGGCCTTCTAAAATCTTGCCTTTTTTCAAATCGCCTTCTCAAATTATTGCTGGTTTTGCGTACATTTAAATCTGCAGCCACTTTGCTCAGAGACCAGTTTTCTTCTAGATTAGTTATTGCTTTGTTCTTCTCGTCTAAAGATATGCATACTTTTATAAATCTGTCAATTAACTGTTGGTATTTTTTTTTCGTGAAAACGGGACGCTCTCGATTAAAAGTCATAATCACATAGCTAATAAACATCGTTCACATTTCGTTGGCCGCCATTTCGAATATTTAAATTGAAAATAAACCATGAACAGTATAAATATAATTTACTATTATACCATCAAATCGGAGTAAGTAACATGATGGCCACATCACCATTTTTTCTTATAGAACTGCGGTGGGCGTTTTTCCTATGCGCACTTTTCGATTAATCTAATCAAAGATAATCATTTCAAATTTAAAAAACAAATAGTTTTTGTCAGACTTTAAAATACCATAATCAGGAGCCTGAGATATTCCGGTGTAACAAAAGGCAATTAACAGTAATTAACACGCAGCGAAAATAATCAATTTGTCTTTACTATGGAAAATGGGGCGAAATGAAATTCCCATGATCAGGCGTAATAATTAAAAAAAAACAAATATCACTTGACAGTTTTTGTTTCAAATCTTACCACCCGACTAAAACAGTTCTTTCCATTTAAACGAATTATCCGTAGCAATCGATTTGCCATTCTTTAATTCATTATGGTACCTCCGTACAGTTAGATCCCATCGGAAGTATGTCAGCTTTGTGTGCAAAATCGCGTCTAGCTATACTATTGTTATTGATTACATCAATTGAAGAGTGCGTGTTCGCACATACCACGTCTTCACCACTATTATTAGAAGAACCAATATAAATAATTATTACCTTTCCTCCGCGAGTGCGTTGCTTTAGAATTATTTGACCCATTTGAAATTCGCGCATGTGAACAATACGGCCATCTGTTAGATTTAAAGTGGGTACCGTTAATTCGGAGACGAGACGGGAATGAATAAAATCCGGTAAACCGCACGAAAACGTAAATTTTTATAGTCCGATAAATATTCAACGATTTTTTTTTTGCGAAAGAAAATGTTTTCGTTTGTTGTGCCGAGCGCCCTGCTTTAGGAATCTAAATGGTGTATTTTAGCCCGTGAGAACTTTTCTCTTGGATAAAATATCAGATAGGATGAAATTATTAGATAGATGAGTCGGGACTTAATGATGATGGTTTTCTGTATGAAGTTGGTTGCCTCGCGCTCTGCAGACTACTGATAAGCCCTCTAATTATGAGAGAAACTTATTATTAGAGCATTGTTTGCGCCGAGTCGAGATTTTATTATATCCATCGCGATTTTGAGCGCGCGGTACGACACGACCATTTTCATTTCTCAACAAGGAAACGACTTCTTTTCACCTCGGGTGTTAATCGGATTATAAAGTCCGTATTCTGTTATGATACGTTTTCCACCATTAAAGATTTAATATCGACTTAACTTATTATTCTACATACACAAACAAGTAAAAGAAACTCTGTCATATAACAGTAAGTTTGCTATAATATTATTATTATTATGTTTGATTTTGTACTGTAGATACTATATTTGGGACTTGTGAATAAATAAATAAATAAATAACACATATTTTTTGCACGAGTACAGTACTACAACTACTAAGTGAAAGACTTCTACGCTTCAATTCCTCATCACACTATTAGTGCGAGAAGTTATAAGACGTTTAGAATATTTTATGCTATGAGAATCGTAACAATCTTAAATTAATACCAGGTGTGCGTTTTAGAAAAAAAAAACCATAATAATAATGGTTTAAGTAGATGAACACTTTCTACTTACCAATTACGGAAGCGGAAACTGCATCGTATTGAATATTTTAGCATAAAGGCAATCATCTTCGTAATTGATTGTCCTGAGAGCGCTCCGCCCCCAGTGTTCATCAAATTTTCACATTTACGACTTACTCTTGGTAGTTGGTGGTATATATTATTGGGTAATTTACTTTGAGGATATAAATTTTCTGGAAACACTTGGGGGAATTGTTGTGAAAAACCTCGAGCTCCCCCAACGGCGGAGCCATCCCTGACAACCCCTCACAACTACTCACATCAAGCTAATTGCTTATAAATCCCAAAATAATAGCGTCTACATCGACAAAAATAAATGCAGATTCAAAAACAAGATTCTAACAGTAACAACTATTGATTATAAAACGCGACTTAAAATATAAATAAAAATTGTTTTGTTAAAATTAATATTCATCTGCACGAAGTACAGATTTTTTTAATTTTCTTCACAATAGAAATTTATTATAATATTTAATATTATACGAAACGAGTTCTAATTCTAATTTAATAGAACTATAAATGGTGTCCCAACCGTCTGTTCACGAAAGATTGTGCCCACACTAAAAGTTTTGCGAAAAATATATTCAGATAATATATTATCATAGATCATAGATCGGGTCTGAGTGCATGTTCTAAAAATAATGTCTGTATACAGGGTGTTCCATTTTTGAGTTACACACCAAAGTTATATTTTTGTAAATGTAACACCCAGTATTTTGTTCAATATTTAAATAGGTCACTTGAAAAGCAACAAATTGAAAAGATACTAGGATATTTTAATCGTCAATTGTTGAGTTATTTACTCTTTTATCAAAACAGATCCACGTCTATAGAGTAACACCTCCGCCATTAAAAAAAATTGGCTAGATCCCATTGTACCACACACAAACGCGAATTACGCGATTTCAGCGGCACTCATTAAATTATTAAATTATTAATTAATTAAAAATTAAAATTATAAGTTAAAATATCGAACAAAATATTGGGTGTTTCATTTAAAAAATACAACTTTGGTGGGTAACTCAAAAAAGCAACACCCTGTAGATATAAACATATTTTTAGAACATGCATTCAGACACGATCTATGATTATCCATCATAAAATCCAATAGATTTTTCTTACAGCTTTTAGTGTATGCACAATCTTCCGGACAGACTGTTGGGACACCCTGTATACCAGTGACGGTTCGCGGGTTTTTTTCTGGTACGGCCGAGGAACAAGAGGTGGTAATACAGATAGGTGCGACCGCAGGTGTACCGATTTGAAAAAAATGTGTCGACTCGATCTCGAAAATTGCCATTTTTAGCAGTTTTTTCTTGTTGAAAATGATCAATTTTGGCATTTCAAGATTGTAGTTTTTGGGGGTTGACAATTGTCATTTTTGGTAGCTCAAATTATTTTTGGCAGTTGAAAATAGCCAAAAAATGGTAATTTCTCCCAGTAAGCAGATGGTCATTGTAAGCAGATAAAAATTACAGTTTTTGACAGTTGAAACGGTAATTGATTGCAGTTGAATATTTGTCATTTTTGACAGTTGGGAATTGTAGTTTTTGGCAGTTGAAAATTGCCATTTTTAGCAGTTGAAAATATAAGTTTTTGGTTGTTGAAAATGATCAATTTTGGCATTTCAAGATTGTAGTTTTTGAAGGTTGAAAATTGTCATTTTTTGTAGCTCAAAATTATTATTTTTGACAGTTAAAAGTAGCCGTCGTTAAATTTGTAATTTTTGTCGCGATTTTGATATTTGAAATTGCACACCCGCCGAATGCGTCGTCCGATTTTGATGATTTAAACATGTCAAAATGTGGCAAATTTAGTGTAATGTTAAAACGGATTATAAAACATTTTCGTGAAATTAACACAAAATGCAAAAATCTCACTTTTTGAAATCGAAATTTCGGTTTTTGAAATTGCACACCTGCCGAACGCGTTGTCCGATTATAATTATTTAAACTTCAAAATATGTCGAATTTAGTGTTATTTTAAAATGGATTCATATATTTTCTCGCAAAATTAACGCAAAATGTAAAAAATTGCAATTTTTTTAATTTCCAGAATTTAAAAAACGCGATTTTAATTTTTTGAATTTTACACCTGCCGAATTCGTAGTCCGATTTTAATTAATTAAACGTCAAAATATGGCGAATTTACTGTTATTTTAAAACGGATTACAATATTTTCTCGTAAAATTAATACGAAATGCAAAATTGCAGTTTTTAAATTTCCAAGATTTTGATTTTTTTAATTGCACTACTGCCGCACGCATTGTTCAAGTGTGATGATTTAAACTTCAAAATATGGCAAATTTTATGTAAATTTATTATGGGTTACGAAATTTTCTCTTGACATTAACACAAAATGCAAAAATTGCATTTTTTTAATTTTCAACATTTTAACTTTTGAACCAAGGACGAGATTTGTAAAATTCTTTCTGCAAAGTCTTATATTCATCCGGAAGATGTAGCAAAAATGTCTCGACTGATGGAAAAAGAATATTACTCAGTAGAGGATAATATCAATTGCAGATGATTTTGTTCTTGTTTTCTGTGACGTATTCAATTAGCTGTAGAATTTGATTTTGTTGTGATGTACTTTGTTATAATTTGTCATGTACTATATCTAAATTTGAATAAAATAAAAAAAAGAACCAAAAAATTAAATTTATTCAATTGTTTTTCGGGTTTCACAGGATGACTCTTCAAGGTATGACCAAATTTGGCAAATTCTTCCAGCAAAGTGTTGTACTCGTCGAATGGATGCAGATAAGACCAAAAAATTAAATGTTTCCTTCAATTGATTTCTGGTTTTTGAGGATAACTCTTGAACGAATGATCGAATTTAGGAAATTCTTCCAGCAAAGTCGAATAGATGCAGTTAAGACCAAAAAAATAAATTTAACGTATAATTGTTTTCTGGTCTTTAAGGACAACTCTTGAACTGATAAACATATATTGAACAATCTTTCAGCAGTATGTGTATATAAAAAAAAATAATTGCTCAATAGTTCTGCGGTTTTGAGAAGATAGCTATTGAACAAAATGGTCCATTTTAAAAATTCCTCCTGAAAAGTATTTCTACTCATCGAATAAATGTACAGGACCAAAAAAATCATTTATTTAAGATAACTTGTGAACGGATGACCAAATTTGGCAAATTCTTTCAGCAAAGTGTTGTACTCGCCGAATAGATGCAGATAAGACAGAAAAAAATAAATTTGTAGTTTTTTGAGGATAATTCTTGAAGGAAAGGAAAGATTTTGCAAATTCTTTAAGATAAGGTAAGAGTTGGTCTTTTGCATTGTATTTACAATGCGAGACACGTCAAAATAAAGAGTAACTTAGGTCAACTAACAAACCATTACACACAAAAAACTCAAATAAAATAACTTAAAAATAACTTTCCACAACTCAACGTTTTAAATCTTCTAATTTTTCATTTTTTTTTCTTTCGGTATAGTCATTAAAGAGATATAGATAAGATAAAAAATAATTTTCCGTTTTTTAACCAAAAATACGTTTTAAATTCTTAAAGTATTACACTATGCGCCACTATAGTGGCTTTCGCGGATGCGATTTTCAAATTGAACTCTGCCGTACAGAGAAACAGCCCCGTGCAAAATTCAGCCGTGCCCAAGAGGTTAAGGAGATGTAGATAAGGTTACAAAATACAATTCGTCGTTTGATTGATTTCTGTGGACGAAGAACGTCATTACAGATTTAATGCGGGCTATTTTTCGTCTTTATTTTATTTTTTTGTGCTTCTTCTGATCGATGTTTCTTTCCTAAAAAATGAGACGGTGAGATATATTGTGTGTGCTAAGTGGCTCTACCGTCAAAATTTTCCTAGAGCCGCCACTGCTCCGGGCACAAGTTTAAGTATTATTTTTTTAGAGCAAAAGTACTTCATCTTATCTGTAAAAATTGGGCTTTTCACTGTTGTACTAATTATTTAAAAATAATAATAGCTCACGAAGATATAACAGTACAAAACTATTTGTACCGTTTTTTTTTACCCACTGTGCATTATTATATTATATGTTAAGTGGCTCTACCACCCTAATGTTCCACGAGCCGCCACTGCATACACCTGTTCCATGAAATCTCCCTATCCTTTTCCAACGTTTTAAACCGTTGGAAAAATTTACCGGTTTTATTATTTCTTTGGAATATGTAATATCGGTAATTTTTAACAATAAAAATTGTTATGCGAAAATTTCTTAGGGGGGTAATTGCCCGATTAATAATAATTTTCTGTGTGTAAATAGCAGCGATAGTTATCGCGCCTATCAGACTTTATACCTGTGCCCTATCCTTGTTTCGTTGGTTCTTGTGCTGTTTCATAGCGACACCGACTCCATGAGCTAGCTGGAGATCATCGAGGGCGGTTTTTCACCCCCCGTGGCAAATCCATGACTTTTCTTTTACTTTGTATGTTACCACTAATTTTTCAACTAAGATTCTTTGGTTTTTATATTTATTATATTGTTTGCTAAATAAGTTTTCCATTCCTTCTTCTTTATCCTAACGTTTTCTTTGATTTTAAAGGTCCACCATCCTGTTTGTTTCTTTCGGTCTTCTGTTCTACTTGTTCTACATGTCTCTATGGTAGCATTAAGTAATTGTGTTGTTAGAAAAATGCCAACCTTGTTGTGCATATTCGTCCTTTATTTCTTGTAATCTGTTCTGTAATTCACTTTCTGTACTTCTAAGTACCTTGTTGCAACGTTGTCCATTCTCAGTATGTAGTTTTGTATTTATGTATGATTTGTTTTGTTTGTTTTTATTTTCTTCTTTGTTTCCTTGGTTGTTTCGTTTTATTCTTGCAACAAATGGATGGTGGTAGCTGTTGATTTCCGCTTCCCTTTTTATTTTTACATCAAATATATTGCTTCTTGCGTTTTTACTTTCTCCGTACGAGAAAGTACGAGAAAGTATTGTGATCGTGATTTTCTCTTTAAAATTTTTCTTTAGGGAAATATTCGTTTTGGGGTCCCTAGATGCCGTTTCAACAATTTCTGGAAAAAAAAATTGTGTGTGTGTGTGTGTCTGTGTGTGTGTGCCTGTGTGTGTGTGTCTGTGTGTGTGTGTCTGTGTGTGTGTGTCTGTCTGTCTGTGCCCGCTGTATCTCAAAAACTAATAAAGCAATTGATATAAAACTTTGAACATATGTCTTATCTGATAATCAGAAGAACTGAAAAGCTTTTAGTAAAATTTCGTACACCAGAAGTGGGTGTTTACCTCAACTGTTTTTTGTTAAAATTTTCTTAAATATGAAAAATATCACAAAAACATTAAAGACAACAACAAAATAAACATCTTTTACTTCAACACATTTTTCATAAAATCATTTTTATTCGAGAAAAAAATTTATTATTATTTTTTTAATTTTGGTTTATGATTATAAAACGATAATAGTTACAGCAGATTTATGTTAATAATAATTGTAGACAATGCTAAAATGAACAACTTATAAAGAATAAGTTTTTTTCGAAATCCCTTTAGTTTTTGAGTAAACTGAGTTTTTGAATTTGAAGTATAATTTTTCCATCTTTCATAATTTTGACGTTTTAAACGTCAGTTTCATCCGATTTTACACAACGCTCGATGTACATTTAAAATATGATTGGCTATGATACATATGGCTATGATACCATCAAATCGGAGAAAGTAACATGATGGCCACATCACCATTTTTATTTTCTTTTTGATTTATAATTTTTAAACGGTAAGAGTTACATAATAATTGCAGTGAATGCTAAAATGAACAACTTGTAAAGAATAAGTTTTTTTCGAAATCTCTTTGGTTTCTGAGTAAACAACTGACTATTAGAATCTGAAGTGAAATTTGTCATTTTCATCTTTTACAATTTTGACGTTTTAAACGTCAGTTTCATCCGATTCTACAAAACGCTCGATGTACATTTAAAATAGGATTTCAATTGAAAATAAACCATGATAGCATAAATATATGGTATTCAGTATTTTAATGTTAAGGTGCGTGATTTCATGACTCCCGGAATTCTGCTATTGTTATTTTTGTTATTTATGAAGGACCATAGTTTTTTGGGCATTTTTGTGAGTTATGTTCGGCGTTGTCCGATTTTGATGACTCACGCGCCAACAGGTGACAAATTTATTGAAAAGCTGGTTCTCAATTTTTTTTTCGTGGAATTAACGCAAAACATCGAAACCTTTCAAATTCGCAATTTTGATTTCTGAAATTGCACAACTGCATGGTTTGAATTTGTTGATTCAAATGCGAGAATATGACGAATTTGGTGTACAATAATTTTAAAAGAGATTACAAATGTTTTCGGGAAATGAACACAAAATGCAAACTTCTCACTTTTTTAAAGTTTGAAGGTTTTAAGTTCGCAACTATGATTTTTGAAATTGCACAACTGCCATTGTCCAATTTTGATGAGTCTCACGTCATAATGTGGAAAATTTAGTACAATTTGAAACTGGTTAATAATTTTGTTAGTGAAATGAACACTAAATGTCAAAATTGCACGTCCAAATATTAAAAATTGCGATTTTAATTTTTCAAATTGCATAACTGCCAATCGCGTTGACTGATTTTGATGTTTCCATAGTCAAAATATGGCAAATTTAATGTAATTCAAAAATCGATTACAACAATTATCGTGAAATTAACGTAAAGCGATAAAATTGCATGTGTTTAAAGTACAAATATTAAAAATTGCGATTTTGATTTTTTTTTATTGCGCAACTGCCTATCACGTTGTCTGATTTTTATAATTCTAACGTCAGAAAATGTGACAAATATAGTGTAATTTAAAAATTGGTTAATAAATTTTTCGTGAAATTTTCGCCAAAAACGTCAAATTGTTTTGTATTAACCCTTTGCACTCGAGCGGCGCCGCTACGGCGTCCGGGAGGTGTGATGCATCCACTCAAAGTGCACCACACCGAAATCTATTCTTGGCAGCATGGTTATCTAGTTTTCGTTTTGTTACTTTAGTTTTGATTTTTTGAAACAATTTTAAAATACATTCTTATTGATCTGATTTTGTGGATTTTGGTTTTGATGATTTTGACTTTGATTTAGATTTAGATTTTAAAGATTTTGATTTTGAAGACTTTGATTTTGCAGATTTTGATTTTGATGATACTGATTTTGAAGATTTTTATTTTGAAGATTTTGATTTTGATGGTTTTGATTTTGAAGATTTCGATTTTGAGGATTTTTAATGTGGCTATTTTACATTTAGCCATTTTTATTTATTTGCACACCCTGTATATTTCTCTAAAATGATATCCCTGAACGTTAGGCAACTTCATATACAAGGTGACGGTCAAGGTCTTCCCAAGTGAGGCTAATCCAACTTTTTCCCAATTTTAAGGTACCTGTAAAACACTTCTCTAATATAGCCGAAATTGTCTCGAGCTACTTGTTCGCCCGAGCGAAAAACGCCTCAAATGCAAAGGGTTAACATAGAATCAATTATCGATTTCTTCCTTCACTGGGTTGTGCCCTCGTAGATTTGTGAACTTCTTTGTATTGGTAACAATTCTAACAGCCCTTTCCATTATTATTGCGTGTGTCTTCTCATTGTTTTCTATATCGTGGTTCCCTACTCCGTTCCTTTGAATTCCTCTGTCGTGGCTCTTAGATCTTCCCAGAATTTTATTTTTTTTTCTGTTTTTCCGTTTTGGTCTGATCCGTACACTGATATTATTCTTAAAATCTACTACTAATAATCAGAGCTGTAGTTTATAAAACAACGATAGTGTAGTAATTGCGAGTCAAATAAACAAAGACATATTTTGATCAATGTTAAAACAGATTTGTTTACGTGTGAATCGTGTTGCTAACAAAACGACATGGTGGGTCAAATATATTCTTACTAATGAGAGAGATGAAGTAAACTGTTAGTAATTGACTTTTATTAACCATAAATAAATCCAGTAGAATCCTACAAAACTTAAGTTGCCATCAATCCCTCTCTTTACAGTCATAACTCAAACAGAATATTCAATAAATGTTATGCAACAATTTTAATAATCATAAATTATAACATACGCATATGAAATTATTCAATTAACCTTGTGCAATAATTTTACGTGGAAAATAGTTTATAGACACATTCAATAAAACCCGTTATTTAAATGCAGGCAATAACTAATACAGATATCAATTTAACGTCTACCATCAAATGAAATAGGTGTTTGCTCACCATAAAGTAATCAAGATACCTGGCGATAATAATTAATTTAATTACAACTCTAAATTATCGTTCAATTTGTATTGAACAAATAAATCCGGCGGAGCGTCAAATTCTATTGAAAAGAATGTCCGAGAAGGAGTGAGAATAATTAAATATTCCGTTGGCGTTCGCGAGGTTTGTTGACCCATGGGTACACGGGTTTTAAATGTTTAATGCTATTCAAATATTTTATGAGATATCGGAGAAATGTGTAGCAGTTTTTAGGTGGTAAAAAATTGTGAAGTGAAGATCAACGTGTGCAATAAACCACGGGGAATGTTTCGTGGATGGTAATGGGACGCGAGTAGCTGGGAGTTGGATTTATGTTAATGTGCTCCGGTATTCAAATCTGTTCTCGGTATCCAGATTTCGAAAGAAATTTACATTCAACCGGGGTTTCCCCCATTATGTGTTAAAGATGCTAAATATATACAGGGAATAAATATTTATAATTGCTTTAGTCGTTGACGGATACTGTAGGTAATTAGGCGGGGGACTCTGTGCAGTAATTTTGTGAGAAACTGTCATGATTGATACATTTTATATGTATATTGTGCTAGGGGGTACATTTTTGTAAACGTAACAAAGTAGGTATTCTAAAAGCAATTTTCCTGAATGAAATAATAATGCTGATAAACAGATGCTGGTGGACGTGGCTAGTTAGCCCAAATAACAAGAAATGCAGAATTGGGGCAGATGGAGCAGTGGTTGTGTTCGCTGTTAACACAATACAAAAGCGATAAAAGAAATAAAAACTTATATGCTTTGGTGATTCACGTTAATTCACTCCTTCATATCGTAGACTTAAAAAATGTAAAGGTGTTAGAACTAGAATTAGCATATAAAATGAGTTTTTGAAAATGCTTCACATTTCCAAACCCAATAACACGCTTAGTTATAGGACTCGAAGTTCTTATGCTCTTATACAGTGTGGTCAAAAAGTCTAGAACACCTGAAATATCTTGCTAAATATTTTTTTGTACCAAAAACGCTTGGAGGGGTCAATTTTTTTAAATTTGCTATCTTTTGAAATACTTTGGAACTATGTACAATGGCGTATGCCTGCGGGTTCCATGGGGGGCGCATTTTTTTAAATGACATCTTCTATTTTTTCGTCGATAAAGTGAAAGAGCATTCTTTTCTTAGTATTTTTTTGTTTACGTTGCATAAAGAAAATTTCCAGAAAAAAGCAAATCAAGTTCTAATTGGAAAAATGGATTATTTTATAAGCAACACAAAACAAAATAAAAAAAAAATAACAATGAGGTGTTGAAACGTTTCCATTACTTATTTGACAATGTTCCAGTCTCCAAATAAATTAATTCTGTACTGATATTGTCGAATTCATTCCTTTAAATCTTCTTGATTTTCGGGTTTATTGACTTATGCCCACTTGCACCGCAGAACTTAATCATGATTAAATTTTAATCATGATTAAATTTTAATCATGATTAACTTTAATCAGAGTATTTCTGTTGCACCGTCGGTTGATTAAGCATCTATCGACCACGGAGTATTATTATAGAGAGCACACGTTTTTCTAGGGATTTTAAGTTCTTTTTTGGTTGTTTTACGTTGTTCTATTGAGAACACAGGAAACACATGCGCGGTAAATATGAATACTAAATGCTAACTAACTTATACTATTATTATTATTTCTTATTATTGGACGAGGTAAACAAACCAAAATTAATAAAATCATTAACCTCCAAGCCATCGATTTCATCAATCTGCTCAACTATTCCCAAATCCACCGTTTTTAATAACAAATACAAAACAAAGGTTTTTAATTTCAAAATCGTCTGCCATATGTAACTAAATTCACGACTATATTCGTCGTGAAGTTATTAGTTTTTGAGTTAATTGGCCAAAATCGGCTGATTAAATATTTGACGTTTCTTGGGGACTTTAATCATGATTAAGTTGCGGTGCAAGCCAATTCTCCGCTAACCATTGATTAACTTTTTAATCATGATTAAGTAGCTGCGGTGCAAGTGGGCATAAAACTTTGGTTTTTAAATGACCCCTTATGCAAAAAATCAAGGGGTGTAAGATCTGGGGATCGGATTGGCCACGTCGTCTTATTCACCATTGTAGAAAGATGTTAGAAAAAAAGGAAGAGCGTAATGGGGAGGTGCCCCGTCCTGTTTACACCAAAGTCTGTTATCAGGTATGCCTGGTTAATTTGCATTTGGGTATAAAGCTAGCAGTGATGGAATTAACTCTTGCTGTAAAAAGTGCAAATACCTTACGCCAGTCAAGTTGTCATAAAAAAACGGACCCAAAATTCTATCTCTGACTATACCTGCCCAAACTTTCACTCTTTTTGGGGATTGAGTATGCGACTCCTGTATCCATCGTAGAATATGTGAGGCCCAATACCTACAGTTTTGTATATTTATAGTTCCATGAAGCAAAAATTAAGCTTCGTTCGAGAAAATAATGTTTTTTTCGCAAGAATTTCACCATTATTACAGTGGTTTGGCATCTCTTCATAGAATTGCACTCGATCAAAATTAACTTCTGAGAATTATTGAGTCAACTTTATAAGGGTGAAATTTATGTCAATGTAAAATTTTAAGCACTGTAGCATGCAGTGGCGGCGGCTGGTGACATGACTCAGGGTGGAACCAGGGTTGCGGTTCGATTGACACATTTACTCAGTGAGTTGAATTCTATTAGCGTGGTAGAGGTGCGTTGTCCTGGCCAATCTTTACTTCCGCTCGCCACAACAAGCCATCAGATGCCACTGCTCAAAGTTATTGTTCTTAAAAACAAATAGAAATTCCGCTAGCTATTCACGGCAGAGATTTGGGGCCATTACCAAAAAACTTATCAAGTTTACACATAATCGATTTTACTTCAGATTTCAACACTTGTTTTAAAAAATGGTGATGTGGCCATCATGTTACTTTCTCGGACTTAATGGTATCATTTATATTTACGCTTTCATGGTTTATTTTCTATTTAAATCATATTTTAAATGTACATCGAACGTTTGTAGACTCGGATGAATCTGACGTTTAAAACGTCAAAATTATGAAAGATGGAAAAATTATACTGCAAATTTAAAAGCTAAGTTTACTCAAAAACTAAAGAGATTTCGGAAAAAAACTTATTCCTTATAAGTTTATTTTGTAATTCTCTACAATGATTATTAACATAAATTTGCTGTAACTATTATTGTTCCATAATTATAAACCAAAAATGAAAAAAAAAATGGTGATGTGGCCATCATGTTACTTTCTCCGACTTTATATTAACGTTTTCATGGGTTTATTTTCAATTAAGATCATATTTTAAATGTACATCGAGCGTTGCGTAAACTCGGATGAAACTGACGTTTAAAACGTCAAAATCATGAAATATGGAAAAATTATACTTCAAATTCAAAAACTCGGTTTACTCAAAAACTAACGAGATTTCGAAAAAAACTTATTCTTTAGAAGCTGTTCATTTTGGCATTCTCTATAATTATTATTCACATACATTTGCTGTAACTATTATCGTTTCATAATTATAATTCCGTAAAAAAAAAATTTTTTTAAAAAAATCACGATCACAATACTTTCTCGTACTTCGTAACGGAGAAAGTAATAAATATTTTTTTTTCTCGAATAACAATGATCTTATGAAAAATATATTTAAACCAAACATGTTCATTTATTTGTTGTCTTCAATATTTATTTAAAAGATTAATTGATATTTTTCATATTTACAAAAATATTGGAAAAAAAAAACAGTTAAGGTAAACACCCACTACCGGTGTACGAAATTTTACCAAAAGCTTTTCAGTTCTTCGGATTATCAAATAAGACGTATGTTCAAAGTTTCATATCAATTGCTCTATTAGTTTTTGAGATACAGCGCACACAGACACACACACACACACACACAGACACAATTTTTTTTTCAGAAATTGTTGAAATGGGACCACAAAACGGATATTTCCGTAAAAATATTTTTTGAAAAAAAAAATCACGATCACAATACTTTCTCGTACTTAGTAACGGAGAAATTAAAAAAGCTTTTTAATATTCTGAAGACGCAATTTCCGAACTCCCCCAAAAAATATGTCAATTGTTTTAAACTTTGCAAATTTACTTAGAATCGATTATATTTTAAGATTCTATAAAAATCTGTAAATACTTCAACACTTGTTTCATGCTAATCATGCGAAACAAGGTTTTTGAAACTCAACACGTAATTTCTGAGCTCCTCAAAAAATTATATAAACAATTGCTAAGAACTTAACACTTTCTAAATTTACTGAGCATCGATAATATTTTAAAATACTATAAAAATCCCAAAATACTTCAACACTTGAAAACGTAAAAGCAATCCTTTTGAAAACTCTGAAGATGCAATTTCCGACCGACCGGAAAAAATATATTAACAGTTGCTACAAACTTAATACTTTCAAAACCTACTTAGAATCGATTATATTTTAAGATTCTATAAAAATCTGAAAATACTCCAACACTTGTTTCTAGAAAATCTCGGGAAAACAAAGTCTGTTTAAACTGTAGACAATTTCGGAGCTCCTAAAAAAAATATGAAAACAATTTCTAGAAACGTAATACTTTCTAAATTTACTTGAAATGAATTATATTTGAAGATTCTATAAAAATCTGAAAACACTTATAATTCTTATTTCCAAAAAATCAAACGAAAACAAAGTTTTTTGAAACTTTGGAGACGTAATTTCAGAGTTACATAAAAAAATATAAAATTATATATATATATATACCGGGTGTGGCACTTAAGACGCCTCGGACCATAGCTCCTTTACGATAAAAGCTATCGAAAAAAATCTAAGAACAAAGTGGTGCATAGTTACCGTCGCTATGTTTTAAAAATATTTCTAATCATCAGTGGCGTGCCGTACTCCAGTGGCGTACCAAACTTATGTTTTTTTAAATGGAATGCCCTATTTTTTATTGCAGATTTGGAAAGTGCTCGACGAGTACTTATTTTTTTATCTAACATGTTATACCCTTCACTTTAGCGGTTTCGCTGTTATAACCGCTTCTTTCAAAATTGCGCCCCATTTTTGAGATTTTTTTGTAGAGAAACTAATTGACGCCGGCGCCTAAATTTTGAATTGAGGTACAGGTTAAGACCTCGTATACCTTCACATAATTTTTTTTCGGGTAATTTATGGAAAAAAAATAATTTTTGATTGATCTTCGTATGTTGTCATTTTTTCCGAAAATTTCAAATGGCACCCCCCTAAAAAAATTACGGCGTTGTACAGCCAAAACTCTAAATTTTTCATTGGTGTAAAAAAAATTACACATTGCATAACAAAATTTCGGAGAAAAAAGGAATTTCATCGCAAATGTCGGGAAACGTTTTCCGTTCCCAAGTGTGCCATGAGAAAACAAAAGATTGGTAATTGTCAAAGTACCAAAACAAATACACAAATACGGTCAACATAATAGTATGTACCTATTTATTCAACATGATATGAAAAATGCAGATTAAGAAAATTTAACAACTTAAACTAAATGTTCGAAATGACGACCTTCCTGCTGGAGGCATAACCGCAACTTCTGGTGATATACCGCAGTTCATTATTTTCGGTAATAACTGCCTTCTTTCTAACTCTCCTTGGCCGTTTCACACTTCCCGTAGTAGTAAATCTCTCCAACACTTTTTGAAACGCACGTTCATTTGGATGTGCCCTGTGCGGATATCTCGCAGCGTACACTCGTGATGCCAAGAAACAATTCTTGTTACATTCTCCAAGAATAAATATCATGTCAACCATTTCCTCTTGAGTTCGGAACATTTTTAGAACGTTTATCTAAAATGACTTATGGCTGCTACTGACGTCTAATAATTTACTTTGACAATTACCAATCTTTTGTTTTCTCATGGCACACTTGGGAACGGAAAACGTTTCCCGACATTTGCGATGAAATTCCTTTTTTCTCCGAAATTTTGTTATGCAATGTGTAATTTTTTTTACACCAATGAAAAATTTAGAGTTTTGGCTGTACAACGCCGTAATTTTTTTAGGGGGGTGCCATTTGAAATTTTCGGAAAAAATGACAACATACGAAGATCAATCAAAAATTATTTTTTTTCCATAAATTACCCGAAAAAAAATTATGTGAAGGTATACGAGGTCTTAACCTGTACCTCAATTCAAAATTTAGGCGCCGGCGTCAATTAGTTTCTCTACAAAAAAATCTCAAAAATGGGGCGCAATTTTGAAAGAAGCGGTTATAACAGCGAAACCGCTAAAGTGAAGGGTATAACATGTTAGATAAAAAAATAAGTACTCATCGAGCACTTTCCAAATCTGCAATAAAAAATAGGGCATTCCATTTAAAAAAACATAAGTTTGGTACGCCACTGGAGTACGGCACGCCACTGATGATTAGAAATATTTTTAAAACATAGCGACGGTAACTATGCACCACTTTGTTCTTAGATTTTTTTCGATAGCTTTTATCGTAAAGGAGCTATGGTCCGAGGCGTCTTAAGTGCCACACCCGGTATATATATATATATATAACAATTGTTACATATATTTTTTTCTACATTTACTCGGAATTCATTATATTTTACGATTCTGTAAAAAACTGAAAATACCTTAACACACGCAAAAACAAAGCTTTTTGATTTTTTTTCGAGCTACCCAAAAATATATAAAAACAATTACTACAAACTCTCCAAATTTGCTGAGAATCGATTTCATTTTAGGATTCTAGAAAAATCTGAAAATGCGCCAACACTCATAATTTCCGAGCTACCTAAAAATAGGTAGTTTTTATCATATATACCTTTATTATTGTACATTAAATGCTCACCGAATAAGTGATTTTAATCCAATTACAATGTTTGTGATAAGTAGAGCACTTTCACAGTGCTTGATACTTTCACGTCTGTGGTAGCCGTGATCGTCTAGTGGTTAGGACCCTACGTTGTGGCCGTAGTAACCCAGGTTCGAATCCTGGTCACGGCAATGTTGAGTCATTGTCACGGAGCAGACTTTTTACAACATGCCTCACATACATCAATCTATAATTTCTCTTTTATTTAGTTATCTCAGCACCAGACATTCATTTAAAATTATATAAGAACTAGAGCCCGTTGCAATAAACTTTGAATTAAAATACAGGCAGTTGGAATTGTGGCAGTGGAGTGAACAACCTAAGTTACCAACCATTAAAGTTAAGTATTTTCCGAGGAGATTACTAACATTTTCTATTTATGAATATTTTTCAAAATTATTTTATATATTTTTTATTTGTTTATAAATGGAAACAATCAATTTCAAACATTTTTTTAAAAATTCATCTTACAGTTTCAAAAACCAACATTTCATAAATTGAGTATAATTTTACTTGCGTTTTAAATTTTTGTATCTGTGGTTGAAATTTCATATACCGGAAGTGGGTTTTTACCTTAACCGATTTTTGTTTTTTAGCGATTTTGTTTTTAAATATGAAAAATAGTACAAAAACATTTATACAAATATTGAAGATAGTATATTTATTTAAAATAATTTTACATAAAATGATCGTTTTCGAAAAATGTAATTGAAAATTTTGTACATTTTAAGACTATAATTATGAAATTATAATAGTTATATCAAATTTATATTAATTATAATTGTAGAGAAGTTGTTTTAGAAATGTCATTAGTTTTTGAGTAAACTGACAGCAAAGATTATTAAAATTTGAAGTATAATTTGTCATTTTCATCTGTGGCTCATTTCATTTCAAATCACCTAAAATTAAAAAAATGGTGATGTGGCCATCATGTTACTTTCTCCGACTTGATGGTATCATAGTCATTTATATTTACGCTTCATGGTTTATTTGCTATTTAAATCATATTTTAAATGTACATCGAGCGTTTTGTAGACTCACATGACACTGACGTTTAGAACGTCAAAATTATAAAAGATGGAAAAATTATACTTCAAATTCAAAAACTCAGTTTACTCAAAAAAAAACAACTAAAGAGATTTCGGAAAAAAATATTCTTTATAAGCTGTTCATTTTGGCATTCTCTGCAATTATTATTAACATAAATTTGCTGTAACTATTATCGTTTCATAATTATAAACCAAAAATGAAAAAAATAATAATACATTTTTTTCTAGAATATAAATGATTTTATGAAAAATGTTTTTAAACAAAATAAGTTAATTTCTTTGTTGTCTTCAATATTTGTTTAAATGTTTTTGTGATATTCTTCATATTTAAGAAAATATTGGCAAAAAACAAAAAAAATAGTTAAGGTAAACACCTACTTCCGGTGTACGAAATTTTACCAAAAGCTTTTCAGTTCTTCGGATTATCAAATAAGATGTATGTTCAAAGTTTCATATCAATTTCTCTATTAGTTTTTGAGATACAGCGCGCACACACACACACACACACACACACACACACAGACACATTTTTTTTTCCAGAAATTGTTGAAATGGCATCTAGGGACCCCAAAACGTATATTTCCGTAAAAACATTATTGAAAATTTTTTCACGATCACAATACTTCTCGTGCTTCGTAACGGAGGAAGTAAAAATATCGTTGCCCTCATGTCACAGATTTTTGTAAAAAAAATTGTCAGCAAGTACATAATGAAAAATAGTACATTTTTTCAGAATTTCTATGTCAAAACTGAGGACAGTTGGTCATTTTGAAGTTTGATGCAATTTAACAAAATGGCATCAACGGGTAAGGTGACGTTTAAGTTTGTAATAACTATAACTTTGTTATGTATAAACCGATTTTGTTCATGTTGGTGTCATTTGTAAGACAAAAGTATAAACTGCAAAACAGAATTTGTAAATTGCTGGAAATTTACATGTACCCTATACAAATGCGCAATAAAATATTTTTTTTATTGCAAAATATTTGCAAATTTCAGGAATTTATTACAGCAAAACCACAAGTTTCACCAACTTAATTTTTTTTCCTAATGCTTATAATCAATCGTTTTCACCATAAAAAAAATCAGAAGGGTGTTTTTGTGATTAAGCAATCCGAAAAAAAATCAAGGAAAATGCAAAAAAATATAATTTTCATAATAAATGATCTTACGTGGGCTAATTCTCAACTAGTTCGCAAAAAAATCAAGATTCTAACAATAAATTTTTACTTTCTCCGTTACGAAGTACAGGAAGGTATTGTGATCGTGAAAAAAAATTCAAAAATTTTCAAAAAATATCTTAATGAATGTACCTTCATTAAGATATTTTCATAAGGAAATGTATCTTTACACCTCGATGTTTTTCACTGAGTTCCAGTATTTTTCCGATCACCACTGATTCTCATAGATGCAACAAATTGTTCTTCCTTAATGGTGATAATTTCTTCCTTGTTTAGCTCACATAGAGAATACATTTATTTAAACGAAATATAGCCTGAATATGTGAATATTCAACCTGTTTGTAACTCTGCAATGCAAAATTTAGTCTTACTAAGACTATAAACAAATAACTTATTGAAACAACTACCCTCTTTCTCCTAGAGAAACTTGATTTCTGAAACTCTATAAGCAAGTTGCTTTCATCCACTGGCTGAAAGAAGTGATTTTCTCTTGTCTCAGGTATCTATTCTTCCAACATTTTTGAGCATTTTAGAATATCTTCAGTTGTTCAGATGTATTTTTGCCAAGACTAGAGGCAAAAAAATCAATCCTGTTTTTAGTCCATAATCCTGTTTATGATAGCACAAAGTTTTTATTTTCCACCCACAACAAACATTCTCCTGATTTTTTATGGTGAAAACAATTGATTATCAACATCATGCAAAAAATTAAAGACGGTTCATATTTTATTCCATCTATTCAAAAATTATTTGTAAATAGAAAAAATATTTGTTAGAACGTTTAGATTTAGAAAAAATACATATCTTTATTTTTTGTGAACTAGTTAAGAATTAGCTTATTATTTTGACTTTCGGGAATACTTCCTGGCCCCGTAGCAGGTAATATCCTCTACTCCTGTATTTTAAGTCAATGTATGCGTATCCTCATTACACTGTTTCGTATGTTAAACTACTTGCATTTTTGAGTTTTCGCCGTTATCCGTCCGTAGAGATATTTGTTGCTTGGAATATTTATTTAAACTTATAACCCTGTTCTGTTGACGCGCCTCAATTTCTATACTCCTAGGTGCAACTACAAAATGCACCCTTGTTCAGATATGACATATGTCAAACAGTTTCTCATTTCAATTCGCCATTAATCCTCATGCAAAGAATGCAACTGTCACCAGCATTCCCTTGATATTTTTGGCAATAGTTCCAGAGAGTTTTCTTCCCTTGTGTGTGAAGTATTTTGATTTACGCGCTTTAATTTTTAAATTTCATTTTAATTTTGATTGCGACCATTATTTTTTAATTTTTTATTTTTGATAAGGCTTTAACTTAGCATCTACATATATTTCGTCTGATAAGGTCTTATCCAGTATATGTATTTATTTTTACTTTCTCCGTTACGAAGTACGAGAAAGTATTGTGATCGTGATTTTTTTTTCAAATTTTTTTTTTACGGAAATATCCGTTTTGGAGTCCCTAGATGTCATTTCAACAATTTGTGGAAAAAAAAATGGTGATGTGGCCATCATATTACTTTCTCCGATTGATGGTTTAATAAATATTTATATTTATTTTTCAGAATCGGATGAAATTGACGACTGATATAAAAAAAAATCATAAATTTTTTCTCGAAAACAATCATTTTATGAAAAATATTTTCAAACAAAAGATGTTTATTTTTTGCTTTCTTCAGTATTTGGTATGGATTTTGCAATTTTTAAGCTAATTCCGGCAGATTTGAATATTTTACAATTTTTCTTATTCGCGAATGCAATTTTTATTTCTTCAGGTCAATTTTCAGTGTTACTATTTTTTTTTCCAGCTGCGATATATCAATTGTTTTAAAAGAATATCAAAAATAAATTCCTGTGGGATGGATTTTGAAACTCTCAAGCTAATTCAGGCAGATTTGAATATTTTACAATTTTTCTTATTCCCGAATGCACTTTTTATTTCCTCGGTTCAAGTCTTCAATGTTACTATTTTGTTTCCACCTGTGATATGTCAATTGTTTTAAAGAATGTCAAAAATAGATTCATTTAGAAGGATTTTTAAATTTATAAGCTAATTCAGTTTTTTTTTCTGTTTGAAAGCTCGAATCATTTTTGAATAATTTCATGACTTAAAAAATAAAATTTTATGAAGAAAAAAAAACTAGGTAAATAATGTGCTTGAGTTTGAGTTTTTTTGGAATATAAACGTCCAATCATTTTTAAATAATTTTGTAAAGATTTGAAGTCGCATTATTTGGATTTTTTTTAAATCCTCTTCAACTTTTGTGTGCCGAAAATGTTTTTTCTTGGCATTGATGATTATTAGAAAAACTGACGACAGAATGTGCTAGTGTTTTTGTGAAATTTGAAAACTCACTTATTTTTGAAAAATGTCATATGGCTTAGAAGTTTGTTTGTTTCGGGTTTCAAAAATCAATGCATTTTTTTTAAATCAGCGCAAAAAATAGTCTATCTTAGATTTGATGATGGATAGAAAAAACCTAGGGCACTAACGTGCTTAAGTTTTTTGGGAATATAAAAACTGAGTCATTTTCAAATAATTTTATAAAAATAAGTTTGCACAAATTTTGGTTTTTGATAAATCTACACTTTTTAGAATTTTGAGTGCCAACCAACCAATTGGATTTGATGATGATTATTGGGAAAACTGACTGATTAACTTGCTTGGGTTTTTTGAAATTTGATGGCTCAATCATTTTTAAATTATTTTATTTCACTTGGAAGTTTCTACTTGTTAACAAATTTCACATTTAAAAACTTATTGGTAAAAAACAAAAAACGGTTAAGGTAAACACCCACTTTCAGTACACCAAATTTTACCAAAAGCTTTTCAGTTCTTCAGATTGTCTAATAAGACTTATGTGTTATATTTCATGTTAATTGCTATATTAATTTTTTACATACAGCGCGCCGAGAAAGACACATATACACATCTTAATGGCATGCATATTGTAAAAAATGGTGATGTGGCCATCATGTTACTTTCTCCGACTTGATGGTATCATTTATATTTACGCTTTCATGGTTTATTTTCAATTTGAATCATATTTTAAATGTACCACGAGCGTTGCGCAAACTTGGATGAAACTGACGTTTAAAACGTCAAATTATGAAAGATGGAAAAATTATACTTCAAATTCAAAAACTCGGTTTACTCAAAAACTAATGAGAATTCGAAAAAACTTATTCTTTAGAAGTTGTTCATTTTGGCATTCTCACATTTATTCACATAAATTTGCTGTAACTATTATCGTTTCATAATTATAAACCAAAAATTAAAAAGTTAATAATAATTTTTTTTCTCAAATAGCAATAATTCTATGAAAAATATTTTCAAGCAAAAGATGTGCATTTCTTTGTTGTCTTCAATGTTTGTTTAAATATTTTTGTGTTATCTTTCATATTTAAGAAAATATTGGCAAAAAACAAAAAACAGTTAAGGTAAACACCCACTTCCGGTGTACGAAATTTTACCAAAAGCTTTTCAGTTCTTCGGATTATTAAATAAGACGTATGTTCAAAGTTTCATATTCATTGCTCTATTAGTTTTTGAGATACAGCGCACACAGACAGACACACACACACACACACACAGACACAAATTTTTTTTTTCCAGAAATTGTTGAAATGGCATCTAGGGACCCCAAAACGGATATTTCCGTAAAAAAAATTTTTGAAAAAAAAATCACGATCACAATACTTTCTCGTACTTCGTAACGGAGAAAGTAAAAAAAAATGTGTCTGGGTGTGTCTGTCTGTGCGCGCTGTATCTCAAAAACAAATAGAGCAATTGATATGAAACTTTGAACATACGCCTTATTTGATAATCTGAAGAACTGAAAAGCTTTTGATAAAATTTCGTACACCGGAAGTGGGTGTTTACCTTAACTGTTTTTTTGTTTTTTGCCAATATTTTCTTAAATATGAAAAATATCACAAAAACATTTAAACAAACATTGAAGACAACAAAGAAATGAACATCTTTTGCTTGAAAACATTTTTCATAAAATCATTTTTATTCGAGAAAAAAATTTATTATTTTTATAAAATTTGTAGTATATAATTATAAAATGATAATAGTTACAGTAAATTTATGTTAATAATAATTGTAGAGAATGCTAAAATGAACAACTTATAAAGAATACGTTTTTTTAAATCCTTTTAGTTTTTGAGAAAACAGAGTTTTTGAATTTGAAGTATAATCTTTCATAATTTTGACGTTCTAAACGTCAGTTTCATCCGAGTCTACAAAACGCTCGATGCACATTTAAAATATGATTTCAATTGAAAATAAACCATGAAAGCGGAGAAAGTAACATGATAGCTACATCACCATTTTTCCCTATATTTTTGTTTGAATTTTCCCTGTAATTAGATTCAGAGAACGTATTATTATTATTTTTGACAAAAGTGCCAATAAAATCTGTCTTTTAAACATGGATTACAATTGAAAATTGATTCAAAATTATATAGTAAATGTTGAATAAAACATCATAACAAACGATATTCGTAATGATTCCATTCAGTTATTAAATTGGCTTTAATTTTTAGTTAGCGACTTGTAATAAATTTCCATTGTTGGTGGAAAAGGGCGGGGAAGAAGGGATTAAGTTATTTGTGAATATATAAGATAAGGCTGGCAATTTACACGTTGAAAGGGTGCATTGTATTAGAGAGTAGCGGGAAAGCCGACAACGACGATGTGTGTATCAATTTCTGTGGGGGAGAGGACGAACACGACATGGGGAGAGCGAGCAAGAGAGAACGAAGGAAAACATCCGTCTTGGAGACGAAATTGAAGTTCATATTAGTCATTATTCATTTTATCAGGGAGCAGACAATTTCCCCCGTCTTCGGCACAGGCTAATTCAATTCAATTTCCCGATTTTCCTCTTCCAGACGCGCGATGAGAAGGGAAAAGGATGCGTAGAGACACTTGTGCACCTCTTGCGTGCGTGTGTATTGTTGTATTCATTGCGAATCGATCCATTGATTTCGGGCATTCGCAGCGTGCAATTGACAATCTGTGTGCTTGCTGTTCTCCTCCCCCATCGCCGTCCAATAAGAACGGACTTTTGAAGAGTCATCCACTATACATGTTGAGGGATCCCAAACATTAAGAGATGGTTGGGAAGGGATGTCTGCAAATAACAGGACTCATTCTTCCCGCGCTGCTGCTGCTGCTTCAGTCTCGCACAAGAACTGCTGGCTGTTCACTGTTGCTCACTGCTGAGGACGAACGCAAGAAGTAAAACGCGCGCGCAAACACTTTTTGCCTCCTCGCGATTATTATGTGAAAACGCACTTTCCTCCAACGCTTAAACCGAAAAGTGCGATTAATTGTTTAATACAACAAAAAAAACTAGTTCTTGTTCCTAGTGCAACTGTGAAAAATCAAGATGAATAAATCCCACTTAATCCTAAGCTTCATCCTACTGGTGAGTAGCACATACAGCATGCTCCTTCCGTGCTTTAATTAAAACGCATCAATCCTCGCGGTGTAACAAGTGTACTCCTCCTGAGCTTTGTGTTATTTTAATTGGACTGGCGCGTGATTTAATCCGCCGAGGAGCTTTTGAAATTTATCGCCGACAACAAGTGTTGCATTACTTTTTTTATAAATACAATACCATACGTGTGTTGAATACCAAACAATTTTCCATTACAAATCTTCGATAATCATGTAATTAAAACGACTACATGGCGCGAATGACCTTAGCTGTCGATGCGCTCGAAGTCCAAAATTTATTCATTCAAAACAACTGCAGCGCTACTATTTTAGATTAATTTATTCTAAGGAGAATTGGTGGAAACGGTAATTAAACTTAATTAAAAAGTGAACTTATCTTAAACTTCGTATCTTTTATTTATGTCATTGGTAATAAATATTTTCCTATATTGGATTTATGAGTTGGTGAAACTCCATTATAATAAAACACGATTGTTAGAATTTGCCTTATATTTATAGAGACACTACTATAATTGTTTCACCATACAGTATACTAAAATATTATAACCATTCTTAAATTTCCTGATGAAGCCACTGTGTGAAATTCTAAAATTCGTGTTTTATTATAAAGTTGAAATATGTTCCTTATATAAATAAGATTCGTGTCTTAGATGGTAACTTTATTAATAAACCCTTTGCACTCGTATGTCGCCTTATAGTCGCCACAACACGTTTTACTATTGTGCTCTCAAATGTAAATACGAGTGTAAAGGGTTAAATAAGAAATACGATGCTTTTTTTAAGAGTCTTAAAAAGTTCGCAATAGACGAATTATCTAGTAATTGAATTTTAATTATAGGTTTAGTTTAGTTTTAAAGATTGTTTAGATTGTTTTTTTTTTGAAAAAAGGAGAATTTTGTAAATCAATTTATTATTATTATTATTATTGCAACAGCTAAAGCATCGTATTTCTTATTGGAATTTTATTTATCTACAAGTCAGGGAATTTTTACTGTGGTATGTATATTATTTTACTTTAGTATATGTGATTGGTTTAACTAAAAGAATATTTTTTCGATTATAAGTGCAGTATTAGTGTGTTTTGATATAGGATTAATTTTTTTTTCCTGCTTTCTAAGCAATGTCATTCGTGTCTCGGATATTCCGTGCGACCAAACACGTTAGAGTTAATATCGATTTGAAACGTTCGTCACATGCAAATCGCACGCAAAAACTGCAAGGGTAGATATTGAGGGAGGCAAAGTTTGCAGGAGCATTTGTATAAATATGTATCTGACGCAGCGTCAAAATTGGATATTGCCAAAGGAAATGTTTATTTCTGCAAATGTTTACCTTTCTATGAGTTTTGTTTAAATACAACGCTGATGTTTAATTTTAGAGCAAATATTTATTTAATAATTCCATATCCAGGTTTAAAATTATTATTATTGAGATTACGGTACTCAAAACTGTATTGTTTTGCGGATGAATATTACTATTACTATTACATCTTACTGGCATTTCTATTATATCTGTCATTTTGAGATTTCAAGCTCGCATCAACGTGACCAATGTTTTTTCAAAATGAGATTTTACTATTGTGACCTAATTAGCGGGCCTTTTCGAAGATTTATGAGCTTAGGGTATAGTGTACTATACGTACCTTTTATCCTAGTAATAATTGCACAATAATGCAATAGTAAGACAAATAATTTCATTATTATATTATTTAATTTTGCAACTATAATCTTATATATATAAATCATCTTTATTAAAGAATTCATACATTTAGTATATGATATAAACAAATCTTGCTTAACTATAATAATTAAATGTGTAAAGATTCTTTATTGGCTATCGACCTATAATCTTATTTATTGGCTCTCAGCGTTTACGGCCTGTGGTCCTATAAAATTATCAACATTCACCACGGTGGTGATGTCTAGTGTAATATTTTTTGTAGATATGGCAATTTTGACTTGTCAGTTAATTCTATTTGATTACTCATATTGTTGCAATATCAAGTTTATCTTGTACGCTAAAAATAAATAAGGAGACTAAAAAAAGTGGAAGCTTTAAAAAAAAAACCTTAAAACTTTCAAAATTTTACTTCTCATGTATTGCAAGGTTTGGTTGATACACATGAGAAGTAAACGTTATGTATTTTGTAGTTTTAAGGTTTTTTTTTTAAACAAGAACCAGAATTAACTTCACGACACACAATGCTGACAGATGTTGAATTTTTGACAATTTAAGGGTTACAAACCATGTAGAATCTAATTCATTTTAGTACCAAAATGAAACATACGTACCATACGTTAATAGTACAGTTGTGAGGAAGATGTGGCCATCATGTAACTTTATCTGACTTGGTGGTATCATTTATATTTACGCTTTCATGGTTTATTTTGAATTCAAATCATTTTAAATTCACATAGGTACAGCGTTTTGTAGAATCGGATGAAACTGACATTTAAAACGTCAATTTTATGAAAGATAAAAATGACAAATTATACTTTAAATTCTAATAGTCAGTTTACTTAAAAACCAAAGAGATTTCGAAAAATACTTATTCTTTATAAGTTGTTCATTTTGGCATTCTCTGCAATTATTATTAAAATAAATTTGCTGTAACTATTATTGTTTCATAATTATAAACCAAAAATGACAAAAAAATAATAACTATTTAATAACTATTATTTTTCAAAAACCAGACATTTTACGAAAAATATTTTCAAACAAAAGATGTTAATTTCTTTGTTGTCTTCAAGTTTTGTTCAAGTGCTTTTATAGTATTTTTCATATTTAAAAAAATATCGGAGAAAAACAAAAAACGGTTAAGGTAAACACCCACTTCCGATGTACGAAATTTTACCAAAAGCTTTTCAGTTCTTTGGATTATCAAATAAGGCTTATGTTCAAAGTTTGATGTTAATTGATATAGTAGTTTTTGCGCATTTTAATTTATATCGCTCGTCTGCGACATAACCTAAAATTGTGGCACGTAAGTTCAGTTTAATAGTCAGTTTACTCAGAAACCAAAGAGATTTCGAAAAATCTTATTCTTTATAAGTTGTTCAATTTGGTATTCTTCACAATTATTAATAATGTAAATTTGCTGTAACTATTATCGTTTTATAATTATAAACCAAAAATGAAAAGAAAATTAATAATTTTTTTTCTCCAATAAAAATGATTTTATGAAAAATATTTTCAAACAAAGCATGTTCATTTTTTCGTTGTCTTCAAAATTTCTTTCAATATTTTCGTAAAATTTTCATATTTAAAAAAAAATAAGGTAAACACCCACTTCCGGCGAACAAAATTTTACCAAAAGCTTTTCAGTTCTTCGAATTGTTAAATAAAGCTTATGTATAAAGTTTCATGTTCATTTTTCTATTAGTTTTTGAGATACAGCGCGCACAGACACACAACACACAGCACACACACGCAGACACAATTTTTTACTTTCTCCGTTACGAAGTACGAGAAAGTATACTGATCGTGATTTTTTTTTCAAAAATTTTTTTTACGGAAATATCCGTTTTGGGGTCCCTAGATGCCATTTCAACAATTTCTGGAAATTTTTTTTTTGTGTCTGTGTGTGTGTGTGTGTGTGTGTGTGTGTGTGTGTGTGTCTGTGTGTGTGTGTGTGTCTGTGTGTGTGTGTGTGTGTGTGTGTGTGTGTGTGTGTGTGTGTGTGTGTGTGTGTGTGTGTGTCTGTGCGCGCTGTATCTCAAAAACTAATAGAGCAATTGAAATGAAACTTTGAACATACTTCTTATTTGATAATCCGAAGAACTGAAAAGCTTTTGGTAAAATTTCGTACACCGTAAGTGGGTGTTTACCTTAACTGTTTTTTGTTTTTTGCCAATATTTTCTTAAATATGAAAAATATCACAAAAATATTTAAACAAATATTGAAGACAATAAATAAATGAAATTATTTTGTTTGAACACATTTTTCATAAAATTATTGTTATTCGAGAAAAAAATTTATTATTATTTTTTAATTTTTGGTTTATAATTATGAAACGATAATAGTTACAGCAAATTTATGTTAATAATAATTGTAGAGAATACCAAAATGAACAACTTATAAAGAATAAGTTTTTTTCGAAATCTCTTTGGTTTTTGAGTAAACTGAGTTTTTAAATTTGCAGTATAATTTTTCCATGTTTCATAATTTTGACGTTTTAAACGTCAGTTTCATGCGAGTCTACAAAACGCTCGATGTACATTTAAAATATGATTTAAATAGAAAATAAACCATAAGAGTGTAAATATAAATGATGATACCATCGGAGAAAGTACCATGATGGCCACATCACCATTTTTTTTTCCAGAAATTGTTGAAATGGTATCTAGGGACACCAAAACGGATATTTCCGTAAATTTTTTTTTTTTTTAATCACGATCACAATACTTTCTCGTACTTCGTAACGGAGAAAGTAAAAAAGGACAAAGTTCTCAAATTTGAAACTTCTACAGCAAGTAGTCTTATAATAAATTTATTCAAGAAAAAAAAATAAAGGTGAGTCTTTCTTCCTTTTAATAATTTTGCAGGACTAAAACTGCCGTTTTAAGTTAATTTTCAATCTATAGTTATGATTTTTTTTCTTCACTTTCCTCAGTATTTAGATAATATATGTAAGGACAAACAATTTTCTCTTAATGCCTATAAAATTAACGGAGGTAATATACATTCGTCCAAAAAACAGTTACGAAGCAAACTTAAAATTTCCGCAAAAAAAAAGTGTGAGCCTAATATTTTTCCTTACTATAGTTTTGAACTCACCTAGTATTGGGAAAAATTAGAAAAATCAAAAATGTTGAACGATGAGGTCTGGGTGATTTCTAATTGATCCGTATATTAGAAGAGATGGGTAACTCCTGAGTGAGTCAACTCACTTAGGAGACAAGTAGTGGTAAAAAGCTTCAATATTGTGATATTTTCAAAAATTCTAATCGCTTAAACAAGTGGACTCTTTTTGATCATTCCAACACCATAAAATGTAGATTTAATGGTATAAAAACATTTTTCTGCTTTTTTCATATTTTCCGATTTTTTAATTTCTTTATTTGGTCGTGAAATTTTTTTTAACAGTAATATCCATTTTGGTACAATTTTAAGAAGAATTTCAAAAACTAATACAGGAACTAAAATTGAATTTTAACAATCCGAAGAACAATTTATCAATTTAAAATCAAAATCAAAACGTATTTATTAAAAGAAGCTCCTTATAGCATTAATTATTTTCTTATATTTTTCTTCTGCCTGTTTGCGTCCACTCCTGGACATAGGTATTTCCTAATTGTTTCCATTCATGTCTGTTTTGCACTTTATGGTGCATTTTTTCGGCTTCTATTTTTTTCCTTCTTTTGATTTCTCTGGATCTCCATTGGACGATTTTTGATGTCCAACGTTCGTGTGTTTGTCTTGCAATATATCCTGTCCATTGCCATTTGAGTTTGTTTGAGCAATTTTCTGGATTATATCTTTTACGCCGGTTCTTCTTCGGATTTCTTCGTTTCTAACTTTGTCTTTTAACGTTACCCCAATCAACGGCATTTTTATTGCTTTTTGCATGATTCGTAATTTGTTGGCCTTTGCTTGGGTCAGAGCGATTCTTTCTATAGTGTCAAAAACCCTTCAGATTTATTAGGATGGAGTGATTCTTAAGTATGTGTGCTAGTTTGCCAAAAGCTGTCCAGGATAGTTGTATTCGTCTGGTGATTTCTTTCGCTCGTTTTTCTTTCCCGAGTGATATCACGTGGTCTAGGTACCTAGGTAGTTATATTCCATCACGTTTCCGATGTCAACGTTATTGACAACTATGTCCAGATGTTCAGGACTCATTACTTTCGTTTTGTTGTGTTTCATCTTATGTTCAATGAAGTGATTTAACCTCTTCGCACTTATTATCTCTGTATTTTATTGTTCACAAACTGAAAAGCTTTTGCAAAGTTACGAAAACTGGATTCTTTTTCCAAAGAAATTTATATATGATACATATTACAAAAATCTTTATATCGGGTGTGTATAAATTGGCGGATAATCTACACGTGACGATATTATTCCAGAAATTCTAAGCAGTATATCTTAATTCTAAAATGTTGTACCATGCTTTCTAAGCCTTCACAAGGTCCTCAAAGTTTGAACATCGTCATTAAATATGCGCTTTTATTCGATATGAATTTACAGAAAACCCTGAAATGTCGGTAGTATAACTTGTTTGAAAATTATCTATCAGTGTATGCTATCTTTTGATCTCAAACGTGTATTTTTAACACTTCTTAATTATATTGTTTATACTGGAGGCTTCTACTTCTTTATACATTCTATATAATAAATAAAACACTGTTGCTTTGTTTATATAACTTTTATATATTTATAATGGCACGTTGAAGTTGCCGAAACTATAGTCATGAAAATATTAAATTTTCAAAAGTTATACAAACAAATCAACAGTGTTTTATTTATTACTTCTTAATTAGCTTATTTTCGTGAAAAGTAGAGCCGGCAATGTCACGCTTATGTCACTTTTGACATAACGAATTCATTCAAGCTTGCTCGTTCCATTTTTGTGTCAATTATGCTATCCTCATTACTATCAGTTTGTATTAGTTTCCGCGTGTCAAAATAGACTTCTCTTGATACTATTTACTCATAATCTGTTTTACCTTGTATATACATCTGTAAATAAATCCCGCTCTATCTACTCTGACCCAACCCACATAGTTAATCAAGAGATTATTGAAAAAACAGGACAGCTCGTGAATGCTATGTTGCCAAATGCACATTTCTTTTAAATGGTTCTTAATGGTATACATTTTTGCATAGACATTTTCTATTCAGAATTTTAGGAAGAATATCGCCACGTGTAGATTATCCGCCAGTTTATACACACCCGATATAAATGATGAAGATAACAAATAATTGCACATATTTTATTTATAAATCTATTTCATAAACTCTTTTCAGAATCTTCCGAAGATAATTCCAAATGGATTCCTAGCTACACCCTTCAGATTCACTCAAATTCAGAAACATTAAATCAGTTCGTGCGTTAATTGACGTTAACATTAACAACAAAATGATTACAGTCCTCACAATTTATGTTTCCCCTCATCATAATATAAATAATAATTTATGGTAAACCATTATTTCTAAATGCCAGAAATCTATGTATATAGGAGGTGACTTTTCCCCTTCTGGGGTTGTTCCAAATTGAACTCATCAGGTAATACCATTCTTGATTTTCTACAAAAGTTTAAGTCAAAACCAAACAACCCCAGCTCAGCTGTAGATCTAACTATTGTTACTCCTGACCTTATCAACATTTCATAGAAAGTTCATAATGACTCTCTGGGGTCAGACCACTACCCTATTATTACATCACTCCAAAAATCTCACCCTAACCATGCTAGAACTATTACACCTAGCTCGACTTGGAATACTAAAAATGCTGACTAGGTCTCATATAACCATAACCTCGAGCTTGCTTTCGAAAATATCAATATTGGAGATGAGGTAGAAGTGCTGTACGAAAAACTGTTGCGGAACACTCTCTGTTTCTAAAACACAATCCTTTGTTTCAAAGCATAACCTAGTAAGATGGTGGATAACTGTTAGCTCTAAAGAAAAAAAAAGGTTAGGAAACTAGCCTTTAAAAAATATTTAAAAAATGTAAATTTTAACAATTATATTATAAAACAGAAATCCACAGATACCGCTCCGGGTGTCGATGGTGTTACCTATTCAATGATAAAACACATACCAGACAACGCCAAGAAGGTTCTAGTTGTCATCTTCAACAAAATTCTGAAAGGAGAGTGGATATGCCAATGGAATAATGTACACTTTATACCAGTTTTAAAAAATGGTGATGTGGCCATCATGTTACTTTCTCCGATTTGATGGTATCATGGTTCATATTTACATCTTATGGTTAATTTTCAATTTAGATCATATTTTAAATGTATACTGAAGGAAAAAAAAATGAAACACTTGAAATTCGTGAAATTTCGACCATTGTCAAACCGCCATAACTCGGCGTATTTTCAATCGATTTTGATGAATCTTTGAGGGCGAAAAACTTTAAAGTGTCTTCTTTAAAGTCATGCATGCGAAATTAAGCGTAATCCTTTCCGCCCCCTCTAGCGCCCCTGTGAAAAATAAAAGTTTTTTCTGGAAACCATGTCCAACTTTGCCGATGTCTATGAAGTTGGAAAAATTTTGTCGACTCAATCCACTATAAAGGCATTAAAACTTGATCAATTCCCTATGCAGGACTCAAAGAACGAAGTTCCTACGACGATTTGGCACAAAGTTATGGGTGTTTGTAAAAAAGCGAATTTTGTGGTTTTTTGACTCAAGTCCGAAGTTTTTCGACGAAATTGTTTTCGTTTTCACGAATAAAATTTTCTCTGCATGTTTTTTGAGGTATGCATGAAAATTAATTGTTTGCGCGAAATCATGAATATCGCATTTTGTGCTTTAGAACTCCACTAACAAAAAAACTTTATTTTAGGTCAAAAAAGGCTTACTTTAACGATCTCTGTAGGGTCGGAACTAAATGTGGACCTAACTCACCACCATTCGTTCATTTTTCCATTCGTCCAATAAAAACAAACAAATTACACTGACGGAAAAAAATGAAACACTTGAGATTTGTAAAAAAATAGGTAATATTCAAATGGCCATATCTCGGCTTCTATCCAACCGATTTCGACGATATTTTGAGAAATAAAAAGCAAAATGTGTCGTCTTTGAGAGGGTTTATCCTCCACTCAACGAGAGGGCTCTAGGCCCCTCCAAACAAAAAAATAAAAAGACCACAAAATGCACTTTTTTAAACACCCATAACTTTGTGCCAAATTGCCGTAGGAACTTCGTTTTTGAGTACTGTACAGGTAATTGAGCACATTTCAATGCTCTTTTGGTGGATAGAGTCCACACATTTTATCCAGCTCAGTACACGTTGCCAAAGTTAGACTTTTTTTGCCCAAAAACGTGTTTTTTTGTTCGGGGGTTGAAGGGTTCGAAAAGGGATAATTCCAATCTGAGTTTAGCCCCTTAAAGTAGGGCCAAAATGAGATTTTTCTCCGAAAGAATAATCAAATTTGGTTGAAAAGTCGCCGAGTTATGTGCGAAAAACCTCAAAATGCAATTTTTTCAAACACCCAAAACTTGGTGCTAAATCGTCGTAGGAACTTCGTTCTTCGAGTCCTGCATAGGGAATTGATTAGATTTTAATGCCTTTATGGTGAACCGAGTTGACAAAATTTTCCCAACTCCATAGACATCGTCAAAGTTGGACATGGTTTCCTGAAAAAACATTTTTTTTCACAGGGGTGCTAGAGAGGGGCGGAAGGGGTTACGCTTCAGTTCGTATGCATGACTTTAAAGAAGACACTTCTAAGTTTTTCGCCCTTAATGATTCATCAAAATCGATTAAAAATACTCCGAGTTATGGCGGTTTGAAATTGGTCAGAATTTCACGAATTTCAAGTGTTTCATTTTTTCTCTCCAGTGGAGATTGATCAAATGATTAAATGATCGATTGGCATATTTTACTGGTATATTTATCTATGAAATAATACATGTTAACAGTCAAAAATAGCATATTTAACCAGTCAACACTGGCGTAGTTTAACTGTCAAAACTGACATATTTTACCAGTCAAATATGACATATTTTATAAATTATAAAATTTATATTTATAATTAAAATAAAGTAGTTTAAAAGTAAAAAGTGACATATTTGCATAGTTATAATAGAATATTTTAACTATAAAAAATTGAATATTTTACCAGACAAAAATAGCATATTTAAGCAGTCGAAAATGGCATATTTTACCAGTCAAAACTGGCATAGTTTAACAGTCAAATGTGGCATTTTTTAAGTTTAAAAAGGTATATTTTACCTGTAAAAAATAGCATATTGTAGCAATCGAAACTGGCAACTTTATAAGTTGAAAATAGTACATTTTTAAAGGCAAATATTGTTTATTTTAATAGTAAAAGTGGCCTATTTTGGTAGTCAAAAATGCCATATTTTTAAAGGCAAACATTGTTTATTTTAACAGTAAAAATGGCCTATTTTGGTAGTCAAAAATGCCATATTTTTAAATAGTAAAATCTGGCATTGTTTAACTGTCAAAACTAGCATATTTACCAGTCAAATATAGCATATGTTTACAGTCAAAAATGGCATATTTTACCGGTAAAATATATAGCATATTTTAATACTTAAAATGACATATTATACCAGTCCAAACTGGCATAGTTTAACAGTTAAAACTAGCATATTTTACAAGTCAAATATGGCATATTTTAGAAGTTAAAAAAAATATTTTAAAAGTCAAAAATGACATATTTGCATAGTTATATTGGCACATTTTAACTATTAAAAATAGCATATTTTAAAAGAAGAAAATGGCATATTTTACCAGTTAAAAATACCATATTTTGCCAATTAAAAATAGTACATTTGGCCAGTCGAAACTGGGATTGTTTAATAGTAAATGTGGCATATTTTACACGCCAAAAGTGGCAGATGTTAAAAGTTAAAAAGAGATATTTATCCTTCTAAAAAATTGCATATTCGTCAATATTGGCATGTTTTACCTGTTTAAAATGGCACACTTTAACTGTAAAAAATGGCATATTTTACATGTTCAAAAGCCATATTTTACTAGTCTAAAATGTTATAGTGCTCAAATCAAAAATTGGATATTTCAACATTTAAAGAAGTAATGTTGAAGTAGTCACAACGAGAAAAAATCAAGTTTGATGTACATGAATGGAACATTTATTCACAAGCAGACAATATACGCATAAATATATTATTCTTTTTTAAAAAGTAAAAGATTGTTCGATTAATCAAATAACGAAATAATAGATAAATCGATTTATTTAATTATCAAATGATCGATTAATGAAATTTTATTTATTTTTATTTAAAAATAAACAAACAAAATAAACAGCAATACATGCATGGTTGGTAGAACATAGAAATGAAAGTAGAAATACTTAATAGTAATTATAAATAACTAATATAACATAAAATAATTACGCAAATTACAAGAATTACAACAAATATACAAAAGAAAAATTAATAGTGCATCGATGAAATGATCAGATTAATTGATTTATTAAATAATTAAATGATCGATTAATCGATTATTCAAATTATCGATTAATTGATTATTACTTTCTCCGTTACGAAGTACCATTTCAACAATTTCTGGAAAATGTTTTGTTGTGTCTGTGTGCGCTGTATTTCAAAAACTAATAAAGCAATTGATATGAAACTTTGAACATAAGTCTTATTTGATAATCCGAAGAACTGAAAAGCTTTTCGTAAAATTTCGTGCACCGGAAGTGGGTGTTTACCTTAACTGTTTTTGTTTTTTGCCAATATTTTCTTAAATATGAAAAATATCACAAAAACATTTAAACAAACATTGAAGACAACAAAAAAATGAACATGTTTTGCTAGAAAATATTTTTCATAAAATCATTGCTATTCGAGAAAAAAAATTATTAATTTTTTTTCAATTTTTGGTTTATAATTTTGAAACGATAAGAGTTACAGCAAATTTGTATGAATAATAATTGTAGAGAATACCAAAATGAACAACTTCTAAAGAATATTTTTTTTCCGAAATCTCGTTAGTTTTTGAGTAAACCGAGTTTTTGAATTTGAAGTATAATTTTTCCGTTTCATAATTTTGACGTTTTAAACGTCAGTTTCATCCGAGTTTACACAACGCTCGATATACATTTAAAATATGATTTCAATAAACCATGAAAACGTAAATGTAAATGGCTATGATACCATCAAGTCGGAGAAAGTAATATGATGTAATAATTAAACAACTCGAGTATTTATCGATTAATCGATTATTTTGCACAGCATTAACAGTAACATCAATTATATAGAGGCAAATTGTACAAATAAACATCCAAAGAATAAGCCTTTTCGACTCAGTTTTTGGAAAAAATCGACAAACATGCAAAATATTGTAAAAATTCTTTTTGTACCATTAAATCGGAGAAAGTTGTTAGATCGCATATCACCATTTTTTGCTCAAACTAGTGGGATTTGGACCAATTTTTCTTTAACTTGTAAGAATTGAATACAACTATTAATTCGCTAATAAAAATCATTTCTAAATGTTTAAAATCTGATTTGTTATCTTTTTCAAATATTGATTATTAAAATAATAAATGCAAATAAAAAGCATTACAACAAATGGTACGAGGTCAACGTGAGAACTTGAATCAATTTTCACTGATTCGATTCCCATCCGGAAGGAACAATTGTCGGTCATTAGTCCAATGACTAACCATTGGGCATCATACAAGTATACATTAGTAATGCACGTCACGTAAACATTCCGCGAAATTTTATCGTTATTCAGAAACTTATTTTCTCAGTCTACGTTTCGAAAACCGAGAAATTTAGTTCTATTTATGCTTAAATGTTCTTAAAATTAAAATTAAAATTTGAAACCGTTATTTATTGCAGATATGTTAAATTCATGCAATAACGGATAGGTTGAATATTCTTATACTCAGGTTATATTTCTTCTTTTTTTAGTATAATTTATTGGTCGATTAAATTGTATATTTCTATAGGAATAAAGATTATTATTAAACGTTTTACCGCCATCTAGTCTCTAGCGCCAAGAACCAAATATTTAATCAATTAATTATTTACAAATGCAATTAGTCGTATATAATTGGATCAAAAGTGTGAACATGCTTCCGACAAGTATCGAACCTGCAACCGGTTATGCATATGCAAATAATTAATAATAACCGGAAAATCGGTCGTTTTTAATGATTTTTTTTTTATAATTTATATATAATTAGAATCAGCAGGAAAGGTGTCAGGGCTAGAATTTGTTTCTTTTTTGCAGTGTGTATTTATTACATAATTTAATTAAATTTCTTAACACACACAATATTTTTATTTAATAAATATTTGTAATTTTCTTGTAAGATAAGGGACGTTATTGATTTCCTTTTTTTACTGATTAAGAAAAAAAAACAACTTTTGCAAATATATACTTTAAAATCGCTCAGATATATTATTTCTGTTTTATAAAGGTAATTTTGGAGACCATATAATGAAGTAAATAATTGATTATTGTAATTCCATATCTCGAACACTTCTGAGAAAGGCGTATGATTCCATCGTGCACCCACTTGTTATGTCTGAAGGATTTCCAAAAACATCATTATCCCGTCCGGACGATTCTAATAATTGATTGTTCTCGAAGCGTCAAAGCTAAACAACTCCCACGTATTATGTTTCTTCTTGTTGTTTACCTCCACCTTCTGTGAAACGTGAACACGTTCTCGGACAGGTTCGCGACATTAGGAATTAATTGCGCCCTCGGTGATTCATCTCGCGAACGAAATTACTTTGCACGGTGCTAAATGTGCAAAAGCACTTTTATTGTCTAGAATTAACGACACTTAGCGAATAAATTTGTTCTCGAATGGTATGCATTTACATCATTATACAGAATTTTATAATGGCTAAATGACAGAGATTTAGTAAGTTATTTTCGGATCTGGACTGGTTTTTGATGATTGAAATTGTTGCTTTATATGTAGCGTACGACCTTGGCGAGGTTGTAAAAATATCGTGGCCTTGTGAATGTCGAATGATGAGACAATATTTCAGCGGGATAATGTTATTAGTAAAAATTAATTGATCGTTTCGTGATGCGATACGGATAGATCTTGTTTGGTTATTCAGTTTCGTGATTGTGTTTCGGCTTATTGCAGCCATTTTCAAAGGAGTTTACAATGAACACTAGTACTTACTTCAGTTTTTCAATTAATTCATTAGAAACTTCCCTGCATCGTCTGTTTACCTTCTCCAACTTCTAAAGGCGGCCTAAAGACCCCCGCGAAGGACCAAGCTTCTGCGGCAACTGTCGTGTAATACCTCAATGATAGTACACCTGGTACACCTGGTACACCTGGCCCTGATTTAACTCTGGAAACGCATGAATTACAGCCATAGTCGTAGAAGAGAGAGAACGAGTAAATAAAGCACTTAAGTGTACAAAATATAGCGAAATTTAATGCGTGACCGACCTCTTTTTAGGATTTTTAAGATAGACAAGGTGGCACTTATATAGTGATAGAACCGTCTTAAGAAAATCTTTTTGTATTTTTTAATTTGTAATTTAATGTATTTGGAATAAATAATCTGATGTTATTGTAAGTTATCATTAGGTTAGAGAAATTAGATGTTGGTTGGTAGTCAAATCAATAACATATTTATAAGAAAACAGGGTCTGGTGTAGATGTAATAATTTGCACCCCAGACAGCTATAAATATGATGTTATGACCAGCAGAGAGAAAATCATCCTCAATTATCCGAGCCCGACTTGTAAAATCGCTTTAGGAACCCTTCCTTTAAATTCAATTAGTCTTAATTGAGTTCAGTTAGGTCATAGGTGCCGAGTATATCATTTGGGTGGAGTAATAATTCAAAGGTTACACAAATTGCACTCATTGTATTTACAAACAAACGATATAAATGCGCACGTCTATTCCATTCAAATGATCTTAGATTCTTCTAGGCTTGTTATTTTGATACAAATTATAATACACATAAATAAAGAGTATCTCTGAAGATATATCTTCATATGTCTATATATACGTCTTAAAATACCGCAAATTACGCCATTTACGGTATTGTTTAGGCAATAGTTCATTTATTTTTATTATATGTTTCAAAATATAATGCCTAAAAGATGCTTAATGAAAGAGTAGTTTGAAGAAGTTTATGCACTGTGCACACTTACTTATACTTAATAATAATGCTTAAGCCCAAAATTATATTTTTTAAATTCACCCCCACTTTTGATAAAAAAAACAATAAAATAATCTTTTTTTTTCAAATACACACTAATTTTTTTAAGGCAGAAACGCCGAAGTTGCCGAATTTATTGCCTAATTGTTGTACTAATTTCAAGTGGCATAACCACCTACAGATATACGAATGCCAACGGCGGCAAATATAACAATAATAATGTAAACATCAAATATTGGGATTAGTACAACAATTAGGCAATAGATTCCGCCACTTCGACGTTTCTAACTTTAACGGTGTTTGGAATATTTATATTCCAATAGTAATTTCCGCTTCTTCATCAGCTTCTAATTGCGCTGATGGCACCTGAAAGGTCGAGTCCGGTCTCTAGGGCAAACAATGCTCAGGAAATAATACTGTGATTTTTTATATCTTGTTTTTTTTTTTTATATATTGTGATGTTCCTGATTTGACTTAAATAAAAAAAATGTCTATTATTCAATAAGTGTACTTTTATAAAAAAAATAGTAGATGATTATATATCAAGGGAGAGAATTGCGTGATTTTTCATAAGGTGAGGGCCATACTATTTTTTTTCACAAACGGGATATTTTAAGAGTAAAACGTTTGTTTTTAAAACCTAACCTAGAAGTTGTGAAAGTTAAAATAAATAATTGAACCTTCCTTGGTCGTGAATAGTTATTTATGCAACAAGTGAGTAAAGTAATACTTTTTTCACGAGTAGGAAAGATTGCCACACGAGCCGAAGGCGAGTGCGGCAATTCCTACAAGTGAAAAAAAGTTGCTTTACTCTCGAGTTTCATACATTTTTTTTTCTACGTCCGTAACTTTAAACAAATTCGATAAAACCTTAATCAATTTTTATAAGTAATAATACTTTTTTTAAATAAAAAAAATAATAATCATCAAGTTTTCTTAATCGGAAACGAATGTTTGACATTTATCGGCGGAACTCGCGGCGTGTTGCGAAGCGTTCATGACAGACTTTGCGCAAACAATTTTATAGTAGCGTTAAAAAATGAACCGCTACGACACTTTTTTTCACGCAAAAGAGTGAAAAAATGAACCATAATGGCACTTTTTTTCACGCTATTTGTAGGGTTTAGGAATCACATATTTTATGAACCCAAATTAATGAAAAAAACTGTACATTTTATAACGGACGTAGAAAAATGTTATTTCTCTCACGACTTCGACAGCTGAGAAATAGACTGTCCCGTTTGTGAAAAAATTAATGTCTAACATAATAGGGCAGAGTGTTTTACAGTAAAATATTTTTTTCTTTCAATTTTTAGAAAGTTCAGATTACGATACAACAAGCAAAATACAGTTAACTATAAGGATTTACGAGAAAGATCTTTTTGTGTTTATTTTTTTTTGTTTCACTGTGGAACATAAGTGGGGTACACTAAAACAACATAAAAAAGGTAATTAAACATAAAACTAAAACATTTAACTATCCAACTTCAACGCAAGTCAATATTGTGAAAACCAACGGAGAAAACAGTGTGACCTTTTGTCCCTCTTCTCTTTCGAGGGTAAGAAAATTTTCACATACTTTTCTGGATCCAATGAAACGTCACTTATAATCGGTAAAACAAATTTACCGATCATCTTTGAATGCTTTCTATAAAAAAAATCTATATCATCTATTATATTCTTGTATTTATCCTTCAAAACTTTTCTATTTCCTCTAGTCTCTCCTTGATTTTAAACTGTACCAGTACAAAATCTCCTATTATAGGAGAACTTTCAAGATCCACGAAACAATTTGGATCAATTCGTCATCTGATGATTCTAAAACTTTTCTTTACTGATCTACTCGCAGCTTTGTTTCAACTTGTTTCTATTTGTTCTATAATAGTTTTTTTCTTCAAGCGTAATGAAATCAGCACTTTATGGAAGTGAAAGCTCCATGTTGAAGTAGGTCATAATTCTACTAGTAAAAAAAAAGAAATAAATTGATTGATTTAGAACCAAATTTTAACGTTAATGCCATCAGCGATTTTTCTTAATTTAACTGATACATTAACGCTATTTCTGCCAAAGCTTTTGGTTAAATTTCGTACACCGGAAGTGGGCGTTTACCCTAACTGTTTTTTGTTTTTTACCAATATTTTCTTAAGTATGAAAAATATCACAAAAACATTTAAACAAACTTTGAAGACAACAAAGAAATGAACATCTTTTGCTTGAAAACATTTTTCATAAAATCATTTTTATTCGAGAAAATAATTTATTATTATTTTTTTAATTTTTGGTTTATAATTATAAAACAATAATAGTTACAGCAAATTTATGTTAACAATAATTGTAGAGAATGCTAAAATGAACAACTTATAAAGAATTTTTTCTAAATCCCTTCAGTTTTTGAGTAAACTGAGTTTTTTAATTTGAAGTATAATTTTTCCATCTTTCATAATTTTGACCTTTTAAACGTCAGTTTCATCCTAGTTTACACAACGCTCGATGTACATTTAAAATATGATTTCAATTGAAAATAAACCATGAAAACGTAAATATAAATGGCTATGATACCATCAAGTCGGAGAAAGTAACATGATGGCCATATCACTATTTTTTAAATGTAGTGTATGTCACCTTGTATCTCAGTTTTGACTTCTTAGGAATTCATATTTTAAGTGTCATTTAAAAAAAAATTCTAATTAATTAATCAACCAATCGATCGGGGAAAAATAGTATAAGCATCTCGGGCGTTAGTGCTATTGGTCTCGGGTAAATATGGGGACGTCCTAATGAAATCGAAGTTTATATTGTTGCATTAGTAAGTTTTGGTAATTCCCACGGAGTCCTTTGATATTTTTGTGACATTAGTAACGACAACGTAACACGGCGCGAAATTTAAAAATTATTAAATTATATCAGGTCGGTAATGTAGACAACCTGTCAACTGTCATTCCGTGGAACGCATAAGCGCCATACTTACGTTGACACAACCTCACAAAATGCAACAATTTATGCCATGTATGTATTATTAAGAAAAAATAACATGTATCACTCGGCATTGAAGTGGTCTTTTCATGTTTCGCTCAGATTGCAGGCCTCAACGCTTCACGTTTCGGCCCGAAAAACACTGAGCTCAACATGAAAAGTACCACTTCAATACCTAGTAATATAATCTACTATTTCGGGGCTATCAGTGACTATCACAGCCCTTCCTTTTATTTCCTCTTACTTTGTCCCGATTTTGGAAATCCTCTGAATTCTGCGAAAGAAACACTTTTTGAACTCCTTCGCGAGATTCTGCTCGAGTTTGTCACTTTCTTTATCTTCATTTTCTTTAGTTTTTGTTGACGAGGGATGCTACCAGGCTTTTATATATCTTTAGGTCAATCAGTATAAGTAGAACCAAGGAAATTATTTTCAGCAAAAACATATCTGCCTAACGTGAAGATAACAGTTCACCTAAACCCAGATTTTATATTGCTTGATGTCTTCGAGCAGCCATGAGCAACTCCAACTTGATAGATTGTCTGTCCTGGGTAATGGAGCATCTAATTATCCACTGCTGAATTGTAGTGTGCTTTGAATGAAGTAAAAACGCTAACATATAAAGGTTCGACCTTGACTACAATGCGGAGACAGAGTTATAGTTATTTACGTATTAAGGGCTGTTAAAAAGGTCATAACGAGCAAGGGAGCTGTTTGAGGCCAGGAAGGCCTTAATACTCCCGAGGTCGTTGTGGCACTTAGCAGCACGTGATACGTGCATCGGTTTTCGTTGTGCTAATAATTTTAATTCATATTAATAAATAAAAAAAACCTTCATTTGGCATAACCTCGTATAACAACTAAAAAAAAAAACTCAAAACTTATAAACTTAACCTCCACATTTCTATATATACATGTACACACATATCCCTTACCTACCCGCCCCACATCTCTTCTCACAGTCCTCTCGATCTCCAGTTAGCTACACTTCTCTGTCCTCAATCTCACCAATAACTTACACACCTCTATCCCGCTGCCGCTTTCACACAGACACACATTCCTACTTCTTTCTTTCACTCTCATCCTTATCACCTCCCTCACTTCTTCACATCCATTCATCCAGTGCTCCCATTCATCCCTTTCTTCCCCGCAAAACCCACACCTCGTGTATTTCTCTCCCATCCACACCTTCATTCCCTTTTCCTCGTTCCCGCACCTGAACCTCGCCAAAAAACGCACTTCGTCAGGCTTCAAAATTTAAAATACCGAGGCGGGCCTGCGAACACCTGCAGACCTTGGAACCTTGGAACCTATTGAGTATTCGCAGCGATAAAATTAGAAAATTATAGGTGACATTATCACGTTGACAAAATCCTTGCTCGAGCCTGAAAAGTAGACTCGAAATTGATTCCTGCTAAATCTAAAAGCTGGTACGAAAAGGAGTTAGAAACTATTTCAACGATGAGAAAATGAAAACAATGTAGAAACCATCTGTGAGGATATAATTATGGCATATATTGATGAATTGGTATGACGCTGCCTTATTATTATCTGATAGCAGCTAATTTTGTTGTAGTTTTTTGTTGCAGAGTGAAAAGTTGCTTCCAATTCTTTATATACAAAGATTCCTTTTTGTTTCTTGTTACAATTTTGTTGTAAAATTTTGTAAAAATATGGTCTGCTAAAATTTGCTTGCTTTTATAATCTTCCGTATAGCGAGCCGTTATGAAAGCGGGCTGATAAAGCTATAACAGCCGTGTTTACGTTACCAGGGTTATGCTCAACAGTTATCAATTTGTGATTGTAATTTATGCCATAACAACTTAGTATGACGAAAATATGGTAACACCATTTTCTTTGGCTTCTTCGATCGTCAGAAGAGAAATGTGGTTATCATGGTTGTCCATTATTAGTAGCGTCAGAATTTCTTTACTTGACAAAATGCTCGATAACTAGTAGCAAGGCCTGATGTACCATGTGGCGTTTCATTATTCATATGAATTTTGAAATTTTTTAAAAGAAAAATCATAAAATAATAAATTTAAAATTTTGGCTCAAATGTAAAATTAAAACATAATGTGTGATATATCATCGTAAACAGAAAAAAATCTTGCATTAGAAAATGTAGAAATCCAATATGGCGGCTATAAGAAAAACAAATGTTGTCTATTGTTTCTCCGCGATCTTGAAAGGTACAATAAATCTAATAACATATTTAGATCCTCCATTAAAAAGGGCTCTAATAATGTCTGAATGTAAAATGCGCAATAGTAATAGTTTCCGAATAAAAAAGTAAAAATGAAAATTGAATTTTTTTTTTTTGGGGTCGCGGTGGCCTAGTGGGTAGCGCTCCTGCTTCTGGGCCTCGTGGTCGTGGGTTCGAATCCCATCCGGACGGTCACTTTTTCTGAATGAAAAATGGCCGTACGGGTCCATGGTTGTCTAGTGGTTGTCCTTTCATATCAATATATGAATTTATTACAAAAAAATCGGTTGTGGCAGAATAGCCAAGTAGCTTACGCCAATTTCCCTAATATCATTCACTCTCCTTAACCCGAAATCCATCAAAAAAAACAAAATGAATTTTTTTAATTTTTCGCTATTTTTTGAAAACTCCAATTTCTCAACAGATTATTAATCAACGTTGTAATACACAACTTTGCCCTAATTTAAACAACGTCGTATCTCTTAAGATAACTGAAATCTCCATGGTGCAGCTCGAAAAACGGGCATATATTGCTATAATTATTGTGTATTTGTGAGTTATGTGAAGTTGCGTAATTAAATAATTAAACACAGTTAAATTCCTTACTTCACTCGTTTATTTATGACACTAAATGTACATTTCGAACACGATGTGTTCATTTTCAATAGTTAACTGATATAGCTATGCTTACTGTGTGTGTATTTAGTCACGTTCGAATGGCTTTCTCGGACTAAGTCGGTTGCTAGGAAACTCACAAAATAACAAGCCTGTTCTGAATCATGACAGTCCTAGTACCGTTATGGACTAGTTAAAAGAGCAGGGATTTTTAATTATAAAAGTTGTTTTCAACTATTTTTTTTTACTATTTTTTTTCTCGACCTGTTAGAGAGCACTTACCGAACTTGTGTCGTAATATACTATTGTAAATATCTTTACAGGTTTCTACAGGTTTGATTACCATTGCTCCTTTGGGTCGATTTTTACTATTTCGCGAGGCTGGTTCTTGTACTATAAATGGCCATAATCCAATTTTTCCATTAAAGTACTGGTTACGATAACGGTCGTACCGCAGTCGGGCAACGGCTGCCAAAAACATCACTGATCATGTTTGATTTACTTTGAACTTGACGACATGGTTCAACTTCATCAGGCAGAAGATAGATGTTCTGCTTCACTTTAGTGATATAAAACCACTTTTCATCAATGTGGATGTAATTCATTAAATCCTCAAACTGGCCATTTTCTTTCACAAACAACAGACAATAATCCAGACGTGCTACCTTGTTATCATCCTTTAAAAGCGGTTTCAAGGAATTGGAATGCCACTTAATTTAACCATTTTTTAGCAACCTCCATAGCGGAATTTCAACTGCAACTGATAACGACTGCAATGTCCCTCTTCTTTTGTGATTAACTAATCGAATGTTGACATTTTTTTCTGTTCTGACAATTTTTTTCCGATCCTTTCTTTTTAGAATCAACATTCAAAGGCGTATTCTCATCCAATCCACAAACAGAATCATTACCTTGTTTCCATATTCTTTTTATAGTGGCTCTTGATGTTCCGAATTTTTCAATTGCCAAAATCACCGCTCCCTTTTTCAACCGTCCATTTTTCTGATGTAAAAACTGAATAATAGTTGTTCGTTTTTGGTTGATTAAATTTGGTCTTCTCATCGTTTGAAACTTCCGGCGTTAGAAGACTTTCGCTTAAAAAATCGTATGTTAATTGTTGCTTTTGAAAAATTAAACTGTCAAATATTTTGACGTCCATGGCACATGTGATTAAGAATTTGGTGTATATTAAGAATATCAAAATAGAAATTAAAAATTAAACTAAGTGTCAATAAGTTTTAAAGAAAACTCAAATGGCTCACTTATTATGTAACAGAGGTAGTATCATTTTCTTTTCATCCAATATGTATCAATGTGGAACATGTTTTATTGTGGAACACTTTCCCCTAAAGAAAAAGAGAAAACAATCTATATAATAATGTTATTTTCTTGACTACTGAATGAGAATATCCTCTTAAATGATCAAAATTTTCTTGTTTTTACAATTACAATAATGATCACTAATTTTCAACACTAAAAACTCTCTATTTAACCATTTTCTAAAAAAAAACAATAAACTTCTGAATATATTTAAATATATTGATATTTTCGCTTCTGAATTATTAAAATTGATTTGTCCGTTTTCGTAAAATTCGAAACGATTCCAACCATTAAAAAAAATATCTGGTGCTTGTCTGTGGACGCTCTTTCTCAAAAACCAAAAGAGATTTACAAAATCAACTTTAACCCGCCATTGGTGACGCAAATTTAATGGTGACGCCGGTCTCACGCACCGAGATTTTCAACTGAAGATTTTTCGAAACGTGTTACTAATAGTTCATGTTTTTTTTAAATTTATGCTCTTTGACAATAAAACAAAGATATTTAATCAATTTGAGCTTTGAATGCGACAGCTATTCGAAATTGCAACAAAAAACAATAACGGATCACAGATCAGTAGGTCACCATTGGCGGGTTAAAGGTAAGCTTTACCTGACAATCTGAAGAACTGAAAAGATTTTGGTATGATTTTTAAAAGCGGAAGTGAGTGGTTGCTCTAATCAGTTTTGTTTTTACAAATCTTTTACTCTCTCCGAACAAAATACGGCGGTGATGGTGAAAAATGTTCAATAATTCTCATTCTCATTCATTCCATGGGCATTTTAAATTTCATTTTGAATCTGACAAAAGTTAATCTATATTTAAATTTCTTTCGTGTATTTATTTACACAACGTAAATTAAAGTTACAGGATGTATACAGTGCGAGTCTCTAACTTGGAATAAATTCAGTAAATCAAACAAAGTTTATTTTTCGGAAATATGCTCGGACACGTCGATTAGTATTTTAAATTGCGCTCTTTTTGTTGTAATAAAATTTTATACAGCGTGTCCCAAATTTGAGATATGACGTCATCGACAATTTTTATTAATAGCAACCCTAATTTTTTTATCACTATTTTTAAAGAGTATATCAAGTTACACATGTGTGCCAAATTTCAAATTTTTTTTTCCTGTCATTTAGAAGATATTTAACAAACAGTATCAAATTTGAAAAATGAATTCAACTTAATAGTCTTTCTTCAATAAATGCTCAAAATGTTGTCCATTTTCTAACTGACAATACCCTAAACGGAACTGAAACTCGTTTTGAACATTTCTAATTACTTCGGGGGAAATTAGTCTACACTCCTGTCTTATTCGTTCTTTCAACTCCTCAAGATTTGGCGGTTTGGTCTTAAAAACTTTGCTTTTCAAGTACCCCCATAAGAAAAAGTCCATAGGTGTTAAATCCGGAGACCTGGGTGGCCATTCAACTGGTCCTCTTCTGCCAATCCATCTTCGTGGAAATACATTATCCAGGTACTCACGGACACGCCTTGCAAAATGAGGAGGCGCACCGTCCTTGTTTCTATTCGGGACGTCAGCTTCTACAGGGCAAGGAAACAAAATAGCCAAACTCGGAATTAGCTCTTCCTCCAAGAATTGTAAATATCCCGCTCCATTGAGATTATTTGGAAAGAAAATTGGTCCTAAAATTCGATCACCAACAATCCCTGCCCAAACATTAACTTTTTCTGGATATTGAGTGTGGCCTTCCCTCATCCAGTGTGGGTTCTTGTCTGCCCAATAACGGCAATTTTGACGATTTACCTCACCATTTAACATAAACGTTGATTAATCGGAAAACAATATATTTTCTATTTTTAGAACATTTCTATCTAGTAGATCCATCATTTTTTCGCAAAACTGAAGTCTTCTATCCGGATCATCTTCGATGAGTTCCTGGAGGATTGTCATTTTATAAGGATGAAATGTTTGCTCTCTAAGGATTCTTGACACTGAAGACTGGCTAATTTTGAGTTCCCTAGCCATCTGCCTAGAGGAGACATGATGATTTTCCTGAACAGAGAGAAGTACATCAATTTTGACCTCTTCACTCAGCGGATTCTGACGATGATTATTCGTTTTTCTTAAATGCCCATTTTCCCGAAACTGATTTTCAATCTTGCTTACGGTACTTTGAGATATGGCTGGTAAGTCAGGATACTTCTCTCTAAATAAATAAATAACTTCATTTTGTGTTCTTGTCCTATCTCCATAGCCAATCATCATTAAAATTTCGATTTTGTGGGTTTCAGTCAAGTACGGCATGTTAGTATAATTTTTCGACCAACGGTGAACAACAGTCAACACAACAATGGAACGACTAATACTCTCCTCACTCGAATATGCGTGGAATGCGATGCTACACTTCTTACTTGTTTTTATAACTAAACGTCAAAATGATAAACGTCAGTTTGAAAAAAAAATGACAAACCAGCACGTTTTGGCATTCCACTTTTAAAATGCATAAAAACTCGATTAAGGTGACTTGATTTCTTCATTCTACAAATTTGATAATGTTTGTTAAATATCTTCTAAATGACAGGAAATAAAAATTTAAAATTTGGCACACATGTGTAACTTGATATACTCTTTAAAAATAGTGATAAAAAAATTAGGGTTGCTATTAAAAAAAATAGTCGATGACGTCATATCTCAAATTTGGGACACGCTGTATAAAATTTTATTACAACAAAAAGAGCGCAATTTAAAATACTAATCGACGTGTCCGAGCATATTTCCGAAAAATAAACTTTGTTTGATTTACTGAATTTATTCCAAGTTAGAGACTCGCACTGTATAAATCATTGAGATTATGTAACCATTTAAAATGTTGTTATGCCGCTCTAGTGAAATTAGTTCGGTGTGTAAATAAAGTTGGCTATCATTTAAGCACCTTTATCAAAGTTATGCTTATATGATTTCATTAATTTTATACAGAATTATTTATTGAATTTAAAAAGACAAATAAAAATATATAACATTTTTTTAAATTAATTTCAAACTGATAGGTTTATCACAGAAAAATATGAAAGACAAGTAAAACGTATTCATAATAAGTGCAGAAAATGTTCACCATTTCGCCAATAAACATATTTGCATGCGCCTTTTATTGTTAAAAATTTTCACTAACATTTCAGGCGTTATCGTTTGGGATGCGTTTAAAATTGTTGCCCTCAATTATTCTAATGTACGCAGCCTTTGTCGAAATGCTATGTCTTTCAGATAACCAAAGATAGTGTAGTCCAGCAGGCTTAGATCTGGAGGGCGGCCATAACCATTTACTAAAATTTTCGAAGATGGTCTAATGTTGCTCTCTCTCCGTCCGTTGTGGTGTAAATATTCATGCTGCGATTCTTCATCATTTAATTGGTTTATAAAAGGATCGATCAGTTGTTGCTAATACCTCTCACTATTTATTGTATCGTTAAAGAATACAAGACCAAATATTCTTCAGCGAGACATAGCCATCCAAACTCCAGCCTACGGATGTCGCTGTGCTTCAATAAAAATATGAGGATTTTCCGTGGGCCAAGACCTATAGTTTGGAGAATTAACATATCCCGAAGGATGAAACCAAGCCTCGTTACTGAAAAATGTTTAATCGAATATGCGGCCATCATCTAAATTGTCCAAGAACCATTGACAATAATTGATGCGGCTTTGTGGATCAACTGGCAATAACCGTTGCACAACCGAGATTTTATAGGGGTTAAACGATCTTCTGAGCATGGCTTGAAGGCATCTTGAAAAGTCAATTTTATAATCGATTTTTGTGGGTTTACTTCTAGGCGCACATATCCAGTGATACAGATGGTCTGCCCGACATTTTACCATTTTGCACACTACCAGTTTTCCTGAATCGCTGGACTATTCATAGGATACGTTTTGGCAACACCAAATACTCATATTGATGATCCGAAAACTCTCGGACACACTCTGAAATGGAATAGAGCCATTACCCATTGCGAAAGTGAGATTCAATAATAAAGGAATACCTTTAATGAGAATACACCTTCATAACCTAGCACTGTTTGTTTGACTGTTGAAATTATTATTAGCGAACAATTTTAAAAAGGCGGAAAAAGTGAATTACATAATTTCAAAGATTTATTGTAACGTGAGATAGAAAACAGAATGCATGACTTTTCATAGTTCCTAAAAAACTTCAAAATTTGTCAGTGTTTATTTTCTAATTTAGGAACTAAGAAAATGTGGCTTTTTGTTCATAACCAGCTTCGATTATTTTTTTTCGATCTCATTGTATTTCAAACAAACTAATAAAACAACTTTTTTCAATACATTACACTAATATTATTAATAAATACAATTTTCCGCATTCACACTAATATGCAGCACCTGTATGGGTAATAAATTACATTGTTTCTTCACTTCATCATCACAAGAATACACCATAAAAAATCTATTTTATTTCACACGTAAGTTAATGAACTTCTTCCTTATAATGCGAGCTTAGCACATTTAAAATTGTTGCACGATTGTGTTTCTTGGTTCCTCTAAATACAGTTACTCAAATTTTCACATAACCTCCGAAAGAAACGATACAAAATATTCGTCCCACGATTGCAGTTTGCACTCGATTATGGATAAAGAGGTCATATTCGAAAAAAAAAATTGTAATTTTGGGATACATACTTATCTATTTGAGTGGGCAGTTATGCGATTTAAAACCAATAAAAATGAATTTTAATGTGCGATCGTCTCTCCCGCCCACACACCAACATACCATTTGTTGTAGCATAAATTGCGTTATAAAATAATTTTATATGATAATTGGACACTTATGTTATAATAGATACGTGGCATGATATGGCGTGATTTATTTTCCACGGACATTAACGAGCCCATTCGAAATATTTAGCTTCGCATAAATCAACACATCGGGCTTTGAATAGTTAATGGTTGCTGATTAGTCTGGTAATTAAATTTATATTGTTGATTATTATGACTATTTATTGGGTTTTTGTACTCGATTTGCCCGCATGGGGCAGCGTGTGCGAATGCGTTATTAAAATGTCTCACACCGTAGGCGTCGACTATGCGGATACTCCGGGGATGAAGACCTAGGGTGGGTTTTATTTCCAAAGTCTTCCCCCAAGCTCGGTTCCTTTTTATAAGCCAACATGCTACTTTCTCCGATTTGATGGTATAATAGTTTATTTTCAATTTAAATGATACTTTAATGTACAATTGTGGTCAACAAAAAACAGGACACCTTTTTTGTATAGTGTTTTGATGAAAAAATTGTTTTATAATTGATGTGATGTTAATAATAAGGAATACTTCTTTGTTTTATTTTGTATATATTTTTGACGCATCCAATACTATAAATGTATATAGTGTACTCTGTAAAATCTATGGAATAAAGAGATTATTATTATTATCTCTATTTGAAATGTTTAGTTTATCCCAATCTAGAGATAGGCAAAACTGCTACTTTTGAATCATGTTGCTACCTGTGATTGCTACTTTATAATATCAGTGATTTTAAACTGTGACTGTGATCACGGTCAGTAAATGTCGATAACACCTTCTGAAATTGTTAATGGTTTCTCAAAAATCTTTTTGATATAATTCTGCTAATATTTGTCCACCTGTTGTTCCTTTTGATATTATACCTGTAACTGAAGGTAATATTTTGGCTATATTATCTGCTATACTAAATACGACTCTCCTTGATTCAGGTTAAATTCGAGTAGTATTTGGAGATTTTTGCAGAAAAACAGAATGTTTGTTCAGTGAATTTGAAAAGTTGGAAAGTTTTAGGTATGCGCAAATGTTTTCCTATTTTGGGTTTACCTCTGAAAAAACGTATCTTTTGAAAGAATATTTGCTGTGTTCTCGAAGGATTATTTTGAAATAAAATCATTACCAATAGAGATATGGATTTTTGAAGATTTAATTAATTAATTTTTTGAGCACTTGAATGACAACGTCGCAGAAAAAATATAAAACGCGTAGAAAAAATTCCTTAAAAAATATGCTCAATGGTCGAAGTATCGCTTATTCCAAATTAATTTGGTTTTTGTAAATTCAACAATTTTTAATGGAGATATGAATTTTTAAAAATTGGTTTTATTTTTTTGAGCACTTGAATGAAAACATTGCAGAAAAAATATAAAACGCGCAGATAAAATTCCACAAAAAAATCATCCTCAATGGCCGAAGTATAGCTAATTCAAAATCAATTCGGTTTTTGTAAATCCAACAATTTTCAATGGAGATATGGATTTTTGAAAATTTTCGTTTTAATTGTTTGAGCACTTGAATGAAAACGTCGCAGAAAAAAATATAAAACGCGTAGAAAAAATTCCTTAAAAAAATATGTTCAATAGTCGAAGTATCGCTTATTCAAAATTAATTTGGTTTTTGTAAACTCACTAATTTTTAATGGAGATATGAATTTTTGAAAATTTTAGTTTTATTTTTTTGAGCACTTGAATGAAAACACCGCAGAAAAAATATAAAACGCGCAGACAAAATTCCATAAAAAGTCATCCTTAATGGCCGAACTATAGCTAATTCAAAATCAATTTGGTTTTTGTAAATTTAACAATTTGCAATAAAGATATAGATCTTTGAAAATTTTCGTTTTAATTTTTTAAGCACTTAAATGAAAACATCGCAAAAAAATATAAAACGCGTTAAAAAAAATTCTTAAAACCATATCCTCAATGGTTGAAGTATCGCTTATTCAAAATTAATTTGGTTTTTGTAAATTCAACAATTTTTAATGGAGATATGAATTTTTGAAAATTTTAGTTTAATTTTTTTGAGCACTTGAATGAAAACATAGCAGAAAAAATATAAAACGCGCAGACAAAATTCCATAAAAAGTCATCCTCAATGGCCGAAGTATAGCTAATTCAAAATCAATTCGGTTTTTGTAAATCCAACAATTTTCAATGGAGATGTGGATTTTTGAAAATTTTTGTTTTAATTTTTTGAGCACTTGAATGAAAACGTCGCAGAAAAAATATAAAACGCATAGAAAAAATTCCTTAAAAAAAAATATATTCAATGGTCGAAGTATCGCTTATTCAAAATTAATTTGGTTTTTGTAAACTCACTAATTTTTAATGGAGATATGAATTTTTGAAAATTTTAATTTTATTTTTTTGAGCAAAGACAAAATTCCATAAAAAGTCATCCTTAGTGGCCGAACTATAGCTTATTCAAAATCAATTTGGTTTTTGTAAATTCAACAATTTGCAATAAAGATATAGATCTTTGAAAATTTTCGTTTTAATTTTTTGAGCACTTGAATGAAAACGTCGCAGAAAGAAATATAAAACGAGTAGAAAAAATTCCTTAGAAAAAATATGTTCAATGGTCGAAGTATCGCTTATTCAAAATTAATTTGGTTTTTGTAAACTCACAAATTTTTAATGAAGATATGAATTTTTGAAAATTTTAGTTTTATTTTTTTGAGCACTTGAATGAAAACATAGCAGAAAAAATATAAAACGCGCAGACAAAATTCCATAAAAAGTCATCCTCAATGGCCGAAGTATAGCTAATTCAAAATCAATTCGGTTTTTGTAAATCCAACAATTTTCAATGGAGATGTGGATTTTTGAAAATTTTCGTTTTAATTTTTTGAGCACTTGAATGAAAACGTCGCAGAAAAAATATAAAACGCATAGAAAAAATTCCTTAAAAAAAATATATTTAATGGTCGAAGTATCGCTTATTCAAAATTAATTTGGTTTTTGTAAACTCACTAATTTTTAATGGAGATATGAATTTTTGAAAATTTTAGTTTTATTTTTTTGAGCACTTGAATGAAAACATAGCAGAAAAAATATAAAACGCGCAGACAAAATTCCATAAAAAGTCATCCTTAATGGCCGAACTATAGCTAATTCAAAATCAATTTGGTTTTTGTAAATTCAACAGTTTGCAATAAAGATATAGATCTTTGAAAATTTTCGTTTTAATTTTTTAAGCACTTAAATGAAAACATCGCAAAAAAATATAAAACGCGTTAAAAAAAATCCTTAAAACCATATCCTTAATGGTTGAAGTACCGCTTATTCAAAATTAATTTGGTTTTTGTAAATTCAACAATTTTTAATGGAGATATGAATTTTTGAAAATTTTATTTTTATTTTTTTGAGCACTTGAATGAAAACATAGCAGAAAAATATAAAACGCGCAGACAAAATTCCATTAAAAGTCATCCTCAATTGCCGAAGTATAGCTAATTTAAAATCAATTCGGTTTTTGTAAATACAACAATTTTCAATGGAGATATGGATTTTTGAAAATTTTCGTTTTAATTTTTTGAGCACTTGAATGAAAACGCCGCAGAAAGAAATATAAAACGCGTAGAAAAAATTCCTTAAAAAAATATGTTCAATGGTCGAAGTATCGCTTATTCAAAATTAATTTGGTTTTTGTAAACTCACTAATTTTTAATGGAGAGATGAATTTTTGAAAATTTGAGTTTTATTTTTTTGAGCACTTGAATGAACACATCGCAGAAAAAATATAAAACGCGCAGACAAAATTCCATAAAAAGTCATCCTTAGTGGCCGAACTATAGCTAATTCAAAATCAATTTGGTTTTTGTAAATTCAACAATTTGCAATAAAGATATAGATCTTTGAAAATTTTCGTTTTAATTTTTTGAGCACTTGAATGAAAACGTCGCAGAAAAAAATATAAAACGAGTAGAAAAAATTCATTAGAAAAAATATGTTCAATGGTCGAAGTATCGCTTATTCAAAATTAATTTGGTTTTTGTAAACTCACAAATTTTTAATGAAGATATGAATTTTTGAAAATTTTAGTTTTATTTTTTTGAGCACTTGAATGAAAACATAGCAGAAAAAATATAAAACGCGCAGACAAAATTCCATAAAAAGTCATCCTCAATGGCCGAAGTATAGCTAATTCAAAATCAATTCGGTTTTTGTAAATCCAACAATTTTCAATGGAGATGTGGATTTTTGAAAATTTTCGTTTTAATTTTTTGAGCACTTGAATGAAAACGTCGCAGAAAAAATATAAAACGCATAGAAAAAATTCCTTAACAAAAATATATTCAATGGTCGAAGTATCGCTTATTCAAAATTAATTTGGTTTTTGTAAACTCACTAATTTTTAATGGAGATATGAATTTTTGAAAATTTGAATTTTATTTTTTTGAGCACTTGAATGAAAACATAGCAGAAAAAATATAAAACGCGCAGACAAAATTCCATAAAAAGTCATCCTCAATGGTCGAACTATAGCTAATTCAAAATCAATTCGGTTTTTGTAAATCCAACAATTTTCAATGGAGATGTGGATTTTTGAAAATTTGGTTTTTGTAAATTCAACAATTTTTAATATAGATATGAATTTTTGAAAATTTTAGTTTAATTTTTTTGAGTACTTGAGTGAAAACAGCAGAAAAAATATAAAACGCGCAGACAAAATTCCATAAAAAGTCATACTCAATGGCCGAAGTATAGATAATTCAAAATCAATTCGGTTTTTGTAAATCCAACAATTTTCAATGGAGATATGGATTTTTGAAAATTTTCGTTTTAATTTTTTGAGCACTTGAATGAAAACGTCGCAGAACAAAATATAAAACGCGTAAAAAAATTCATTAAAAAAAATATTTTCAATGGTCGAAGTATCGCTTATTTAAAATTAATTTGGTTTTTGTAAACTCACTAATTTTTAATGGAGATATGAATTTTTGAAAATTTTAGTTTTATTTTTTTGAGCACTTGAATGAAAACTTCGCAGAAGAAAAAATAAAATGCGTAGACAAAATTCTATAAAAAATTATCCTCAGCGGCCGAAGTATCGCTTATTCAAAATCAATTTGGCTCGAAAATTCAACAATTTTCAGGAATTTGGAGATTTTCGCAGTTTGGTAAATTTTTTTTTCAGTTCATGAAGTTTATAATTTCAGAATTAGTTTCGTGATATTATTTTTAAATGTATGTTTAGATATTTGCACCGAATCTTAAATTAAAATGTATTTTGAGCCATTTTGGGTTTACTCATCACTTTCGATCACAGCGAGTTTGTGGTTCAATTCCATGCCGGGCAAGATAATTTTTTCGTTTTTTAAAAAATCTCAATTAATTAATAAATAATTGTTAGTACATAATTTGTAATTTATTTCATTTTATACGGTATACTATGGTATTTTATCAATATTTGTCTTTTTTATTAAATAATTATTTAAAATTTAAATACAATACCCTTCAAAAATGGAAGTATATTAAATAGTCACCTTGTACTGTCTTCTTACAATTATGTTTTAATTAATAGTCACAGTTTAAGTAGCAATCCTAGTTTGCCACAGGTTACATAGCAGTGATTTTAAGTGCAGTGATTTAAAGTAGCAGTGATTTTAAGTAACAGTGGAATTAAGTAGCAGTGATTTTAAGTAACAGTGAAATTAAGTAGCAGTGATTTTAGGTAGCAGTGATTTTAGGTAGCAGTGATTTTAAGTCACGGTGATTTTAATTAGCAGTGAAATTCGTCTATTGGTAACACTAACGATCTGTGATTTTTCAATACCAGTGAAAAATCACAGATACGTGAAATGTCGGCCATCCCTATCCCAATCTTGTGTTTACTTGGTAGTTTTATTTTTTTTTACTTCCCAGACTTACGAACTGTTTATAGGCCGATATAAAAATATATAATAATAATGTATGATATTAAAATCTTGTATCTATTGTCTAGTATTATATAAACTTAATTAACATCGAAAATGCATAATCCGTCATTTCCTTCTGATCGTAAAATCGGGATCCACCGGTAATTGTTTCCCTATCAATTAACCCACCTGTCGCACGTGCACACAACAGCTAGTCGATAATGCGGTTGCCTTGATGTGACTTATTACAAGGCAATTAGCAAACAGATTGCTCTCATCGTTTTGCGAAAAGAGCACATTTCTATTTTCCTCTCGGTTTGATTGCACGCCTCCAGGACTACAATTTCTCGTTTCTCCTGGAATTTTACCGAAAGTAATCACGACTTTTACTGATGGATGCTCTTGATTAACTGCGATTAATGACACGTCGGAATTAACAGCTCGTTAGGACAACCCAGTTATAATAGATCTGTATTCACAGAAATACATTGTGCCATAAATAATTAACTTATTGGAGAAAATATATTGTACATTGCTCAATAATTTATGCATTTAAAAGTGTACATAATCCATAATAAAACTTGTGATTACGCCTTAACTGTTCATCAGCATTACGTAATAATGATTGATCCAGTAATAAATTTTGTTATAAGCAGCTTTCAGCAGAGCGTATCATGAATAAATAAATGACCGCTGTCAAAATATTCAACGGCGCCTTTAAATATTTATAGCGAGGATAATCGATGCCGCTTTTTGATTATTTAAATGCAAGCGGACGTCATTAATCTGCTAGAAATTATTTAATGATAAGGAGTGACCTTTTTGGAAAGGCCTATTTCCATACTTTTTCAGTTAAAATTTATGCCTTGGGTTGGTTCGCAGTTTTGTTTAACATTAAGTCAATTACTCCGAAAGATATAAAGCTATGAAGTTTGTAATTGAGACGTTTTATTTGCGATGTTTTTACTTTTTATACATAGTACGGGCAGGTATTACGATCCTGAAAGTTTTTCAAAATTTATTTTTAACGGAAATACCCATACGGGTTTGAAGATTTTCGAAATTATTTACTTATATAACAGATTAGTAAATTGTAAATGAACATATACTAAAGTGAAGATAATAAATATATACTGAAATTGTAAATTCACCCCCTAACAGCTCCTGAAAATTAATTTAATATATTCAATTCTAATTTTCGCAGATACAGCATGGATTTTTTTTTTAAATATTTTACTTCAATCATATCACTTCTGGCTACCGTCACTCGTAACATTTCCAATAAGAATTTCTAAATTCCATCATTTCAGCAATCATTTCAAGAAGTCATTTCGTTTCCTTCGTCTGCACTGCACTACATTATTTGATCGTGTGCATGACACGCGGCAGAAATAAAGGACCTTGATGGATCGCCGAATTTCAATTTGCACAATTGTATTTACTTTAGCCCCGCATCGATCATTCCCATTCACTGTATCAATCCGGAATTACATGCTCTGCTAAAGGTGCCCGCAATTCCTGTAAACTCAAACATTCCCCACTTTCTAAATTACAACCATTTCACACTGAACTGACTCCAGAAAGCATTTCGCGTAGATATTTGCAGCAGCATTTAGCACAAATCGAAAATGTAGATGGATTTAAGATAATAACAAAATGAAATATTATGCTTAAAATAAACTTAATGTCTTACTAACAATACCAATTTTGTATAGTAGTAATTATAATTCAGTTTATTGACCACTCATATTTACAATATACATAATGTACGGCATAAAAATTACCATCACAAAATGAGGGGAAATTGTTCAGGTGAAAATCTGAAGATTTATTTGGTCTGTCACTTAACTAACCACATGGACAAATATCTATACTGTTATCGGCGCTTAGTTTATCTACGCGTCTTAACAAATGCGTAATTATCTTAATTTGCATTTTATGGGCTAACCGTTGCTCCTTTTCAATATTAACACAAATTTCGCATTTTTGAAATTTCCAAAGGAGATAATTTTCGAAGAAGTACTTCTGCCAGTAACAACACAATAAAGATGAGGCTCTACCCGCTGTGCGCCGATTTACCGAGGGCACCGTTAAGCAGTTTAGCAGAACCAGTGGGTCATCCATCCGCGGACTCGCCCGGCATCCCAGTGTTGCGCGACTATTAACTCTTGTGTGACTTTTATTTTGTACCGTGACATTATTTTTTTCCGTGTGTATATACATAATATTGAACATTTTTCTGTAAACAACCGTGTGTAAATAATAGCGATTGTTATCGCGCCAATCAGACTATTTCTGCCTCCACCCCATCCTTCGTGTTTCTTGTGCTGTGCCTCATAGCGACCCGACTCCAAGAGCTAGCTGGAGGTCAACGAGGGCGTTTCTTTTCACACCGCGCTGCGGGGTCCGGGACAAAGTGCCGAATGCCCAAAGTGCCGAATCGAAATTTTGCCCAAAGTGCCGAATTTCATACTACCGACCATGCCCAAAGTGCCGAATCTCATCTGTGACTTGTGCCCAAAGTGCCGAACGACGCTAAGCGACGTCGCATCGTTCGGAAACAAGGCGTCGGACCCGAATGCGAATCAGCAGTTTGGGCATTCGGCACTTTGTCCTCGCACCGACATTGGAGTATGGACCAAAATGCCGAACGCACGCCGGTTCGGCACTTTGGTCATTCGCCAAAACGTCCCCGCACGCACCTACGAACAAGGCCCAAAATGCCGAATGCACACCCTCATGTATGTGCGTAATGTGTTAAATTATCAACTAAAAGTTGCCGAAAAAGGGCCCAAAATAGATTTACTAGAATCTCTCGAGGTACACAAAGCAAAACGTAATCCTGGTATTTCCTTATTTAACGAACAAACTGACCTAGTATATTCCCCACTGTTTCTCGCTGTATAAATGTGTGTGTGTTTTTCGTTTGTTTAAAGTACTTTTAGTTTGATAATGATCAATACGTGATCGAAACTATAGTCGCTATTAATAAATCGAGTGATATTAACAAAGAAAGTGTTTTATTTATAATTCAAAATGAATCATGAAGTAAACGCCTCCAGTGTCAATCAATTAAATATCTGAGAATCTGTAAGTATAAATAATATGTATAAATAAATACGAACACCTTTTAAAATGTAAATAATAACAAAATATATCGACAATATATTTCCCTGGGAACAGGGTAGCATTTCAACGGAATAACAAAACAGTGGTTTATATTTAGAGAAAAAATTTATTGCAAATTATGTCGCCACAATTTTGACATATTCCTTAATTGGCTCTCTGTCAATCGGGCATCTGGAATAGTCTACGATTGCATCGTACACTTCATCTTCTGGGCTTGATGTCAAAGATTATTCTCCTCAGAGCATTGCCCGAAATGCTTGCAGGGCAACAAAACTGTGGTTGTAGGTGCAGTTTGGCAGATCATGCTTTTATTTACATTTTAAAAAGGTACCAGTAAAATTAACTGCTTGCGTATACGTGGTATTATAAAAAAAATCACATTATTTATACTTACAGATTCTCAGATATTTTGTAGCTCAAATAAATAATATTAGTTAATTGCATTTCTACTTTAAGTTATTAAGTCGGACTCATAGACTCATAGAAAAACGTTTTATTAATTTCTCAGAAAATTTTATTCTTGCAAAAAAATTCTGCAATATTTCAAACCTACAAATCAATCACTGAAGTAAAATGATCTTCCGTATACGTGGTGTTATAAAACATAGTAAAAAGTTTTAAGAGTAAACTGATCTTGTTATTAAAGCGATGAAAAAATATTACTTGGAAAAGTTATTTAGAACTCATAGAAGGTTTAAATTACTGTTAATTGGTTTAAATTGGATTTGTTTAAAATATTGTTATTTGAATCAATCAAATCATTTGAGATTTTGGGCTTTATGCAAATAATTTATTTAAATTATTTGCATAAAGCCCACCACTACTTATTATTAAACTATATTTGGCGTAACTATTATAGTTTCATAATTATTAACCAAAAAGGGAAAACATTTTCTTTTTTTTTTCTTTGTAAAAGCCCACAGACAGACACCCCCACATCTAATTACGACGCATATTGTAAAATTAAAAATCATGTTACTTTCTCCGATTTAGATGGTATAATAGTTATTTATATTTGTACTTTCACTTTAAATCATATTTTAAATGTACATCAAGTGTTTTGCAAGAACGGATGATATTGACATTTGAAACATCAAAATTATGAAAGATGAAAATAAAAAATTATACATTCAATTCTAAAAATTCTAATTACCACCAGTTTACTCAAAAACTAAGGGATTTCTTAAAAAATCATTCTTATAAGTTATTTATTTCGGCAATACCTACAATTATTATTAATATAAATGTTATGTAACGATTATCGTTTTACAATTATAAACCAAAAATAACAAACATTTTCGAACAAAAGATTTTTTTGCTGTCAATATTTGTTTCAATGTTTTTGTAATATTTTTCATATGTAAACAATTATTGGACAAAAAAATAAAAATTCACTTCCGATGTACGAAATTTTGTCAAAAGCTTCGGATTGTCAAAAAAGACAAAGTTTCATGTTAATTCCTTTATTCATTTTTAAGATACAGCGCGCACAGACACACACACAGTAAAGGAGAAAGTAATAGTTATTTATTATACGAATTTGAAATGTACGTAATTAGTCCCGCCTGAAAAAGTTTACCCCTGAGCTTGAAGAGCGAAGGGGTAATTTTCTTAGGGGGGCTAATGAGTAATTCCACATGAGTATAATATAACATTTTATCCAAAATCGTCTGTAGTTACATTAAATGGTGAAATAATGTTTATAAAATTTTGACAAGAAATTTTGACGTACGTGGTGTCAATTTGAATTATTTCAAAAATCTTACGAAGGATCCATGTATTCCGTGTGTGTGTTTTTTTTCTCACTAGTGGGTAATGAATAACATTACTTCTCTTAAATGACTGCAGTAATTCGCTTATTTTTATCCAAAATCGGGTGTAATTTTGGATAAAAATCTATTCGTGTCTACATGTTTAAAATAAACACGTTTAAAACATTTGTTTAAACACAAAAAGTTTATTTTTTTTATTTTCAACCCCGGTATCATCAACCTTTTTCGCATCTTATTAAATAATATAAACATTCTTTGATCAATTAATTAAACATTAACGCAGTATAAGGATTCAAAATGTTTTTTTTTACATTTTTGGAATACGCAGTTCCATATTTAATAATTAGAATTTGGAATGTTGAAATTCCAGCTAATTGGTCCCTTATATTATACGATGGCAATAATAAATACTTACCACTAATGGCACCTATTATTAAGGCAAAAATCCTCTTATTCTTTGAGGTATGCTTAACACAAAGTTATTTACAATTTAACGATCAGTTCTACCAACAAACAGAGGGATTATCAATGGGTAATCCGTTAAGTCCATTGCTCGCTGAAATATTCATGCCACATTTAGAAATCCACAACCGAAAGCAGTGTTTATTTAAAAATTGTTTATATTGGTATCGATATGTAGTTGGTATATTGGTCTGCTTCATATGCACCAACAGACTTTTGCAAACTTTTCTAAAATGTATCAACAAAATTCACAAATTCACCTTCGAAGTAGAATAATATTATTCAATAAATATTTTAGATTTAGTCGAACGAGAAATAGGAATAAATTTAATATTTTTCATGGACCTCACATTGTTACAACCATATATATGCAATCCTTTCATCCCTTGCATTTAAAACCTCAAAAATATGCCACAAATATTTAATTTGAAATATGCAAGTAATTAATTGAAATATGTCATTGAAAAAATACAAGTTTGTTTATATACACTTTTGTTATTGTAGATTAAAAAAAAATGAATTACCGGATATTTAAGAGGACACTTAGATATTGACATTTTAGGAACACTTATTGTCAAAATTGACAGTTTCCATTTTCTTGAAAACTAAAATAGATAAGTTCCTACAAAATATATTGAAATGTAAAAGAGAAATCCAAAAATATAATAATGTATAGGGTGTTCCATTTAAAATTACAAATTTCGTGCTATTTACGGTGGAACCGGAAGTGATAAAAAGTTAAAAATATGTCACATGAGGAGAACTGATTCAATGGTGTGATGTTTTTTTTTTCTTCAAATTTTCAATACAACGGCAACCCCGTAAACTTTTAATGAACGGTTTAACGAAAACACCCCATATTTGTATATATTCTTCTCTATGTATTTCGTAATCAACATGTTGTATCATATATATTATATTCTGCTTCTAATTTTATATTGCTATTTTTTATATTCTAGAGCGCCGGATCGATGTGCATTCGGCATTTTGGGCCTTGCTCGTAGGTGTGTGCGTAGACGTTCTGGCGAATGACCAAAGTGCCGAACCGGCGTGCATTCGGCATTTTGGTTCTTACTCCTATGTCGGTGTGAAGACAAAGTGCCGAATGTCCAAACTGCCGATTCGCATTCGGGTCCGACGCCTTGTTTCCGAACGATGCGACGTCGCTTAGCGTCGTTCGGCACTTTGGGCACGACTAACGGATGAGATTCGGCACTTTGGGCATGGTCGGTAGTATGAAATTCGGCACTTTGGGCAAAATTTCGATTCGGCACTTTGGGCATTCGGCACTTTGGGCAGACCCCGCGCTGCGACCCCCCCTGACAATACTTAAAATCTGCAATAAAATTACATTAAAATTATACAGAGCAATACAAAAATTAGTACAACCGATACAAGTAAATAAATTTAAAAAAAACATTAAATGCGACTGCTATGATTAAAGTGTACGAAAATTATTTGTTTTCATCACTATAAAATTATTTGGAAAGGTCCTTATATGTTATATTTAAAAGATCTTCTATATATCTCAGTGAAACGGTTCGGTGATATATATTGAATTATTAATTGTGAGGCTCATTTTTAAAGTTCCAAATATGACGCGTAGTAGAATGTTGTTTCGTGAAAACTTTAATCGGTGTAATTACGGAAGAAATAAGCCAATTAGTATGATGAGATTTTGTAATAAGGTCAATGCAGCTCACAATAATTTCAACTTATTTGGCATATCGCTTAATTCGTTTAAGAAATCATTGTATTCAATGATTTTATCTATATTTTCTTAATTTTAGCACTTACTTTATTTTGAGTATTATTATTTGCTTTTTCGCACTTTGTTTGTTTTTACATATTTAGAATAGTACAGGGTTGGCCATATTCGACGAAAAGATTTGTTTTTTTTAATTATGGAGAAAAACACATTTTTGCTGTTCATGTTAAAAATCATTTAATTGGATTGAAGGAGATTTGTTTACATCACTTTTTGAATATGATATCTCCTAAATGGCCACCTTGAGCGCCTACGGCATTTTGAGCTCGTTTTGCAGCATTTTCCATGGTTTTAGTCAACATTTCGGTCTAAATGGCGTCTATTTCCTGGCGAATGTTGTTCTTCAGCTCTTCTAGGGACCGTTGCTTATTGATATAAACCTCTGATTTCAAATAGCTCCACAGAAGAAAGTCTACAGGCGTTAAATCTGGTGAACGCGGCGGCCAGTCAAAATCAGCATTTTTCGACATCAAACGGCCTGGGAACAATGTCTTCAAAAAACCCATTGTAGCTCGAGCAGTGTGCGGTGGGGCGCCGCCTTGTTGAAAACAAAAGTCATCCATACCATTATCACGCACAATTGGCATCAAAAAATTTGGTTATCATTGTCCGATAACGCACCTGAGTGACGGTTGCTGTTCGGCCATCACCATCATCGCAAAAGTACGGCCCGATGACCATAGCAGCACAAATGCCGCACCAAACAGTAACTTTTTGGTCGTAGAGAGGCTCCTCATGAATAATTTGATGGTTTTCGGTGTCGTAGAAACGGCAATTTTGTTTGTTTACGGTTCCGTTAAACGTTGTCGCTCATGATAATTTTCTGCAAAAAATGCTCGTCATCTTCAGCCAATGGCTTTTTGAACCCATTCCAATCGACGTGGCTTAACAGCGGGCAACAGTTTTTGTATCAATTGAATTTTATACGGGAACAAATGCAAATCGACAAGTAAAATGCGACGTAAAGTGGATCGTTTTATGCCCAACTGCTCAGAACGACATTTTTAAGATGTTGTTGGAGACCTGTCAACACTGGCTTGTACGAGTGCGATATTATCATCTGATCGTCTTGGTCGCTTTTTATCCGGATCCGCTTAAATTTTTCCGGATCCGCTTAAAATAGCCAAAGTAATACCAGTTTATAAAGGAGTGGATAGAAATGATATTAACCATTATAGGCCGATATCCCTTTTACCAATAATTGCTAAAATCGCTGAATATATACTATACTGTCAAATGATCCAATTGTTAGAAGACATAATTTACTAACTGATACACAACATGGTTTTAGGGGAGGCAGATGAACATCGACTGCCGTCCTTCAGTTAGTTGAGAGTATCATAAATGCCTTTGAAAAGGGTGAGGTTGCCACAGCATCTTTTATTGATCTTTCTAAGGCGTTTGATTGTCTCTCGCATAGTATTTTAATTAGGAAATTATATACGTATAATTTTAATCCTGATAGTTGTAAACTTGTATTGTCATATCTATCTGAAAGACGGCAGTGTGTGTATGTTAATGGGCATATGTCAACAGTATCACCTATAAACGAAGGTGTGCTACAGGGATCAGTTCTTGGACCTTTGCTTTTTCTGTTGTATATTAATGATTTTCCGGAATACATGATTAGTGGTACCTCAGTTTTATATGCCGATGATACAACAATCATAAATCAACATAAAGAAATAAGCAAATGCCATATTTTACAAAAGGATGCATTAGCGGAGGCTAACGAGTGGTTCTGTTGCAATAAACTCAGCTTAAATAACGATACAACAATTCAAATGACTTTTATGCTCACACGTTAATTAAATCCGGCAAATGATGCTCAGTCAACTAAATTTCTAGGGCTACACATCGACAATTCTCTGTTATGTATTGTATTAGCCAAAAAAGTTAATAAAACAATTTTTCTGTTAAGAAACTTACAAAATAATGTAAGTATAGAAATTTTAAAGTTGGACTATTTCTCATAGTGCCATTCCATATTGATCTATGGAATCATTATTTGGAAACACTCTACTATACGACACCGTATCTTCTCACTTCAGAGGAGGGCCATTAGAATAGTAGCTGGATTGGGGTATAGGCAGGATTGCAAACAGGCATTTGTTGAACAACATATTATAACAATTTCCTGTGTGTATATTTTACAGTGTGTTACCTACGTTCATACGAATATTAATAAATATGAGCAACATGAGGCGAGACATGACCATAGTACTAGAAATAAAAGCAAATTATGCCCCATACCATTACGGTTAAGTAGATGCCAATGCGGCCATAATTATTTTGGCATTAAATTCTATAATAAGTTGCCTGTGTGCTTAAAGGAATTGCCACCCGTGAAGCTGAAACATGCTGTAAAAGCCATCCTCTTAAAAGAAGCCTTCTATAGTTGTGCGGATTTTTTAGAGTATAAGTTTAACACTTAACACAGTTGTAAATTGTGTTGTGTAAGATCTATGTATCCATAACACCAATTATTATTATTATTATTATTATTATTTGGACGCTTGGGGTTAGTAAGTGCCGCACCAGTTGTAAATGTATCATACAAACGATACAATGTGGTTGCAGAAGGCGCACTTTTCACTTTATTAATTTTCCTCCGTGCACGTTGCGTTTTCACAATTGACTTATTTTGTTGAATGTAAATTTCTACAATCTTAGAGCGCTCACGTGGCGTGTACTGTTCCGTGGCAAAAATCTCCTTAGACTGTCGCTTCAAACGCGGTATGTCATTAGTCGATCAGTCATATCTGTCAAAAGTTACAGTGTTGATCGATCTTTTCGTCGAATATGGCCAACCCGTTAGATCTGTTGAACACCTAAAAAGTAAAGGTTAAATAAAAGTATTCCCTAGGGGATGTTTACATGGATAATTTGAAAAATGACAATAAATCAGGGTAATTACTACTTGTGCACAGAATATTTAATCAATTTTTTTTAACCAGCTCTAATCTATAAACAAGATTAATAAATTTTATATAGATGATCGACAAGATGATGCAACAGAAATCCAGGACTGACCTGACATTTGAAGAATATAGTAGATTACTACAATAATTGTTTCTAAATTGGGCGGTATTTATTTTGATAAAGTCAAGCATTCTTAAGGCTTTAACGATTCTGGCATCGATGTAATGAGAAAAAACTAGTAGTTGATGCTAAGTCGTCAATTTAAGAAACCATTGTAGGTTTATATATTTAATTTCATGGAGTTGTAATGACACCATTCTGAAAGGATATTTAAGTAACATTATATCCTGTGGAGAAGCAATTCTAATGTAATCTTAAGGTCATCTGCAAAAAAATAATATTTCATCTTGAAATGCTTAAATAAACAGATTGAAAAGTATGGCTCCTAAGTGGGATCCTTGTGGAACACCTGACGACATCAGAAATAGAACGGATGTTACGTTTCTTTGTGTTCATTCTGGAAATTTGAATTTCCTAGGCCGATTATTGCTGGGAGTTATGATTTTTGAAAGATTATTGATTTTAATATTATCAGCGAGCTTTATGGACAACGTACTTTTAACAGTAATATAACGAGTGCCTATGATTTTGCCGGCAATTATTAGCGGCAGGATCACGATTGCAACAAGCAAGAGTGATCCAAACGCTAATAATTGCCTAGGAAAAATCAGTCACGAGTTAGATTCGAGAAGACAATTGGCCGAACAGAAAGTTCACACTTCATAATTTGAAAAGTTAAATTTAGTGACACCAAGTGTCAGACGTGTATTAATCTGCGCCACAATAATTGTAGTAAAAATGAGCTTACCAAGATTTTGAGAAATGCCTATGAATGCTATTACTGACGAAAGCACTAACACTTCACCCGAAAATACAAACAGATCGAATTCAGGAGCAAACTGCTTAAAAGTCCGGCAATTACTGACGTTTTATACGTTATAGAAAATGAACCAACGCGTTGCTAGGCAATACCAACATGAGAGATTATCTGATTAGATACCACCCAGGGTGAATTGCCATGCATAACATGTAGCGTGGTCTGTTAGGCATCGTAGTTAGAATTTTATTGCATCATATCATCAACGTTATTCGATTTCATTGGTTAGTAAGTAAATGAGGACAATTGTCACAATAATTATAAGCCGGTGATCCAAGAAACCCACTGTAATAAGTAATTTAGTAAAATAATAGACATACATTGTACAAACTCACTTAAGGCTGTTCGACTCGTTCCAAAAATGAAGCTTTTTTGGTACTAGGCTCGTAAATGATTCTGGCTTAATCGATAAAAATTATGTAATATTAATATTATTTTAAAAAGGGTTACATAAAGGATAAATTTTAGGCATTTATCATACCTGTGAACGAGCTTTCCAATACCCTCTTCATAAAATGTTGCGGCCAATGAATTTAAATATGTCTCGGCATTGTCTTGAAGCTCCCCGTTATTTTGGAAGTGCTTCCCTCTTAGCCATACCAGAAACAAAACAACAATTGCAACAATGGATGCACACAAACTCGCCAAACAAGCCAAAAAATTTCAAACAAACCTTCAACAACCGAAAGGTTATGGCTACCGTGTTTTGGGACCAAAAAGGTGTTGCTTTTGGAGTTCGTGCTGCAAGGGACTACGATTAATGCAGCTGATTATTGCATAACAATACAAGGTCTGGGAAGAGCCATACAAAACAAAAGAAGAGGCATGCTGACTTCTGAAGTTGTTTTGATCCATGATAACGCCCCTCCTCACACGGCTACTCTAACCCAACGGCTGCTTGAGCAATTTCAGAGGGATATTTTCGATCATCCGGCACACAGTCCTGGCCTAGCGCCGAGTGACTTTTTCCCTGAACTAAAGAAGTGGCTAGGAGGGTAGCGCTTCCAAAATACCGAGGAGCTTCAAGACAACGCCAAGACATATTTAAATTCATTGGCGGCAACATTTTTTGAAGAGGGTGTTGGAAAGCTTGTTCACAGGTACGACAAATGCCTCAATCTCCAAGGTGATTATGTCGATAAATAACCATAAGTGTACATAACTTTTGGTATAAAACTCATTGATTTATATACACTTGTCTTTTTATTATGGCCCAGGTTGAAAACAAAACGACCCTCGTACTATGGTTGGGGGGAGTCGCGCCCCCTGCCCCTTATACGCTACGCCAATGTTTCTCATCAGTTTCCCTCTTAATGCTACCGTTTAACATCTGTTGGCCTATAACAAGAAGCGTTTTAGACCTCTTAATTTCCAAACCACAATTTTCTTAAAATCCCTCATTACACTATCAAGAAAACATACCGGATGAGAGTGATACGGAAACGATGTTGGGTGCATAGTTTACAATTACACGGTACATGATTTACGTTAAATTCCCGTTATCATTACTCTCCATTTTCAATACTTAATGATTCTTCATCCATAGATTATTTAGTACACAGCTGTATTTGAATCTCACATCAAATACCAAGTTTTTCAAATGCTTGTTAAAGCGTCTGCAACAAGTTCAATTCTTTGTAAATTGGAGAAACACGTAACGGAATAGTTTATCTGGGGATTAGGATTGAAAATAACTAGGAAAATGGTTGTACTTTTTTTCGGACACATTAACATATTACGGATCTGCAAAATTAGCGAGAGTAACTTCCGCGAAACTCGACAAAAAACAATCAACCTTAAGTGCCACTTAATTGCGCCGTTTAATTTTGTAATAATCATTTATTTAGCGATTAACTCTTAGATGGTGTGACGAGATAATTATATTTTGTAGGAACAAAATTGAAATCCTTAATTTATTAATTAAATAAATTTAATGAAGTCGAAAATAGCCCGAATATATGAATATTCAAAATATTAATTTCGTCTGTATTAAATTTATTTAATGTGTAGTGTAATTGTATGTATATACAGTTACTATTTTATTTGTCTCCAATTTATTAAAGGTTTTTGTACAAGAAGAATTAGCGTGTGTTCACAAGTAATATTTTTCTCGTATAGTTGTTTATTTTCCTCTCTATAGTAACCGAATGTCACGGCTACCCGTGATCCTCATTTTCGTTTTCCTATTCCGGTCCACGCAGTCACCACAAATGGATCTGCAATAATTTATTTGTTAATTTATTATTTGCTGTCATTAAATCAAATTCTATTGTTCAACCTTTTCCGATTCTAAACTTATAAGATCACATCGGTACATAGTCATAGTTAGATGATGAGGCTGACTATTAAATGAGAAATGCAAAATCGAGTTATAACGTCATGGTTAGAAAATATGTACTAAAAAGTTAGTTTTAGAAATATCTAGTGATTTTAATAATTATTCAAGTTAGTTTTACTAAACCTCACTATTTAGACACTTTGAGGTTATGCAGTCAACTACGGCGTTTCTCTTGTTTTTTTTTTTTTAATAAGACCCCTTAAGAAGAATTGAAAAAGATATGCTAGATTTGAGCAACATTTTAGTTCGAGAGCCCCAGTTATTATAATATTCACTGAATATTATAACTGCTAGTACTCAAGGTTGCGCAAGTCTTCTTCAATTCACATTTAATTGGTAAGTGCTAATTGCGTCCAAATTTTCACATTAATATTATTGCTAGAAACTTTATATAAATCAAAGCGATAAAAAACATTTTATTCCTTATACTTCGGAATATCAACCAGGATAATTAAATGTTTATTATTTTTCTCATTAATTAATCGCTTACATCGGACACACAATTAAAATATATGCAAATTAACAAACATTCTACTGACAGTAGATATCCGCTACTGTATAACAAAAAAAAAACGCGGAGGATCCATCGAACCGCTATTGAATTAATTTTTGATAAATATCTGTTGATTAAATAACATCGAGTCCATCGAAAGATTCTTTCATCCTACAGCAGAAATTAATTCAAATTAAATCGCATTCTTTTCAGAGGATAAATATTTGATCTCGAGTCCCCCTCACCAAAAAAAGTTAATAGCGCGTGCAGACATTATATAGTGTTTCCTACCGGCTATAAATCGATAAGTATCGAAACGTCGGAGAACAAAGAAGCCGACGGAATGTGAAACTTTTTTTTTTGTCTCGGTTAGTGGTATCATTAAATTATGATGTTATTAGTGTTCATTTTGGCTTGTTGAAAGGTAAATGATGTGTAAATTATCGAGTGCAAGTTGTGTCGTTGTCGTGTATAAGATAATGGCGGCGCGGCGGGCCAAGTTTACCACAGAAAGTCAATTACCTAAATATAACAATTGTGGACAAATATTTAACTCAAAAAGTGTGTGCCACTTGCTGTGCAACAATACGATGTTGCATCTGTGAAGCAGATTGCGCAAAATTAGTAGATAAATTCGGAGTGCCTGCTTAATGTGAGAAACATGGGATACAGAAAGTGAGCTGAATAAATTAATCATCTACTAAGTGAGCAAAATATACTTATTTCTGAATAATTTGCAAAAATAAAACCGTTAATCTCAAAAATTGCTAAAAATCAAAATAGTAAAACACAAACATCAAAACAGTTTCCTGTTTCAAATATTATTACGAAAAATAACCAACACATAAATACTGGTTTAAACATTAAAAAAATCTGCAACACAACAATCGAAGAAGTTTTCTGTAACCAACCATAGTGTCAACAACGGGTCGCCCAAATTATTCAGCGATAGAAACAACAAGAATGGAACCATATAAAAACGCAGACTCTTCAAACATTGTAAGAAGACTGCGAGCAAAAGTAAAATTGATAAACAAACAGAAAATAAAAGTAATGCCAATGAACCCAAACATTAATAGCTGGTAAATAATCGTAAGAATAAGAAAAATAAAAACACGTACATATGTATTTGAGGGCGAGGCAAATAACATCAATTTACCTGTTGCCGGAACACCACGAAAATTGATATTTATTTCCCGCCTCAACAAGGATGTTGATTCGATTCATGGACCACCTAGACAAAGCGGGAAATGTTCCATTTATTATTGAGAAAATGAAACCTAAATATGATAACGCTTACTGCTCATCATTTAAAATTGGCGTTCCCACCTCAGTAGAACCTACAGTAATAAACGAGAACTTCTGGCCAGAAAAACGCATATTAATAGGTTTTTCATTAAAAACAGATTTACCCACCCCAAAGGGCATGGCCCTATAAGATGGTGAAAAGTCCCCCGTCCGGGATTTTGATCAGACTTGGAGCATTCGATTCGGTTTTCACCAACCATTCTTAAAATATAAGCATTTCCTAAGTAAAGATAACAACTTCTTAGCGCCAATTTGGTTTTCACCAGTCCCAAACACTTTCCTAAATGGTCTAGGCATTACTTATCGCTAGGTACCCGATAAACGGCTGCCCAAGGGTTAAGTATTTGTTTCAAACCTAAAATTTCTAGTTGGTTTATTTGCGTTGGTCTGACAGCCTCTTACATTTTCAGCCTGCTAGAACGTCTCTAGCGGCCGCCAGCTAAAAAAACACGTTTTTTCAGTATTTTTGGGATAACTCGAGCTAGAGATAATATTTTTACATGCGGGTTGCGTCGTTCGAAACCATATTTATCTGCCTCATTGTGGTATTTTTATCAGATTTCAAAACTCTCGGCCATTTCAATATTTGTAACTTGATTTTCAGCACGTTTTTTTCGCGACGGAAAATCCAAAAACTGTATCTCTTGACATTTTTCATTACCTTTAAAATTATGTATTTCCAAAAAAATTTCAAGTGGTGCAAAAGGTCGAAAAACGTTGAAATAAGCAATTTTGGTCATTTTTTACCGGTTTTTAATCCCCCTGCGACCTGCGACGTTTTTGGGGGTTTTGAGTTATCATAAAGTCCCCGAAGGACACTTCTCGGACACTTCTATCTCTCGGAAATCGTTTTAGCACCCTTAAAAATCCCCAAGTGAGATTTTCGGGCCCTCACATTTCCCTCTTATTTCTAACCCTTCAAAATATTCAATTAAGAAACTGACTCCGGGAAAAGCATCAGTACAATACTCCTGAAATAAATAATAAAACGTTTTTCATGGATAGGCTTTTATTTATAGTATGAGTAAATCATTTTTACCGCCTGTTTATTCAGTATCTTAGAAAATCTTATAATTATCTTAAAATATGTTACTCATCGTCTTCTGAATCGTCGTTGATACACGCCACATTAATAAATTTTTGGTTAAAATCTCGGCTGGTCTCAAAATTCTATCTTCATATCGTCCAATGGATAAATAATAAATTATTGTAGCTACATGAGCACAACACCCTACTGTACGATTTCCATTCGCACAATCACAACAGTACATTAATATACTTCCAGATCCAATTGCATTCGGTGTCTGCCTAGAAGGTACAGAAACTCTTATTAAGTTTTCATTTTTTCTGTAAAAACCTACTTTTAGGTTGTCGTGTTCATCCAAAATTTCAGCCAGGTAGGAGATGGTTTGTTTTAGCCGGTAGGTACCAGTAAAAAATATTATTAAGTCACGCCTTGTCAATTCAGGAAAGTCTAAGATATCAGAAGACGTCATATTTTTGAATTCCCATTTACACCGGTTCCAAAGATTCTCCTCTACTTCTTTGGCCAGCTTGTTTTCACAAGTTTTTCTAGCGGTCATTGGATACACGATTTCCTCACTCATTTGAACATCAGAATCGAGCCTTTTGCCAAATTGGTTGTTGAGAAAAGAGGCTATTTTGCAGTATGCTCTAGTTTTGAGTGTTTTGAAGGGTTAGAAATAACGGCAAAATGTGTTTTTTGGACGAAAAAAATTATATTGAAAAAAATTCGAGGGCCGGAAAGTCTCACTTGGAGGTTTTGAGGGTGCTAAGATGATTTCTAAGGGATATAAGTCTCCGAGAAGTCCCCTTTAGGGACACATGATGCCTCAATACCCCCAAAAACGTCGCAAGGGGATCAAAAACCGATCAAAAATGACCAAAATCAATCGCGTATTTCGACGTTTTTCGATCTTTTGCACCACTTAAAATTTTTTGGCAGTACATCATTTTGAATTTTTGGATTTTCCGTTTTCCAACAAAAAACATGTTGCAAATCATGTTACAAATATTGAAATGGCCGCCAGTTTTCGGTTATCGAGTCGAAAAATATCACAATGAGGCAGATAAATCTACTTTCGAACGCCGCAACCCGAATGTAAAAATATTATTTCTAGTTCGAGTTATCCCAAAAATACCGAAAAACTGATTTTTGAGCTAGCGGCCGTCAGAGACTCTCTATAGTCTATTGGTTAAATACAGAGAGCTATGGAATTTAAAGAATGTAAATAGCATGCGCCTTTAAAATGGTGAGCGCAGCGATGAAATAGAAAATAATATTTTTTTTTTGGCATGTTATTTTCAATGGGCCGCTCTGTTCACCGTGTGTTCGGACCAATATATTTTTTGTGATAGTTCGTCCATATCTCGCTGAACAAATGGCCCGACCGCTGTACCACTCAACCAAAAGTTATCGCTCCACTTTTCCATGAACGTAGACGTCTTTCGAAACGGAAATAATAAAGTTTGTCGTTTATGCCCATTATTTACAAATAATTTAAACCATAAACATATTTCAATATGTTTTAAGTTTAATTATATATTGTGATATTCAAAAAAATACTTAAAGAAATTTTATTAATAATTAAAACGATAATATTACTGAATTTACGCTGCGCCACTGGTAACGACCATCGAAACATTCCACGCGCATTCCATAGCTCTTCCTATTTCTCGCATAGGGTATAGCAGGCTGAAAATTTAGGAGGCTTAGTCTTTTTTGATACCGAATCGAATCTCTAGGTCCGGTCAAAATCCCGGACGGGGAACTTTTTACCATTTTATATTCATTTCAGCTCGCAGATAAATAAATAATAATAAATGCCGTAAATATCAAATGTACCTTTAAGTTACTACACCAAAACATACAATGCTGTTAATAAATTAGAATCTTTAATAGAAGATATCAATAGTTGCGAAGAATTATGCATAAGCGAACATTGGCAAAGCGAGGATCGTCTACAAGTTCTTAAATTAAGAAAATTCGAAAATATGTAGTTAATTGCGGTAATAATCTACAGACCTGACAAAAGTGACATTTATTTACTTTTTAAGTTATTGGAAAAATTACTACACTATTTAACAAGTCTAAATAAAGCATTCTTTATTGCAGACGATTACAATATACACTGTGTTCGTTATTTTTTGATAGCTGTTAAAATTTCCCTCTCCTAAAAAAACTTGTAATGTTGGTACTTACCAGTGGCAGGACTATTAGGGAATTTATTTTGAACTAGACTATAATAGATGTTCAAAGTGTTGCCCATTTTGATCCAAACACAAATTTACCCGGCGTTTCATGTTGTTGAAGACATTTTGTAGAATTTCAGGTGTAACATTATACACCGCTTCTGTTATTGTATTGCGCAGTTCTTGTAAAGTGTTGAGTCGATCAGTATACACTTTATTTTTTAAATATCCGAACATAAAATAGTCCACCGGTGTCAAATCTGGTGAGAATTGCCGCAGGTGATTTAATGTTGTATTCGCAGTATGCGCAGTAGCTCCGTCCTGCTGAAAGTATCCTTGCTGCAATTCATCATCATGAAGTTGTTCGATAAAAGGATTCAAGAGTAATTCCCGATAGCGAGCTGCGATAATATTGTCATTAAAAAAATAGGGCCTTAGATTTTCCTTCGGGACATTGCCAGCCATACACCAACCTTCTGAGGATGTAACGGAACCTCAACAAATATATGGGGGTTTTCTGCAGCCCACACTCTATGGTTTTGCGAGTTCACTTAGCCGCTAAGGTGAAACCAAGCTTCATCACTGTAGAACGTTAAATCTAACAAATCGTCATCATTCAGGAACTCGTTAAACCAATTGCAATACTGCACTCGGCGAGGATAATCAGGCGGCAGCAACTATTGAGTTGCAGTTACCTTGTACGGATGTAAATGTACATTTTTTTTGCAAGCCTTCTGAGCAGACAAACATCGGAGCGATTTCTTCGGACTCACATCTAGTCTTTGTTGAATATCTGCAACGACTGCTTCCGTAAGGACAGTAGGCCGGCCTGTAGATTTTCCTTTGGAAACGCTGCTGGTTTCATGGAATCTGATAACAATACGGTGAACATATTGCACAAAGTAATTGTGACCAAACTCAACATCGGGAAACTGCTCATGAAATTGTACCTCGCAATTTTGATAGGAATAATTCCAACTCCCTTCTGCGTTGCGTGTCCCTGTTCGAAAATATGCTTCAAGAATAAACCTGTTGTGGTGATCTTCGAACGGCATTCTTAACCTAAAATCACATTTCATAATTAAGATTTGCATGTGTTAATGTGGTTATTTTTTAACTTACCAATAAAATATCTGCAGTAAGATGAGATGGTATAAAATGTAAATGTAAAACTAAATATCTATAAAGCACATGCACACACTCGCACGCAAGGTACCAACATTGCAATATGAAGAACAAAGCGCTAAATTCAAATGCCTATAAAACAATGCTGAACGCAGGGTACATTTTTATAATGGAAAAAGAATAAGTAGTGCCTTTATAAATATGCTATAGACCTGGTGTATCTCTGACTATAAAAGAATATACGCGTGTCGTGAGCAGATTACAGTCATACATTGATAACATCATAACAAACATTAATTCAAATATTACCACTAGAGTTATACATTCATGTATTTCTGATCATACAGCAGTTACTGGAATATTCACTACAAAAATCCCAATACCCAGCCAGTTCACATCACATCTAAGGGTTCAAAATTGATATAAATGACGAACAATTTTTGAAATTACATAAACATAAATCCCTCAATGAACAATACAATTATTTTGTAAACACTTTTCTCCTTTATTGTAATAAACACATCCGTGAACAAATAATAAAATCCAAATCACCAAAGAAAATATTTCAAACGCCCGAAATAAAAGCATGTAAAAATAGAATGATGTTGTACCAAACAATGTCCAGATTTCAAGAGGAATACATATTTTTAGACAAACATTCACAAACATGTTTTACTACTTTGCTAGAGAAAGAGCGTAATAAATTTATTAAAAACAAAATCAACTTGTCAAAAAAATAATCAAAGGCAACTTGGAACTTTATCAACGATATTGCCAATTCAAAAACAAAAAAGTACAACTTCTAAGTCGTACAACAGTTAGTCAGTGATTTTAACATATTTGTTTGTTTGCAGTTGATAAATTAATTTCAGCTCAAACTCAAAATAGTAATATTCCATTGCATAATCATTCTATTTTCCTTGAACCAACAACAGAAGCAGAAATCATAAATATAGTTTATTTTATATTATAAAAAAATAATGTTAACATGCTAATAACTCCTTAGCAACGAGTAACGTTAAGGTACCTTCAAAAACACAAGTGTTGTTTAAAGCTGATGTTAAAATGTTGGATATTGCTCTCGATGATACCCTCAGCTACACCCAGCATATCAACATCTTGTGCGTTAAAGGGCTGAAATAAGTTATTACTAAAATTACGCACGTCCTTATTATTTTTACGATATTTTGATTTCAAGGTATTCAACTTCAATAAGATCATAATAATCATATTAGAGCGTTATTTGGGCAATTAAAGCCGCATTAGTACCAGCGAGGATGGAAATTAATTATTTTCCTCAAGTTCCAGGTATGGTGATACGAATTTTATTTCTTTTATTAGTCTGGTTAATGTAATATCTATTAATGTGCTTAAATTTTTTTATGGCGATGTGCGTGAGGGTGGAATAGTATATTATCAAACGAGTGAGAAAGTTGGCCATTGCTACGAGGGTGAAATTCACCAGAGCAATGGCCAACTTGCTCACGATTAATACTATACTTTTTCGCATCATATTAAATAATTACCTAAAGATTTTTCTGTTTATATTAAATTATAACGAATAATTTTTCTATTTGGAAATTGCGGCAGTTCGCTGACAAAAAACAAATCGTAATCATAGTAACAACTAAACTGCCGAGAAAGTAAAATCGTCGTCATACCATTGGCTGAAACCTGTTGGGCAATGAAACCGCTATCATTTGATTGGACGTCACGTGTGGAAAAAATTGTTCGGTCGAATAATCGTCGAAAAATCTTCGTAGGAACTTCGCTACTTGAGTCCTGCGCAGGTAATTGAACACATTTCAATGCCCTTTTAGTGGATTGAGTCGACACATTCTTTCCAACTCAGTACACGTTGCCAAAGTTGGACGTTTTTTTGCCCAAAAACGTGTTTTTTTTGTTCGGGGATTGAAGGGTTCTAAAAGGGATCATACCAATCTGAGTTTACTCCCTTAAAGTAGAGCCAAAATGGGATTTTTTTTCGAAAGAATCATCAAATTTGGTTGGAAAGTCACTGAGTTATGTGCGAAAAACCTCAAAATGCACTTTTTTTCAAACACCCGTAACTTGGTGCCAAATCGCCGTAGCAACTTCGTTTCTTGAGTCCTACATAGGGAATTGATCAAATTTGAATGCCTTTATGGAGGATAGAGTCGACAAAATTTTTCCAATTCTGTGTACATCGTCAAAGTTGGTCATGGTTTCCAGAAAAAAACTTTTTTATTTCACAGGGGTGCTAGAGGGGGCGGAAGGGGTTACGCTACATTTCGCATACATGACTTTAAAGAAGACACTTCAAAGTTTTTCTCCCTCAAAGATGCATCAAAATTGATTAATAATAAGCCGAGTTATGGCGGTTTGAAAATGGTCGAAATTTCACGAATTTCAATTGTTTCATTTTTTTTCCTTCAGTATAGTTAATATTTAAGTTGGGTATTATCTTAGAAGACCAAAAACAAATTTCAAATTTTCTAAAGTTACTTAAAAATTGTTTATTTTTAAGATCATCAGCTTTTTAACCGAATTTGAAAAATAAATATTTAACTTCGGTAAAAAAACAAACAAATCTTACAATTTAGGAAATTCAGCTTTTTGTATTTATATGGTATCGTAGTAGCAACTATTCCAAGTAACTTCAAAATATTTTAAGCACGTAGCAATGGGTTTTCTATAGTTTTACCGAATTTAATAAATGCAAATTCAGTAAAAATATACGGGTGTTAAATTGAGATTATCTTACAATTAAAGAAATTGACCTTTTAGAATGTTTATGGTGTCACGTAGTAGCAACTATTCCAAGTAACTTCCGAATATTTTGAGCTTGTAGCAATTGTTTTTCTATTTTTTACCGATTTAAAAAAATCCAACTTCAGAAAAAACAAATGTGTGGTGAATTGAGATTATATTATAATTTAGAAAGACGACCTTTTTGAAATTTGATGGTATTACGTAGGAGCAATTATTACAAGTAACTTCAAAATATTTTAGGCTCCTAGCAATTAATTTTCTATTTTTTTACTGAATTTAAAAAATGCAATTTCAGAAAAACAAGCGGGTGTTGAATTGAGATTATCTAAAGATTCAGGAAACTGACCTTTCGGAATCTTTATGATATTACGTTGTAGCAACTATTTTAAGTAACTTCAAAATATTTTAAGCTTGTAGCAATTGATTTTCTATTTTTTTACTGAATTTAAAAAAATGCAATTTCAGATAAACAAGCGGGTGTTGAATTGAGATTATCTTAAGATTCAGGAAACTGACCTTTCGGAATCTTTATGATATTACGTTGTAGCAACTATTTTAAGTAACTTCAAAATATTTTAAGCTTGTAGCAATTGATTTTCTATTTTTGTACTGAATTTAAAAAATGCAATTTCCGAAAAACAAACGGGTGTTGAATTGAGATTATCTTACGATTCAGGAAGAAGACCTCTTTGAATTTTCATGGTATCACGTAGTAGCAACCATTCCAAGTAACTTCAGAATATTTTGAGCTTGTAGCAAATGTTTTTCTATGTTTTACTGGTTTATAGAAAATGCAAGTTCAGAAAAAACAAACGTGTGATGAATTGAGATTATATTATAATTTAGAAAGACGACCTTTTTGAATTTTAATAGTATTACGTAGGAGCAATTATTCCAAGTAACTTCAAAATATTTTAAGCTCGTAGCAATTGATTTTCTATTTTTCTACTGAATTTAAAAAATGCAATTTCAGAAAAACAAACGGGTGTTGAATTGAAATTATCTTAAGATTCAGGAAACTGACCATTCGGAATCTTTATGATATTACGTTGTAGCAACTATTCTAAGTAACTTCAAAATATTTTAAGCTTGTAGCAATTTTTGAAATAATGTTTTTTACCGAATTTAAAATATGCAACTTCAGGAAAAACAAACGGGAGATAAATTGAGATTATCTTACAATTTAGGAAGAAGACCTCTTTGAATTTTTATGGTATCACGTAGTAGCAACTATTCCAAGTAACTTCAGAATATTTTGAGCTCGTAGCAATTGTTTATCTATTTTTTACTGATTTATAAAAAATGTAACTTCAGAAAAAACAAACGTGTTTTAAATTGAGATTATCTTACAATTTAGAAAAAAAGACTTCTTTGAATTTTGATGGTATTACATAGTAGCAACTATTACAAGTAACTTCAGAATATTTTAAGCTCGTAGCAATTGTTTTTCCGTTTTTTTGCCGAATTTAAAAAAATGCAACTTCAAAAAAATACACGGTGTTGAATTGAGATTATCTTACAATTCAGGAAATTTACCTTTTAGAATTTTTATAATATCACGTAGTAACAACTATTCTAAGTAACTTCAGAATGTTTGAAGCTCGTAACAATTTTTGAAATATTTTTTTTACCGAATTTAAAAAATGGAACTTCAGAAAAAACAAACGCATGTTAAATTGAGATTATCTTGCAATTTAGGAAATTGACCTCTTGGAATTTTTATGGTATCACGTAGTAGCAACTATTTTAAGTAACTTCCGAATGTTTTAAGCTCGTAGCAATCATTTTTCTATTTTTTACCGAATATAAAAGATGCAACTTCAGAGAAAACATACGGATGTCGAATTGAGATTATATACAATTTAGGAAATTGACCTTTTAGTATTTTTTATGGCATCACGTATTAGCAACTGTTCTAAGTAACTTCAGAAATTTTTAAGCTCGTAGCAATTGTTTTTCTATTTTTTTAGCGAATTTGAACAATGTAACTGATCGAATTGAGATTATCATAGAATTTAATTGACCTTTTAGAAGTTTTATGATATCACGTTAAAGCAACTATTCTAAATAAATTTTGAAAGTTATGCCGTGGTATCAATTGTTTTTATATTTTTTACCGATTTTAAAAAATGTAACTAAACTAACTAAAGAACAAACGGGCTTTCAGGTGCGATTATCTCAAAATTCGAACAAGAGATTTTTAGAATTTCGTAGTAGCATCCATTCTGAAAACCTCTTGACAGTTTGTACTAATTCTAAATTTAGGTATTAAAATCAATTTTGGTTTTTATTTTCTTTCGGCTTTATTACTGGTTATTTTAAAAAATCAAGAGCACTTTCTTAAGACACTTTTATATGCTCTTCCAAAATATAATCAACTTTATTTTTTTAAGTACGGACCTGGATTTTTTACTTCATTTTCACCTCCAAAAACTAAAATGTAGGAGTAATTTGATGATTCAAAAAAATGAAGAGTATTCATTGCCTTTAAAACATAACGATACAGCATGCTTATGCACCGAATTCGTAACACCCTGTATGTATACTTAAAATGCAATCCAATTTTAATAAGTGATAATAAAACCGAGCGAGTTCAGAGAAGAAAATATAAAGTCCTAAGAAAATAATCTTATTTCAAAAAGGCTTAATTTAGCATGCACATGACTTGTGTAAAATATTTGTATATTAATGCACCAATCAAGTACTTGTATGTGTCATTATCAATAGAAGTACAACATAACCAAACAAATAAAATTATTTCCTTTCCTGGATGTTGACAAATGACCGTCATAAATATAATGACCGTCCTGTGTTTTTGTATTTAATATTGATTATAAATCAGTAGCAATTCCAGGATTGATTGTAGCCATTATACCATGCATATATGAATACATAAGATTTACAACTTCCATTTTCTCTATTTTAGTTTCCTTCCTGATTGATATTAATTTGGATAATTGAACACTGCGGTCTCGAATAAATTATCAATTGAGGCCAATGATTACAACTCTCGCCTAATTGAATTACACGTAATTGCAATAATGTGTTTAATTCCAAATACAAGAGATTAAAATAACTTAAGTTGATAACGGGTTCCGTTGCTAATAAAAGAAAGTGTAATTATACAATTAGGAATCTATATCTAAATCAATGTCTTATTAGATATATATTTAATTTTACTTACTAGCCGTAAGCAGGCATTTTTATGATGTAAAGAAAAGTATGTCTGCAGACCGGAATTGAACCCGCGATCTTCTGTTTGGCAGGCGGATGCTCGGACCAATAAGCTACAATAGACCTGTAACTTGTTATTGTATACCGGGCAGTTGCGGCTCGTGAAACATGTTGATGGTAGAGCCACTTATACAATATACACCCCCCTCCCATTCTTTTTTGGAAAAAAAAGAATGATTTATCTTTCCAAAGTAAAGGCGAAAAAGTGTTTAAGAATGAATTAGAAATTCTTTCTATAATAATAATAATAATAATAATAATAATATGCTGAGCTTGAAACTACAGGTAGTGCCTTGGCTCCTTGACTCTATATAACGAGTCGCCCCTGATTTTGATGTAGATAGAAACATTGATTGATTATTTTTTGAGAATTTTGAGCGCTAAAATGAGAAATAGTATTTTTTTGTAGCGAGAACAAAATGTGAATTTTGCCAAAACTATGGCAAGTCCAGGTTTGCCCGTTATAAAAATTATTCAAAATTAATTGGATTTTTATGTTATTTGAAAAAATGAAAACATTATTTAATAAATTTTCCAGAAATTTTAGCGTAAAGTTAATAAAACGCATTTATTTGCAACGAAAAAAAAGGTTAGGAATTTTACCAAAACTATGGCAAGTGCAGACTTGTCCATTACAAAAATGATTCGAAATTTGTTGTATTTTGATGTTCTTTGAAAAAATAAAAAATAATTTGATAAATCGTTAAATTTAAGCGCGAGTTTAATAAAACACATTTTTTTGCAACGAAATGAGATGATTACGAATTTTTCCAAAACTATGGCAAGTGCAGACTTGCCCATTACAAAAATGATTCAAAATTTGTTGTATTTTGATATTCCATAAAAAATTAGAAACATCGATTGATCAATTTTTAAGATATTTGACTACTAAGATGAGAAATTGCATTTTTTGCAGCGAGAACAAAAGATTATGAATTTTGCCAAAACTCTGGTACGTACAGATTTGCTCATTATAATATTTATTCAATATTAATTGTATTTTTATGTTATTTGAAAAAATAAAAACATTATTTGATAAATTTTCGAGAAATTTTAGCGTAAAGTTAATTAAACGCATTTATTTGCAACGAAAAAACAGATTATGAATTTTGCCAAAACTATGGCAAGTGCAGATTAGCCCATTACAAAAATTATTTAAAACTAATCGTATTTTGATGTTCTATGAAAAACGGAAACTTCGATTGATCAATTTTTGAGAAATTTTGGGCGCCAAGATGAGAAATAACATTTTTTGCAGCGACAATAAAAGATTATGAATTTTGCCAAAACTGTGGCAAATACAGGTTTGCCCGTTACAAAAATTATTCAAAATGGATTGGATTTTTATGTTCTTTGAAAAAATTAAAACATTGTTTGATAAATTTTTGAGAAATTTAAGAGCAAACTTAATAAAATGCATTATTTGCAGCGAAAACAAAAGATTACGAATTCTGCCAAAACTATGGCCGCTGTAGGTTTCGCTATTACAAAAATTATTCAAAATTTGTTCTATTTTGATGTTTTATGAAAAAATAAAAACATTATTTGATACATTTTCGAGAAATTTAAGCACGCATTATTTACAGAATAAAAAAAAAAAATACGAATTTTGCCAAAACTATGGCAAGTGCAGACTTGCCCTTTGCAAAAATGATTCAGAATTTGTTGTATTTTAATATTCTATAAAAAAACAGAAACATCGATTGATCAATTTTTGAGAAATTTTGGGCGCTAAGATGAGAAATAGCATTTTTTTGCAGAGAACAAAAGATTATGTATTTACATAAACTATGGTAAATGCAGATTTGCCCGTTACAAAAATTATTCAAAATTGATTGTATTTTGTTGTTCTTTGAAAAAATAAAAACATTCTTTGACAAATTTTGGAGAAATTTAAGAGCGAGTTTAATAAGACGCATTTTTTGCAACGAAAATAAAAGATTACGAATTTTGCCAAAATTATGACAAGTGCAGACTTACCCATTACAAAAATTATTCAAAATTTGTTGTATTTTGATGTTTTATGAAAAAATAAAAATATCGATTGATCAATTTTTGAGAAATTTAAGTGCCAAGATGAGAAATAGCATTTTATTTGCAGCGAGAACAAAAGATTATGAATTTTGCTAAAACTATGGCAAGTGCTGACTTGCCCATTGTAAAAATTATTCAAAATTTGTTGTATTTTGATGTTTTATGAAAAAATAGAAATATCGATTGATCAATTTTTGAAAAATTTAAGCGCCAAGATGAGAAATAGCATTTTCTTTGCAGCGAGAACAAAAGATTATGAATTTTGCTAAAACTATGGCAATTGCAGATTTTCCCATTACAAAAATTATTCGAAATTGATTAGATTTTTATCATTCTTTAATAAACTTTCGAAAAATTTAAGCGCAAGTTATTAAAACGCGTCATTTCCAGCGAAAATAACAGATTACGAAATTTGCCAAAACTATGGCAAGTGTCGACTTGCCCAATGCAAAAATTATTCAAAATTTGTTGTTTTTTGATGTTTTATGAAAAAATAGAAATATCGATTGATCAATTTTTAAGGAATTTAAGCGCTTAAATGAGAAATAGCGAGAACAAAATATTTACAAGTCTGCACTTGTCAATATTTGACATTACAAAAATTATTCAAAATTTGTTGTATTTTGAAAAAATAGAAATATCGATTGATCAATTTTTGAGAAATTTAAGCGCCAAGATGAGAAATAGCATTTTCTTTGCAGCGAGAACAAAAGATTATGAATTTTGCTAAAACTATGGCAAGTGCTGACTTGCCCATCGCAAAAAATATTCAAAATTTGTTGGATTTTGATGTTTTATGAAAAAATAGAAATATCGATTGATCAATTTTTGAGGAATTAAAGTGCTAAAATGAGAAATGGTGAGAACAAAAGATTACGAATTTTGCCAAAACTTGGCAAGAACAGACTTGCCCGTTACAAAAATTATTCAAAACTTGTTGTATTTTGATCAGTGGCGGCTCGTGAAACATGTCGATGATAGAGCCACTTATACAATATATCGAAAAAGTGTTCAAAATTCTTGCTGAGCTTGAAACTACAGGTAGTGCCATGGCTCATTGGATCTATATAACGAGCCGCCTTTGATACCGGGTGTCTTACTGAAGCGGCAAAGTAACTTTTTGATCTTAAGGGAGTTACTTCCTCAAAAATGAACAAAATAAACGTTTTTCTTTTATCGACGATTCTGATTCGACACTCAATTCTGCGTATAAAAAATATTTTACATTTATCCGGTTGGTAGAAGTGATCGAAATTTGTAAGCATAGTGGGGGAGGCGAGCTCTTATACAGACTATTTTTAAGTTTTTTGAAATTTACTTTTCTAAGTTTAGGTACACTTTTTTTAGTATTATTAATATTTTTTTAATTATTCAGCCATAAATGATTATTTTGGAGATAAGAACATGTGTGCAAAATTTCAAAAAAATCGGTCCAATAGTTTTCTAGTAAAGTGTAACTAAAAATCACGTTTTTTTTTTAATGGTAAACGGCCGAGGGAGTGACCTTAAATATCTAAGATAGAAAAATATGATTTATATAAAAGTTGTAGATAATTAACGACTCTATAATCGGAAAATATTTTTATATATATACAGGGTGTCCCACAAAGGAGAGCCAACACAATATTATGTTTTTTAAATGGAATACTAGGTATATTTTTGCATTTTTATGCGTAGTTTTTGATACTAATTAAAATGACAATAACTTTTATTGCGCTAAATTTAACCGTTTCTGAGTTATTCCGTTTTTAGAGCAAGAAAAGCAATATTGGAACAGTCACAGAAAAGAAATAGGTTGATATTTTAAAAGTATCAAAGCTTTTTTAACAATAACATGTCAATAACAAATGTTACATTATTAGATGATTAGGTTTGTTTAAGTAATTAAATGCTACCTATTTTTATGAAGTGAGAAGACCTTCGCTAAATGTAAAGAAACTTTTTTAAATGGAACCCAGTATATTTTAATAGAAATTTTAGATCCTTTTTCTTGCCTTTCTAAAAATACCTAGTTTGCTAATAATAATTTTCCATTAACTATTATTTATAAACCTAGCAAACTAGGTATTTCCACAACCTTTACAAGTGCGATATAAATTCCCCATTCGAACCAAGAGTGGTCAACAGTTATTTTCTCGTTGGAATTGGTGTGGTTAATATATTTCCAGCACATGCACCGTAATAAATTTCGCTGACTAGTAGCGAATTGAAGATTCCGAAGAAAAAATGGAATACAATTTACGAACAGGTTCGAAACTGGCTCGTACGTTTCTTTTGTACGAGAGCGAGAACGTGCTGCATTGCTTTTTCAGCAAATTATTCCCTCGGCTCTCCCAGTTGATTATATGCTACTGTAGCATATTGCAAGACTAAACATTCTCATAATGAAGAAAAAAGGAGAAATAAAAGTAACGAGACCGCAGCTGGTTACTTTCGTAGCGATGAAATAGAACCATTGATTCGTTGGTGATTTTTTAATAAATTTGTGCTCAATACTTTACTGAAGTGGTGTGGCTAGACGTTTTGAGGATTTTTATTTAAATTCAGGCCCTTTATCCTGCATTAAAAATTGAAATGTAAATAATAACACTTTTTCAATGCCAGGGGAGATCTTATAAGTTTGAATATACAATTAAACAGGGTTTGTAGCTTAAATAAAACTTAATCAGGAGGGTAGAGGGCGGGCCCTATCCTGCAATCCAACGAAGCCCAGAGAATTTACAAATGAATGAATTTATAAAATTAACAATTTTAATAATTCTTTGCCTACACTCGTGAAATTTTAGCTCAATGTGTTAGATTACAGGCTAGGGCCCTCCTGGTATCTGTGATATAAACTAGTAGACCTGCACCTACAGACTTCACTATGTCTACGGAACATAGCTGTTACCCCAAGATAAGGATTAAGACAACAGTGAAGAACTAAACTGCAGAACAAAAAATTACAAATTAGGAATTGGGTAAAGTAAAACGCTTGTTTTGTTCCATAATTTTATTTTCAGTTGCCTGACACGGGTTTCGATCGGTTAGGATCATTTTCAAAGTTAAACTAATTTAATGAGGAACGGATTTAATTAGGAACTTAAAAAGAATCATCAGGAATTACCTAGAAAATCTGAAAATCCATCCTAAATGAATCTATTTTTGTGATATCTATAAAAATTGAAATGTTACAGATGGAACCAAAATAGCAACACTTGTATTCAGCTATTTACAAAATTATAAAATTGATTTTCGTTGAAATTAATTTAAAAATTGCAAAAGCCATTCAAAATTGAACCTATTTTCGACATCTCACTAAACTAATTGACATATCAGAGCTGAAAAGAAAATGGAAACACTCAAAACTTGAACGGAAGAAGAAAAAATGGTGATGTGGCCATCATGTTACTTTCTCCGATTTGATTGTATAGCCATTTATATTTACGTTTTAATGATTTATTTTCAATTGAAATCATATTTAAAATGTACATCGAGCGTTGTGTAAACTCGGATGAAACTGACGTTTAAAACGTCAAAATTATGAAACAAGGAAAAATTATACTTTAAATTTAAAAACTCAGTTTACTCAAAAACTAAAGGGATTTCGAAAAAAACTTATTCTTTAGAAGTTGTTTATTTTGGTATTCTCTACAATTATTATTCACTTAAACTTGCTGTAACTATTATCGTTTCATAATTATAAACCAAAAATTTTAAAAAAATTAATAATTTTTTTTCTCGAATAGCAATGATTTTATGAAAAATATTTTCAAGCAAAAGATGTTCATTTCTTTGTTTCCTTCAATGTTTGTTTAAATGTTTTTGTGATATTTTTCATATTTAAGAAAATATTGGCAAAAAACAAAAAACAGTTAAGGTAAACGCCCACTTCCGGTGTACGAAATTTTACCAAAAGCTTTTCAGTTCTTCAGATTATCAAATAAGACGTATGTTCAAAGTTTGATATCAATTGCTCTATTAGTTTTTGAGATACAGCGCACACAGACAGACACACACACACACACACACACACACAGACACATTTTTTTTTTCTCCAGAAATTGTTGAAATGGCATCTAGGGACCCCAAAACGGATATTTCTGTAAAAAAAATTTTTGAAAAAAAAATCACGATCACAATACTTTCTCGTACTTCGTAACGGAGAAAGTAAAAAACATTATTAGAAAAATTGTAAAATAAATATTTTCGCCGGAATTAGCTTCAAAATTCTTAAATCAATTCAGAATGAACCTATTTTTTAAATGCTTTTAAAACAATTTAAAAATCACAGTTGGAAACATAATGGCAACATGTAAAACTATTGAAATGAAAACTACATTCAGCGATTAAAAAAATTGTAAACAAATCATCGTTGCTGAGATTAACTTCGAAATTTAAAATCCTTACAGAATGAAATGATTTTTGATATCTGTTTAACACAATTGACATATCTTAGCTGAAAACGAATTAGCAATATACAAAACTTGAACGGAGGAAAAGAAAGTTGCATTCGGCAATAAAAAAGTAAAAAATTAACCTCTCCCGAAATTAGCTTCATAATTTCAAGATCTATTGAGAATGAACTTTTTGTTATATATCGCTAAAACAATTTATACATCACAGCCAGAAACAAAATAGCAAAACTCAAAACTTGAACGAAGGAAAAAATGCAGTCGGCGATTAAAAGAATTGTAAAAATTTAATCTCCGCTGGATTTAGCTTCAAAATTTGAAAATCCATCCAGATTTAACCTATTTTTGACATACTACTAAAAAATGGTGATGTGGCCATCATGTTACTTCCTCCGACCTGATGGTATCATTTATATTTACGCTTTCATGGTTTATTTTCAATTTAAATCATATTTTAAATGTGCATCGAACGTTTCGTAGACTCGGATGAAACTGACGTTTAAAACGTCAAAATTATGAAAGATGGAAAAATTATACTTCAAATTCAAAAACTAAGTTTACTCAAAAACTAAAGAGATTTCGACAAAAACTTATTCTTCATAAATTGTTCATTTTGGAATTCTCTAAAATTATTATTAACATAAATTTGCTGTAACTATTATCGTTGCACAATTATTAACCAAAAATGTGAAAATATTTGTATAAATATTTTTGTGATATTTTTCATATTTAAAAATTATCAGAGAAAAATAAAAACGGCTAAGGTAAACAACCACTTCCGGTTAACAAAATTTCACCAAAAGCTTTTCAATCCTTTGTTCAAAGTTTCATATTAATTGCTCTATTAGTTTTCGAGATACAGCGCGCACAGACAGACACACACACACACAGACACACATACAGACAAACACACAGACACATTTTTTTTTCCAGAAATTGTTAAAATGGCATCTAGGAACCCCAAAACGGATATTTCCGCAAAAAAATTAAACAAATTTTCACGATCACAGTACTTTCTCGTACTTCGTAACGGAGAAAGTACAAAAATAACATATTAAAGTTTTAAATAAATTGACAACATTCAAAACTTAAAATAAAAAAAAATTCTTTCGGCGATTAGAAAAATTGAAATCATCTCTTCAACATTTCAAAATCTGTCCAAAAGAAACCTATTTTTGAAATCCTTCTGAAACAAGTTGGCATATCACAGCTGGAAACAAAACAGCCACTCTAAAAACTTGAACGGAAGAAGTGAAAATTGCATTTGGCAATTAGGAAAATTGTAATAAATTCATCTTTGCTTGAACTAGCTTTAACATTTCAAAATCTATCCAGAATGAACCTATTTCTGACATACAGCTTAAACTATTGAAATAACAGACCTGAGAATAAACTCCTTAATCATTTCAACTGTTCCTCTTTAAATGCAAAAAAATTGAAATAAACATCAAAATTGGCGTAATTATTTTGGTCAAATTAAAAAAAAAATAATTTCTTCTTAAGGGAGCAACAAATCAAAAATGTTCCAATATAAATAATATAGGGGAATGCTTTGTGAATATAATAGAGCTTTGACAAACTCTAAAAAGTCAAAACTGAAAGCATAAAGATTCCCGAAAAATAATCTTGAATCGCTTACTTTGAAGGCCGGGACGGGGCCCCCCAGAGATAAAATAGTTGTCACTTTTCAACCCTTTCGGTAAGAAGTATCTTTGTTGAAAATTTCAGCCGAATCCATGTCATGCGATTTTCACTCAAATTTCCGAAGGTTTGACTGATGAAAAATGAAAACTAAGGTTCCCTAAAACATAAAAAAAATCATAACTCGCGAACGATTAGAAAAACACGAAAAAAAAAAACAAAGAATAAATATTATAGAGCTGTCTTCAATCAAGAGAAGTGGTTTCAAATCATCCAGGATGTGCAGGAAAGGCTTTACAAATTTGTTTCTATAATTTTGAAAAAAGGCCCTGAAGGGCCTCAGGGAGGATTATTGGGACGATCAAATTTGCTCAATAAATACCTCTTAATAGCAGCTATGTTGCCTAAACAGGTCATCTCTATCGGCAGTACGAAAGAGGGTAAAAAAGATAAAACTGATTTTTAATCGTTTTGGGCAGTTTGAAAATGCCAAAAATCAATATTTAAAAAAATATGCACTTTATGTAAGAATTTTGTATATGTTTTCGATTTGGTTTCGATAGTTATTAAAAAATTTGACATTTGAGTAAAAAATACCACCCCAAAAAAGAGTGTGGAAACTTAAAAAAAAAATTTGGTCGCTTTTTGAAAGATCATATCTCGTTAAGGGAACAACAAATTAAAAAGTCCTTGGATATAAATAATGTAGGCGGATGCTTTGTAAATAGATCCCGCCCCCACGGATCCTTCAAGAGCAAAAATGAAGTCAGTGGCGGCGTTTTGGCGCACGCCTGAAATTTCAGATATAAGGCCGCAGCTCCAAAACGGCTATAACGATTTTTGTTAAAATTGCCAGGGGTATTGTGTTTGTCGAGGGGAATACCTGAAAAAAATTTAATTGAAATCGGATAGTACGTTTCCGATTTTTGACACGTAATTTTTTTATCAATTTTTTTTTGTTTTTTTTTTCACGGGGGTGGTGGGATAAAGTTAGAAGGACGACACCCGGAGGAATCGATAGAGCTCGCGAGGCATCGGAAAAATCAGTGTCGGAAAAATTTCCAAAAAAATTGACTCCGCCCCCAGGGGGTGTTACGTCTCGCACAATTACTCCGAAACCGGTCTATGTGCGCCGGTGAAACTTGCTGGGGATGCGTTGGAGGGCGAGACGGGTGACTGTTGAAAAAATCAAAGCGATAGGCCTCTATTTGTCGAATTAACAATTTTTGACCGACGGGGGTGGTAAAATTTTTGGGGAAATACTCAAAAATTAAAAAAAAGAAAGAGAAATATTTTTTAAAGTCTAAAAAAAAGTGCCGCCGCGCTTCCGCTCGGCCGCCAAATAACTTCTCCGTCGCGTTTTTTCGTCGTTTAAAAATTCGCCCCGGTTCCGGAGGGGTGTTTTAAAAATTGTTAAAAAATTACAGCTCAAGGCTCGTTTGACCCCCTACCTATTTGAAAAGTTTCAACTCTTCGATTTAAATAGAAAATAATACGTCCTCGATGGAAGCAAAACGAACCCGGGGACCGGGCCGAATAACGGCTCTGGAAGGGTAGGGGGTGCTTTAAATTAAAAAAAAACAACAAATGAAAGCACGTTACACCCTCTTTTCATCCTAGAAGTTTGAGCTCTTGGATTTAAATAGAAAAAAACCTCAGAGAGAGCGGAAACTTTGGAAAAATTTATGGTCACTTTTTTGAAAAATCATATCTCGTTAAGGGGGCAACAAATCAAAAACCGCCCCGATATAAATAATATGGGCGGATACTTTGTGAAGTGATCCCGCTTCCGACGGATCCTTCAAGAGCAAAAATAAAGTCAGTGGTGGTGTTTCGGCGAACCCCTGAAATTTCATATATGAGGCCGTTGCTCCAAAACGGCTCTAACGATTTTTGTTAAAATTAGCAGGGATGTTTCGCTCGCTGAGGGAAGTATCTGAAAAAAATTCGGTTGAAATCGGAGCGTACATTTTTGAGTTTTAACACTTTCTTTTTTTTTGAGTTTTTTATTTCCCGGGCGGTGAGGTAGAGTCAAAGGGGCGGCACCGAGAGGGATCGACAGAGATCTCGGGGGTGCATCGGACCGTGCCGGAAAAATTTCCAAAAAATTTGCCTCCGCCCCCGGGGGTGGTTTTAACGTTCCGACACGGTACTCTCAATTACTCCGAAACCGGTTAACGTACGGCGGTCAAATTTGGTGGAGATGCGCAGGAAGGGGAAGAGAATATTTTTTGAAAAAATGAAAGCGATAGGCCTTCATTTGTCGAAATTAACCATTTTTGACAGAAGGGGGTGGTAAAAATTTAGGGGTTAAAATCAAAAATTCAAAAAAAGGAGACAGAGAGTCTCTTTACAATATTTTTTAAGGTCTAAAAAAATTTTGACTTTTGACTTATAACCTAAAATTCTGTGTTTCATTTCCATCAAATCCGGAACTTCACAAATTATGGGTTGATGCTTTGTTTGTAAAGAATAGGCAGGAAAGTGGAACCGAGTTGCCGAAATATGCTCGCATTTGCATTCTACACGTTGCTGATAAATTTTTTTTGCTTTCCGGTTTTTAAATTACGCTCCATTTTCGGCTCCGGGGCGGGACTTATATCGGGCTCCAGCTCGCGGACAACTTTTGGAGCAGTGATCATATGTGAAATGGAGGGGGAATAGCAGTCCACATGTATGTAGTTAAAGGGATCGTCAAATAACAATCCAAGATATTTAACATAGCTTCTGATGTCTACGGCTGAAGAGTTGATAACAATAATAATAATAATTTATTTACGGGTAACCCCTTTTACATAAATAAACACAAAATACAGCAATACAAAAACCAATAATAAATATTTAAATTAAGAAAAAATAGTAAAAATAATTAAATGAAATACAAATTTGGTCACTACCTACACTAAAATATAACTAAATATAAATTTACAAAAATAAGAAAGTAAATTAAAAAAAAAATGTTAGTTGTTCAATTTTGTATTGTCTCATATGATACCCAGTTTTATTTATACCAGAGTTTATATGTATTTTTTATGTTGGAACCGTTGTACCTACAACTTTTTGAATATCATTATTGTATTCTGTTTCGATAACATGATTACATTTGTTGGTGACAATAAATGATGTGTCCATAAGCGACCAAATCGTTTGAGATGTGTATCGAATATTAGAGGGTTTCATGAGTTAGAATAAATATGTATTTGTGAAGCAAAGACAAAAATGTCTCTGTGTTCCGTGGTCTTTGTAAAGCGCTGGTTTATGTTTAACTGATTAGATTGCAGTATATGGCCCACCCACCGATCTTCGTATTATCTTCAACATAACCTAGAAGACTTGGTTTGTTTATTCGTTTTTCTTGCTAATTTGTTTGACATGTAGGAAGTTTTAATATTAATAGGAAACGGGGTTTCTATTTTCAGTAAAAGTTAATCGGGAGGGCGGTGTGTGGGCTCTACCTTACAATCCAAGCAGCTAAACATAGCCTACAAGATTTACAAATGAATTAATGTACGTAACGCTGTTTCGTGTTTAAAAATACCTGTATATTTGCCACACTTTGTTTTGAAGTTTGTCTAAATTTCTTGCTTTAAATCAAATAAAAAATATCAAGGCTTGCTTTACTAACTAAAAGTAAAACATTATATTACATTTGGTGAAATCTTTAACTTAAAACCTTTCATCATTACATTAAAGTTCGGCTTACATTTTAATTACTACTCGTTATTGTGGACATATTTCTATGATAAGACATTTGGTTGCAATTTTTACTTTCTCCGTTACGAAGTACGAGAAAGTATTGTGATCGTGATTTTTTTTTCAAAAATTTTTTTTACGGAAATATCCGTTTTGGGGTCCCTAGATGCCATTTCAACAATTTCTGGATTTTTTTTTTGTCTGTGTGTGTGTGTGTGTGTGTGTGTGTGTGTGTGTGTGTGTGTGTGTGTGTGTGTGTGTGTGTGTGTGTGTGTGTGTGTGTGTGTGTGTGTGTGTGTGTGTGTGTGTGTGTGTGTGTGTGTGTGTGTGTGTGTGTGTGTGTGTGTGTGTGTGTGTGTGTGTGTGTGTGTGTGTGTGTGTGTGTGTGTGTGTGTGTGTGTGTGTGTGTGTGTGTGTGTGTGTGTGTGTGTGTGTGTGTGTGTGTGTGTGTGTGTGTGTGTGTGTGTGTGTGTGTGTGTGTGTGTGTGTGTGTGTGTGTGTGTGTGTGTGTGTGTGTGTGTGTGTGTGTGTGTGTGTGTGTGTGTGTGTGTGTGTGTGTGTGTGTGTGTGTGTGTGTGTGTGTGTGTGTGTGTGTGTGTGTGTGTGTGTGTGTGTGTGTGTGTGTGTGTGTGTGTGTGTGTGTGTGTGTGTGTGTGTGTGTGTGTGTGTGTGTGTGTGTGTGTGTGTGTGTGTGTGTGTGTGTGTGTGTGTGTGTGTGTGTGTGTGTGTGTGTGTGTGTGTGTGTGTGTGTGTGTGTGTGTGTGTGTGTGTGTGTGTGTGTGTGTGTGTGTGTGTGTGTGTGTGTGTGTGTGTGTGTGTGTGTGTGTGTGTGTGTGTGTGTGTGTGTGTGTGTGTGTGTGTGTGTGTGTGTGTGTGTGTGTGTGTGTGTGTGTGTGTGTGTGTGTGTGTGTGTGTGTGTGTGTGTGTGTGTGTGTGTGTCTGTCTGTGTGCGCTGTATCTCAAAAACTAATAGAGCAATTGATATGAAACTTTGAACATACATCTTATTTGATAATCTAAAGAACTGAAAAGCTTTTGGTAAAATTTCGTACACCGGAAGTGGGTGTTTACCTTAACTGTTTTTTGTTTTTTGTCAATATTTTCTTAAATATGAAAAATATCACAAAAATATTTAAACAAACATTGAAGACAACACAGAAATGCAGATCTTTTGCTTGAAAATATTTTTCATAAAATCATTGCTATTCGAGAAAAAAATTATTATTAATTTTTCAATTTTTGGTTTATAATTATGAAACGATAATAGTTACAGCAAATTTATGTGAATAATAATTGTAGAGAATGCTAAAATGAATAACTTATAAAGAATAAGTTTTTTTGGAAATCCATTTAGTTTTTGAATAAACTGAGTTTTTGAATTTGATGTATAATTTTTCCATGTTTCATAATTTTGACGTTTTAAACGTCAGTTTCATCCGAGTTTACGCAACGCTCGATGTACATTGAAAATATGATTTTAATTGAAAATAAACCATGAAAGCGTAAATATAAATGATACCCACAAGTCGGAGAAAGTAACATGATGGCCACATCACCATTTTTTCGGAATGTAATCGTTTCATCATTCCTCACAAGAGATAAAACCTGTTGCAGTAGTGAGGCAGTCCAGCCGACATGTCCAATTGGGGCAGAACAGTTGTATTCGCATTGATGGTCCGCTATTTAAACGGAACCACCGGACTTACGGTTGTCTTCAACTTCTTGTTTTATACTCGCCTGTCCTGTTAAAATTTTATAATACTGACCGAGAGAAATATGTGCATATTATAGTGGTATATTTATGGCGTTCGTGATTCTTCACGGTCGTTCCCACCTCCGTTAAAATGTGTTAAAACGTGTTAACGAAGTGGATGATAATTCTTATTTTAGAGTGCTATGAATATATACGAGTGATAAAATCAGTGCCCGTTCAGGCCATTTGTGTTTATGCAATCAAATCCTAAAGTTGCAGGATGTAATTATTTGTAAATTATATAGTTGAAATTTGTTTAAATTATCTCGACAATTAAAGTGAAATTAACTTCAATTGATAAGTTAATTTTTGTTCATTTTATAGTCACAAACTATGATTAAAATAGGTATATCTTTATCTAAATTATTTTATTAAAACTTTTCTCTCGTAATGTATAAGCAAATAACGTTACGTGTGTCGTAACACGGTTTATGTTACCTATTTCTATTTTTTAATTTAAAAAAATGTTTAATGAAAACCGTTAAAAAGCGAAATCATGTTTTTTGCCAATATCTCCATAGCGACGAGTTGCGTTAAGATAATATAACAACACTAGTGTTGCTAAGAATTTCTAAACAACTCTAGTGTTGTTATATGTACCTTAACGTTATTCGTTGCTAAGGAGTTATTGGCATGTTAACATTATAGGATAAAATAAATAACTATTAGATAACTAGTGATATGGTTTTTCTTCTTTCGACACCCATTTTATGTTATGATCACGCACCTAATACTAATTTAATATCGTGTTGATTATCACAGCACAAAATGTTCTGCAATGCTTCTTGTAACAATGACGTGTAGAGGAAGCGCGAAGTTCTTTAATCTTTAATTACAGGATTGTACTCGACTATTTATTTCCTTTGAATATGTAGAATAGAATAGTTTTTTATTGGCTTATCACATTGTAGATATCAAGTACGCAATATTGAGAATACTATTAAAGCATAATTATTTTATTTAGTAATTTAACTAACAACATTTTATACAAATGCTGTATTTTCGACGTCTTCTCCAGATTTTTTTTAAATCCCCAGCGAATAGCTGTTTGCGATACAACAAATTATGTATATACGAGATGTCATTTTATATGCGGTTACGTAAGCAATTTATATTCGGCGTCCGAGGAGCATCAGTGGGAAATCGGATACATTTTAAAAGTGCTCAGATGGTGAAATATATTTTTTATCCGAAAATGTCACATCCGGTGTGAATAATTTATCAAAAAGTTATCCGGAAGGATGACATTCCAATATGAAAAAGGGAATAACGGTAAACATACGTAATCAAACGTCGATATTCGATTTTTTGTAAAATTCAAATATTACATGTAGATTGTTATACGTTTTTATGCAATTCACTATACATTTTTATTTTTAAATATTTGTACGTGTCTTATACGTAGATAATAATAATGACAAATTATCGATATAAATTTTAAGAAAATTCAACTCAATTCAATTCAATTCAGTTTATTGGTGTTAATAGACTTTACAATCTTTACACAAGTCAGAAGTTAAAATTATCAAATACATTAAATAAAATAAACAATAAATACATACATACATTAATTGTGATTTAATTAATTGTGATTTCATTTAATTTACCGATAAAAAAATAGACAGGGTGTTTCAAATTCGAGGCTCATCTTGCTTATCAGAAGAGATAGAGGGTATGTTTAAATTTGCCGCGTTTGCAGAATTGTACACTGATTAATAATCAATTTAAAAAAATTACGTAAGTTATTTTGTTTTCGAGTTAACCGAAAAAAAAATGAAAAACATGGTTTCCGTTTTTTCTTTATTTCTTCGTAATTTGAGGTGATATTTCAAAACGGTAAAAACGTTTTCATTGCACTTTTTAAATACCTAATAGATGGCATAAGGGTTTTTTTGTAACATGTTTCGTTTCTTTGGAACCATCATCAACTTTCTTATTCCTTATGGACGCCATATTTATTTTTGATCACATCTGAATACTCATTTTTTTGTGATGACAACAATGTAACACAACATATATTTCATTTCATAAATATACATTAAATCGTTTAGAAAATTCTTATTGGCAATCTATGTAGCGCTTACTAAAAATCATCCGTGCCATGGAAGTAAAAACAATTGAAGGACTTCGAAGTAAAACGGTTCAAGTGCACTTTTTTATGGTTTTGAAATAATCGACTTTGATATTACTCGTAATTTCCATTGATAAAATAAATTCCAGGTTATGGTTTGAAATGATATTTTGCGACAGTTATTTCACTTAAAGGCATAAAAATATGCTAGAGATACCTTTTAGGTGCAGCATACCGCACTTGGTTCAATTTTTGAAAAGTGCACTTAAACCCTTTTACTTCCAGGCTCTGCAATGGTATATCTAAATAACTCTTCGTTTTATAAATATTATAATTCTTTGTGAATAAAAATGTCGTTCTATAATTCAGAAAAGCGAGTTATATCACGTATTTTTTATTCAGTAGAAAAATGCGCTTAATTGTGCATTAATGAAAACGTTTTTTTTTATGACAATCTCCATATTTAATTACTAGTACTGATTTTTATATTAATTTTATTTATTAACAACATTTAATTTTGTATCGTCTAAAATAATTGTACATTTGCACAAAAACTGTCGATGGAGCTTCTTTCTGGACACATTTGTAAATATTTTTGACTAGCAACTACTGTATTTCTGTTCACTGAATTAAAAAAATGGTGATGTGGCCATCATGTTACTTTCTCCGACTTGATAGTATAATAATTATTTACGCTTTCATGGTTTATTTACAATTGAAATCATATTTTAAATGTACATCGAGCGTTGTGTAAACTCGGATGAAACTGACGTTTAAAACATCAAAATTATGAAAGATGGAAAAATTATACATCAAATTCAAAAACTCAGTTTACTCGAAAACTAAAGGGATTTCGAAAAAAAAATTCTTTATAAGTTGTTCGTTTTGGCATTCTCTACTATTATTATTCACTTAAATTTGCTGTAACTAATATCGTTTTATAATTATAAACCAAAAATTAAAAAAAATAATAATACATTTTTTTCTCGAATAAAAATGATTTTATGAAAAATGTTTTTAAGCAAAAGATGTTTATTTCTTTGTTGTCTTCAAAGTTTGTTTAAATGTTTTTGTGATGTTTTTCATATTTAAGAAAATATTGGCAAAAAACAAAAAACAGTTAAGGTAAACGCCCACTTCCGGTGTACGAAATTTTACCAAATGCTTTTCAGTTCTTCAGATTATCAAATAAGACGGATGTTCAAAGTTTCACATCAATTGCTCTATTTTTGAGATACAGCGCGCACACACACACACAGAGAGACGCACACACACACACACACACACACACACACACACACACACACACACAAACAGACACATTATTTTTTTCCAGAAATTATTGAAATGGCATCTAGGGTCCCCAAAACGGAAATTTCCGTAAAAAAAATTTTTGAAAAAAAAATCACGATCACAATACTTTATCGAACTTCGTAACGGAGAAAGTAATACGTAAATATTAATATTAATATTTGACAAAGGGTTATTAAGATTTTAATTGTTTTTAATTCCATTGCACGGATAATTTGTAGTAAGCGTTACATAGATTGTCAATAAAAGGGGTTTTTAAACGATTATTTGTTTTTTTATGAAATTAAATGTATGTTGTATAATATTGTGGTCATCACAAGAAATTAAGTATTCAGATGTAATAAAAATAAATATGGTGTCCATAAGAAATAGGAAAGTTGATGATGGTTCAAAAGAAACGAAACATGTTTCAAAGAAAAAAAAGTATTCCATCTATCAGATAACAAAAAGTGCTATAAGAACATCTTTGTCGTTTTTAAATATCACCTTAAATAACGACGTTACATAGAAAAAACGAAAATCTGTTTTTTCAGATTTTTGGGGTTAACTCGAAAACAAAATAATTTTTTTTTTAATAATAATTTTTTTGTTCAATGGATTATTAATCAGCATAAAATTCTGCAAAAGTGCCTAAATTTAAGTGTACCCTCTATCTTTACTAATAAGCGAGATCCCCATGGTGAGCCTCGAATTTGAAACACCCTGTATAGTTCATTCATCATCAAACTGTAATTCATTTCACGTTTAAAATTAATTAATGTGAGATGGGTACGTTATTATATATTTTATAAATATTGTTAGAAACGAATGTCTTATATTTTATGAATCTTAAAAAAAAAAAATTTTGGTTGAATTGTAACCAAAAAATGTTTGTTAATTAACATCGAGTAGAATTATCTTCAACAAATCTTGATGTGGCCATCATATAACTTTCTCCGATTTGATGGTATAAAAGGATTTTTGATTATATTTTACATAGTTATCGATTTTTTCAAAAACTAGTGGGATTTTGTTGTTTATTATAGAATTTGCTACAATTTTTGTTCATGTAATTATATATTTCATAAATGTTATTAGAAACGGATCTCTTATGTTCTATGAAATCATTAAAAAATTATTTTAATTTTGGTTGAATTATAGCCAAACTATGTTTGTTTATTAACAACCAGTAGAGTTATCTTCACAAATATTACTTACAGATGCAATATGACGTTAATACATTAGTAAAAAAATCTTGGTGTGGTTATCATATAACTTTCTCCGATTTGATGGTATAAAAGGATTTTTTATGATATTTTACATAGTTATCGATTTTTGTTTTAATTAGTATGATTTTGTTCATTTGCTACAATTTTTGTTCATGTAACTCTCATCGTTTCATAAATATAGATCAAAGATGTAAAAAATGTTCTATTTAAAAATTTTTTTTTCGAAAATCAAAGTTTTTGAAAGACATTTATTAACAATTCTTTTTCAATTATTTTCTTTATTATTTTTATAAATATTTTTGAAATATTTATCACATTTAGAAAAACTGCACAAAAAACAGTTAAACGTCCACTTCTGGTTTTCGGAATTTTACCAAAAGCTTTTCATTTCTTCGCGTTGTTAAATAAAGCTAATGTTAAAAGTGTAATTTCAATTCCTGTATTATTAGTTGAGATACACCTTCGACAGAAAACACGGGCAGACTCACACACAGACACATTTTTTTACAGAAACTCTAAGAATCGTCTCCAGTGAACTGTATATTTCCGTTCAATTTTTTTAAATATAATAGAATGAATATTATTTGTTAAAAAATAATGGTTGCAATTCTTCGTATATAATTGAATCAAAAGTGTGAACATGCCTCTGATAGGGATGGATCCTGCAACCTCCAGATGTCCTGGCTGGAGCGCTGCCATTTTGCGCCACAGAAACCACACAGTTTTTTTTTAATGTCCACGATCACAATACTCTCCCATACTTTATATGGACAAAGTAATAAAATGATGCAAAACAACGCTACTATAAATGGAGAAACAGTGGACCAAAAGAGTATACAGGGCTTTTATTTTAACACTGAACATAGTATTATTAACGCCTATGTTCAATCGTAAAATAATCACACCAGCGCATGGCATTTAAGTGAAATTGTATGCAACCAAGTACACAAAGGTGACGGTGATACAGCTTAACGCATTACGAATAATAAATTTAAAAAAAATAATAAAGTCCCGATGGATGGAAGTTGTCTGCTCGCATACAATATGTGTATTCTTAGGTGGTGTAATATATTTTTGTTAATAACACAATTTTGACAAATAAGTGAATTTGGTTGCCTACCCATTAATGCGCTGATGTGATTATTTTACGATTGAACATAGGCATAGACAATCATATGTTCAGAGTTAAAATAAAAGCCCTGTATATGGAAAGTTACTTTACGTGAACATCGCCTATAAATCTTGCGATCGAAATTTTTGTATGTATTTTTGTTAAGTTTCATATGTATTTTATAAGCAAGATTGGTAAAGTTGAATGTATAATAAAAAAAAACTTGCAGAGATTTATGATACCCCTTGGGCATGGTCACAAATAATTTACAGGTTAAGTTATTTACGAATTCAACGAACTCTTTTTCGTGACTTTTTGTAGAAAATACTCTTAGATAACTTGAAAAAGAATTGAAATTTGTGGAAAAAGAATTTTAAACCTGCCGTAAAACTTAATTTTCACTTAACTAACGTGTCATTTTTTTCTTCATTTTTAATAGTTTTTCAGTCCCAAGACTATGAAACATTTTCTTGACTGTTCAAAGTACCAGGGAGGTACGTGGAATGATTTGTCATCTGTCATTGGGGTGGGCTCCCGTTTGAGCGCCTTTTTATCCCCCAGGGCGGTGAGTCGAAATGCCAATATGATTGTAAATGATTGCGAACTGTAAATAAGAATGAACTATTTTTAATTATGATGTATACTTTAGTATAATATTTTTAGTAATTAGGTAAATTTTTGTTTTATAATCATTATTATTATGTATATTTTTGTATAATGTATTTTGTCCTTTTTGGTTAATCTGTTGGACAATAAAGAAGTATTATTATTATTATTATTATTATTATGCCGTTGTTGTGGCTATCAAAGTGTACGGAATCATTTGGTTGAGCATTTCCTTTACAATTTTCCTGGTTAAGTTTTCTAGGGCGGTGTTATTTTTTAGAGATGCTGAATGACTTGTTTTCCTGAACTCTTGAGCTTTCCAGCTTTCTGGCTTTTGCTTCTTCCTTGATCTTGGCGATATTTACAGGGTGGCATTTACACCAGGTAAAGTAGGCGACGTGTTTCTCATTGCAGTTGGCGCACTACAAGGTCTTTTCATTGCTTTCTTTCTGAGAGTAGCTGAAGGTAGGGTGCCTTTCAGCGTCGGAGGTGCAGATGTAGAAAGTATTGCATTTAAACGTATTGTTGGCAGCGGAACAATTGGCTTCCCGATGTTGGCTTCCTAGGTTTGCAAGTTCGAAAATTTTCTTGCTTTCGGGAGATTTAGGTGCGTTCACCAGTACCAGCGGGTATGTCCCCCTGTCATCTCTGTCATCTCTTTCTCTACCAGGGCGGCGGCTATTTCCTCTTCGGAGTAAGTCGGAGTAAGCGCTGATCACCACTTTGAGTACTTTTTCTTCTTGGATCAGGAAGTCATGCTGAGCAATATTTGTTTCTCTTAGACTTACAATGGTATGTGTACGTGCTTCACTACATGAACACTGGTCAGCGAAGTTTGTGCCAATTTGATTTAGACTTTTTCGACCAGAAAGATCTGTTCTATTATGGGGATTTTCAGTCCTGATTCCATGGTCCTGTATCTTAAGATTACAAGTGATTTCAAGGGGGGGGGGAGGTTGCTTGGGCTGGTCGGTTCTTCTGTTGATGGGATGGGAGACCCTTCCTTTGTGGTGGAGTATTTTTCGCTTACAGGTCGGTTTTGTAGATATTGTCAACCGGACAAGTTGGCGGCTAGGCTTTTCCTCTTGCGAGTTCAAACATTTTAAAATCAGTTTCGCATAGGAAGTGCATTTATTACTTAAGGCTTCTGATTTCGTCCATGTTCTTGTCAATAATCGTCTCGGCGTTCTCTAGTCTCGGCCAGAGCGTCTATTTTTTTCCATTTTGTTGTTGTTATTAATGTTACACAGTAACGAGGTATCATTCTCCGGGAACACATCGTCGCTGTGCGGAAATTGTTGGAATTCGGCGTCGATTTATATTTTTTTGTATTGCAAAACTTTCCGGAAAACACCGCGATCTAGAGAACCACGCTTTTTGTAGTTATCGTGTTGAAGCAAGTACATCTGCCAAAATGTTTTTGGCGACTCGCGATAAACCCTGACTTAACAGAGGAGGAACAAATTGTTATAAAACCATCAGTCTTCATGGAAGATAAAAGATATCCTTGAGAGTAAGGAACGAGTAAGTTGAATGAAACATATATTAGTGAGACCGTATGTCAGGAATCTTGTAAAGCAGTAGTGTTTATAAAATACAGGAGGAGATAGAAGTTGCAAGCTACAACAACATCAGCTTTGATAAAACCACGGATATATTGCACACCGCCCATTTCAGTTTAGCTGCAAGGCTATGGCCATGGTAAATTAAAGAATTGGATTTGGATTTTGTAGATATTCACGATGGCAATATCAACAAAAGCTCACCGCCTGCTGAGCGTAGTAAAGTGGCGAAATGAACTACTATGCTAAAATAAAAGTCTATCTCTTATGCTAGAAAATTGTGTGGGTATTGGGCGTGATGGATGCTTTGCCAATATGTCCGAGTTGAAAGGAGCCATGACGACAATTCATAAAAGCAATTCATTCCAGCCATCAACTCAATTTGGATATCGCTCAAAGTCAGTGGCGGCTCGTCAGGGGAGGCAGGTGAGGCATTGCCTCACCATTAATTTTCTATATTATAAAAATATAAATATATTCAATAAATTTCTTCCGTGTTGGCTTTAATATTGATAATTAATAATTATACAGTAATTATAAATTGTTGTATTAGCGGAATGTTCCTTATTTTTAATGATTAGAATTAGCGCGCCCACCCAGACCGGACTTGAGGCAAATGTAAAGCAGCGCAATTGGAATTTATGCAACTTAATATGCCTCCATACAGTTTACATATATCGCGTTCGTTGTAACGTGCAGATTTATTTAGATATTGGAGGCGAGCCTCAGAGGCTTCTCATTGGTCGGAAATCACCCGCGTGGTAGAGAGAGAACAATCGCGGCGCTCGCCATTGTCAGCTGTATTACGGCCAGTGTTGCCTAGTCAGCTGAAAATCCGCTATCTGGTGGATTTTAAATCCGAATTGCGGAATAATTTTCGTTTTAGCGGCTGGAGGATTTTCTAACGGAATTATGTTGAATCCTTGAGAAAACTTGCGTAATTCAATTTAAATTTAAACTTTATTTTCAAAACATCTATTTTACAATAGAAAAAGCAGAAACTTACAACATTAACTTAAAAAAATTCAACTCACGAAAAAATGAACACATTTTCAAAAAAATTAAAGCTAGTTTCAAAGGTCGATGTTCTGTGAATATGCTAAAATATTTGAAAAACTCTTCTCATATCAAAACTTATTTTCTTTTCGATTTTTGTTTTTTTTAAAGTGTTCAACAACTTAAAACAACTTACGGAAAAAGTGACACATTTAAAAAAAAATGGTGATGTGGCCATCATGTTACTTTCTCCGACTTGATGGTATCATTTATATTTACGCTTTCATGGTTTATTTTAAATTTAAATCATATTTTAATTGTACATCGAGCGTTGTGTAGATTCGGATGAAACTGACGTTTAAAGCTACGCGCACACTTTTCGAAATCGGACGAACGGCACGCATCGGATAAAATTGCTTAACACAGTTGTAAACGAGTCAACGCACATTTATCCGTTCCATGCCGTACCGATAAATGTGCGATGACTCGTTTACAACTGTGTTAAGCAATTTTATCCGGTGCGTGCCGTCCGTCCGATTCCGACAAGTGTGCGCGTAGCTTTAAACGTCAAAATTATGAAAGACGGAAAAATTATACTTCAAATTCAAAAACTAAGTTTACTCAAAAACTAAAGAGATTTAGAAAAAAAAAACTTTTCATTTCGACATTTTCTACAATTATTATTGATATAAATTTGTTGTAACTATTATCGTTTCATAATTATAAACTAAAAACGAAAAAAAATAATAATAATTTTTTCTCGAAAATATTTTCAAAGCAAAGATGTTCATTTCTTAGTTATGTTCAATATTTATTTGAATATTTTCATGATATTTTCCATATTTAAAAAATTATTGGGAAAAAACAAAAAAAGGTAAAGGTAAACACCCACTTCCGGCGTATGGAATTTTACCAAAAGTTTTTCAGTTCTTAGGATTATCAAATAAGACTTATGTCTAAAGGTTTCATGTTAATTGCTGTATAAGTTTTTGAGATACAGCGTGCACAGCCATACAGACATACAGACACACACACACACACACACACACACACACTTTTTTTTCCAGAAATTGTTGAAATAGCATCTAGGGACCCCAAAACGGATATTTCCGTAAAAAAAATTTAGAAAAAATTTTGACGATCACAATACTTTCTCGTACTTCGTAACGGAGAAAGTAAAAATAAAGTTAGTTTTAAAGGTTTAAAGGATTTTTTTGTTCAAGTGTTCAACAACTTTAAATATTAATTTTCAAAAATTCATATGTTTTGTTTAAGTTTTCGACAACTTAAAATATTAATCTACAAAAATTCAGAACTCAACCAAAAATCAACAAAACTCAAAGTTAATTTTAAAAGTAAATGTATTATGATTGCATTACAGTTTTTTAAATATTATTTTTGTTGTATTTTTTCTTTGTTCAAATATTTGAAAAACTTAAAAAAATCATTTTTAAAAATCTATAAGTTGATTCTAAAGGCAGATGTTTTGTGAATATACTTAAATTTTTGAGAAATCCTATATCAGTATCTTTTTTTGGTTCGACAACTTGAAATTTTAATTAAAAAAAATTCAGAACACCCAAAAATGACCATATTTTCAAAAATCAAAGTTAATTTTAAAGGTAGTCGTTCTGTGGGTGTATTAAAATATTTGAGGAACTCAATTTTGTTTTCGATTTTTGTTTTGTTTAGGAGTTTGACTACTTAAAATATTAATCCACAAAAATCACGCAAAAATAAACAAAACTCAAAGTTGATTTTAAAGGTAAATGTATTATGATTGCATTCGAGTTTTTAAGGAATTCAATCATATCGGTATTATTTTTTTCTATTTTTTCTTTGTTCAAATATTCGACAAATCATTATGTATTTGTGAGTTATGTGAAGTTGCGTAATTAAATAATTAAACACAGTTATAAATAGTTAACAATCAGTTAACTATTGAAAATGAACACATCGTGTTCGAAATGTACATTTAGTGTTATAAATAAACAAGTGAAGTAAGAAATATAACAGTGCTTAATTATTTAATTCAATTTTTTGAAAATTTATAACTCACGCAAAAATAGACACATTTTCAAAAATAGAAGATAATTCTAAAGGCAGATATTTTGTGAATATACTAGAATTTTTGATAAATTCTATCATACCAGATTTTTTTTAGTTTGACAACTTAATTTTGACAACGATAATTTTCAAAAATTCAACATCCAAAAATGAACATATTTTCAAAAATTCAAGTTTTGAAGGTAGTCAGTCGTTCTGTCGATTTATTAAAATATTTGTGGTACTCGGTTTTGCTTTCGATTTTTGTTTTGTTTCATTGTTTAACAAGTTAAAACATTTAAAATTCATAACTTAACAAACATTTAAGTTTTGTTTGTTCACTTGTTCGAAAACTCAAAACATTAATTTTCAAAAATTCATAACTCCGAGAAATTGGCAGACTTTCAAAAATTTAAGTTAGTTTTAATGGTAGTTAAGACTTTAAAAATATTGTGAAATTCTATTATATCACTATCTATTTTTACTTTCTCCATTACGAAGTACGAGAAAGTATTGTGATCGTGATTTTTTTTCAATTTTTTTTTACGGAAATATCCGTTTTGGGGCCCCTAGATACCATTTTAACAATTTCGTGAATTTTTTTTGAGTCTGTGTGTGTGTGTGTGTGTCTGGCTGTGTGCGCTGTATCTCAAAAACTAATAGAGCAATTGATATGAAACTTTGAACATACGTCTTATTTGATAATCCGAAGAACCGAAAAGCTTTTGGTAAAATTTCGTACACCGGAAGTGGGCGTTTACCTTAACTGTTTTTTGTTTTTTGCCAATAGTTTCTTAAATATGAAAAATATCACAAAAAACATTTAAATAAACATTAAAGACAACAAAGAAATGAACATCTTTTGCTTGAAAATATTTTTAATAAAAAAAAAATTATTATTATTTTTTTAATTTTTGGTTTATAATTATAAAACGATAATAGCTACAGTACATTTATGTGAATATTAATTGTAGAGAATGCTAAAATAAACAACTTATGAAGAATAATTTTTTTCGAAATCCCTTTAGTTTTTGAGTAAACTGAGTTTTTCAATTTGAAGTATAATTTTTCCATGTTTCATAATTTTGACGTTTTAAACGTCAGTTTCATCCGAGTTTACACAACGCTCGATGTACATTTAAAGTATGATTTCAATTGAAAATAAACCATAAAAGTGTAAATATAAATGATACGATCAAGTCGGAGAAAGTAACGTGATGGCCACATCACCATTTTTTTTAGATTTATTTGTTCGTCTTCTACTACTAAAAATATTAATTTTAAAATATTCATTCAAACTTTTAAGGAATTCAATAATATCTGTATTTATTTTTCTTCGGATTTTTTCATTGTTCTACCCAATATTCAACCTTATTCGTAAGCAAAACGTTAAATTCCACCGTTCAAATGTATGATTTATTTCGTACTTGGTTGGCTATCAGGCGGAAATATTATGTGATAAGATGGCAACGCTGGTTAAGGCAGCTTCACAACAACCCAGGAACGGTAACGAGAACGGGAATGGGAACGAAAATGTACCTGGCTTGTCGTTCCCTTTATCGGAAATTAGTTATTAGTTGTGTAAACAAAATATACTTGACGTGTTAAGTATGGCTCGGAAAATTGAAATCGAAATGTATTATAACAACGTGAAGGAAAATAGGGAGGCTTTAAAAAGATGTGTAGATAATATTAAATCTGTGCCTCACCAAACCAAAAGTTGACGAGCCGCCACTGCTCAAAGTTTGTCCCTAATGTGAGAAACGTTCTTGGTACTGTTGAAGAATTTACAGCATCAAGCAAACGATTTGGCACACTAAAATCCTTCAAACATGCACAATTATTATTGTCAAATAAGATGTGTCGAGCGTCACGATGCAATCGTACAACTTACAGAGATTCCTCGTTGGAGAGACTGACTAATAACATCGAAAGCCAGTATTATTCTCACTCACCTATTCGATCCACACGTGTAGGTCATAACTAGGAGTGTAACAGGTGCTAGTAATAGGGCGCACTATTCAGCCGTTTTCGAGAAAAAAATGTTTTTTTATTTGCTGTATGTTTATGTATCATTTACGTTAATAAAACAATACCGATCGCGTGGCTCATTGGTACGATCTCCGGTTCGTAATCGCAAGGTGACTGGTTCGAATCCTTTTAGCCAAGTTCTTAATAGTTCTCTTTTTTTATAGTTTTTTATAAATCCGTGAGTATTTAAAAATGTTAATTTTGTAATAAATCATATTAATTTTATTTTTAGGAAAAGGATTGTTAAACAAATTAAACAGGAGATATGTTTTGCAATATATCGCCATTTAATTACTATTATCTACATATTGTACAATGTAATAATATTATATTTAGAAATATAATTCAATACATATTTTGTATTAAAATTCATAACGTAGATTTGTTAGAGAATATGGGGGTTCGTATCGATAAATTTTTATTGCCCTTAGAGCTGGTCGCATCTGTTGGTTTATATTTATCGCCTTTCCATATTTCACTGCATCCCCTATTTGCCGTTGCTGCGATATCACTTCGATATTTACTAGTCTGGAAACTCTTGTGTCCGTTGCCGGACAATACAAGTTCATTTTGAGGATTTATTCCAACGATGCATAACAATAAATTGGAAGTTATGTAATCTGGTCCCCATTTAGTGTATGTGTGTATGAAGCATTGTGTAAAAATATTAGCAATATTTTCAAAAGGATGATTTATAATAGATTCAATTGGTTTATATTTATTTTATTTATTTATTCCTATTCCTATCTACCTTTCGGTGTAAGCTTACATCAGTATTTCTTTATAGTATTCTCTCCACTTCCTTCTATCACTTGTTAATTCCTTTAGTTCTTCCTACTTGTTCCCTTTTCTTCTATTGCACTGTTCCAATCTTTCCTCAGACTTCCTCTCTTTCCTCAGTCGGTTGTTTTCTAGTTGCTCTTGTTTCATATATTTTCTTCACTCATTCTTCTTACGTGTCCAAACCACCTCATTTTGCTTTCCGTTATTTTTTTCCTGTATTGGTTTTATTTTCATGTTTTCCCTGTGCGTCTTGTTTCATATTCTGTGTGGTCTTGTTTTGTTTTCTATTTTCCTCTCCATTGCATTTATTCTTTTTATTTGTTTTCCTGTCTTCATCCATGTCTCGCTACTATTTGTTAGCTTTTTCTAATTACTTTTTTACTATTTCTGTTTTTGTGTCTCTTGATTTCTCCTTCTTGCTAAAAAATGTGTTTTTTAGCAATTTGTATAGTTTTGATGTTTTACCTAATTTGTGTTCTATTTCATTATCTGATTTACCATTACTCGGTATAATTGTTCCTAGATATCTGTATTGCTGACTTGTTCGATTTTTTCCCTATAAATTTATAAAATGCCGTCCTAAACCGAATAAATGGGTAAATGAGGAAATAAGGCTGTCTAGTAAAAATCTAAAAAATACGTTTAATTTGATGATTCAACTAAAAACAATAGAAATGCGAGAAATATATAGGACTAAAAAGAAGGATCACAGGAAATTAATTCAGGACACAAAAAGACGATATTTCGATCAAGATATTATAAATGCTCCTAACATACAGGAAAAAATATGGGAAATGGTAAATAAAGAACTAGGAACAAATAAATCACAAGAATCAATGTCAATTAAAAACGAAAACGGGATTCTTATAGATGACATGAAGAAAATAGCAGAACAATTCGGGGATTTCTATTCGAATATTACAGAACGTAAACTACAGAATCATTTCAACCACGGTATTTCAAATACGTGCACCACCTCAAAAATGAACCATCAAACCATGTTTTTAGAACCCACAAATAAACAAGAAATATTGCAGACAATTAGTAATTTAAAAAACAAAAGGAGTGCTGGAATGGATGAAATTCCGGTCAAAGTGATAAAGGGGGTGGCTAATGAAATAGCGGAACCATTAATTTACCTAATTAATTTGGCATTCGCAACCGGAAAATTTCCCAGCATACTAAAGGTATCTAAAATAATACCGATTTTTAAAAAAGGGTGCAAAACTGAAAAAGAAAACTATCGGCCAGTATCAATTTTATGTACATTTTCGAAAATATTCGAGAAAATTATTGCAAAGAGGCTTTGGGATTTCCTAAATAAATATAACATAATTTCGAAAAATCAGCATGGTTTCCGAGAACATAAATCAACTCAGACAGCAACATTCGACGTATTGGAGGAGATCACTAAAAATGTTGATGCGGGAATGTGCGTGAGTGGACTGTTTTATGACTTCACCTGTGCATTTGACACCATCGATGCAGAATTTGTGCGCGAAAAACTATTTGCTGTAGGCATTCGTGGTAATGTGCTCGAGCTGATACTTTCCTTCCTTAGTGATCGGCATCTATACGTCCAAGTCGGAAATACTACGTCGGAAACCTACAGTCTTTCCAAAGGAATAGTGCAGGGATCGACGCTGGGACCGATCCTATTTGTCCTTTTTATAAATGACCTCTGTGAATTTATTACAGAAGGATACATAATTAATTTTGCCGATGATACCACAATTATTATTTCGGCTAATTCACAATCCGAATTAGCGCATAAAATTGAGGCAACTGATCGGGAAATAACAGAATGGTGTTATAAAAATAAAATTATCCTTAATAGTGACAAAACGGTTAAGATACAGTTTTATAACAGAAAAAGTCCTGGTAACCGTACAGAAAACACGTCTGTTAGTGCCAAGTTTTTAGGTAGTTTTGTGGATGAAAATCTATCGTGGTACCGGCAAATTGATTATGTATCTGGTAAAATGAATAGCGCATACTTTGCTATGGCGAAACTAATTGATAAATTTTCTATACAAAACCTAAATATTATATACTATGCATTGGTGTATCCCCATATGAGTTATAATATACTGGTTTGGGGAAGAATGAACATAAAGAGAATATTTGTTTCACAAAAACGATTAATTAGATTAATGTTTAACCTAAAAAGAAGAGATTCATGCCGCGAAACCTTTATAAAAAATAACATTCTTACCATTGCGTGTATATATATTTACAAATGTGGAATGTATGTTTGGGAGAACAAAGCCAGTTTTGAACAAAATGGCAACTACCATAATTATAATACACGACATAGACAAGAGTTAAGAATGGCGCCGCATAAAACAACTATGTACGAGAAATCAGCCAAGTATTCATGTGCTCTCACATATAATAAGCTACCACACAGTATTAAGGAATGTGGTAGTAGAAACTCTTTTAAAAAATCACTGAAAGACTTTCTTGTAAAAAAGTGCTACTACCACTATTCCGAATTTATTAATGATTCCAGCTAATGTTCCTTATAAATGATGAAGTATTTTTAATATTTTTTTAACGTGTATGTGCCGTAATTCTTGTGTATTGTAATTTATTTATTGTTATTTTAAATCATAAGTCACGTCGCGTCCGTAAATTTTATCTATTTATTCTATTATTTATATTTTTAATTTGTCAATGACTTTTATTATTTTATTATTGAAATCCAAGTTGACGATCACATCCGCAAATACTATATTTATACATTAATAATTTATTGTACATATATGTATTATGGTGGCCTAAGTGAAATAAATTGATTGATTGATTGATTGATTGATTTCCCTTATATTTTTATTTCATGTTTATTTTGCGCTTAGCTGTTATCATGGTTTTTGTCATTCGTAGTTTATTTTCATGTTTATTTTTCTAATCTTATTTCCGTGTTGTGTTGTAGTTCTTCCTCTGTTTCTGCAATTATTGCCATATCATCCGCGAAAAGTAGTTCTGCTATTTCTGTAATTTCCATTTTCCAGTATCCAATTTTTAGCATCTTCATTTTTTGTTTAGCTTTCTCCATTGACTTGTCCAATTGGTTTATAACGAGAAATATATTGTCAATTGCACAAAGTTTTATAAGCAATTATTTTTTTGACACAAATAGCTTAAAAGAATTAGTGTTTTTTTCGAAGGAATTTGATAATATTGTAAATTGAGTTGTCTGTTCCACTTTCAGGCCAAGTTTTCCCCATTGTGCACTTATTGAAAAAACTCGCGCATGCGCGCGAATGATGTATGACTTAATAATATTAGTTGCTTTGACGAACAACATATGTAATTAATCTATAATGACAGGTAATGTAAAGGCAAAATGCGATGAGTGTATGGGTATAGTATATTACCAGCGCCGGTGATAGGGTTTACGCCACTAAAGGCGAAAAAAAATTGCTGCCCTAACCTAAATAAAGTTTTGCGAAATTATTTTAAACATGCAATTTTCGTTTTTCAAATTTGTTAAGAAATGTGGCCATCGTGTAAATTTCTTCGATTTGATGGAATAGAAGGGATTTTTATGATAAATTTCATATTTATCGATTATTTTTTTCAAAATTTAGTGGGATTTCGAAAAATATTTCTTGTTGGCCAAGAATCCGCCTGGAAAAAATATCATCACTCTGTACTTGAATTTGAGAGTGAAATGTGCACCTCGTGATTAAAAAAATTCTAAAAATATCATCGCACTTGGAATTATTTTATAATTTTCCAAATCTGCTCAGAAATGACATATTATACGCAACTTGCTTGTAAATAAAATGGCGACACTATTAACTCGAATTTGAGTCGGTGAAATGTGCACCTCGCGATTGAAAAATTTCTAAAAATATTATCGCACTTCGATTTACCTTCAAATTTTTCAAATGCGCTAAAAAATTACATATTTTTGATATCACAAAAAATAATTGACGCGCCTTGCTTGGACACAAATTGGCAGCACTCTGAACTCGTAATTGAGTGAGTGAAATGTGCACAACGCTATAAAAAAATTCTAAAAATATCATCGCATGTGGAATTACCTTCATTTTTTTTAAATTCTCTCAAAAATGACATATTTTCACTTATCTAAAAATAATTGTGGCACCTGGCTTGTAAACAAAACTGGAATTTGAGTGATTGAAATGTGCACCTCATGATTAAAAAATTTCTAAAAATATTATCGCATGCGGAATTACCTTCAAATTTTGCAAATGCGCGTAGAAAAGACATATTTTATACATATCAAAAAATAGTTGACGCACCTTGCTTGTAAACAAAATCGTGCCACTGTGAATTTGAATTTGAGTGAAATGTGCACCTGGTGATTGAAAAAATTGTTAAAATATCATCGCACATGGAATTGCCTCCACACATTTTTCAAATGCACTCAGTAATGGCCTATTTTTCACATACCAAAAAATATACGACGCACCTCTTGTAAACAAAATGGCGGCATTCTGAACTTGAATTTGAGTGATTCAAAAAAATCTAAAAATATCATCCCACGCGGAATTGCATTCAAATTTTTCAAATGCGCTCAAAAATTACATATATCTTACATACCAAAGGATAATTGACGCGACAAAACGATTAAACAAAATGGCAGCACTCTGAACTGGAATTTGAGTGAGTGAAATGTGCATCACCTGATTAAAAAAACTATAAAAAAATGGTGATGTGGCCACTTTCTCCGACTTGATGGTATCATAACTATTTATATTTACGTTTTCATGGTTTATTTTCAATTGAAATCATATTTTAAATGTACATCGAGCGTTGTGTAAACTCGGATGAAACTGACGTTTAAAACGTCAAAATTATAAAAGGTGAAAAAATTATACTTCAAATTCAAAAACTCAGTTTACTCAAAAACTAAAGGGATTTCGAAAAAAACTTATTCTTTATAAGTTGTTCATTTTAGCATTCTCTACAACTATTATTAACATAAATTTGCTGTAACTATTATCGTTTTATAAATATAAACCAAAAATTTAAAAAAATAATAAATTTTTTTTCGAATAAAAACGATTTTATGAAAAATGTTTTCAAGTAAAAGATGTTCATTTCTTTGATGTCTTCAATGTTTGTTTAAATGTTTTTGTGATGCTTTTATATTTAAGAAAGTATTGCCAAAAAACAAAATCGGATATTTCCGTAAAAGAAAAATACTTTCTCGTACTTCGTAACGGAGAAAGTAAAAAATTATCGGCCGCAGAATTTGCTTTAAAATTTTCAAATTTGCTTAGAAATAACATATTTTTGGTATACCAAAACATAATTGATGCACCTAGTTGGTAAACAAAATGGCAGCACTATGAATTCGAATTTGAGTAAGTTAAATGTGCACCACCTGATTTAAAATATTCTAAAAAAATTATCGCCCGCGGAATTTGCTACAAAATTTCCAAATTTGCTTGAAAATAACATATTTTTGACATACCAAAAGATAATTGACGCAACTTGCTTGTAAACAAAATGGCAGCACCCTAAACTGGAATTTGAGTGAGTGAAATGTGCACCTCGTGATTAAATCATTTATATTCTCTACAAGATTTGTTAAAGTACATTTGTATATTTTTTTTAATTATACACCAAAAATGATATTTTTTAAAAATATTTTTTTCAATACTCTAGGAATTTATAAAAAAAAAACTGACAAAAGACATCCAATTCTACGTTATCTTTACCATTTGTTAAAATGTTTTTCTAATGTTTTTCATATTTTAAAAAATGTCGGGAAAAACATCCTCTTGGGTGTTTTTGCAAAATCTGTTCAGTTCTTCAGGCTGTCAAATAAGTGTTATATTTTAAATTTGATTTCAAAATCGGTATTGGTTTTGACGTAGAGCGTGCGCAGACATTTTTCAAAAATGATCACATCATAATGCATATTTTCGTTGAAATTTCGGATTTGAAAAATCATGATCATAATAGTTCTCCATATGTAGTACAAGAAACAATTGCAATCATGATTTTCGAATTCAAAATTTCAACAGAAATTCTACTTTGAGGTCCCCGGTACGATTCCGGCCTGTTTTGAAAAATGTCGGTGGCATAAATTCACCAGACCGATCACAAGCGCCCACTTTTAACAAGATGCACGACAAATACGAGTGCATTAGTGATGGACGATATTTCACGTACCTGTGATTTTTCACTGGTATTAAAAAATCACAGGTCGTTACTGTTACTAATAGGCGAATTTCACTGCTACTTAAAATCACTGCTACTTAAAATCACTGCTACTTAAAATCACGGCTACTTAAAATCACTGCTACTTAAAATTACTGCTACTTAAAATCACAGCTACTTAAAATCACTGCTATTTAAACTATGACTTAAACTGTAGTTGCTCCTTAAAATCACAACTGTTACCTAAAAACGTGATTGTAAGAAGACAATGGAGAAAAGCATTTTTACATATTATTTTATATTTCTACATATTATTTTATATTCAGTACTGTTTACTACCATTAACTCTTATGTTCATGTTCAAATCACGATTTTCATCAATTTAAAAACAAATATATAAAGACAATTTCTACAAATGGTAAACCTAAAATGACTCAAAATTAATTTTAATTTAAGAATCAGTGCGAATATCTAAACATACATTTTGAAATAATACCACGAAACCAATTTTTAAACTGCAAACTTCATTAACTGAAAATTAAAAATAAAAACAATACTCCAAACTGCGAAAATCTCCAAATGCTCCTCCTTGTTCGGGTGCTCAAAAAATTAAAACAAAAATCTTCAAAAACCCATATCTCTATTGAAAATCATTAAATTTACAAAAACCAAATTGATGTTGAATAAGCGGTACCTCGACCATTGATGATGATTTTTTATGGAATTTTTCCTGCGTTTTTTATATTTTTTCTGCGATGATTTTGTTCAGGTGCTCAGAAAATTAAAACAAAAATTTTCAAAAATCCACATCTCTATTGAAAATAATTGAATTTACAAAAACCAAATTGATTTTGAATAAGCGATACTTCGGCCATTGAGGATGATTTTTTATGGAATTTTTCCTGCGTTTTTTATATTTTTTCAGCGATGTTTTTGTTCAGGTGCTCAAAAAATTAAAATAACAATTTTCAAAAATCTCTGCTGAAAATTATTGAATTTACAAAAACCAAATTGATTTTGAATAAGCGATACTTCGGTCATTGAGGATGATTTTTTACGGAATTTTTCCTGCGGTTTTTATTTTTTTTTTTCTGCGATGTTTTTGTTCAGGTACTCAAAAAATTAGAACAAATATTTTCAAAAATCCATATTTCTATTGAAATTTTATTGAGTTTACAAAAACCAAATTGATTTTGAATAAGCGATATTTCGGACATTGGGGATGATTTTTTATGGAATTTTTCCTGCTTTTTTTATATTTTTTTCAGCGATGTTTTTGTTCAGGTGCTCAAAAAATTTAAATAACAATTTTCAAAAATCCTAATCTCTGTTGAAAATTATTGAATTTACAAAAACCAAATTGATTTTGAATAAGCGATACTTCGGCTATTTAAGATGATTTTTTATGAAATTTTTCCTGCGTTTTTTATATTTTTTTCTGCGATGTTTTTGATCATGTGCTCAAAAAATTAAAACAAAAATTTTCAAAAATCCACATCTCTATTCAAAATTATTGAATTTACAAAAACTAAATTGATTTTGAATAAGCGATACTTCAGCCATTGACGATGATTTTTTATGGAATTTTTCCTGCGTTTTTTATATTTTTTACTGGGATGTTTTTTTCAGGTGCTCAGAAAATCAAAACGAAATTTTTCAAAAATCCACATCTCTATTGAAAATCATTGAATTTACAAAAACCAAATTTATTTTGAATAAGCGATACTTCGGCCACTAAGGATGATTTTTTATAGAATTTTTCTTGCGTTTTTTATATTTTTTCAGCGATGTTTTTGTTCAGGTGCTCAAAAAATTAAAATAACAATTTTAAAAAATCCATATCTCTGTTGAATATTATTGAATTTACAAAAACCAAATTGATTTTGAATAAGCAATACTTCGTCCATTGAGAATGATTTTTTATGGAATTTTTCCTGCGTTTTTTATATTTTTTTCAGCGATGTTTTTGTTCAGGTGCTCAAAAAATTTAAATAACAATTTTCAAAAATCCATATCTCTGTTGAACATTATTGAATTTACAAAAACCAAATTGATTTTGAATAAGCGATACTTCGGCCGTTGAGGATGATTTTTTATGGAATTTTTCCTGCGTTTTTTATATTTTTTTCTGCGATGTTTTTGTTCAGGTGCTCAAAAAATTAGAACAAAAATTTTCAAAAATTCATATCTCTATTGAAAATAATTAAATTTACAGAAACCAAATTGATTTTGAATAAGCGGTACTTCGGCCATTGAGGATGATTTTTTATGAATTTTTTTTTTGCGTTTTTTAATTTTTTCTGCGATGTTTTTGTGATCATAGTCACAGTTTAAAATCACTGATATTAAAAAGTAGCAATCACAGGTAGTAACGTGATTTAAAAGTAGCAGTTTTGCCCATCTCTAGAGTGCATTGATAAATGTATTGTCTAAATCGAACAGGAAGCAAGTAGTAACTTAGAAAAAGTTTCTCCACGACCATTGTAGAATTTAAGCATTCTGAAATCAGTTTTGATCAAAGAACGCAGACATTCTCACTCTTGAAACAAAACACTATGCGCTTATGCGTTTTGCATGTAATTCATTCCATTACAAGTAATTGAATGAATATTATGTTATCGGTAGTGGCGTAGCAAGAAGATGCAAAACAACCACTAGGGACGACTAGATGGTGTCAAAAACCATCTTGATATTTTAATAGCGCTGAGATTCAATGAACACTGTAGTGATGACTGGAAGCTAAATGCTAAATACCAGTTTACAGTTGTCATTAATACGAAACAATAATTTATGCGTAGTCATAGTTTACAATTATCATTGATGGAAAACAATAATTTATGCTTAGTCACAGTTTTTGTTCTTAAAAACAAATCAAAGTCCCACCTGTCATTCGCGGCAGAAATTCGTGGCCGGAAATGGTCCAATCTGTTCGGATCGACCAGATGACGTTAAAAACCATTCCACTATTTTTATATTAGTTCATTAGCAAAGTAAACCAAACACGATTGAATGAGCAAAGGCGTATTAAATCCACCTGTTTATTATCCAACCTCCAGAATTGGTCATACCCGTTAGTCGTTCAAATACGGAAAACTCGGAACCGAAAAGCAATGCATAAATTTCTGTCAGGAAACATCTCATACATCAAACAGACTCCCTTTACGATGCACACGTTTCGATGGATTCGCGAGCATCTCCTCGAGGCCGCTTATCATATATCCAAGTACTGTAATTAACGTCCCCCGGACAATTTACGATCTGACGAGAATGCGTGTGCACATATTCAATTGTGTTAAACGGACGACGATAAATACGCTAAATGGGACAATTTTCTGCCCGCTTCACTGGTCACCATTATTCGTGACGTCGAACATTAACTAAGCAGCAAACAAAACAAAACAAAATTTTGTGGGCTTTTCTTTTGCGGAATTTAAAATAATTAATGAAGATTAAAACTAAATTGGATATTAATTAATTCTCCTTGATCTACATAAAGAGTTTAGTAGTTGGCAATTTTCCAATTGCTGTTATGTAAATTTTAATTCTGTCGGTCATCGATTCTTTGGTACCGCGAAACGAACGGTTGATGCTTCTTTTATGGCGAGTGGTGTCAACGCGCGTCGAAATTTGTCAAGTGGTCGTTCAAAAAATCTCCGGTCATAACCACCGCGTAACGGTCGTTGAATGCGTGGGCGTCGGTGACTGTCTGATGGTCATTACCATTCTGTGAGAGCCTAATAAATAAATATTCAATCCGTTTTACGAGTTTCGTCGTACCATTGTTGCGGTGCACACCACGAGCGCTCACCTCGTCACTTCCTTCCTGCGATCTCACTTTTACTTTGAATGCAACGTGCAGTGAAATGCAATTATGGTTTATTATAAAATATTCACCTTTTAGAAAAATTATAAAATTTGAAAATTTAAGAGAGAAGCGTTAATTGAACTAGAATTTCATATATTGCTTTCTATATAATATTCTTTAATATATCTTTAACACTTCTCTAGTTTTAATAATAATAGTTGTATTAACGGGTAACCCCTTTTTACAGTATTTACAATTTGTACATAAACAATACTTAAAATATGGTACTTAAATTTATAATACAATTATTACACTATGACACAATAATACATAGGTATGTGATTGTATTATAGTATTATTGAAAATTAATATATAAATCTATGCCAAAAGCATAAAAACTAAAATAGAATATAATAATTGACAAAAACATGCTTATTTAACTAGGATCTTAACCAAGGAAAAAATCCATCCCACAAAACATAATCTACAAACATCAAAGATTGATCAAGGCAAAAGATTTATCTAGTAACACGGAGTAAACTCTTCTTAAATTGTAAAAATGATGAGCCAAATAAGTCAACTCGCTGTTCGTTATTAAATTCATTACCTAGTCGCATTAAACGGTCAATTGTGTTGTTACTTGAAAAATTTGTGCGGTGTAATCTTAGCCGAAATAGGGATGTGCATCTTCTAGATCTATCATTTAAGTACAATCTAAAATCTAACTTCTCCAATAATAAAGGACAGAAAATATCACCACTAATTATTTTAAAAAGTAAGCACATGTACAGAACCTTTCTTCTGGTTTCAAGTGATTGTACATTTAAGTGATTCATTATCCCCTCATATTCACCATTTATATGATTAATACCCATTCTGAATACTTTCAGTAGTAGTGGCATTTGTGGTATTTGTTAGGCTTTTGCCTAACTGGCAGTTTTTTTTTTGACTTAGGAAAATGGTTAATTCAAAAGAGTTACCTTAAAAACAGTTAAATTACAAAGAATTGTATTTATAAATATATGTATAGTAGAATTTAGAAAAGGAATCATCAATTAGAAAAAGTTGTATTTAAATAACTTCTATAAATAAAATTTATAATTACAATTACAAAAACAGTTTAATTAAAAAAGGACTATAAATATGCAGTTAAATTAACAAAAATTATATTTTGAATTAAAGTTTAAATGTAAGAAAGTGTATCTATACTGAAGGAAAAAAAAATGAAACACCATTTTCAAACCGCCATAACGTATTTTCAATCGATTTTGATGAATCTTTGAGGGCGAAAAACTTTGAAGTGCCTTCTTTAAAGTCATGCATGCGAAATTAAATGTAACCCCTTCCGTCCCCCTCTAGCGCGCCTGGGAAAAAAAAGTTTTTTTCTGGAAACCATGTCCAACTTTGACGATGTCTACGGAGTTGGAAAATTTTTTCCGACTCAATCCACTGTAAAGGTATTCAAATTTGATCAATTCCCAATGCAGGACTCAAAGAACGAAGTTCCTACGACGATTTGGCACCAAGTTATGGGTGTTTGAAAAAAAAGTGCATTTTGAGGTTTTTCGCACATAACTCAGTGACTTTTCAACCAAATTTGATGATTCTTTCAGAAAAAATCCCATTTTGGCTCTACTTTAAGGGAGTAAACTCAGATTGGAATGATCCCTTTTCGAACACGTTTTTGGGCAAAAAACGCCCAACTTTGACAACTTGTACCGAGTTGGAAAAAATGTGTCGACTCGTTGGACTTTTTTTGCCCAAAAACGCGATTTTTTCTTTGAGGGTTGAAGGGTTTGAAAAGGGATCATTTCAGTCTGAGTTTACCCTCTTAAAGTAGGGCCAAAATGAGATTTTTTCCCGAAAGAATCATCAAATTTGGCTGAAAAGTCGCTGAGTTAAGTGCGAAAAACCTCAAAATGCACTTTTTTTTCAAACACCCATAACTTGGTGCCAAATCGTCGTACGAACTTCGTTCTTGAAGTCCTGTATAGGTAATTATTTAGATTTTAATGCCTTTATGGTCGATCGAGTTGAAAAAAATTTTCCAACTCCATAGACATCGTCAAAATTGGACATGGTTTCCTAAAAAAAACATTTTTTTTCACAGGGCTCTTAACGAGGGGCGGAAGGGGTTACGCTTAAGTTAGTATGTATGACATTAAAGAAGATACTTCAAAGTTTTTCGCCCTTAAAAATTCATCAAAATCGATTGAAAATACGCCGAGTTATGGTGGTTTGCAAATGGTCAAAATTTCACGAATTTCAAGTGTTTCATTTATTTTTTTCCACCAGTGTATAAGTTGAATGTTAAGAATTGCACCTATAAAGCCAATAGTTACATTAAAAAAAAAAACTATAAATTCACAGTTAAATTAATAAAAAAATCTTTTCTAAAAATCAAATTTTAAATTTAAGAAAATTTCATTTTTAATGTTGCATTTAAAGAATTACATCCATCAAAAATAGTTACATTAAAATAACCATAAATGCACAGGTAAATTAAAAAAATATCTTTTGAAATTACATTTTAAATTTATTTTAAATTGAATTCGAAGAATTACATTCATAAAAAAAATAATTACTTTAAACAAACCATAAATACGCAATCAAATTAAAAAAATATCTTTTAAAATCACATTTTAAATTAAGGAAAATTTCATTTATAAGGAAAATGCTAAATTTGAAGTATTACATCCATAAAAAAAATAGTTGAATTTTAAAAATAATTACTTACAAGGTAAGTTATTATTAATAAAAAAATACATCTACAAAAAGTTGGATATAAAAAAAAACATCTACCTACGAAGAAAAAATTGAATTTGCAATAATCTTATCTTTGAAGAAAAAAAGAACAACTCGGGGCCGCGGTGGCCTAGTGAGTTCCAGCTCAGGGGCCTCGTGGTCGTGGGTTCGAATTCTATCCGTGCGGTCACTTTTTTGGAACGAAGAAGTGGCCGTGCGGGTCCACGGATGTCTAGTGTATGTCCCATTCATTATTAAAATGACATCTCAAAAAACTTAATTATCGTTAGTGGCCGAATAGCTAGAAGCTTACGCCAATTCCAAATTGTACGCACTTCCTCAACCCGAATTCCCGTCACCATCCTTCCTTAAAAAAAGAACAACTCATCTATAATCCATATTAGGGATGGACGATATTTTCACTGGTATTGAAAAAACACAGGTCATTACTGTTACTAATAGGCGAATTTCACTGCTACTTAAAATCACCGATACTTAAAATCACCGCTACTTAAAAACACTGCTACTTAAAATCACCGATACTTAAAATCACCGCTACTTAAAATCACCGCTACTTAAAATCACTGCTATTTAAACTGTGACTTAAACTGTTATTGCTCCTTAAAATCACAACTGTTACATAAAAAGTGATTGTAAGAAGACAATGGAGAACAGTATTTCTAAATATTATTTTATATTCAATACTGTATACTCCCATTTACTCTTACGCTCATGTTCAAATTACGATTTTCATCAACTGAAAAACAATTTCTACAAATGGTAAACCCAAAATGACTCAACATTTATTTTAATTTAAGATTCAGTGCGAATATCTAAACATACATTTTGAAATAATTCCACGAGACCAATTTTGAAATTGCAAACTTCATTAACTGAAAATTAAAAATAAAAACAATTCATCAAACTGCGAAAATCCCCAAATGCTTCTCCTTGTTCAGGTGCTCAAAAAATCTTCAAAAATCCATATCTCTATTGAAAATTTTTGGATGTACAAAAACCAAATTGATTTGATTGAGGATGATTTTAAATGGAATTTTTTCTGCGTTTTTTATATTTTTTTCTGCGATGTTTTTGTTCAGGTGCTCAAAAAATTAAAATAAACATTTTCAAAAATCCATATTTCTATTGAAAATAGTTGAATTTATAAAAACCAAATTGATTTTGAATAAGCGATACTTCGACCATTTAGGATGATTTTTTATGGAATTTTTCGTGCGCTTTTTATATTTTTTTGCGATGTTTTTGTTCAAGTGCTCAAATAATTAAAATAACAAATTTCAAAAATCCTTATCTCTATTGAAAATTGTTGAATTTACAAAAACCAAACTGATTTTAAATAAGCAATACTTCGGACATTCAGGATGGTTTTTTATGGAATTTTTCCTACGTTTTTTATATTTTTTTCTGCGATGTTTTTGTTCAAGTGCTCGAAAAATTAAAACAACAATTTTCAAAAATCCATATCTCTATTGAAAATTGTTGAATTTACAAAAACCAAACTGATTTTGAATAAGCAATACTTCGGACATTCAGGATGATTTTTTATGGAATTTTTCCAACGTTTTTGATATTTTTTTCTGCGATGTTTTTGTTCAAATGCTCAAAAAATTAAAACAACAATTTTCAAAAATTCATATCTCTATTGAAAATTGTTGAATTTACAAAAACCAAATTGATTCTGAATAAGCGATACTTCGACCATTCAAGATGATTTTTTATGGATTTTTTCCTGCGTTTTTTATATTTTTTTCTGCGATGTTTTTGTTCAAGTGCTCAAAAAATTAAAACAACAATTTTCAAAAATCCTATTGAAAATTGTTGAATTTACAAAAACCAAATTCATTTTAAATAAGCAATACTTCGGACATTGAGGATGATTTTTTATGGAATTTTTCCTGCGTTTTTTGTATTTTTTTCCGCGATGTTTTTGTAATCATCGTCACAGTTTAAAATCACTAAAATTAGAAAGTAGCAATCACAGGTAGTAACGTAATTCAAAAGTAGCAGTTTTGCCCATCTCTAATCCATATGCGTTCCGTTATTGAATTATGGTTTATCAATATTTTTAAATTCAAGAAAGATTAGAGTATCTGATGTAGTTTTGAGATGTAACTAAAATCACACACCTTTGAAATCCATTGCATAACCCTCCAAACCATTTACTGTATGAGTTTACAAAAATTACCTCACTGAGCAAATGACTATTAAAGCCAACTAGGATGAACGTGAGAAAATATATTTAATGATTGAAAAATAATAATTTTTACTAGATTTTAATGAAATTACAAATACAACTCCCACATGCTATATATCGTTGAAAACAGAAAAAAACTTAATAAAATTAGCCAAAGCCAACTATAGATTATATTAAAAAAAAACACGACTTATGTTATAACTGCCATATTAAAAAAAGATACCTCCTAAGGTGCTGACAAGTGGTTATTAAAGACATCTGCAATGGCTTTGAGGCTTCTGTCTTTATTATTAAAAAATTTCGCAATAATTACTTTGCCTTTTTTGTAGATGGATGAAGTGGTGTCGCTAACTTTTTGTAGCTCCATAGAGGAAAATACTTTCTGTCTTCCCCTCTTCCTGGTTTTCCAGTTTAAGGTGGAGCTAGTGCGAATAGCTGGTCGATATTCTCGCCTAAGATTGCTAAATTGCAATCACATGATTCTTTTCCACTTCCATATTAGACTATAGTAGTATCCGCATCCCACTCAGCTATAGTTGTATCAATATCTTCCCTATTCCGTAGGCCACACAGCATGTTGATGAACTTGGTATTGTTCCTCATATTAGCAAGAAAGTGTTCTTGCTGAATATTCGCTGTCGTCTCTGAATTCCGTATCAACAGAGGCATTTGCGATAGCTCTACGTTTTTTCTCAGTTCATTTTATATTGTTCCTGGTGTCAGAGTATCCATAAAAAATAACAGTGCAATTATTAACCTATTGAAAATTGAAAGTGGTGTAGGCGCGACATGATGAAGAAAGCCTCCATTAATACGTTAATGCGGAGCTTGAGATCTGCTGCTTTCTTATCAACGGGGAAAACATTATACAACGCTGACTTGTTAGTAGGTATAAAATTTTTTTGACGTTCCTTTTGTTAGTCCTTCTCATTCCATAATCCAGCGGCGGCTCGTGGATCTCCGTAGGGGAGGCAAAGACAAAGATGCCGCTCGAGCTACAGTACTTACTCTCAGGGGCGGCTCGTCATATAGAGCCAAGGAGCCATGGCACTACCTGTAGTTTTAAGCTCAGCAAGAATTTTTAATTAATTCTTAAAATTCTTTTTGTTTTCTGTGTGTATTGTTTCATGATGATTGCGAGGTTACGTGGTCGAAGAATGGTGTTACAGATTTAGTGCATGTCTAGGACAAAATGTTAACGCACGGTAAATCGAAAGTACACATAAATCATATTTTCAGCTTGTTCGGTTGTTTGAAATTATGAACCTTTACTTTACAACTCAAAATAACCTTGGACTATGAAGATTAATCGTTCTTTCTTTTTTCATATTGTAAAAGTACCATCAACATGTTCCACGAGCCGCTACTGAGAGTCATACTAACCAAGTGTTATGTTATATTTGAATTTTTCAAAATGTATCTATTAAATCTAAAGTTGTCGAAACTGCCGGCACAAAAGCTCAACTGAAATAATAAGGTGATTCCAACAAAGTTAATGGTTTTATTTGAATTCTTTTTCAAATTAGTTTCACTTTTTTGGGCAATTAAAGCGAAAATTAAAAAAATATATATTTTGAACAATAGAGTGATTTTTGAGACTAATTTAAACCATTTTGTTACTAGAATTTTCTGCATTTTTTATTATTAAGCCTGTAGTTTTGATTTTTTTGGCTAAATTTTTGATCATTTGACCTAAATATTCTTTATTTTGACCTAAATTTTCGATTTCATTGTTAAAATTTTCGACTGTTTGGTCCGTATTTTTTATTTCTCACGACGAATTTTTAGTTTTTAGATTTTTGACCTTTATTTTCGATATTTTTGGTCAAAATATTTTAACTTTTGGCCTAAATATCCTTTATTTTGACCTAAATTTGCGATTTCATTGTTTAAATTTTCGACTTTTTGGCCCGCATTTTTAATTTTTCCGCCAAATTTTAAAGTTTTAGATTTTTGACCTGTATTTTCGATTCATTTGGGTCTAAATTTTTGATCTGTTGACCTAAATATTCTTAATTTTAACATATCAAATTTTTTTAATTTTGGTCTAAATTTTTGATCTTTTGCTCTAAATATTCTTTATTCTAAGTTTTCGATTTCATTGTTAAAATGTTTGATTTTTCAGGCCGAATTTTTAATTGTAGTTCCAATTTTTTTATTTAATTTTGGTTTAAATATCTATAACCTGAATTATTAATTTATATGCGAGTTTTTTTTTCTGGTATTTTGGAGTTTTGTTTGTTGAAATTTTCGATTTTTTAGTCTGTATTTATTATCTTTAGGCCCGAGTTTTCGATGTACTGTCTAAATTTTCGACTTTTTGGCCAACATTACAAATTTTTATTATTCTTTTTAATCTTTTCACCTAAATTTTTCTTTATTTTGTCTTAACTTTTCGATATTATTGTTAAAATTTTCGATTTTGTATACATTTTTGATTTTTCGTTTAGTCTGGATTAATTATCTTTAAGACCGAATTTTCGATGTACTGTCCAAATTTTTAACTTTCTGGCCAACATTACAGATTTTTTTATTTTTTTAAATCTTTTGACCTACATTTTTCTTTATTTTGACGAAATTTTTCGATTTTATTGTTAAAATTTTCGATTTTTAGGTCCCCTCTTTTGATTTTTCGTTCAGTCTGCATTTATTATCTTCAGACCCGAGTTTTCGTTGCTTTGCCCTAAATTTTTCTTTATTTTTTTTTTATTTTTCTGTTAAAATATTTATTTCCTTGCTCCACCATTTATATTTTAAGGCCAGAATTTTAGATTTTTGGTCTCAATTTTTTATCATATATTTTAGATTTTTGGTCTATTTTTATCCTATATTTTCGATTTTTTAACTAGGTTTATTGATTTTATTTCGTGATTTTTTTTATTTTTTGCTATTTCTGGTCAGAAACTTATTTTTGGCTCCTGAACGTGGACAATTATTTTGCTTCTACCTAAGTTTTCGATTTTTTGTCTGCGATTTTTGTTTTTACTTTTGATTTTTGATTCTTTGGCCTATATTTTAGATTTCTGTATTTTTGATTTTTTTGTTCCATTTTTTATTTTTCTTTATTTTGATTGGCTTGTAGAAATTTTGTCTCCAATTTTTATCTTTACGCTCGTTTTCGATGTTTTGTCTAAATTTTCACCGTTTTAAGCTATATTGTAGATTTTTTATTTTTTTGTCTAAATATTCTTTATTTTGATGAAAAAATTCGATTGGTTTGTAGAAATTTTGGATTTTTTGTCTGCATTTTTTATCTTTACGCCCGAATTTTCGATAATTTGTCTAAATTTTTACCTTTTAAGACCCTATTGTAGATTTGTTTTACTTTTTTGGTCTATATTTTGTATTTTCGATTATTTTGATTTCAATTTTTGGATTTTTGGCCGAAATTTTCTTTATTCCGACTTAAATTTTCGATTCGTTTGTTAAAAATTTTGATTATTTGATGTGCCACTTTGATTTTTCACTTACGAGTTTTAGATTTTTGGTCTTATATTTTTATGTTTGTCCCATGTTTTAGATTTTCTTAACTTGAATTATTGATTTTATTTTGCGTTTTTTTTTCTATTTTTATTTCTGCTATTATTTTCAAATTTCTCATTGGAACTTATTTTAAGCTAAAAAGAGTTATTTTTGGGGCTGAAAATGGCAAATTATTTTTCTTTTGCTTGTATTTTCAATTGTTTGGTCTGCATTTTTATTTTTAAACCAGGATTTTTGATTTTTTGGCCGATATTTTAGATCTTCGGCTGTTTTGTTCCAAATTTTTTATTTTTTGGCCAAAATATTCGATTGGTCTAAGAAGATAAATGGTTCTTTATTTCTTCAAAGAAGGAGGGAGTATATTGTATAAGTGGCTCTACCATCAACATGTTCCACGAGCCGCCACTGCTTACTATAGAGGAAGCAAATATTCCGTTGCTGTTACGGTCAAATTTTCTTCCGTTACCTCACCGCCGAACATCCACGAGCCGCCGCTGATACATTCATTCAACAGAGCAAGTGGGAAAGGTGCCAATTTTTACTACAGAAGATTCTACATATCAGTCTCACTTTTTTTGGCAGTTTCTATTCTTTGGAATATCATGAGAGGGTCCACTACTTAGACAATGTTATAAATAAAGACGGTGTTTCCCATGGATGCCAAGAAAATCACTTTATCCTTCCGAGCCTGTTTTATCTCTCCAAAATGTTGTCCTTACATCTTTGCTTTTGCCGGCCTTCCTGCTTCTAGGACTTGGCGGAAATTCACTTTGCTGTTTCCAACAATACCAGTAGCAAGAGCCACCAGTTTAGGAAATTTTGGAAACGGGGGATGCCAAGTGAACCAATCGAATACCGTCTACCTGTCGTTTGCAATGTTTAAGAAATTAATAAACATACAAAAGTGGAATGAGAAGACGTTTCCTTATTAAGGGAGGACTTTCGTATTATTACATAACCTCACTTTTTTGTAACAACATAAACCAACTACAGAACTCCTGTTACACAAGTCAGTACCATGGAAAAAGTTAAATTACCGAGGCTCGAGTAATGGGTTAATTAGGTTAACAGGTGCAATGTTTTAGATGTCGCCTTAATGATGTTTTTATCCCAACAATTATTGTTTGCTTGTGTAAATTGGTGTATTTATAGCCATTTGTTGAATCAGTAATTGAAAGTAACATTGCACATGAAAATAAAATAAATGTAATCACAGTTATTAGTATCACGGCCACTTTAAATGATGTATTAATGCAATATGCAAAACAGTTGCATTAATTATTTAAAGAAAAAAACAATGAGTTTATGAAATCACCGGATTACAATGATGACATAATAGCCTTATAATCATCTGCGGTATTTACATAAATACGAACGCAAAAACAGGAATAATTTCTCATTGTAGTTCCATTCCGCATGCATATTAATTATAATTCATAGAGATCGTCAGAAGAAACCTAACGGGGCCCATTAATTATTTTACGTTCACGTTGGGGAGTGTGTTACAGTTACAGTGTGTACAAGTTAATTACTGTCCTATTCATACGGACAATGCTCAGTGGGTAAAGCAAACAGCCGGAACGGAAAAATCCCCAGACGGTCGTTCCGCTGCCGCCAACTTTTATTAGATGTAGGGAAAGTGGATTTTAGGGCGGACAGGGGACGCTTCGAGTTGTGGGGTGTTGTTACGTTAACCTAGTAAAAGTAGTCAATGATTCATAGCAACTAAGCATTGGGATTGAATAATAATAAATGACATTTTAGGAAGGGAAACGCAACTTTTTACTCGATTTAGTGATTGATTGAGTCTATTGGCAGGGTTTAGATAATAGTGCCGAAACTAGGGTGAGTAAGAGGGGCACCTGTCACATGATGCGTATTTGCAGGGACTGGAATAGCAGAATAAAATAATATTTATAATATGGTTGATTATTTAATCAATTATATTGAAAAATAGTGTAACTGTACAAATGACATTTGTTTTTGCATTTTTTTGATAAATACATTGTGCGATGGTTCCTCATAAAGATGCGGATATTAAGTTAATATGGTCTGGCTGCGCTATGAAGGCATTCGAGATGAATAACGAAGGGTCGAAAAGACCGCTCTCATCAGAAGTGATTGGAAATTTTGTTACTTTACACCCGCAGATGTTTACGCTTTACCTGTTAGCTATTAGTGCAATATTGGCTTCTAACTATTCACGCAAATGAGGGCGATCCAAGTCAATCACCTCAGATGCCTTCATAGCGCGGCCAGTCTATATACAGAGGTTTCATTTAAAAATCAATCAGCCTTAACAAATCCGCTCCATAGTCTTATAACAAAGTAATAAGGGCGGATTTCACAAACATTTATTTAAGCCAGGTTTTTCGTAAGCCGGTATTATATTTTCAGCTGTGTAAACGTTCTTTTTGCGTATTGTTTGTTACTGTCAGTCACCGAATACATTTTTTAATTGTTATTGAAATCGTCCCCCGAGAAGAGGATTTAAGGTATGAATACATCGAAATAGAAAAGAATTTATTAATAAATAAATAAAATATATGTAATCTAATCGCAGAACCTAACCTCAAATTATGCATTCCGTTTACCATTTGAAAGATCTTTTACACAGCCGAAAATATAGTACCAGTATTATGTCATTTAAGGCAGAGTTATATTTATTACCACCTTTGTGAAATCTACTGTAAGTGTTTTATATCGAACTGTTCGCTAAATAATCGCTTTAAACATCAAAGAAATAGCAAATAATAAAAAAAAATGGTGAGGGTGGATTCACGATTAATTAAACATTTCATTAATAGATTCGTTTATTTACGTATAGTAGCATCAAAATAAATGTATTAAATTAAAATGATGTATCATTGTGAAGAAATACATTTGTTGATGCAACGACGAGCTGTGTGCATTATTTAAGATGAATCTTACGATTTATATTATCTCCAACGGTGTTCGCTTAGCCGCTGTCAGGATCGAAAGAAATTAAATTTATTACATTAAAACATGTAAAACATAATGCGCACATAAGAGGAAGCGTTGCGTAAACGCTTGGATTTACTGCATATATCTGTGTAGTTAGACTTGGGAGATTTATATCAGCGTATACACGTTCGTGTCTGAAACCTGTAAATTGGAAACATTTTTTCTCCAGATTTATGAAACGGATAACGTGCCACCGGTAATGATAATTAATATCTATGGCTTTTACTATTGTGCAACAATTGCTTATGTTTCATGGTCATGCAATTTAAATATTTAGATGTACAGTAATCATGCAAGATATAGTGAGTGAATTTAAAGATGAACATTTGAAGGGTCACAGGGAAATACGATCAATGACCACTTTTTAAAATATTTGGTTTGATTGAGAAACAAATATATTTAGTCTGTAAACCAAATATATTTGAGTTTCTAAAAAGAATACATGTACCTCAGAAAAAAAAGTGAAAAGTCATTGGTGTCGATCAGTATTTCCCATTACAGTTCCTCCTCAGCGTCAACCGAAGGTACTCCACCTCTTCTTCAGTGTTTTTTGTGTCATCACACGCAAGTGCATCGTAGCATGCTTGAACCTCCGGATGTATCAAAAACTGCTTCAAGTGTAGTCAATTGTGGCGTCGCACAGTGGTTCAGAATTCGAAAAAGCTGGCCAAAAGTAAAAAAATTAAAGTCAATATTTTGAGATGAGTACAATTTAGTCGTGTCCAGAGGGCTCCACTGGATACCACAATGGAAGAATATGATTGTAGCTACCATAAAATGCCTCGTAATCCGCGTTCAAACTTGTTACTTTTTTAGCCACGTGGGAGACGTTCAGACGAGGTGAAACTTTGGCGTCGGTTTTTCACTATAAATACTCATCTTTATGTGCTGGGATTTTTTTCCTTGTTATTATGGATCTTCTTGAAGATAAATTAATTGTTATTACATTTAATATGCAAACAAAATTTTTGTTTGCAATTATAGGAATTTGCGTTAAAATTAGGTAGATACATCTTAAACATTCATGGAATTTTTTTTGCCTGTGTATGCCTGTGTTCCTATAGCAATAAAAATATTTATTTTAGTGTCCTTTAACGTGATAAACAACAATTAGCTGCATACACTTGCATTCCTCAGTGTAGGATTATTTTTATTGCTGATGTGCAATATCGTTGAAAAATTTATTTTATATTTTATTGAATATGTTGTATTTATGATGTATACAGGGTGTCAATTTGAAAACTTTCAATGCGAATATCTCTGAAAATAAAGGAGTTAGTAAAGCGCAATTTGGTACAAATGTTATACAGGTAGGGGGAACTAGAACCACTATATGTTGGTTATGGGGTGAGTAACCCCTTGGGCCCCATTCACCATAACCCCAAAATTTTAAATGGCATCACCCCTTTTGTGATCCCTCAAATTAAACGTTTTTTTGAGTAGTATTCACCAGTACAAGAATGTTTTTAAAATTTAATACAGGGCCGAACAAAAAGTATAATTAAAATAAAATAAACCCTGATTCTATGAATTGCTATTTTATTTAATTAGATTCTTATAATTCATTACATTTTGGGCTACAAAAAAGGATAATAATTTTTTTTCTCGAAATACTCGAAGCAGTGGGTCAGGTTTCAACAAATAACAATCACCTATTTCAGACCCACTGCTTCGAGTATTTGGAGCAAAACATTTTATTATCCTTTTTTGTAGCTCAAAATGGAATGAATTATAAGAATCCAATTAAATAAAATAGCAATTCATAGAAACAGAATTTATTTTATTTTAATTATACTTTTTTGTTGGGCCCTGTATTCAATTAAAAAAAAAATCTTGTGCTGGTGAATACTACTCAAAAAAACGTTTAATTTAAGGAATCACAAAAGGGGTGATGCCATTTAAAATTTTGGGGTTAGGGTGAATGGGGCCCAAGGGGTCACTCACCCCATAACCAAAATTTGGTGGTTCTAGTTCCCACTGCCTGTATAACATTTGTACCAAATTGCGTTTTTCTAACTCTTTTATTTTCACAGATATTCGCAGTGAAAGTTTTCAAATTGACACCCTGTATATGTATACAGGGTGTAGATGAACAAAACGGAAAGGATTTTCATTGTTAATTTTTTTATATTGGAATATTATCTTCCCTGATGATTGTAGAGGAAAGATCTCCTCCTACTCAAATTAGTAAAAAAAGAAGAAATAAGGAATCTGAAAGAAGTTTGTTCGGAGAAAGTAAAACATAAAAAAGACAGACAGATAGACCAAAAGGCAGACACTCACACAGACTTTTTTTTAACAAAAATTGTCAAAAGCAAGGAAATGGATATTTCCGCATACTTTCTCGTAGTTTGCACGATGAAAGTAAATAATAAATATAACAGACAAACAGACATAAAGGCAGACACACAGACACACATTTTTATCAAAAATTGTCGGAATCGACAGAAATGGATTTTGCCACAAAGAAAAAGTTTGGATTTTTTTTACGATCACAACAGTTTCCCGTTGTTAGTATGGAGAAAGTAAAAAAATAAATATGACAGACAGACACATACAAAGGTAGACACACATATTTTTACAAAAATTGTCTGAATCGACGAAATGGATATTTTCGCCAAAAAAATATTTGGAAATTTTTTACGATCATAATATTTTCCCTTAGTTTGTAAGGAGAAAGTAAAAATAAATATGACAGACAGACACAAAGGCAGACACACAGACACATTGTTTTCACAAAAATTGTTGGAATTGACGAAATGGCTATTTATTAACGAAATGGATATTTCCACAAAAAAAATATTTGGAAATTTGTTATGATCACAATATTTTCCCTTAGTTTGTGAGGAGAAAATAAAAAATAAATATGACAGACAGACAGACACAAAGGCGGACACACAGACACTTTATTTTTCACAAAAATTGTCGGAATCAACGAAACGGCTGTTCCGCAAAAAAATTGAATTTTTTACGATCACAATATTTTCCTGATGGCCAATGGTAATGGATACCAAGGCCACATCGAAAGAAAAAAAATATATATATATATTCCTGTAGTTTGTACGGAAAAACTAGAAACTAAATATGACAGATAGAGAGGCACAAAGGTAGACACACATATTTTTTACAAAAATTTTCAGAATCGAAGAAATTGATATTTCCGCAAAAAAATATTTGGAATTTATTTACAATCACAATACTTTCCCTTGGTTTGTATGGAGAAAGTAAAAAATCAATTTGACAGACAGACATACGTTTTTTTAACAAAAATTGTCGAAATCGACGAAATTAATATTTCCGCAAAAAAAATGTTTGTAATTTTTTTTTACAATCAGAACACTTTCCCGTAGTTTGTACGGAGAAAGTAAAAATCAATATGACAGGCAGACACTCAGTTTTTTACGAAAATTGTCGGAATCGACCAAATGCATATATCCGCAAAAAGAAATGTTTGGAAATTTTTTAGGATCACAATGGATTCCCGTCAATTTGTACACACCCTGTATAGTATAAGTAGAGAGTGCTCACCGACACGAAGCCGAGGGCCAATTTTTTAATAATTTTGAAAATAATCATTAAATTGTTAAATTTGCGAATTTGTGTGGCCAAATAAATGTAAAAACAATTGTGACCAACTTGAAATTTTTAAAATGTGCTCAAAATTGATTCTGTTTTATGATTTAAGAAAAATCTAACAATTCCCTTTACTAACTTTGGAAATAATCATGTGATATTTTGTAAACTGGTATAATTTTGTTTATATTATTTTTAGAGCATTTCTTATTTTTATGTATTTCTTTGTAAAAAGTTGAATACGTCAATAAATGTATTATTATTATTATAACCGATTGTTATACTGAAGTTACCAATTTCTCCAATATAGCCAAATAAATGCAAACTTAAAATTTTCAGAATTTAGTAAAAATTGATTCTTCTTTATGGTTTAAAAATAATCTCAAACACATCTTTACTAAATTTCAAAATAATCACCCGAAAACTGAGTTAATTGTGCATTACTTCATTGCTGCCAAAAAATATTAAAACAATTGCTACCGACTTACTCGAAATTTATACTATTTTAAGGTATAAAAATATTTTCTACACACCATGACTTAATTATATAATAATCACCGGACAGCTGGGATCATTGTTATTCTAAAATATTAGATTTTTCCAGTGCGGACAATAATAATTTTATCACTTATTTCCGCCATATTGGATCCGCCATTTTGAATTTTTATATTTTGACATCAAATTCATAACCGGCGATTAGTACCCATTTATGTCAAAATTTATCAAGATTTAGATTTTTGGCCAGCTTTTTCGAATTCTGAACCACTGTGCGTCGCCGTGGCCGCGGAGCAGGCGGCGGCAACGTTTTATCAGGGTAGCGTGGAAATTGAGGAAATCATTACCAGGGAGACGGCAACTATAAACAGAATTATAAAAATTATACCTCAAACCCAAAATCTCGGTTACTCAAACCAAAATAAATTGGAGAACTTAAGCCTAACCTTTAACTCATATCATCGCGCTACAAAATCATCAAGCTTTGCCTTTTTTTAGTGGAAGAGCACTACGGTTAGAAAGGCTGCTGGTATCTTTGATTTTGACTTAATTTTTGTTTTGTTTTTAATAGCTTTGAAGTTTTTGTTGATGATAGACGACTTGTAGAGACCACAATACACTGGCCTGTGGTGCGACATTCGAGGTTGACTTCCTTCAATCTTCGTGACTCGAATCGGTCTAGTTGTTACGCGTCAGACAACACGTTTAAAGGTATAACATTCAGTTGGCGACGATAATAAACGTGATTGGGCTTGGATAGATTTCGCTGATAGTCCGCGACAATAGCTTCCAGATGATCTGTTGTCTTAGCATTTGTCCTATACATTTTTTCAGTTAGACTTTGAATGAATGCTCAGAATTTTTTTCTGGCACAATGATCACACGGGGTGTCGTGCACCCCACAATTTTTCACGAGTCGACTCAAACAGGTACCACATTAACACTGACGTGTGAGCTCAAATAATACCTATTGGGGTCCACAATAGAAGGTTCAAACTATCTGTAGATGGAGTAACATGTCTCGTTTACTTTCAATTAAAAAAAAAGGCTGGGATGTATCACACCCCTAGTGACTATTAAAGGTTAAAAAAAATAATAAAATTATCACCAGGTTTTTGGATTATCTACCTAAATAACCCAATCGGATGGACGGCTTTAGAAAAAAGGAACATGAAAATGCATGATTTTCAACGGCCGCTGTAGTGACCTCCTTAAGGTCCCTTAGTTGGTATGGTTGCCTCTTCCGTCATTGTAGACAACCCCCGAAAACTTTAACTTCAGAATCATTGTGCATGGTAGACCGCAAAACTACTGGCTTATTCTTTTTTGGGTTATTGGCCACCATACAGAGTCCGCCAAAAAATGTATACACTCTTTGTCGGACTCTATCGGGATATTGATATTGTCAATTGATTTGAATTACGAGTATGTTGGCACGAGAGAGGAAACAAAATGGCTGAAGCACACTTAATGTTCGGGCAGCGAAAAGGCATTTTTAAGTGGTTTACCAGGTTTGGTAGGTGGAAGCTGGAGTTTGAAACAAAATCCCCAGCCCGCCTCCCAACTAAACGCATTATTAACAAGTTTAAGCCACACGTAACGATTTGTGATACTCATAAAGGAATATCGGGAAGACTAACAAGTCCTGCTTCGTCGACTCTAGTTGGAAAGGTTTGTTACTTGTTCGTAGAAGTTTGCCAAGCAATGTGCACATAATGTGAAGATTGGCAGGTCAGGTATAGACCGAAATCTGAAAGTTGCAAAGTGGAAAATTTAGGCATGTGCAGCGATCTCCATTGAAAAATTGACCGCTCGTCGTTCCTTTAGGTTTCTGGCCGCTAATGGAGAACATTTTGAACATCTACAGTAACCATGTGCTTAACTGAAGACAGTACTATATATGTGATCAGTATTTAATTTTTTAACACATAATAAATAGTTTTCGTTCCCTAAAAGTTCCCTAAAGTGTGTATACATTTTTTGGCGGACACTGTAGTTACATCCTTTGAAAATCAAAGGTAGACGAGTCAGATTTTCTTTGGTTCGACAGAAATACTGACAGCTGCTCTGTTTTGTTTAGTGTTCCAACAATTGTTATTCTGTCTTTCAAAAGTTCTATTCTCAAAGGGTAACTTGTGTACCAATTGTCACATGTCAAATTTCTGCATTTTCCTTTTCAGGCCAGAGACGAAGGGTAGTTAATGTCAGTTGGTGTATTCGATGGCTTGTAGATCCCTTCTTGTTGTTAACCACAAAATTCTTCGAAAGTGCTGACGTAGAAAGTTTTAGAGTCATATAAAAGATATACTTTCAATCCATATTTTGCAAGTTTATTATGAATGTACTGGATAAAGCTGCATCTGCCCCTAAGGGGTATTAAAATTTCCTCAATAATCACTTGTTTGACTATACAATAGTTATTTTTACAATTTTCTGCAAAACGGCATAAATCTAATAACTGCCAGCTTGTCAGTTTTTTTCTATCATCCCTGATTATTTTTTCATCGAATCGAATAGCACCTAGAAAAAATAGAAATCGTTTTTTGCCCATGTAAGCTCTAAACATTTCTGATCCGATTTCATCTCTGTTTTTTTTTATTCTTGCAAGTAGTAACAAACCAATAAATGCTAAAATTTTTGTGATATTATGTGCATCTCGTGGATGGGTATAGTTTACTCTAATTTTTGCAATCTTTAAGTTTGTATATTTAATATTGTTTTTAATAATATCATCAGTAAAAAATTTCTCATTTTCTTCTTTATCGTGTGTGCATTGTCTGGAAAATATTTTTACTAGTTTTATCAAATTTACTTACAATTGAGAGTTTTCTCTGCTTAGTCTTTTAGTCTTTAGCCAGATAATAATCTTTACCAGTTTTAGTTGAGATCTAAATTTTATTGCCAAATAATAATCTTCACCAGCTTTAGTTGAGGTCTAAATTTTATTGCTCCGATTCCGTTTCGCCAAGTTCTCCTTCGGACTGTGGTGATCACTGTGCTCAATAACTTTATCAACTGAAGTATCTAGTATGTACACCAGCATCCTCTCTGTTAACTTCGTAATGCTAGCAGAGCGGGTTTCATGCCTGTGGGTTGCTATTGGGGATCAAATACAGCAATAGACGAGTTCCAGAGAGGGCTGGAGGAGCTAGCTAGCTGAGTAAACAGGGCCGGGGATCTAGTAGTGATTGCCGCTGATCTCAACGCCAAAGTGCACCAATGGGGGGATACCTGGGCGGAAAATTGAGGCAAAACTCTGTTGTACACGATGGCGGTCCTGGACCTGAAAGTGGCGAACGAAAGTGGGGAACCAAGGTTTGCAAAAAAAGGAAAGCGGAGTGAATTACAGACCTAACCCAGGTTACCTCGGCTATGAAAGGTGGTTGTAACGACTACCGGTACATCTTGTTTAAGATCGAAGGGAGGAAGAGAGGGCTCCCCCTTTACCAACACTACTAAATCAGATGAGACCTCTGCAGTATGCAACCAAAGAAGTTAATCCGCTTGTGGGAAAACGCCCCTTGTGTCAAGCTGGGTTATTGCCTTTAAGGTCTCTTCCGAGTTGGCTTTGATGGCGTCCTTTATTGCTGTTCGAACGATTTTCAGTAAAGGGGACTACTTCTGTAAGGTAGATATTAGCATCGTCGTCTTGGCAGCCTTAGGTCTGCGGTTATTAATAATGTCAGATCCACGCTGCTTGGTGTTCAGTTTTTTTACCACGATCTTAGACGCGTGAAGATATAATAATACTCATATTTCTTTATTTTTAGCAAATGCAAACAGATAAATTTACATAATGTACAAAATAGCATCTAAACTATTTTTCACGAATATTGGCGTTCACGTCATTAATTCCAAAATCCTGAATCAATCCGTTCAAGGTCACAATAGTGCGCATTGGTGTAACTGATATTTAAAAAAAATTTAAATGATATTTTAAATGTATATCGAGCGTTTTGCAGGGTCGGATGATACAATTTTTTAAAGCGTCAAAATTGTGAAACATGATGACAAAGTATACTTTAAATTATAATAATCTTTACAGGGATTTGAGTAAACTTATCCCTTATAGGTTATTTATTTCAGCATTTTCTACAATTGTTATTAATATAAATTTGCTGTAACTATTTTCGTTTCTCAATTATAAACCAAAAATTGACAAAAAAATGAACTGCATCCAAAGGTAAAAGGGGACCTCCATTATGTTTTTCTTTTGTGAAGTAATCTATAATCTTCACTACTATGTCTCGGGCTAATGCATTAAGCCTATTTTCAGGCATTTTGTGGATATGATTATTTAAAACGACCTAATCCACTAAATGAAACTAATACACGATACGAAAATCGACGAACACAATATGAAAAACACCAAGAACTAATGAAAAACAAACAGAATCTCGATCTCAGTTCTGATGAGCGTTGCAGCAAGGTAGACTTGCGCTATAGCGGCTTATTTGTTTAACCTATGCCACACGTTTTCGAGCGGTGGGCACTGCGGTCGGTACTTGTATCAACGCTCAGAAGACATACGTTTCTACTATTGACTACGATGATGCGATGGAATAGTATAAAATGGTAGAAAGCTGCTTGTCTTTGATATGTTAAAAAATTGATGGCGTGAACGCCAACGTTAGTGAAATGAACTTTATATACTAATTACTTAAAGAAACTAAAGTATTTCTCGAGAATGTACGGTTGAATCTCTCTGAGGAGTTCACAGGCCTTATGTTTGTACTTTTTAAAGTTTTGTTTACTGGTAGATTAATCTTTACTTCCGCTGTGGGTTGCTATTGGGGATCAAACAAAGCAATAAACGAGTCCCAGAGAGGGCTTGAGGAGCTAGCAAGATGCGTAAACCAGCCACCAGCCAACACTGGATGTTTTATGGTAATCAAAGTTTTATTTCCGCTACCATTTGTGATGAATTAATTCATCATTATAATAGGCAATGGCAGGAAACACAGGACACCCGAGTTATCCAGCACTATCACCTACGATGACGTCCTCAGTTTGCCGCTGCTGGTGGAAGTGTACATCGTCGGTTTTGCGGATGACATTGTCATAGTAACTAGGGCCATGAGGGTCGTGGAGCTTATAAAACATTGATAGCTGACTGGTTAGTGGGGGATATCACCACAGACGCTCAAAATAATATACCAAGAAGCGATAGCGCTCATGCTGCTATATGGAGCAGGGACATGGGGAGAGAGGAGAGGGGAGAGTAGGATCGTAAAACGTCTAGATGCACCACAGTGTCAGCGTCAACAACGCAGGCATACCGAACCGCCCCCACGGCAGCGCTGCAAAGAATAACTCGGTATCTGGAGAAAGGATAAGTCGCAACAGGATACGAAAAGAACGCGAATGCAGTGGGGATGATTCACCTTGCAGAACGAGGAGCCGTAAAATCCCAAACAAGGAACTGGGATCGGGGTGCGGAAAGATAGAAGCAGTCATAAATAATCGAGTAAGCAGCGCGAATATTGAGAAAGACGAGGGAGGAGAATGGAGGGAGGCGGTCAGAACAAGAAAGGCCACCAATTTCCAGACAGGCAGGGGGCGGCGAGGAAGGCCAGAGGGCCAACAGGAGGCAAACACATAATGAGTGATTCTGAGACAGCGTTGAAAGTATTACGTCATACTACCACTGGGGCGAACTAGCACGAGAAATATACAAGGAAAGAAGGAAAAGAGGTGAGGCTGTGATGGATTAAAGAACATGCAGGCTCCGAAGGTAACAATAGAGCAGACGAAGAAGCTAAAAAGGCCACTGAAATGGTGGATGGAGTCGTGAAAATTCCCAAATCAAGAGCGATAGCAAGGAGCAAAAGAAATAGGGGAGAGAAGCTAGCCCGGCAAAAATAGTGGGAGACTGGCACGATCGGAAGGACACTGTACTCGACCGATAAGAAGGGATGGAGACACTATAAAAGATTCCGACTGGGAGAGACCGCTGGCCAGTGCGAATGTGAACAGGGAGAGGAAACAGTAGAACATGTCTGTTGGCAATGCAGGCTAGAAGAGAGACGAAAAGCCAAAGAAGAACTGATGGAAAGAGCGTGGTATATGGAGCAGAATGGCCAAGAAAAATAACGTGGATGTGGAAAGCGATAAACACCTACGCTGATGCTGCACTTCAGCCCCTGCTAAATTTTGTAGAAAGGTTTGGCGGTTGGGTAACCTTGACAAGCAGAGTCGTGCAGATTATGGGTACTAAGTACAAGTAGAGTGCTTGAGGCCGAAAGACAAGAAAGCGAAGATGCACAAAAGGTTGGTGTTTGTCGGCCCACAAAACGGAGGCAGTCTGGCTATCAATGCTCCCCTTGCGCATTCGCCTGCTCAGCCACGATCACGTACTGTCCGCCAAGCTGCGGTACTTAAGGGTTTTCATTACGGCCAATACGTACAACAGCGTATGTGTTGGAGGCGGGAGTGGTTAGGGCCAAGCTACTCTATGCAGCCTTGGTCTGGACCGATTATTTTAAAAGTCAGAAGAATGCAGAGGAACACAACAATAGATAATATTGGCCTAGAATCCCAAAAATTTAAAAGCACTAGCTTTTAAAATACAGAATCTTTTTGTCGTACTGTCTAGCCTGAAGTGAGTAGATTGAAATTCAAATTTTCCACCATCTTTCGTTTTTTTGAGTTTGACTTAAATAGTTTCTTACAAGAAAGAATTGGTATGCCGTCATTAGAAAGTCAGTATTGTTTGTTTTAAAAAGAACAAATTGGCAATATACAAGTACCAAATCGTGATTTCAAACTGTTTCTCTATATTTTCAGTAGTAATATAAAAAGAGGGTGAGAATAAATTGAAAATAATTTGACAGATTTTTCGAAAGCTTGTTGCTCTCGTGGTTATTGCCGTATGGCACCAAGATTGAGAGAAATCTGTCAAATTATTTTCAAATTTATTCTCGAGTTGTATTTGATTTGATTATTTTTTTACCTCAGTATATATAAATCTGCGATCGGAATTGTACCGAATCTATTTATTTCACACAAACGTCAAAACAACGGAACTAAACGTCACGCGAAAAAGTACTTAGCTTAACTTGTCCTTGTAGTACTGGGGGCGACGTCAACATCTTGGACCCTGAATCCACTGGTAGCGCCTTACTTAGTATCGCTTAGTAGAAAATTTCTGTGGGGTTGGGGTCAACGGGCGAACAGAATCGTTATTTTTTGGGCGCACACACATGGTAAGTCGTGAAAACGGCGTTGTTTATTTTTCTCGTTACTCCGCGGGCTCGTTTTTTTTGGGCATCTTGATCTTTCGAATTGCAGTAGACCACGGACGGCTGAACAATAGTTGTCAATGAATTGTCAAACATTTTTACATTTCCGGAAAGAATCACAAGTGATTCTCAGTAGAATAATGCTGTGATTGGCTGAAACGCTCACACATGACTGAAATTGAGAGTTTCTATTGGTTTTTAGAATCATCAAAAACTAATCTTTGAAATATAACGCATGCACTCTTTGTTTATAACTATTTTGGAAGGCCCTGTACACTTTGAATTAAACAAAATAAACTTAAAATTGTTGTAATAAGACAAGAAAACAAAACTGCAAATATTATATCCTATTTACGCTGACGTTACATCATCCATGTATGCGCTAAGATAATAGATGTCGCCATATTGATGTGTCTATACGAAAACCTAGAGATTTATTTATTCCTTGTCAATGAGTATACTGTGTTGATGGGATTAAGCAAGATTGAAACCGGTCCGCAGTTATCAATAATATAATTCATGTTTATGTTATTATTGTTCTAATTGTCGCTTATTGACTATACTTTTTAAATGTCGCTCGGTAGCGAAATTAGTGTTTGATGTTGCCATAATGGTATCTATTTATCACGGATCTAATTATTGTACTTAAAAAAATATTTAGTGGATTAAATGACTAATAAATTTCTTTGAAATCTATTCTAATCTTTTGAATCTTTTAAGGATTATAACATTTATCAAGCCAACAGGTCAAACTAATCCTCACATACGTATATAAATCCAGTAATATGTAGTTATTATATCATTTTTCTCTTCGGTTAATCGCGTCTCGTATTTTCAATGACTGTAATTACGTTGAAAAGTTTTTTTTTTCGAGAAGATAAGAGGGAGATCCAATCAAATATAAAGCAAATAGTTGGGTGGATAAAGTTGTAGAGGCGGCTGTTGTCAAGCTAGATCCAGCATAATTGATGATGAGGCGCATGGGGAGTATCTATGGAATTACCGGGCTTTGCGAAAGTGGACGGTTCGCCGGTTATTGCTATTAGGTATATTATTTTAATCTGCTCCCAGACATAGTCTGGTAATTTTGTGTAATGCATAACATAAAGTAATTTGTATATTAAATAAATTATAAATCAATTGAATCCATATTTTAATACGCAGTTAATTCCCAGGAAACAAATGTCAACTGTTCACAATTTTAGCTAAAAATTTAATTCGTGATTTGTGTTTTCATGGCCAGTTTCACGTCTTTAAATGCGAACATTTGTTTGAAATAAAAACAAATTATGTGTGGACAAAGCTCTTTGTTGCTTTCGGAAATCGGAAGAAACTAATGCCTCCAAAATAAATGGTCTAAAAATATTACACAATTTCATTTACCAATGTTTTTACTTTTACAAAGTATTTGCGTGATTTTTTTCGAATTCGAAATTTCAACGGAAATATCCATCCATGTTCACTTCGAAAGGCGTGGAGCCACACAGTTTCGGTCTCGCCAGATCACAATACAAATATCAATTTGTAGAGGAATATATTTATTTTGTTATTATAAAAACATTAACAATTGAAATTATGCTAAATATAAAGTATGACTTCATACGATGCACATCGCATGTTTTATTAATATGACCCGAATCAAAATTAAAATGTTACAAAGTAATAAATCATGATAACTGCCAAGATTGCATAACGGTTGCGAGAAAGAAAAATTTGATTTAAAATAACGGCATGACAAATGGCACAGGACGACGTTCTACGTCGACTATAAAGCTCTTCTAGATAAGATAATGAATTCTGAATGTAAATAATTCGCACACAGGCAAACGCACTCCATTACAGGAAAGCTGTAGACATTCCGCGGTATATTTGATTCCATCGATAAAGTAATCTATATTTAGCAAGAGATGGGAGGAGGAAAATCCGATCCGGAAGTAATTGACGGTACGCGGATCATTGACTTTCTTTGATAAAAATCCGGAGCTAAATCGGATGCTTATCGACGTGTAAATCTTCGCTCTGGTCGGTGGTTATATAAAAAAAGAATATTTTATTAGGAAATAGGATTGCAACAAGTGGGCTGGAATAAAAAGTGAAATATTACTAGAAATATTACTAGAAGTGCCGGCGGAACGTACAGGCAAGGTAGGCAGCCGCCTGTAGCGGCCAAATTTAGGGGCGGCGGCGGCATGATCGTCAAATGAAGCAAATGATTCATCACAAAAGTTTAAATATTGATATTGCGAAACAATCAATGGATGTTGCGGATGTTCCCGTATTTACTTTACTTAATGAAATAAGTGTACTCGTAGATAAAAGCCGTATATTAAAATAATCAAACAATATTTACAAATAATTTACAAATGTCGCGTAGCTGCTTACTGATGTGATTCTGTTGCAAGTCTTTCTTCTTCTTTTTTGTTGTCCTCGGTTGAGGTCTTCCAAAAGGGGTTGGGGCGGGACCCAACGAGAAAAGTAGCGGTGGGGTCAGTTGTCCTATTTCCATATTTGGAAAATGAACTCACCACCACTTACACAACGTTGCCAAACCGCCTTCATCTTCTGTGAATTGGTCCGGCATGCAGATGTCCCAAATCTCCGCTAAGCCCTTTATGTCGGGGGTTGGTCGATCCGCGTATTTCGACATTGTTCTTAATTGTCCATTATGTTTAACGAGGGCTGGTTCTAGGAAGACGTGCTTGGTCACCAAATGTCTGGATTACCAGCTGATCCTTTTATGATCGGGGAATGGTCGAATTACACTCTTCGCCGAAACTTGCCCTGGACACAGCCCGGACACCGGATTATGATAATAAGGGTTGGGTTACGGCGTACCAGGTACAGCCGTAACAATGGAGGAACGTTTTAAATTATCAACTTACAATAACTCATTTAGATTTTTGCACAATCTTTCAAAATTATCAAATTGGAAAAAGATGATATTTTAAAACAATGCTTGGATCTCATCTATAATAATAAAAACGATGTTGGTGGAATTTAGCTATCCATATCCAATTTCCATTGCTTTGAAAATTCCCCTGGCAATACCTTTTATTGTAGCTAGTGGAAAACGAAGTTTTTTCGCCTAAGGCTACGGCCACACGGTCGTGAATTCATGCTGTTTATTTCGCGTTTTTTGACGCTCGCCGGAATTCCCGCTGTAGTATGCCACAAGAAATTCCCTTCTGTCGGGGCCACATGAGCGTCGGAGTCCTTGGAAGGTTGTTGTTATTTGCCGTTTATATCGTCGATGTCAAAGAAAATACTGGATTTATCCATTATTGGTAACAGAAATCCAGCAATCCCTCCTCAAATCCGTGTTTTCATAAACTTTATGTTTTAAATCATAAAGACAAGGGTGCTTTTGCACTATCAAAAAATTCCATGACGAAATGAAAACCAGAAGATGGTAGGACAAATAGGTTACGTCGTAATTTTCCGCACGTGTGGCCACTCCTTTTGTGTGAAATCCCGCAAGCAAATGGACCCGGGCGCATTTTCTGGCGGGTAACCTTGAAGACGCGCCCGCCTGCCCTCCCATCAGTGGGAATTCACGCAGCGTCTGGCCGGCCAAGCTTAAATTCATGTGGTGTATATTTTCGCCGTTTTTTCCGCTCAAACGCGGCGTGAATTCACGTGGGGCCGTAGCCTAAAGTTGATTAAAACTTACCTTAGTTCAACAATGACTCAAAATCGATTATCAGAACTACTCTATCTGTTGATATTGCAAAATCCATAGATAAAGAAAATATACTGCAGGATTTTGCAAAAATGAAAATTAGAAAAAAAAAATCGTTAGACACTTACTTCCTTTACGTAGGTATATAGTTTAACCCCTAATGTCACACGTCCGAAAAATGACGTAATAGTCATTCGGGGTGTGGTACACCCCACGCCTTTGAACTTCGGTCAATTAATGTTAAATTGACAAAAAACAAGAATATGTGAATAGTTTTCGTAACCTGCAACTTTACATGTGAAAGAAAATGTTGCAAAAAAAAATTCCGCAAATATGAGTTTTTTGCAAAAAATACGGTAGTAATTTCAATTTTCAGCTAAAAAAAATAGTTTAAACCTTAAATAGTATCATTCAATTTTGCGACCTTTTCAAAAAGTATATTTATTTTCATGATCGAAGGTGGGATTTTTTACGAAAAAATTATATTATTTTTCTGATATATAGTCAATTTAATATTAAATATGAACGTGAAAATATTTTTAAAACTATTATTGTGAAGAAAAAAGGCTATTATACTGAAAAATTATTCGATTCCAAAAGAACATATACTATATGTATATGCACATCGACATTTTGCAACTGCGACATAGCATGTCGCCGTAGCACCGTTTTTTTTGCCCACTGTGTACATTTTTCGAAATTAAATATCGATCGTCTAAAGCAGGGGTCTCCAAACTACGGCCCGCGACCTTAACGAATCCGGCCCACGACAAGCAGTTACATTTTTCGTAAATGTCACATTTTAAAATTCTACAACGATTTTTTGTTATAGGTTTTGAAATTAGTTATAAAATTGATTATACCTTGGCCCACTAGGTTATGAAGAATTATATATATGGTCCGCGATGGAAAAAGTTTGGAGACCCCTGGTCTAAAGCTAAAGATTGCATGTAACATAAATAAGAATTCTCGAAAGCCGATAAATTCTAGAAATTTAATTATATTCTGGTAACGTCCTGCATCGAGACAAAGGCCGAGTTAAGAGCGTGCATCAGTTTTAACAAGGTCTCTCGATGAAGAAAGCTCTGTGACTGGGTTAAGACAGATACCCGGGAGCGCCCTTACTCGATCGTTTCTAGAAGGTTGGGTACAAGACCGCCAAATGTAGGATTCCTAGTGGTGTCACGGGGGGGCTCAGCACGGGGTGAAAACCGCCCTCGTTGACCTCCAGCTAGCTCATGAAGTCGGTATCGCTATGAAACAGCACAAGAACACATGAATGGGGTGGAGGCGGAGAAAGTCTTATTGGCGCGATAATAATCGCTGTTATTTACACACGGAGTATTTACATCTACAAAAATGTTTAATGTTCAGAATAAAATATATACACACGAAAAATGTCAATAAAATAAAGTCACGAAAAATAAACAGTCACAAAAACAATAGTCACCAACACTCAATGTTCACGAAGCACCGGAATGTCCGAAGAATACGGCGACGGCCGCGAAGAAGGCGGCGGCTTGGCGTCGTTGATGTTCGGACGGTGGTGTTGGCTGACTGATTGTAGATGTTCTGAGTCGACTGATTGTGTTTCGTCTCATTGCCTGGGTTGCGGGTGGTGGTGGTGGTGGTAGGGTGTGACAGGAGCGCCGAGGTCGGCGCACGTGTTCGACCGGCAAATTGCTCTTCCAAGAACAATTTGGGTACGAACCGATTTTGTCATGTAGGCATCGAAAGGCGGATCGACAGCCCATTGTGTTGTCCTGGCAGCTGCACATTTCCTCTAATGGTTCTGCGAAAACGGTCTTAACGATGCCCTCGGTAAATCGGCCCACAGCGGGTACAGGCTTATCTTCATTGTCTGTTACTGGCAGCTGTACTTCTTCTAAAATTATCTCGTTTGGAAATTTCAATAATGCGGAATTTATGTTAATATTGAAAAGGAGCAATGGTTAGCTCATAAAATGCAAATTAAGATAATTTCGCATTTGTTAAGACGTAGTGTGCATGCTGTTTGTACCAGGCAGCCCCAGTAGCACCTGTCGACCCCTTATAGTCAGCCAGAACACCCCGGAGCCATTTGAGGCCAAGGAGGCGATGAGAGGTGTGCACGCTCTCCCATGCAAGAATGCTCCCGGGCCAAACGAGGCCATCCTTGCGGTGGTCGAGGAGAACACGCAGAAGCTCACTGGCTGAATATGTGCCTCATCGATAGAATATGTCCCTCCAGGTTTAAAGGTCTAGGATAGTCCTACTACTCAAGAACGGAAATCCCACAAACGGCTCTGCAATTTATCGAGCAAAAAGTGCTAGAGAAGCCCACAGTTGGCAGACTTCATAATGGAGACGTAAAGGTAAAAACCCCAAAGTAGTGTAATTTATGGCCTTGATGCGCTGATGAGACCTAATAGGTTGAAACCGATCCACAGGTATACGGATGGGGAAACTATATTTAATGTTACATTATTATTGTTATAATGGCCACAGTTGGCATTACCATATCTGGGTTGAATGTTGTACTAAATTCAAGGCGATAGATTCCGTAAAAATAAAATTAACCCATCGCGCCCTCACAAACGTTTGATAATGAATGTTTTGTATTTTTGTTCTAAAATGTGTTATTTGACTTGTGTTTACTTCGCGACTTCCCTTACATGTTACCGTAACCCATTGGTGGTCGCGTCTCCAAGTTTGAGAAACACTGTCTTAGAGAAAGAAGATCGCGTTCGACATCAAGAACGTGTTCTACTCCCTCCAGTGGCTCTTTGAAGCGCTGACTAGGACCTGATCAGAATGCACGATAGTTACCTATTATAGAGAATAATTCTTTTCTAGGGTATACAGGATGTATTTGAAATAACGAACAGTCATTTAAGGGCACATACACACAATATTTGTTAACCCATTTCCGTTCAAATTTATTCGAAAAAAAAAATTTGAATTTTCCTAATTTTTCGAGGTTTTTTAAACATTTTGAGAACCGATGCTTTTCTCATTTAATTAGGTCTGCATGGAATGTGTGTTTGTTTATTTAAAACGCGAGATACGATTTTTTGCCTCCGAAATTTGAAGTGTAATCGCAACGTTTTTTTTTGTAAAAGATAAACAGTGCTCAAGTTCATTGACGCTTAAAGTGCACTCAAATATTTCCTACGCGCTTGTTGTAATTCGATATCTAAAGCAGATGCCGTTTAAAAATTACGTCACATTACCACTGCCCCCAAACATGTTGCGTATTTTCACTCATTAACTTTAATAATTAATTGCGGGCTTTTTGTTACAGTTATAAACAAAATAATTGCGAATATTGTTTAAAAATAATATAATCTCTTTGTGGTTACGAGCCTGTTCGTTATTTCAAATACCCCCTGTATATTTTGCAGTGCGAGGCTGAGGTAATATAGGGTTCTGTTCACTCCTCTGGAATATAGCCTACGGTGCCGACCGACGTTTGTCACTGTCACCAGAAACCGACATCATTGACTTTGCAAACGACATCCTGCTGGTAATTGGGATAAGGGACAAGCGGACTTTCGAATACCGAGTGCGGCAAAACAGACAGTGCAGTTTGGAACGCCCAGTACATCCCATGTGGTGGGGGTACCTACCTGGGAGGGATCTCATTGTGTCGGGGGGGGGGGGGGGGGGGGGGGGGCGTGCTGTTTTTACTCATTACCATGGTTTGGTCTGGAGAACATCGGGGCTTCGCCGTCCGCACGTTTCTTGAAAATGGCCGTTCTGCCGTTGCCACTCAGCGGGCCTTCAGGTTGCATTTCAATATTGCGCGTCGTGATCCCGTCCCTCACCGTAATTTAATCGCGAGTTGGGTGCGTACATTAGAAGAAACTGGTTCCACACAAAGACGTAAGGGTTTAGGAAGACCCAGAACGGTAAGAACACCTGAAAGTAAGAGAAGCTATCGAACGGTCACCTACGTGCTCTGCCCGGAAGCATGCAACTGCATTGGCCATTGCTGACCGCTCTCTAAGACGGATATTGCATGAAGACTCATTCCACCCCTACAAGATGATGATTGTTCAAAAGTTAATGCCCCCTGATTATAAAAACCGCATGAATCGCTCCCAAGAAATCTTGAACCGGATCCATGCGAGGTCAACTTTTTTCAGTAGTGACGAGGCCCACTTCCATCTCTGTGGAGGGGTGAATAAACAAAATTTTCGATACTGGGCTGTAAATAATCCAAGGCAACTTCACGAGAGACCACTTCACTCCCCAAAAGTCACCGTGTGGTGTGCGATTTCCAAATTTGGGGTGATTGGGCCTTAATTTTTTAAAGAGGATGGACGAACCGTAACTGTCAATGCTCAACGTTATGCTTTCATGTTGGAAATTTTTTTTCAACCTCGATTGGAAGAACTGATGGAGGAAGCAGATCTGGGAGACATCTGGTTTCAGCAGGACGGGGCTACGGCCCATACTGCTCGAGTTTTAATGACAGGTGTTTCCTGGTCGCCTCGTTTCTCTGAGAGGTGATGTGGAGTGGCCCGCACGCTCCCCTGATCTGAGCATTTGCGACTTCTTCCTGTGGGGCTACCCGAAGGAAAAGGTTTTTAGGCATCGACCTCGCGCCTTGGAAGAACTCAGGGATCGAATTCGGGAGGAAATCGCCGCTATACACATCGAGATGTGCCAAAATACGGCCGAAAATTTCAGAAATCGCCTTCATCAATGTATCGCTGCTGGGGGTCATCATCTTCCTGATGTCATCTTCAGGACTTGATGCATAAAACGGCATGATGTACCGATTAAGATAAAAGAAACCCATTTCTTTAAGTTGCGCCGTTTATCCTTAATAGCCCTTCAAAACTGCACTGTCTGTTTTACCGCACCTTGCAGTTGCATAGAAAGTTCAGGACTGGATGGTCTCCGCCTGACTGAATGACACAACGTACAAAACGGGGCAGCCTGGCGTTTCAGGTGGAAAAAAAATGTGGGTTTAGGTACTAAATAGAGGCTTGAGCACACAGTATTTTTTTTTATTTTTTGATTATTTCATTCAAATCATTTAGAACCAATCAGAACTCCCAAATTGTACCAAGTGACTTGTTTTAATAAACGGAAATACCGCATCGTACCATGAATTTTTTTCGAAAAAACTTCACCATGCTAGGAAAAGACTCTGTCACGTTTCTGTTATTAAAAATGTTTAATAACTGAACGTATATAGTAATATATACAGTGATAATAATTGCACTATCATTAACGAAGAAAATATACTTCGATCTCAACGGCGGAAATTCTCTCTGATCGACCAAATGAGACGATTTTCAGACAGATTGGACAAGTCCGAACAGGCACAGTAAAAGTTTTTCCTGTGTATCGTTGGTAACGCAAACTAGGAATACAAACATATAAACGTCAAATTAACCCACCAACTTTTCAATTCATTATCTTGTGGATCAGTGAAATTAAGTGAGGTAATTCAAGATTTCGGGTTTCGATACAAAAAGAAATAGTGAAATCGACAATATAATAGCAGGCACCGTACCTAAAAAAACTTCAAAAAAACATAACCAGCTGTTTGTGGCCTTTTGTGGTGTAAACCAATATGAAATTAATGAACATACATCTATTACACAATTATGCAACCTTTTGAAATCTTGGGTGCTCAATATGTAGTGAATCGATGAAAGTAGGTACAGAGAGTGTGTTGTAAAAGTGCATGATGGTGGGACTCCTTTACGGAAGAGAAAAGAAATGATACTAAAACCTGCTTAAATAACACCATTGGCAGCATATTTTCAAAAATGATGAATGAACAAATAGTGTTTAACATTGGAAACTGTTCCATCTATCAAATTTTTCAAATACTAATAAAACCAATTAATAAAACTGTTTAAGAAATATGTCTTATTTATTTGTAAGAAATGTGTAAGGAAATTGCTTTTCATGAAATAATCATGCCAAAAACCACTTAAGTTTTATTTTTATCCAGGAAAAACTTCAAAATTTTTCACTCAAACTTTGTTGTTTTCTAAAATTTAAGTCGAGCAAAATTACCAAATCGCTCGACCTACGGTCTCGCGATTTAAGACGTGATTTTGCTCTCGTGAAATTAATAAACAACAAAGTAATCGTGAAAAATTCCGAAGTTTTTTCGGAAAAAATAAACCTCTTGTGGTTTTACTTATGAAAAAATCATGTCCACTTGATTGAACAGTGGGACTTCGACCTTATATTTTTTTTGTGGAATCGAAAGAAACAGTTAAAACTTTGTTTTTTCTTTGGTACACTTACTGATATTTGCACCTCACACAATTTTTAAGGTCCGACCTCAAAACTGGTAAGTGTTCGAAGCGGTCCAGGTTGATCCAGAACTTGTTAGGGGTGACGTCGAGAAGCCTTTAGAATTAATCCTGGAAGCCTTTGGAAGTGATCTAGCAGCCTCATCGTCGCTTAAATCCGAGAGTTTGCTATTGCCAAAAATTAAAAATTGTTTTTACTCTCCACTTTTTGTTCCTTGTAGAAATGCGATAATACGCGATCATTCTATCAACGAAGATTATACTTCTCATCGAGTTGTTGTACTTCGCCTTTATGTCAGGACTAAATTTGTTTTCCAGTTTGGTCCACCTTGGACCAAGTGTCAGTCAGGTGCTAGAGGCCAGCAACACTGGTGCCATGTCGTTCCATTGGATGCTGTTGATTTTGTTATCGGATCTACCTTTTTGTTCCATGGCTCCTCTTCCCAATCTTCTTAGGGTCTTCTCTTATGTCAGGTAAACATATGAGTGTACACTTGATTTCACGATTGTTCCTGCGCCATGAATTTATTTCTTGATTTCAAGTAATGAAATCGTGGTAAAAGATCTGTTATAAATCCGGACTCTAGATATGACTCACCCATCGCGTATTTATTATAAGTTCTTCAGTTATTCGGCAAGAATTTTTTATAACCCAACAGGGTTTCGTAGGTTAAAATAAGGTTGACAGAGAGGGTGGATATTTTTCTTAATTGTACATTGGCCATTGTTTGATCGTTCAGTTTCTCAAAATGGCGTGTGTCGATTTTTTTTTATTTTTTGAACCACGCCAGAGATGCATCGAAATTTAAGAAAAAAACTGAACGATCGAACGTTAGCCAATATAAAACAATTAATGAACATATCTGTTTTTTTGTTTCAGACGATCTGGATTTCTCAAAATGACGGACGTTTGATTAATTTTTTTAATTTTTTTTTGGCCGCACGCCCGTCATTTTATGAAATAACTAAATTTTGAGAAACGATCGAATGTTAACCTACGCAATAAGAGTTAAGGAAAATATCAACTTATTTATTTCAGACGACCTGGAAATGCTCAATCACTGCTACTGTTTGACCTTCACTTTTTGACAGAGGCACGGTTAAAGTCACCGCGGTCAACAAAATAATATGTGACTCAATAAAATTAAAAAAAAAATTTCGTGGTTCTTTTACAACAAATTCCTGAACAGTGGCGATTTGGGTAATCATGTAATAACCCCCCTAAGAATTTTTCGCTTAACAATTTTTATTGTTAAAAATTACCGATATTCCATATTCCAAACAAATAATATAACCGGTAAAGTTTTCCATCGCTTTAAAACGTTCGAAGAGGATAAGGAGATTTCACGGAACAGGTGTAGGTGTAGAGCGGAAGCACCAGTTTATTTATCTTTTTTCTAATTACCCCCCTCCTAGACTAGTTGGTTGGAAACGCCCTTGTTCCTGAAAATAGGAGCAAAAATCGGTTAACAAAGCGGAAGACCAACATTCTTTCAATTTCACCATGACTACCATATGCCGAGATTCAATTTCAACAATAATTTTCAAAATTTTTATCACTCATCCCCATACTTGATCGGCGGTAATGTCAATGCCTAATGATACACCGAATGATTTACGACGGCCTACAAGTGATTATGAAAATTAGCTAGAATATATTCATTCTTGCACATGCATTTCCTTATCTTCCCAAACACTACGAGCGAGAATTGTATGCATAACGGACTTTCGCGAATTTGAATGAATGAACGAACACTAACTCGCAGTGTAATTATGCGCGGAGACTAATGAGCACAATTCCGACGATGAATTTTGATTTTTTTTTCTTTCTCTTGGAGCACGACGACGCCTTTAATTACCCAATTTCTGCATTCACATGCCACGACGATAATGATCGCAATTTCCGCGTATTATAGGACAGTATTATGCGTTTATGTCATTATACCTGGGTAGAAATTGTACTAAATATGAGAATGTGAATGAAGTTGGTGCACGTGATGACAATAAAATGATTGTGGAAACTAGAGGCAACCTAGAAATTGTAATGGTTGCAGACGATTTCCGAGACCAAATATAGGTCACCTAAAAGACTATTATTTATTTTACACACAATATTTTGTTGTGTAATAACTATAGTGAAACAAATTGCATCATACGAGCCGCTTGGGTGCGAGTAACGTAATTTCAAGCGCGCGTAATTGCGTTACATCTCGCGTTACGTACTATACTTTACCTACGGCTTTACATTTATTCGCTTAAACTAAAGACAAATTGAAACTGAATCTTGTCAGGGCGTCGTTTGAATTTTCAAGGCTCTACTTAATTTCTATAGTTTATTCATATCAGCAGTATCATTTTTATGATCAAAAATGTAATTTTCGTGTTTCTTGGCACGAGAAACACAAGAATTTTAATTTTTGCATTTTTGAACTGCCGAAAGTCGAAAGTATCAAATTTCTATGGCCAAAAATGTAATTTTCATGTTTCTTGTTGGCAGCACATTTTAATAAAATTAGAATTTTCGTCGAAGACGCATCGTGGAAGACGAAAATTCCCGTTATTAGTAAACATCACATTTTAATAAAACGAAAATTCTCGTCTAAGACCATTGTAAATACGTGAATTTTCGTGTCTGCATTTTTGAACTGTCGAAAGTATCAAATATCTATTGTCAAAAATGTAATTTTCATATTTCTTGTTGGCACGAGAAACACCAGAATTTTCGTTTCTGCATTTTTGAACTGTCGAAAGTCGAAAGTATAAAATTTCTATGGTCAAAAATGTAATTTTCATGTTTCTTGTTGGCAGCATATTTTAATAAAATTAGAATTTTCGTCGAAGGCGCATCGTGGAAGACGAAAATTCCCGTTTTTAGTAAACATCACATTTTAATAAACGACAATTTTCGTTTCTGCATTTTTGAACTGTCGAAAGTATCAAATTTCTATTGTCAAAAATGTAATTTTCATGTTTCTTGTTGGCACGAGAAACACCAGATTTTTCGATTCTGCATTTTTGAACTGTCGAAAGTCGAAAGTATCAAATTTCTATGGCCAAAAATGTAATTTTCATGTTTCTTGTTGGCAGCACATTTTAATAAAATTAGAATTTTCGTCGAAGACGCATCGTGGAAGACGAAAATTCCCGTTATTAGTAAACATCACATTTTAATAAAACGAAAATTCTCGTCTAAGACCATTGTAAATACGTGAATTTTCGTTTCTGCATTTTTGAACTGTCGAAAGTATCAAATATCTATTGTCAAAAATGTAATTTTCATATTTCTTGTTGGCACGAGAAACACCAGAATTTTCGTTTCTGCATTTTTGAACTGTCGAAAGTCGAAAGTATAAAATTTCTATGGTCAAAAATGTAATTTTCATGTTTCTTGTTGGCAGCATATTTTAATAAAATTAGAATTTTCGTCGAATCCGCATCGTGGAAGACGAAGATTCCCGTTATTAGTAAACATCACATTTTAATAAAACGACAATTCTCGTCTAAGACCATTGTAAAATACGAGAATTTTCGTTTCTGCATTTTTGAACTGCCGAAAGTCGAAAGTATCAAATTTCTATGGTCAAAAATATAACTTTCATGTTTCTCGTTGGCAGCACATTTTAATAAAATTAAAATTTTCGTCGAAGGCGTATCGTGGAAGGCGAAAATTCCCGTTTTTAGTAAACATCACATTTTAATAAAACGACAATTCTCATCTGAGACCATTGTAAAATACGAGAGTTTTCGTTTCTGCATTTTTGAACTGTCGAAAGTATCAAATTTCTATTGTCAAAAATGTAATTTTAATGTTTCTGGTTGGCACGAGAAACACCAGAATTTTCGATTCTGCATTTTTGAACTATCGGAAGCCGAAAGTCGAAAGTATCAAATTTCTATGGCCAAAAATGTAATTTTTATGTTTCTTGTTGGCAGCACATTTTAAGAAAATTAGAATTTGAATCGAATCCGCATCGTGGAAGACGAAAATTCCCGTTTTTAGTAAACATCACATTTTAATAAAACTACATTTCTCATCTAAGGCCATTGTAAAATACGAGAATGTTCGTTTCTGCATTTTTAAACTGTAGAGGTCAAATTAACAAAACGAGAATTCTCCTTCTAAGGCTATTGTGAAACACGAGAAGTTTCGTTTCTCATCGGAAGCACATTTTAATAAAACGAGACCAGAATTCTCTTTATTGTGTCATAACCGATTATGTGTTAGAGGTATTTGTCTGTTGGCAGACATTGTATTGTTTCATTATCCAAAATTATATTTTTCCTTTGTCGAAAATTCTCGTTTTTCGTAGGCATCACATTTTTATAAAATGAGAATTCTCGTCCAAGACCATTGTGAAACACGAGAATTTTCGTTTCTTATCGGAAGCACATTTTAATAAAACGAGACCAGAATTCTCTTTTTTGTGTCATAACCGATTATGTGTTGGCAGTTTGAACTGTCAATAGGGGTATTTGACTGTCGGCAGACATTGTATTGTTTCATTATCCAAAATTATATTTTTCCTTTGTCGAAAATTCTCGTTTTTCGTAGGCACCACATTTCAATAAAATGAGAATTCTCGTCAAATACCATTGTGAAACACGAGAATTTTCGTTTCTTATCGGAAACACATTTTAATAAAACGAGACCAGAATTCTCTTTTTTGTATCATAACCGATTATGTTTTGGCAGTTTGAACTGTCAACAGGGGTATTTGTCTGTCGGCAGACATTGTGTTTTTCCATTATCCAAAATTATATTTTTCCTTTGTCGAAAATTCTCGTTTTCAGTAGCCATTACATTTTAATAAAACGAGAATTCTCGTCTAGGACCATTGTGAAACACGAGAATTTTCGTTTCTCATCGGAAGCACATTTTAATAAAACGAGACCAGAATTCTCTTTTTTGTATCATAACCGATTATGTGTTGGCAGTTTCAACTGTCAATAGGGGTATTTGTCTGTCGACAGACATTGTATTTTTCCATTATCCAAAATTATATTTTTCCTTTGTCGAAAATTCTCGTTTTTCGTAGGCATCACATTTTTATAAAATGAGAATTCTCGTCCAAGACTATCGTGAAACACGAGAATTTTCGTTTCTCATCGGAAGCACATTTTAATAAAACGAGACTAGAATTCTCTCTTTTTTGTCATAACCGATTATGTGTTGGCAATTTCAACTGTCAATTTGTCATGTCACATTTTTATAAAATAAGAATTCTCGTCCAAGACCACTGTAAAAAGCGAGAATGTTCGTTTCTCGTCGGAAGCACATTTTAATAAAACGGGCATTTTCGTCTTTTTTTTGTTATAACTTATGTGATGGCAGTTTCAGCTGTCAATAGAGGTGTTGGTCTGTCGGCACTGACATTGTATTTTTCCATTATCCAAAATTATAATTTTACGTTGTCAAAAATGACATTTTGGCCGGGCAAAACATGTGATTGTCACTGTCAAAATTGTGTTTTTCAAAAATGTCATTAGCAACTGTCAGAAATAGTATATTACATCTGCATTTTTGAACTGCCGAAAGTTCAAATTCCTATTGTAAAAATGTAATTTTTACGTTTCTTGTTGGCAGCACATTTAAATAAAAATGAGAATTTTCGTCGAAGTCGCATCGGGGGAGAGAAAAACTTTCGTTTTTAGTAGGCATCACATTTCAATAAAATGAGAATTCTCGTCAAAGGCCATTTTGAAACACGAGAATTTTCGTTTCTCGTCGGAAGCACATATTTTTTGTGTCATAACCGATAATGTGTTGGCAGTTTCAACTGTCAATAGGGTTATTTGTGTATTAGCGGATGTTATCCGTTACATCTCCGTTATGTACTAAACTTTACCTACGGCTTTACATTTATTCGCTTAAACTAAAGACAAATTGAAACTGAATCTTGTCAGGGTGACGTTTGAATTTTCAAGGCTCTACCTAATTAGTACAGTTTATTCATATCAGCATGATGCAGAAATTCACATTTAATTTGCTAAGTAATTAAACATTTAATAATACATTAGCTATTTCCCATTAAAAATTACGCCAGAGATTTAATAACATATTTTATATTGAAAAATTGCCCTGTAATGGCAATATGGGACGACTTGTAACAAAATTAGAAGTTACATCGTATTCGTAATGGATCGCTGAAAACAGTTCGTAATTCATCAATTACAAAGTGGAAGCAGGTAAAATAAATAAGGATTCTCAACATCGAAGTATTTTAAGAATTAAATTTTACTCTTCTTTCCGTTTCTACTGCTTAAATGTGGTAAGTAAAACACGTGTGTTGAGAATTTTCATAAATTTTTAATGTCGAAACACTGCGACATATGTTTCGCCACACAGTGGTGATATGTCGCAGTGTTTCGACATTAAAAATTTGTGAAAATTCTCAACACACGTGTTTTACTTACCACATATATTATGGAATTTCACCAAGTAACAGCCTCATCAATCCAATACTGCTTAAATATTAAGCTCGTGCTGTAATATCATTATAAATGATTTAAAACCAACTGTTGAAAATCTATTCCTGCAGGAAATTCGCACATCACTCAACGTCACACGAAATTCCCAGCAATATCCTCGTCGCGGAATTTTATTTCCTGCCCAAATCACACAAACACATTTTACAACAATAAATCTCCATATACATAATCCCACGCCGCGCCGTGTGACTCTTTACATTTTCATCATTCCTCCAAACGAATTTTTACACGACAAAAATCATTATCGAGCATACCGAGCGCGACTGATTATAATTCTGTCCGGGCAATTAAAAAGCCATTTAACTTCGCAGAGTAGCTTAAAATACTCTTCATCCTTAATTGCAATTTTTTGCTCGGCTCTTTTTTTCGGATAAATTAGGTCCTCCCGGGGAAATCGGGAGATCTGCATAAATGATGTTTTTGCGAAATTAATTTTCGCTCATCTGTGTTAAGTATTTAGTTTAGCTCTGCATTTAATTACCTCGTTGAGTTTTATAAATCATTTCCTGGGGGTAATTAACGTGTCTTGAGAAACGTGTTCATTAAGGCCGTGAACTATACAAAGAAGTTATTTATTATGATAACCTGAGTCAATTTTATATGGAAAGCAATTATACAACTTTAATAAACCAACTTGGTAATTATTTAATAAAATATAAATAAATTATATTTAAGAATGATTACTGCTTTATACAGAGAGTAGGCTATGTGTAGTAAACGTGTCTTTATTTTGTTCGCAGGGTTGTGGAAATAAAATACACTTTTAACACTTATCATAAATAACGGTTAAACCATCAAATCTAAAAAAGTTACATGATAGAAGTTTGATTATTTTAACACAAAATTTGAAGTGAAGTTTCTGGCTTTTTTTGAAGCCTTTCTTAATAAACATAATTTTGTATCAATCTTTTAAATGAGTTACTGATCTCTCCCTTGATTTAGCTAAAACGACGGTATCAAAATATTTGAATATTTTTCATTTTGTTAATACTACTTTTTCTTTTCTTTTCAGGGCTCGTGCAATACAGTGATAAGTTTAAGACTAGGACATGAGTGCAATAGTGATTGGGAATGTAGAGAAGATATCCAAGGTTCTATGTGTCTTCGTGGAAAATGTTCCTGCCAACCATACTACGCCAGAGTTAACTCAACATATTGTGTTCAATGTAAGTAAAATATTCTATAATAAAGGTTGATTAATATAATTTAGAACAAAATATAATTTGAAATCTGCTATTATATAGCAAAGTCTATACAAAAATACACACATATCTTGGTTAGAGACTGTAAAATAAATTCATCTATCAACTTTTGTAAGACTACGCGATTTATCCACATTTGAACCTAATTTTTCTTTAAACTTATTTTTGTCTTTATCAAGTTTTGATTTGAAAACACTGAGCCTAATCAACAGGGTGACATCACCTTAGAACAAAATATAACAATTTCAAATGTTAATGTAAGTTTTAAAGTAAACAACTTCGAGGAAAGTCTGATACTAAAATAATTCAAGGAGAAAAGCCTATAACTGATACAGATAAAGACAAAGAAACCAATGAGCAGCTGATATGTACAGAGAAGAGTGGCACTGATTTTGAAATGATTAATTTATTTAATTTATTTTTATTCTTATAGTGCGATAACATTTGTATAATTGTACAGGAGCGCCGGATTTAATTTGAAAGAAAAGCACATTTATTTTTTGAATTAAGCAAACATTTTTTGTTCAACATAAAGAAAAACAGTTCTGATTAAACGTGAAATACATCAGGCAAATGACCACCACGAAACCTCTGGCACAGGGTTATTCTTTTGTTGATATTTTGAATAACGTTTGCGCATAAATGTGGCTGTATTTCACCAATAACGCGCCGTATTACCTCTTTAGGATGTTCAACTGTTTCAGGATTATTCGCATACACCATTTACTTCACATAGCCCTAAGAAAAAAGTACATCGGTGTTATATCGCACGATCTTGGTTGCCAATGTTTATCGCCAAATCGAGAAATGACAAGGCCTGGAAACTTGGTCTGCCGTAACACCATTAATAATAATGGTTTATTGTGCTAAACAAAAGTTACACTCGTCAATAAAAAAAAGTGTAATGTGGTTCATATAGACATATTGTAATTTAACTAAAACTATACGCTAAGAAATCGTTACCGGAAAATGGTGTTAAATCTAACAATAAACTCTTAATTATATTTTTATAAGGTATTAAAGGCAATTTTCTTATTTCTGTAGGCAAATGATTGAAAAATTAAATTCCATAATAGTTTGCGCTGAATTTCATTTTATTTATTCTATTCTTCTAGGAGTATGCAAATGTTCCTTATGACGAATATTATAGGCATGCCGTTCCTGTCTTGTGTCATAAAAATCTATGTTTTGTTTTATGTAAATTAGGCACTGCAAGATGTAAACTGCAGGAAATGTTAGTAAATTATTTTCCTTGAAGAGAGGAACCGAGTTTTGTCTGAATGAGGCTCCACAGATGACCCGAATAGCAGCCCTCTGAAGGGAGAAAATTCTTTGTGCTGATGAAGCATAACCCCATACTGTAATGCCATATGACATAATGGGAAAGAAGAGGCCATGATAAGCAGTGATTAGGGATTTGATTGAAATATTATTACAAAGCGATCGAAATAGAAATATAAGTGATAATTTGTTGGCTACATAATTGATCAGACCAGGTCTCCTAAAGGTCTGGTTGTCATTATTAATGATTGCGTTTTATTCTCATTTAGTCTTAACCGATTTGCATGAAACCATTTAGATAAAGAATGTTTACAATTACGCAAAAGATCTAAAGTTTCTTCTAAATTATTTGCTGAATTTAATGCCGTAGTATCGTCGGCAAATAGAATAAGACTAAAATTGTCCGAACAGTTGTTTAAATCATTAACATAAATAAGGAAAAGAAAAGTACTGATTCCTGTATCACACCGTTTTCAATTGTAGTTATTGATGACTGAGCAGTATTTAAGTCCACAAACTGTCTTCTATTTTGAAAGTAAGATCTAAAAAAATTTATAGCGTTGTTACTAATATTATATGATTTTAACTTTTGGAGTAATATTGGATGAGACACGCAGTCAAATGCTTTAGTTAGATCACACAACAGTATTCCTATATATTTGCCTAATCCTATGTTTTCACTGACATAAGTCATTAATTGTAAAATTGCGGCGGCAGTACTTTTATTGGCCCTAAAACCAAATTGCGATTCACTGAAAAGCTTATTCTTTTCAAAGTGATTTAAAAGGTTGTTCTTTACAGTGATTTCAATTATTTTACCCACAATCGGTATAATACTAATCGGGCGATAATTGTCCTCTTCCGAAGGATCACATTTTTTGAGTAGAGGGACTACTCGAGAAATCTTTAATACATCTGGGAAAGTATTTAATCTTATTGCTCTATTAATCAATTTAGTTAATGGGTATATAATTATGTTAATAATACACTCTTCATACCGTAAGCATCTGTGGTATTACTCAGTTTCATATTAGCAACTATTGTTCTGACATCATTGTACGTTAGCTCATTTAAAACAAATTCATCGCATTCCGCCGAGTTGCAGCGAAGGTAGCTTTGAAAATCAGCTTCACCTAGAGGCAACGCAAGATTCGATTTGCGCTTTTCACAAAGTGTCTGTTGAAGTTAACAGGACTAATTGTGCATTTTTTTGAGGTAGATTTCTTGCGGTTTTTGTTTAAAATGTTCCACATGCTTTTGCATTTATTGCGAGAGCGATCTATATAGTTTTCATTTGCCTTAAGCTTACATCTTGCAATCTCATTTCTATACGTAATCTTCATATTGGCTAATGTTGTTGACAGGTTTAAATCAGGAAATTTATTATCGAAATCTCTTATCATGTCTATGTTCTCACGCATAGTTTTAAGATTATTATTAAACCAATTATTATTATTGGTATGGTTGATATTAATGTCTTTCCAATGGAATATTTTGTCTATAGTAGTAGCAATAATGTTGATAATTTTTTCAAAACATAGATTGATGTCATTGATGTCATCTAAAAATTGCCAGTCGACACTCTCCAGGAAGTTATAGAGTTCAAACAGACCAAGATCTGTTATAGGCCTAATTCTTACAATTTGTTTATAAGACATTTTTTCATTAATATTTATATGAATTAATTGTCCTAAATGATCTGATAAGTAAGTTGTATGAAGAGCGGTGATGATCGAGCTTGAGTCTACAGTGTCATTTATGATTATATTATCAACAGTAATTGCACAAGTGCATTGGAAATTATCGGTAACAAGTTTGTGCGATTTCGACAAACGAAGTCGTATTGCTAAAACAATGCGACTGAGTTTGTCGAAAGAGTGCAAACTTGCGATAATTTACAATGCACGAGAGCAATTTATCAGACTATATCCCAACAAAAATATTACAACAAAATAGAATGACATTTACTGTCATCGCGGGCGTGTCGTGCCGGTTTGAATATTACATTTTTAAATGGATCAAACAAAATTTAAAAATCAGAAACGTACTTCTCTTGCACTAACTTAGCACTGGTATTCCATATGGAGTTTACATTTTCTTTACAGTACGTACCGTTCGCGTTTCGGTCGTTTTGTGCCCCGTTTTCCAATATTGTAGAAATGACTTCCCGAGTACAGGTCATGTTAGTGACTCCGCCCAAACTTTTTGGTTGGGCCTTCAAGAGAAACACTTCCAATGCGGAGTTTTCACTAATTTTAATAGCGTTCTACCCGCAAACTGACGTTTGACATTGAACATTGTTTTTCTTGAAAGCAATCATGTGCCGAAACATAATGCGAGTAGAGAACTAATCACAAAGCCGCATTCGAACTCTACATGATATGTTTCCTGAAAATAGAAGTTATATAGAATCTGATTCTAATTCATTTGAATTTCGGCATGCTACGTTTGGCGGGATATGGTCAAGACAATTTTTTCTGCGCGTTTGATCGGAAATTGTAAGATTTAGACCATGTGTTTTGATAAAATCATTAAATTTAAGTGTACATGCATCATCTGTACCAAATTTTATGTTAAAATCCCCAGTAATAAAAATTTTATGTCGGCGGTTCAGATTATTAAGTATATTAGTAAATATCTGCAAAAAACATTCTATATTATTACTAGGTGGGCGATATATACAAACAACTGAAATTTTGTGTAAATTGTTAGTTACCGCTGATACTTCACAAACGTTAGAACAGGATATACTTACTATATTTTGACAATTTGTAAAATTTAAATCCGCTTGAGTTAATATTAGTGAGCCACCGTATGAACTATTTAGCACTATAGGTGTCATTAGATGTATTGATGACAGATTTAATACTGTTACAATTTTTGTGATCTGAATTTCCTCTTAGCACCTCAATTATGAATTCGAAGTCCACTATTCTTTTTTCATATGATCCTAGAAGTGATCCTAATAATTTGACTTCTTTACGGCTACTGTCTTTTTTGATTGCACATATTTTGCTTTCGCAGTTATTTTCGAGATTATCTTCCTTAGTAAAAGTAGGTCTAAACTTACTGTTTACGTGGTTCCTTATATCATCATTACTAAACATGATATTGTCAGGCACCTTTCCACTTAACAAGATGTCAATTAAATCCCTTTATTGAGCTCATTTAACTCATTTTGTAAGGTGACCGCACTGATGTCGGCCATATTTATTCAAACCCATTGTTTCACGTGCTGTGTGGCAGGTCGCACCGTCTTGTTGGAAAACATCAATTACATCTAATTCGGGCCAGAAAAACTCCGTTAACATTTCGCGATACCGCTCACCATTAACAGTTAGCGCATTTCCAGCCGCATTTTCAAAGAAATACGGCCCAATCGCTCCGCCAGCCCAAAATGATGATGATGATGGTTTGTGGAGGGCGATCAAATGGTCGCAGCAGATCATACGTTGGTCCTTTGTGCCACCTCCTGAGCCCTACTCCTCAAGCCAACCTAAACTTCTTGTGAAGTCAAGTAGTTGGCCGTGTGGAGTGTTGCCCAGTTGTGACCAATCTGGCCACTCCTCTCCGAATACGGACCACCTGAGTTGTTTGAGTGACTCACATTCACACAGGATGTGTCTTAGGGTCTCCTCTTCTTGCTCGCATTTCCGACATAGGCGATCTTTTACCACCCCTATGTTATGGAGGTGCTTGTTTAGTTTGCAGTGCCCAGTAAGGGTACCGATTAGCAGCCGCAAGCTGCTTCTTGGTAATTTAATGTATTTCCTGCTCAACTTCGGTGTTGGTGAGTGGATGAATTTTTTGACGACCACATACTTGTCAGTTTGTAGCCATTCCTTTTTGTGTTCTTCAAGGGAGTTTCCTTAAAGTATTTAGGAGATAGTGAGTGGTGCCAGTGGTAAAGCCTTAGAGCCTTCCCTTTGTAGGGCAGCCCTTTTTGAATAATCATCACATGGCTACCTAGGGGGATGCTGATTGTGAAGTCAGTAAATGCCTGCCCCTGCACCTTCATGATTCTTAGCCCCGTCGGTATAAAGGGTGATTTCTGGTTTATCATTAATCTGATCTTTTACCTTCCTTACATATATGTGAAGGGGCGTCAGGTTCAGTAGAGTTTCGATTGCAGCCGTGGGTGTTGTGCGCATTGCACCGGTTATAGTCAGGCACGCCAATCGTAGTAGGAGGTTTAGCTTCTTCCTGGTTACCCATTGGTTAGTTCTCGGCTACCAGGTTATCGCTCCGTATGTCAGAGCTGGTCTGACAATTGCAGTGTAGAGCCACCGGGCCACCTTTGGTTTAAAACCCCAGGTTGGTCCTAGCGCGCCCCTGCACTGCCAGAAGATGACACAGGCTTTTTTCAGCTTGTGTTCTAGGTGGTTCTTCCAGTTAAGCTGGTATAATACCGAGGTATTTCGCCTCGTCTGCCAAGCATAACTGGTTATTAAAAAGTCTGGGAAGTCTACCTGTGTTGATCTTCCTTTTTCTTGTGAACAGTACTAATTCTGTCTTCTTGGGGTTAACCGAGAGAGACGTTTTTTTCGCACCATTCCTCTATGATTTTGAGAGCGTTCTGCATTAGGCTAGACAGAATACCCTCGTGTTTTCCAATGAATAGGATTACCACGTCATCTGCGTAACCCACAGCTTGGTATCCTGCATTGTTTAGTTGCCGCAGTAAGCCGTCCGCAACGACATTCCGCAGAAGCGGAGACAGCACAGCCTCTCTAAGGTCTTTAGAAGAAAAGACGTAAGGCTGATTGGTCTGAACGATTTGACTGCAGTGTAGTCAGTTTTTCCTGATTTGGGAATAAAAATCACTTTGGCTTCCGTCCATGGTCTCGGTACATACTGCATTGCAATACATGCCTGAAACAGTCTGCACAGTAGCGGCAGTATCTGCACCAGACCCCACTGTAGTAGGCCACGATACACACCGTCCGGTCCTGGCGATTTGAAAAGGGAGAATGATTTTATTGCCCATTCTATTTTGCTTTCGGTGACGATTTCCATACTCATGTTCCAGTCCTCCGCTGTGGGGAAGTATTCTGAGTCATTTTGATGGTTTACATCAGATCCGCTTTTGGAGTCAGGTAAGTGTGACTTCAGAAGCAGACTTAAGGATTCTCGGAGGTCAGCAGTATAGGTGCCGTTAGTGATGGGATAATCGGAATATTTGGATTCGGATGACGGAAATAATCGGATGATAATCGTAATCGGAGTATCTTTTGATAATCGGAAAAATAAAAAAAAATAATCGGAATTGGAAAAGATAATCGAAATCGGAAAAAATAATCGAAATCGGAAAAAATAATCGGAGAGTCGGGAGAAAATAAAAAAAAGGCCCTCCCTTGAAAATTCTACCCCTACCGGTCATATTCGATATTAAAATCTCGTACTTCGTAACAGTGGCGGCTCGTAGAACATGTTGATGGTAGAGCCACTTATACAATACACCCCCCCACCCCCTCCTTTTTTGAAGAAAGAAAGAACGATTTATATTCCTAAACCAAAGTAACTGGCGAAAAAGTTAGAAGTAGTTAAAAATTCTTGCTGAGCTTGATACCACAAGTAGTACCATGGTTTCTTGAATCTATATAACGAGCCGCCCCTGCATAGAATAATCCAAGCGTAGATTTTAAACTTTTGTAACGAACCGAGCGTAGAGTTGAGAAAATTTTCAAAAATTTCCAGCTTTTGAAAAAAATGTAAAAATAAGTTGTTATTATATTGCCATCGACTTGAAACTTTTCAAATGCACTTAAAACACATTCTAAATTATGATTATATAAAAATCCATTCAATGTTCCAACCGTAGATTTTGAATTTTCGTAACGAACCGAGCGTAGAGTTAAGAAACTTTGTAAAAATTTCCTGCAGTTGAAAAAAATATAAAAACAATTGCCATCGACTTGAAACTTTTCAAATACACCTAAAACACAGTCTAGATTATGATTATGTAAAAATCCACTTTGTCGGTGGCGGGTTGTGGAACATGGTACAGCCACTTATACAATGTACCCCATCCCCTCGTTTTTTGAAGAAAGAAAGGACGATTAATCTTCCTAGACCAAAGCAACTGGCGAGAAAGTGTTTTAAGAATTAATTAAAAATTCTTGCTGAGCTTAAGTCTACAGGTAGTGCCATGGCTCCTTGGCTCTATATAACGAGCCGCCCCTGCTTCATAACGAAGAAAGTAAAAACAATTTTCCTTTCCTATTTCTAAGAGTTGAGATATATTTGTTCGTATTGTAATTACTTAAATAACGGGAACGCGCTGATTTTTCTCTCTACGTTTATTAGCGACCCGACATCGACAGAACGCAATAAAACAAGATCCAAAGGACTATGGTGCGCCATAGTACCGCAAAAACACTGTGGCAAATAAATAAAATTAAATTTATGTGTTAAATTAATGAAATTATCGAATAATTGGTTGAATAATTCAGACGACACCAATATTAACAAGTGATGAGTGATCCACATGTTTAGATATTCTAAATCTACTTTAAGTGTTTAGTCTCGCCTCAAACACCAAGCATGTTATTATACTGTCCTTGAAGTGCCGAACTGTTGATATGTCACGCAAATCCGAATCCGAATATTAATCCGAATCAGAAAACGAATCCGAATCGGAATTCGAATCCGAATCGGAATATGAATCCGAATCGAAATACGAATACGAATCGGCATACGAATCCGAATCGGAATTCAATTCCGAATCGGAATACGATTCCGAATCCGATTAAAAATAATCGCCACTCGACGATTATTTCAATAATCGGAGTCGCCGATTATTTTCATCCGAATCGGCCCATCACTAGGTGCCGTCCTCCTTTTTAAATATGTCTGGCTGTGCACTGCGGCACCCAGATAGTATATTTTTGGTGCGAGCTGTTTCAGATACGGAGTTAATGCCCTCACAAAAGTTGCGCCACAGGGCCCTTTGGTTCCTCCTAAGGATCATGTTAAAGTCCCTCTGGGTTCTCTTGAATGTGGCCCAATCCTCCTTAAGTCGGGAGTTCTTTACTTTGTTAAAGGCTTTACGAGAGTCTGACCTTTTTTGGTCAAGCTCTGGGCATGACTAAGAAGGTTTGACAGATGTGCCTGTCTTCCTGGCGGTGCAGGTCTCGCGAAAACGAAAAGAGTCTAAAAGGCTGGTCTGTAGTTTCAGAGACAGTCTCTCAACCGCCTCCCTGTTTACAGGATCCTGCCTGAAGACATCTTCTTCTAGGTGTTTGGATAGGCAGTTGTTGAACAGTTCCGTATCCGTTATTTTTGGGTTTCGAACCAGGATTCGTTCCACGGTCGTAACTCCTATACTGAAGCAGATCCATCTGTGATCCGAGAAAGACACATCTTGGTGGACGCGCCAGTTCTCTATCTGCTTTGCTGTGTTCGCATTTGCGAGGGTGATGTCTAGGACCTCTTGTCTAGTGGGGGTCATGAAAGTGGGTTCGCGACCCCTGTTCACTATCTCTAGGGTCGTAGTTGAGAGGTACTCTAGAAGAGATTCTCCTCTGTGGTTGGTGCCGCTGCTGCCTCACACTATGTGGTGGGCATTGGCGTCACACCCTATTAGATCTGCTAGCTTTCTCATCCTCACAGTGTTTGATGAGTGCCGCCATCTCCCTTGTGGGAGGAGGGGCCTCACTGTCGTACGGAAGGTAGGCAAATTCCAGGATCAGAGTCCTGCCCTCAGCACCCTCTACACTGACCACTGCGAGGTCCGGTGAGCTTAGTTGTGGTAGGAACATGCACTGCACATTCTTAGGAGTGTAGATAAATGTTCTTGGCTTACAAGGAGAGGATCAGTTGTGTGACTCACCGATTTGATTCATCTTTGGCACACTTGTAGGTCTTAATTAGGAGTGTAACACGTGCAAGTAATAGGGCGCACTATTCAGCCGTGTTCAAGAAAACAAGGTTTCTTTATTTCCAGTGTATTATGTCCGTTTTATGTTAATAAAACGTCAATAAGAGTTATCGACGGCATGGAGTATTGGTAAAATCTCTGCTTCGTAACCGCACGGTCCGCGGATCGAACCCCCACTGATGATTGATATTAGTTAATTTTCTTTTTTATAGTTTTTATAAATCCATGCGTATTTAAATATCTCAATTTCAGAATCAATTATATTAATTTCATTTTTAGGTGTAAAACAAAACAAATAAATTTAAAAAGTCAATATTTGTATTTCTAGTCTTTCTTTATAAAAAGTTCTATACGCTATTGCGCTATTCGGGTATTCGGGCGAGCTCATGCTGTAAGTTCTTAATTGTTGAACTTTGTAAACTGTTTTGGTAATAGCATCAATAAATTATTATTATTATTATGGAAAAAAGATTTAAAAAAAATACCGGAAATAAAAATATTGATTTTTCAATTTCCTGTTTAATTTGTTTTATACTTCTCCTAAAAACATAATTAATATAATTTATTCTAAAATTAACATTTTTAATTACTTATGGATTTATAAAAATTATAAAAAAAGAAAATTTACAAACGGGAGGGAGGACTCGATCCTTGCGATTGCGAATCAGTGATTTTACCGATGCGCCACGGAGGTCGGTTTAGTTTTATTAACATAAATGGTACATAAACATACAGAAAATGAAAAAACCCTTTTTTCTTGAAAACGGCTCAATAGTGCGTCCTATTATTTGCACCTGTAACACTTCTAGTCATGACCTACACGTGTGCCAAAGATGGATCAAATCGGTGAATCATACATCTGATCCTCCCCTTGTTAGTGGAGGTGAAGTAATTCACCTTTCCTTTTAGAGTGCTCATACTGGCAACCCTTTCTCTTGTTAGCCAGGGTTCCTGTATAAGGGCTATGCTATCCCGTGGTTGTGTAGATGTTGGCACAAGTGCCCCACAGCCATCTTGCAGTGTCTAAGGTTAATTTGTATGATATTGAGTTTGCCTGTAGATCAATGTCTTAGTTGTATGGTTAGTGCTTAATTGCTAATAAGCAAAAAGAGACTTATCTTTTTGTATTTCCTAGTCCGTCTTGGTCTAGCCTCGGAGCTGCGGTGCTGTTTACTGGGCGCCATCTCGGGTGACTGCTGCTGTCTTCATAGGAGGGTCCTCAACAGTCTTCGGGGTGGTCTCCTTCTCTTCATTTTTTTACTTAAAGTTAAACTTAAAACTAATACTACTGCAAATACTACCTTATAAGAGTGTTACGTTTATTAACAACAAGATCATTTTGCAAAAACTCTAAATATCAAGTTCTCACCCTCATTTGTCATTTACTCGAAAAATTTCTTATGTAAGATGGCAATATTTTTATACTGCCAGTTCGACAATGAAAATATCTCTCAAAATCAAGAACAAAAATAGGAGGTTGCCATTCAAAAACAAAATGGCGGACGTCATAACTCAAAAACAAATGACGACTGAAAATCGACTTTCATGCAAAAATCGACCTGTTCGAGGATTTTTTCCAAAAAATATTTTATTTCGGTTTTACTGAATATATTCCATACTTTCGGCGTGCACTGTATATTATATCTTGATATGTTTCCACTAATATGTATTACTTTACGTATCTTTATTATGTGTATATATTTTTCGAAAATTTAGAATTTGAATTTTATTTTTAATGTCGGGATCTATTTAGCCTAATTTAGGTTTGTATAAATAAATTTAGAAAATAATTTTGGCAATTAACATCGCTTCAATGGTGTTTTTATCACATATTATTCCCATTTGTTTCAATGTTTTTTATAATTAAATGTAATTTGTTTATTTTTGTTTATTTTCAGCAACACTATTAGGATACGACTGCGTTGTACCTGAACAATGTTCGATGAAAGTGGCAAACAGCAGTTGCCTGGACGGTGCATGCCGCTGCGTCGATGGCTTCTTGCAATTCAGAAAGCACACTTGTCTGGGCCGTAAGTACAAATCTTAAATATTATGTGTGTTTTGTGAATTTTATTAAAGTGCTGGTCTTTATTTAAAACGCAGAGTACACTCCAGCTCTGCACCTCTTTAAATATTTACAATATTGTTAACGCATTTACCAAGTACTTAGTTTGAATACAAAGATAATACACAGCCAAAATTCAACATACATTTACTATTCTTGAATTAACTCAATTAGAATACTGACGTAGTGTACGGCTTCAAAAAAACAAATGGAAAACAGAAAATTGCTTATGTGATTTAAATAAACTTTTCCGTAGATGTTTCAAATATTCGGAATAAATAGTACAACGAGCATATAATATAGTATATAGTACAACGATTTGCTCCATTCGTCGGCTCGTAAACATCATTCTCGTGATTAATAGCCATTATATTCGAGTTGTACACTATACTTTGTTCACGAAAATTAAAATCAAAATTGAAATAAAAATAAAAATTAAATTACAATTAAAATCAAAATTAAAATTAAAGTTGTAAAAAATTAAAATCAAAGTTAAAATCAGTATTAAACAGGGTAAACACAATATTATCATTGTTCGGGTTCTATGAATCAAAGCGCGAATAACCTTATTAACGCAAATGCGTATTTAATGAAATTGAATGTTAAATTTACCCCATTAATGCTGCCCATACAATTAAATAATGCGCACATTATAACATTATCGTGAACAAAATAACTTACAGATATTTTATGTTATAATCAACTGTAGTTTCGATTTTTTCGAATATTTACCAGTGGTTTCTTCCAATACATACATTTTCTTAGTTTATTTTGCATTTTCATTTATAAATTGATTATTTTACGGGTTTATGGTTACATTTAATTTTGTCACCAACTGATATTTTAAACAAAATATAAATGTCATTGGTTATTACCCAAAATAAAAAAAATATTGCTGGCGTAGGGAAATTAGTGTATCGTTGTAGACAGTAGATGTCGCCTTAATGGTATTTCTATCCAGTGCTAGCGTATTAAAAACTACCTGTAGGTTTTATTAATACTCCTAATGAGGTATACATTATATGTAATTACAAATAACATGTACCCATATTATCATAATTAATTAACTACACTTATCTGTTATTAATTAAAAAAATGAGTATCATGATTAATAATAAATACGACATTATCATATAAATGTCACATAATGAATACGTATTTATTTTCGAATTAGAAAAACATAAATATCAAGCGATTGACTTCTTGTAATTCTCACGTAATTACAGGAATTTGTTTTCGTAAGTCGCAGTTGAGGTAAATTAATTACGGACTGATAATGAGAAACCGTTAATTACGTGTTATGGCACGAGTGCGACGAGAAGATGGTTTCATTAGAAGTACTAATAAGGAAAATAGTACTGTTATTCTCCCAAGTAAGGTTACCTCGTATGCAATTCCTGGTAGAAGATGCCTAATTGGAACTAATCGCACAGCGGCTCATGTGAGCTCATTAAAATAATGTGTCATATGTTTATTCTAATATTAATTGCAAATTCTAGATGCACAATCACGATGAGTTTTTAAAGACAGGAATGTTATGGGAAGCCAAACCTTGGCAATAGACATTGTAAGAATGCTGTTAACGTATAAAACTGAATTACTGTAAAGCCATCAGGAAGTAACTGTTTATGTTATATACTTTTCATCGAGCAGTGATTTTTTAAGTTTTAATTTCTAAGTTTTAGGACATTGAATTATTAATATATGAATCTTTGAAACGCATTAAATTCATAAAATATGTATTGACTCATCCATGAATGCTATTCTCTACTGGAAATAAAGAAATTATTATTGTTATTATTATTATTATAGATGCAACTCAATGTTTATAAAATTTGATTCCAGTAATTTTTGTTCGTTTCCGCAAAAGATTAAAAAATATCAATTTTGGGGTTCTCCGAGACGGTTAAGAACATTTTCTGGAAATTTATAGCTTCAAATCCGTTTGTGCTAAAATAACAGTTATTATGCACATTGTAGATAATTTTAATGTGAATTTAAGGTACTTTTCAAATTACAAATTATTTTTTCAGTTTCTCAATTATGCGAGTTAGAATGAGCTTCCGTTTTACACGTAAAGCGGGTTTGCTTTACAACCGCGTAACTCTTAATGAATATTAATGAGTTTTCAAAAACCGAACAGATTCTGCAAAATGAATCCTTCTTAATATATATGGTGAGTTTGCAGAATTTTATTCCAACGCCAACTATTTTCAACTCGATTTTTTTTCATAACACGATTCATCAGCGATCACAATTTTTGAACATTTATAACTTCAAATCTGTTCGCGTTTAAATCACAGTTTTCTCAATTGTAGATAATTTTATTCTGAATTGAAGATGCTTTCCAGATTTCGAATTATTTTTGTAGTGAAGTTAGAATTAGCATCTTATTTACACGAAACGTGAGCTTGATTTATCAGCCGCGTAACTCTTTGGAAAATTGATGAGTTTTTAAAAACCGAACAGATTCTGCAAAATGAATCCTTTTTAATGTATGTGGTGAGTTTTCAGAATTTTATTCCAACGCCAACTAATTTTACTCGATTTTTTTTGTTAACTTTATTCATCAGCAATCGCAGTTTTTTGACCATTTATAACTTCAAATCCGTTTAGGTTAGAATCACAGTTATTATGCACCACTGTAGATAATTTAATTGGGTATTAAAGATAATTTCAGTATTGAAGATTGATTTTCAGTTTCCGGGTTTAGTGAGTCATAATTAGCATCTGTTTTACACGAAAAGTGAGCTTGTTTTATCAACCGCTTAACTCTTTAGAAAATTGATGAGTTTTTAAAACCCGAACAGATCCTGCAAAACGAATCCTTTATAATATATGTAGTGAGATTTCAAAATTTTATTCCAACTCCAACTATTTTTTACTCGATTTTTTTTTCTTAACACCATTCATCAGCAATCGCATTTTTGTAACAGTTATAACTTCAAATCCGTTTGCCTTAGAATCAAAATTATAATGAAAAATTGCAAATACTTTGATTGTACTTTTCAGATTTCAAATTGTTTCCGAGTTTAGCGAGTTAGAATTACCAACTGTTTTACACGAAAGGTGAGCTTGTTTTACAAATCGCGTAACTCTTAGGAAAATTGGTGAGCTTTTAAAAACCGAACTGATTCTGCAAAATTAATTGTTTCTAATCGATGTGGTAGGTTTGCAGAATTTTATTCCAACGCCAACTATTTTTTACTCGTTTTCTTTTTCTTAACACTTTCATCAGCGATCGCAATTTTTTAACATTTATAACTTCAAATTCATTTGCGTTAGAATCACCGTTATTACGCATACTTATAGATAATTTTATGTGAATTAAAGATGCTTTTCAGATTTCAAATCGTTTTTTCAGTTTCGGAGTTAAGCGAGTTATAATTGGCATCTATTTTACACGAAAAGTTATCTTGTTTTATCAGCCGTGCAACTCCTTGGAAAATTGGTTTATTTTCAAAAAACCGAATTGATTCTATAAAATAAAAAAAATCTAATATATGCAGCGAGTTTTTAGAATTTAATTCCAACGCCAACTATTTTTTACTCGATTTTTTTCTCAACACTATTCATCAGGGGTTGCATTTTTTGTAACATCTATAACTTCAAATCCGTTTGCATTAGAATCACAGTTATTATGCACAAGTGCAGATAATTTTATTGTGAATTAAAAATACTTTCCAGATTTCAAATTGTATTTTCAGTTTTCGAGTTTAGTGAGTTAGAATTAGCTTACGTTTTACACAAAAAAGTGAGCTTGTTTTATGAACCGCGCAACTCTTTGGAATATTGGTGAGCCTTTAAAAACTGAAGCGATTCTGCAAAATTAATCCTTTATAATGTGTGTAGTGAGTTTTCAGAATTTTATTCCAACGCTAAATTTTTTTAACACGATTTTTTTCTTAACATTATTCATCAGCGATCGCATTTTCTTGAACTTTTATAACTTCAAATCCATTGGCGTTAAAATCACAGTTATTATGCACAATTGTAGATAATTTTATTGTGAATTAAAGATACTTTTCAGATTTTAAAGAGTTTCTTCAGTTTCCGAGATAAGCGAGTTAGAATTAGCATCTGATTTATATATGAAAAGTGAGCTTGTTTTATCAATCACGTAACTCTTTAGAAAATTAGTGAGCTTTTAAAAAGCGAATTGATTCTGCAAAATCAATCCTTTCTAATGTAAGTGGTGAGTTTTCAGAATTTTATTCCAACGTCACCTATTTTTTTACTCGATTTTTTTCTTAACACTATACATCAGCGATCGCATTTTTTGAACGTTTATTACTTCACATCCGTTTACGTTAGAATCACAGTAATTATGTAGAATTGTAGATAATTTTATTGTGAATTAAAGATACTTTTCAGACTTCAAATTGTTTTTACAGTTTCAGAGTTAAGTGAGTTAGAATTAGCATCTGTTTTACACGAAAAGTAAGCTTGTGTTATCAACCGCTTAACTCTTTGGAAAATTGATGAGTTTTTAAAGACCGACCAGATCCTGCAAGATTAATCCTTTATAATGTATGTAGTGAGTTTTCAAAATGTTATTCCAACGCCAACTATTTTTTACTCGATTTTTTTTTCTTAACACCATTCATCAGCAATCGCATTTTTTTTAACAGTTATAACTTCAAATCGGTTTGCTTTAGAATCAAAATTATAATGAGAAATTTTTGATACTTTGATTGTACTTTTCAGATTTCAAATTGTTTTTACAGTTTCCGAGTTTAGTAAGTTAGAATTACCAACTGTTTTAAACGAAAGATTGGTTTGCTTCATCAATCGCGAAACTCTTTAAAAAGTTGGTGTATTTTCAAAATCCGAATTGATTTTGCAAAATGAATCCTTTCTAATGTCTGTAGTGAGTTTTCAGAATTTTATTCTGACGCCAACAATTTATCAGTCAATTTTTTTCTTAGAATGCGCATCTGTTTGAAAGGAAAGGTTGGTTTGTTTCATCAACCACGAAACTCTTTGAAAAATTGGTGTATATTCAAAAACCGAATTGATTCTGCAAAATTAATCCTTTATAATGTGTGTAGTGAGTTTTCAGAATTTTATTCTGACACCAACAATTTATTAGTCATTTTTTTTCTTAGAATGCGCAACTGTTTGAAAGGAACGGTTGGTTTGTTTCATCAACCGCGAAACTCTTTGAAAAATTAGTGTATGTTTAAAAACCGAATTGATTTTGCAAAATTAATCCTCTCTAATGTGTGTAGTGAGTTTTCAGAATTTTATTCTGACGCCAACAATTTTTTAGTCATTTTTTTCAGAATATGCATCTGTTTGAAACGAAAGATTGGTTTGTTTCATCAACCACGAAACTCTTTGAAAAATTGGTGTATGTTCAAAAACCGATCTGATTCTGCAAAATTAATCCTCTGTAATGTGTGTAGTGAGTTTTCAGAATTTTATTCTGACGCCAACAATTTATTAGTCCATTTTTTTTTCTTAGAATGCGCATCTGTTTGATACGAAAGGTTGCTTTGTTTCATCAACCACGAAACTCTTTGAAAAATTGGTGTATGTTTAAAAACCGAATTAATTCTGCAAAATTAATCCTTTCTAATGTGCGTAGTGAGTTTTCAGAATTTTATTCTGACGCCAACAATTTCTTAGTCAATTTTTTTAGAATGCGCATCTGTTTGAAACGAAAGGTTGGTTTGTTTCATCAACTGCAAAACTCTTTGAAAAATTGGTGTATTTTCAAAAACTGAATTGATTTTGCAAAATTAATCCTTTCTAATGTGTGTAGTGAGTTTGCAGAATTTTATTCTGACGGCAACAATTTATTAGTCATTTTTTTTCTGAGAAAGCGCATCTGTTTGAAACGAAAGGTTGGTTTGTTTCATCAACTGCAAAACTCTTTGAAAAATTGGTGTATTTTCAAAAACCGAATTGATTCTGCAAAATTAATCATTTCTAATGTGTGTAGTGAGTTTTCAGAATTTTATTCTGAGGCCAACAATTTTTTAGTCAATTTTTTTAGAATGTGCATCTGTTTGAAACGAAAGGTTGGTTTGTTTCATCAACCGCGAAACTCTTTGAAAAATTGGTGTATGTTTAAAAACCGAATTTATTCTGCAAAATTAATCCTTTCTAAGGTGTGTAGTGAATTTTCAGAATTTTATTCTGACGCCTACAATTTTTTAGTCATTTTTTTTTCAGAATGTGCATCCGTTTGAAACGAAAAGTTGGTTTGTTTCATCAACCACAAAACTCTTTGAAAAATTGGTGTTTGTTCAAAAACCGAATTTATTCTGCAAGATAAATCCTTTCTAATGTGTTTAGTGACTTTGCAGAATTTAATTCCAACGCCAACCATTTTTTACTCGATAACTTTTCTTAACACTATTCATCAGCGGTCACTCTTTTGAAAAATTAAATTAAAATAATTTTACTGTGAATCAGTGGCGGCTCGTCAGGGAAGGCAGGTGAGGTATTGCCTCAACATTAATTTCCTGTATTATAAAAATATAATTTTTTTCAATAAATTTCCTTTCCTTTCCAAAATCACTCAAAATTTATTCAAAATTGATATCTTAAAATGCCACATTCATACTGCATTTTGGAAAATTTGAATGTGTGTGTAAAGTTGTAAAAAGTAGAATCAATTTTGGTGATCCAAAATAAATATAAAAACAATTGCTATCGACTTGAAACTTTACAATATTACTCAAAATTCATTCAAAATTGATTTCTTAAAATACCACATTCATAACGTTTCTGGATTTTTTTTAAATTTTGATGTGCTCGGTGTGTAAAGCTGTAAAAAATAGAGCTAATTTTAGAGACTCAAATAAATATAAAAACAATTGCTATCGACTTGAAACTTTGAAAAATTACTCAAAATTCATTCCGAATTAATTTCTTAAAAAAGCACCATTTCTAGATTTTTGGAAATTTTTATGCGGTCAGTGTAAAATTGAAAAAAATGAACCAATTTTGGAGACCCAAAATAAATATAAAAACAATTGCTATCGACTTGAAATTTTCCAAAATTACTCAAAATTATTCCAAATTGATTTCTTGAAAAAATAAACTGTATTAGCACCATTTCTAGATTTTTTGAAATTTTGATGTGATCAGAGTACAGAGTTATAGAAAATAGAACCAATTTTGGAGAGACAAAACAAATATAAAAACAATTGCTATCGACTCGAAACTTTCAAAATTGATTTCTTACTTGGAAAACTATATTCGCGCCATTTCTAGATTTTTTGGAAATTTTGATATGCTCAGTGTGTAAAACTAAAAAATTGAACCAATTTTGGAGACTCAATATAAATATTAAAACAATTGCTATCGACTTAAAACTTTCCAATATTACTCAAATTTCATTCCAACTTGGTTTCTTAAAAAAAACTGTATTCGCACAAAATTTTGATGTAGTCAAGTGTACAATTGAAAAAGAAATGAACGAATTTTGGATTAAATTTGGAATTCAAATTAAATATAAAAACAATTGCTATCGACTTGAAACTTTCCAAAATCACTCAAAATTTATTCAAAATTGATATCTTAAAATGCCACATTCATACTGCATTTTTGAAAATTTGTATGTGTGTGTAAAGTTGTAAAAAATAGAATCAATTTTGGAGACCCAAAATAAATATAAAAACAATTACTATCGACTTGAAACTTTCCAAAATGACTCAAAATTATTACAAATTGAATTCTTGAAAAAAGAAACTGTATTCGCACCATTTCTAGATTTTTTGAAATTTTGATGTGATCTGAGTGCAGAGTTATATAAAATAGTATCAATTTTGGAGAGACAAAACAAATATAAAAACAATTGCTATCGACTCGAAACTTTCAAAATTGATTTCTTAAAAAACAACTATATTCGCGCCATTTCTAGATTTTTTAGAAATTTTGATATGCTCAGTGTGTAAAACTAAAAAATTGAACCAATTTTGGAGACTCAAAATAAATATAAAAACAATTGCTATCGACTTCAAACTTTCCAAATTTACTCAAAATTTATTCCAAATTGATTTCTTAAAAAACTCTATTTGCGCCATTTGTAGATTTTTGGAAATTTTGATATGTTCAGTGTGTAAAATTATAAAAATTTGAACAAATTTTAGAGACTTAAAATAAAGATGAAAACAATTGCTATAGACTTGAAACTTTCCAAAATGACTCAAAATTCATTCCAAATTGGTTTCGTAAAAAAACTGTATTCGCACCATTGATGTGGTGTAAAATTGAAAAAACAATTTAACCAATTTGGAGATTCAAAATAAATATAAAAACAATTGCCATCGACTTGAAACTTTTCAAAATCTCTCAAAATTCATTCGAAATTGATTTCTTAAAATGCCACATTAATAACGTTACTGGATTTTTAAAATTTTGACATGCTCGGTGTGTAAAGCTGTAAAAAATAGAACCAATTTCGGAGACTTAAAATAAATATAAAAACAATTGCTATCGATTTCAAACTTTCAAAATTTACTCAAAATTCATACCAAATTGATTTCTTAAAAAATTATATTTGCACTGTTTAGATTTTTGGAAATATTAATATGCTCAGTGTGTAAAATTGTAAAAATTTGAACCGATTTTAGAGACTTAAAATAAATATAGTACGAATTGCTATAGACTTGAAACTTTCCAAAATTAATTTCAAATTGATTTCTTAAAAAAAAAACTGTATTCGCACCAATTTTAGATTTTTGGAAATTTTGATGTGACCAGAGTGTAAAGTTGTAAAAAATAGAACCAATTTTGGACAAGCGACAATGGCATAACAATTAAATAAAATACCAAAAAGAACTATTTTGCTATGGCCAGGTTTGGTGGTTAACATTCGGTATATTAAGGTGTTGGGAGGGGGGGCTCAAGCCCGATAGCCACCCCCCTGGGTGCGTGCCTGTATGGTTTGACAAATGTAGTTGACTAACAACAATAATTAGAAATACATTATTTTGTTGACCTCGCATAATGTTTTCAGATAGCAATGAGTCGGTATGGCATAAAACAGGTTATGACGATTAAAAAAAAAATAGGGCATTCTATTGATAAGCATTCCAAAAGAAAAAATGATATATCATCAAATTGTAAATTTCATATCTTAGGCAAACAAAATATAATTAATATTTTAAGTACGGCTCGGCAAATTGAAATCGAAACATACCAACGTGAACGAAAATAGGAAGATTTTAAAAAGATGTGTGGATAATATTAAATCTGTGCCTCACCAAATCAAAACCTGACGAGCCGCCACTGCTGTGAATTAAAGATACATCGAGCGCTTTGCACGATCGGATGACAATGATGTTTGAAATGTCAAAATTATGAAGAATGGAAATGATAAATTGTTCTTCAAATTTTAATTGCCAGTTTACTCAAAAACTCTAGAGATTTCGAAAGAAATTGGGGTAACTTTTTAATAGACACAAATGATAAAGGTTAAGTGGAAGAGCAGCACTAGCTGATTTTCGCCTGCCCTTTGGAATATTCAAATGTATTTTGCTTTATCAATAACGACAACTTGTTATTCTTAATATTATTTAAAAATGTACGTTTTAACCTCCCATACATAAACCAAAATTGTCTTCAAACAGGTTACCATAGATGGCAATACTCATCGCCAAGAAAATAAGAACGAAATTCTCAACTGTCTTAGAGTCTAATGAAACTTAATTATTTTGTTTGTTCATATATATGCCTTCGGAAATTAATACATCAGTGTCGATGGATAAATATTAGAAACCGAATGCAATTATTCGAAAATAATCTCGACGTCACGTGATAACCGTGCAAGATTAATTCAACACATAGCTAACTGTACAGCCTGCAAGAAATCAATATTTCAATTAGTTGTGAATCAGCCGAAGGCGTCGCAGTTATAATTTAATAATCGCATTCGGCCTCTGGACAGAACCGCCTGCATCTCCGCAATCAATAACAAGAGTTTTGCCTGCCCGTAGGCAAATCGCGGTACGTTTTCCCGTCGTACCTGTGCAGTGTCTAATTGTCGACAAACACGGGAAAATATCGTCGATAATGAAATGTAAATAGTGATTTTCTGGCGTTCCCCGGTCCTGGCAGGGACCGTGATTGCCTCTGGCGAGGTTGTTGTCCCTTACACTAACTACATGTCACACACGCAGAAGTGTACGTGCGAGTCCATCAAACACGGCAGCTCATTTCACAGAGAGGCATTCGAGACTTGAGCATGTCATACGTGACTTATGTCGTTGTTAACCATTAGTCGGTTGTTGGTTCATACCGATAATTAAATGTATTATTGCGGACCCATTGTTCTTCACGCTTCAGGGGCCTTGTATTCGGTTGAAATTTGAGTTTTATTTTTTTTTGTATAGAACATACAATACAAATTAAATGCGAAAGTTCTATGCATTTGTGCGGCGAGACTGACAAAAAACAGAAAAAAAGATAGCCTGGAAAATTAATTCAGTGGTTGGCGGCACCAGATGGCGCATTCGTATATCTGTCATTGCGGCTGTTATATTTTCAATTGAAAAGTGGAAATTTACTGGAAATAACTATTTTTTCCGACCCTATGCGAAAGTTTTATTTTAAAGTGAACGTACGCATTTCCGTGGCTTGCACAGAGTGGTCAAACTAAAACGGACAAATTTTAAAACTTTGTCAAATTTTCAATTTTGATCGTACAGGGTTGAACATAAACACTATGTGTAGAGAAACTCAAGATTTTTTTTTGACTTAGCCATGAGCCATTCAGTCACATCGAATATTTTTAATTATGTATTTTTAATTTTTGAATGAATAAATGAATAATGTCATACATAACAGCCATGGACCCGACCGAATACTTCTCGATCCCCGAAAAATCTTTCGGTAGGGCTGGGATTCGAACCCACACGGCACCCCAAAACTGCAGTTTCAAGCTCAGCAAGAATTTTTAATTGATTCTTAAAATTCTTTTTGCTTTCCGTGTGTATTGTTTGATGGTAAGGTTACATAGACGAAGAATTGTGTTACAGATTTAGTGCATGTAAACGCACAATAAAGTACAGGACGGCAAACGTAACTTGCCGTTGCGCAGTGGCAAAATTGTGGGCGGAACCTTCGAAGGGCGCTCTCGATAGATTTAGTGAAGAGTTCGCGCGCCTTGTACAATCATTTTCAAAAGTGGCAGTGCATTAATTATGTGGAGGAGAGCGCCCGATAGAGTTGTAAATGAATAGCGCACGCGAAGAATATGTGCTTGCTTATTACAGAGACTGTACTCGGCCGGCTGTAGAGAGAGCGCTTTCGCTTGCTCTCTGCGCGTTTGGCCAACTTACATTTGCCTTCCTGTACACATAAGTCATATTTTCTTGTTTGAATTCGGCTATTTTAAATTATGAACCTTTACTTTACAACTCAAAATAATCTTGGACTATGAAAATTAATCGTTCTTTCTTTCTTCAAAAAAGAAGGCGAGGGCCTCCCCATATTGTAAAAGTACCGTCAACATGTTCCACGAGCCGCTACTGAGAGTAAATTGTTTTATTTGAATTATTCAAAATATATTTACTAAATAAAAAAAAAAAAAAAAATAATGTTTATTGGTGCTAGTAACTTGGAAGTTTTACACAGGTCACATAAACTTTGCTTAAAATATGAAGCTCATTTAATTAATTGTTTATCAAGGTAATAGCACATAAGTGAAGATACCTGCAGTGTGCGAAACTAACATTATATTATATAATGAATATTAAAAATATATAAAATAATCGATACATAAATAAAAAATATATAAATAAATATATATATATATATATATATATATATACATATACACGTACACACATACACTTACATAGATGTATAGATATAGATAGATAAAACCGCAAGACCGACATTACACATTAAAACTTTTAAATGATGACACGTTAAAATTACTAACATAAGTACTTAAAAGATACAAAAATATACATAAATAAAATTGCATGATGAACATTACACATTAAAACTTATTGACTAATAAAATCCTTGTTAAAGTTGCATTACAGTTATAGTTATTTAAAAGTGAATAATACTTATCACAATACAAAACAACTAGACTATAGCAGTTGCCAAATACTCTTCAAACGAGTAGAATGCTTGTTTAATTAAGTAGTTTTTGCACCACGTTTTATATTTCCTAATGTTTAGTTGCTGAATATTGCTGGGCAATACGTTAAAAAAATTGATACAATAATATTTTGTGCCAGTCTTGGCCTTCGATAAGCGGAACTTAGTGATACGGAAATCATTTCTCGCACGCGTTTCATACATATGATAGTCCTTGTTGCAGGTATATGTATTAATGTTGTTTCTAATATACACAAGACACTCCAAGATATAGATACAAGGAACCGTTAGGATATTAAGGAGTTGAAATTGTTCTCTGCAGTCAGCCCTATAGCCGAGACCTGACATTATACGAATGGCTCGCCTCTGTAGCTTAAATACATCTGCCATTATTGGCGAGTGACCCCATAGTATGATACCATACCCTATATGTGTATGTATGTAGGCATAATATGCATTTAATACTAGTTGAATATTAACTGACCGCGAGAGATTTCTCAGTAGATACACATTCCTTGCCAATCTTTTCTCTAACTCTACACCATGAGCATCCCATGTCAGATGTGTATCTATTACAATACCCAAAAACCTAGTTGACTGTTTTTCGCCTGATTCGTTTTTCTTTAGTGAAAAGGTTAATTCTACTGTCTTATTGTCATTCAGTTTTAGTTTGTTGCAGTCAAACCATAAGTTAGCTCTCCTAATTGCAACTTCTAGTCTCTCTCTCGTTTCTTCAGTGTGATTGCCACTCAGTGATATAGTTGTGTCATCAGCGTACAGTACTGTTAGAACATCGGGACACTGGGCTGGGAGGTCATTTATGTATATTAGAAACAAAAGCGGTCCCAAGATAGACCCTTGTGCCACACCATGCATGATTTTGAGTTCTTGTGACATATCATTATTAAATACAACACTTTGGCTTCTATTTGACATATAGGACATAAGTAATCTACAGCTTTCCGGACTGAAGTTGTAAAAGTATAACTTTCTTAATAGAATTGATCTTGAAATACAATCGAATGCTTTACTTAGGTCTAATAGCTTACTAATCATAACATTGCCTTTTTCAAAAGCATCTATGACATTATTTACAAGAGAAGTGATTGCAGTTGTTGTTGATCTTCCTTGCCTAAAGCCGAACTGAGAATTTGTTAAGATTTGATTATTTTCTAAGAAATAGGTTATTTGTTCCGCCAAAATTGACTCGATTATTTTAGAAAAAATAGGCAAGATAGAAATTGGTCGATATTGGTTTTTGTCATGTTCATCTCCTTTTTTAAAAACTGGAATGCACTTGGCGATCTTTAAGGAATCTGGAAAAATTCCTGTTCTTATTGATTTATTGATCAAAAATGTGATAGGGCTTACCAGGATATCAATTACAAACTTTATAGCGCAAATATTAAGGTCGTATATGTCTCTACTATTCTTATTTTTAAGGTTTAATATTAATATCTAAAGTTGTCGAAATTGCCGGCATAAAAGGTGAAACAATAGGGTGATCCCAACAAACTTAATGGTTTTATTTGAATTCTTTTTGAAATTAGTTTCACTTTTTTGAACAATTAAAGCGAAAACTAAAAAAAATATATTTTCCTTTAAAAAAAAAAATTAAAAATTATTTTGAATGGAGTGATTTTTGAGACAAATTTAAACAATTTTCATACTAGAATATTCTGCATTTTTTATTATTAAGCCTGAATTGTCGATTGTTTTTTTGGCTTCATTTTTGATCATTTGTCCTAAATATTTTATATTTTGACCTAAATTTTCGATTTAATTGTTAAAATTTTCGACAAATAGTCGTCAGCATTTTTTATTTTTTCGAATTTTTAATTTATAAATTTTTGACCTGTATTTTTAATATTTTTGGTCAAAATATTTTAACTTTTGGGCTAAATATCCTTTATTTTGACCTAAATTTGCGATTTAATTGTTTAAATGTTCGACTTTTTGGCCCGCATTTTTTATTTTCCCGCCGAATTTTTATTTAGGTTTTTGACTTGTATTTTCAATTCTTTTGGATCTGTTGACCTAAATATTCTTTATTTTGACATAACTTTCGATTTAATTGTTACAATTTTCGTTTTTTTTTGGTCCTTCTGTTTTTTCGAGCTGAATTCTTAATTTTTACATTTTTGACCTGTATTTTCGAATAATTTTTGGGTCTAAATTTTTCATCTTTTGCTCTAAATATTCTTTATTTTGACCTAAATTTTCGATTTAATTGTTAAAATTGTCGTTTTTTTTTGTCCGTAACCTGTGTTTTCGATTTTTTTCTTAGTCTAAATTTTTGATATTTTGCTCTGAATATTCTTTATCTAGACCTAAATTTTCGGTTTAATTCTTTAAATTTTTGATTTTTTGGTCCGCATTTTTTATTTTTCTGGCCGAATTTTTAATTCTAGTTCCAAATTTTGGATTTGATTATGGTTAAAATATCTACAACCTGAATTATTGATTTATATGCGAGATTTTTTTTAATATACAGGGTGTATTTGAAATAACGAACAGGCTCGTAACCACAAAGAGATTATATTATTTTTAAACAATATTCGCAATTATTTTGTTTATAACTGTAACAAAAAGCCCGCAATTAATTATTAAAGTTAATGAGTGAAAATACGCAACATGTTTGGGGGCAGTGGTAATGTGACCTAATTTTTAAACGGCATCGGCTTTAGATATCGAATTACAACAAGCGCGTAGGAAATATCTGAGTGCTCTTTAAGCGTCAATGAACTTGAGGACTGTTTATCTTTTACAAAAAAAAAAAACGTTGCGATAACACTTCAAATTTCGGAGGCAAGAAATCGTATCTCGCGTTTTAAATAAACAAATACACATTCCATGCAGACCTAATTAAATGAGAAAAGCATCGGTTCTCAAAATGTTTTAAAAACCTCGAAAAATTAGGAAAATTGAAAAAAAAAATTTCGAATAAATTTTGACGGAAATGGGTTCACAGATATTTTTTTTCTACGACCGATATAAAAAGAAGGCGTTTGTGCTTGCGTTTGTCAACGCAAAGTAGACGTTTCCCGAGGAGCGAGCGACAAAGTACTTTGCCGCGCGTTGCCTATAGCAACGCGCGGAAAAGTATTCACAACAACTATCTAAACATCACTTTTGCACAATTTTTATTGACCCGTTACCATGGATACGACATTCCATGGCTGACCAAAGTACAGTCTGTATGTATTATTGCTTTTTATATTTAATTATACTTATGTTTCTTTTTCAAAGTGGTCGTAAAATTTTTTTTGTGTATAGTGCGAGCGCAAAGCTCATTGCCGCTTTAGAGAAGTTCTTCTCTTCCACTCTCAAGCGGCAATGTATCAGTTTGCGCTCTTACCATATAAATAACTATTGTATGTGCCCTTAAATGCCTGTTCGTTATTTCAAATACACCCTGTATAATACAATATCTTTATTTGCAGACAGTACAATATTAAATAAATGTAATACATTTAAAATTTACAAAATTATTTCTGCTAAACGGCTATCGACACGCGGTCTTTCAGACGATTTTATTTCATTTTTTATTTATTTTTTTTTATCCGGTATTTTCGAGTTTTGTTTTTAGTCTGCATTTATTATCTTTAGGCCCAAGTTTTCTATGTACTGTCCAAATTTTCGACTTTCTGGCTAACATTACTGATTGTTATTATTATTTTTGTTATTAACTTTTCGATTTTATTGTTAAAATTTTCAAATTGTTGGTCCCCATTTTTGATTTTTCGTTTACTATGCATTTATTATCTTTAGGCCTGAGTTTTCGATGCTTTGTCTAAATTTTCGAATTTTTGTCCAACATTTTAGATTTTTTTTAAATCTTGTGCCCTAATTTTTTTTATTTGTCTGTTAAAACGTTTCTCAATTTTTTATCGCATATTTTAGATTTTTGATCTATTTTAAGTTTATAACTTGAATTAATGATTTTATGTCGTGAATTTGTTTTTATTTTTTGCTATTATTTTCGAATTTCTGGTCAGAAACTTATCTTTGGTGGCAAGTGGCAAATTATTTTACTTCTAGCTAGGTTTTCGTTTGTTCGTTCGTTCTGCGTTTTTTATTTTTAGATCAGGATTCTTGATTCTTTAGCCCATATTTTAGATTTCTGTATTTTTGATTTTTTTTTATTTTTCTTTATTTTGACCAAAATATTCGATTGGTCTGTAGAAATTTTCAATTTTTTTGTCTGCAATTTTTATCTTTACGCCCGAGTTTTCGATGTTTTGTCTAAATTTTCACCTTTTTAGGCGTATATTTTGTATTTTCGATTATTTGGGTTTCAATTTTTGGTCTTTTGGCCGAAATTTTCTTTATTTCGACTTAAATTTTCGATTCGTTTGTTAAAAAATTTGATTTTTTGGTCTACCACTTTAATTTTTGGGTACGAATTTTAAATTTTTGGTCTTAATTTTTTATTTTTTGTCCCGTATTTTAGATTTTCTTAACCTGAATTATTGATTCTGCGAATTTTTTTAAATTTTTATTTTTGCTATTATTTTCGAATTTCCCGTTGGAAGTTATTTAAACTTACTTAAGCTAAAAAGAGTTATTTTTGGGGCTGAAAATGGCAAATTATTATTTTTTTTTCTTGTGTTTTCAATTTTTTTGGTCTGCATTTTTATCAGGCTTTGCATATATAGGAAACAAATGCCTTGGTTGAGTACGGAAAAAATAAAGTAGGAATATTTGACGGCCCACAAATAAGACAACTCACCCGCGTTCGTAAATTCGATGAATGGGGTTAAGCGAAAATCCTCATTTTGTAGTTGTCGCAAAGAAAACTAAGTTGAACTGGTAAACGAGATGCTTACCAGTTCCTAAATCCGTTGAGTATAACATGAGCATTAAGGTGCACTATTTACACAGCCAGTTAAACTATTTTCCTGAAAATTTAAGAGGCACCGGTGAAACATTTCACTAAGATATTGAAACTATGGAGGACCGCTATCAAGGCAGATGGTAAAGTATATTTCTCTAAAATGTTATATCTTAGAAATTTAAGCTCCTAGGCAACAACCAATGTCATATTTTAATTCAGGGCATCAAATTCATATGAAATCAGCTCCAAATACCACCACAACAACAAATGGCCTGTGTATTTTGCGTAAAATATCAGTTGACAATAAAAACAAGATTTAAATCGGTTTCACATAAAGGTCATTCGCGTAAAACAACTGTTGATTATTGATGTTGAACACATTCCATTCATGCAAAATCTATTTTAATAAATTCAAGATAACGACTGTATATATTATATTTCACTCTTGAACGATTTAGGTAGTAAAATGAGTGGATATGCTTAACATAATGAGCTTAATTTAAGCAATTTCCTATACATAATAGTAAACAGGAAGAAATTTGCTTAACTCCTAACCGTAATTATTATAAGTGAGCAACAGTTTGTAGCAATGCACTTCATATAATGAATACACGGCATTATCCCGGTTTAAAAATTAATTGTACTTATCCACAGAAAATTATATTCACGGTAAAATGCATAATACCAGAATTGCGTAATTTATTTCTTAAAATATTTAGATGCGCGAAGAAGAAAATTTGATTGATTGAATTCGCTCAATTATTATTCGTCATGGGGAGTAGAATTACGGGACATTTTTTCTTAAATTAGGGAAGTGCTTTTTCTGTTATTACCAGAGAATCTACGTTATAATCACTTTTATGTCTCATCGGCACGAGCGAAGAGTTACACGCGCCGGTTTGCTAGAAGCGGACAAGTTGGGGACGCGGATCTCAACAGTCGAGCACTAGAATGCAGTAGAGTTGTACCAACCACTCGAGACGTGTTGTAGAGAGACCATCTTAAATTATTTTTTTCGCATCCTATTAAATAATATAAACGTTGCTGAATCATTTTTGATTGAGAAAGTTGTCCATTACTCGGCCGAATCTTTTTCTCCACAGGTGACGTCCAATCAAATGATGGCAGTTTCATTGCCCAACAGATTTCAGCTAATGAAATGATAGCAGTTTCATTGCCCAACAGTTTAGTTGTTGTTATGGTTGACATTTGTTTGTATAAACAACACGTATTCATAAACGTCAAAATTTCTCCAGTGGAGTGCTCAACAGATTAGTGTTTTAGGTACGTTCACATATACACTCTTTCGCGGGTTATTGAATATCTTTCTAACCGTGCGTTACTTACACAGGCCGTACAGGACAAATTCTAGTGTGTGAATGCCAAAACTGTGTTATATCTGTCGCGATTAGAGTGGCGCATAGAATTTTAAGCAGACTAAAAAAATTCAAGGATCTAATCCCGTGCGAGACGGGCGGAGACAAAAAGTGTGCGTTTTTTATATTGTGTGATGTTCTTGCATTTATTCGTACGTTCCTTCGCCCGGGATTGGAAATGGCCACACCAATCGTGCGGAAGTGCCGTTTTTTAGTAGCCTGTGCTCCATCATATTTATTGTGTTACTACGGTTACCATTGCAAACATGCATTCATAAACATCATAATTTTGTCAGCGGAATGCCTCAATTTCCAAATATGAGAAAAATTCTTCGTTATAATTTATTATAAACGGAAAAATCTTTAGGTAATTAATCAATATAATGCGAAAAAGTATAGTATTTAACTCGTGAGCAAGTTGGCCATTGCCACTCGGGTGAATTGCAACACGAGCCGTAGGCCACCCTCGTGGCAATGGCCAACTTTCTCACTCGTTTAATAATATACTATTATCCATTTGTTATTTAATTATCTTTTAAAAACTATCCAGAATATATATTTTTGTAGTTTTGCTTGAAGATGGTTTACAACCGAAACCAGTAGCAATATATGTATATAACAAGCAAATTAAGGAAGTACTTATTTTAACCTTCACAACGTGTATCTTAAATTCAATTGACTCAGGAGATTTGTTGTCTCGTTCTCTTGCGTTCTCCGAATAAATTCTCACTCTGCACACTGCACAAACTTTACCCCCACACGTCTCGAGTGCCTGGTAATACTGTATCTTCAATCGTGGAAAATACACTGAGCAAAGCCAAATAAAAAAAAAACTGGTTAATAAGTAGACTCTCTGATTATTACATACAAGCTAACTTTTATACACATTTATAAACCCAAAGGGCCGAACGCTGCAATTAAACAAATTCAATAGCCGACCCTCACGGATTTGCATATTGCATCACTTTGCTCGTTTGTTTTTGATTGAAGTTAGCCACTTTATACACCTCTTAATGAAAGATTGCCAATTTAAAATTCCCATTGTGTAACAGTAAATGGAATAAGCTATCAAGCAGAAATGAATCAAATTGTCATTGGATAGAGTCAATTTTGGTCCCTATTTTCTGGTGGTGCAACAATATGCCGTCGGCCCTTCGAGCCGTGCACAGAATGAATTTGTAAATGTCTCCTTTATCTCCCCCACGAAATAAATCTCGGGGAAATATTCTCCCTCTTCCCCCGACCCCATCCATCGACACCGAAACGAGAACGCCGCCTTTTTTCCCTTTTCGAGAAAATCAAAATCGCATCCGTCTGATTTATGCACGTAAATATCCAAAACAATTGCAGACGACAGGCGGCGGCGCGGCGTTTCCTTCTGATACGTCAAATCGAGCACAAAAAATATATTGCATGTCGTACCACCAACAGAGTAACTTCGGGATTTTAATTTACCGTGGAATTACTAGTTTTTTTTTACTATTTCCCAGCATAATTAAGACATTTTAATATTGGATGGTAAAAAATCTAGCCAGTGAAGTGTAACTGTTGCTCGATTCCGGTGTAATTAGATATTTTGCTACTTTTCTATTATAATTAGAGATTTCTTTGGATTATATAGCTGTTTATGCACGGCTTTAATAAAGTCACCATCACTCGAACTGATTTCCTGGTTTAATGAAGGAAAGTAAATGCTGTGATGTTCACGCAAGAAACTGAAACGAAGAAAATGTTACTTTTGAAAATACTGAAAATACAGTTTAATTTAATTTTCTTTAAATATTTCCTCTATACAGGAAGTGTCATTAACATTTAATAAATTCAATAATAAATAAAACAGTAAAAGTCAAATAACGTTATTTTTCCCGCCAATCAGGAGGATTTTGATTGCTCTCACGTTTTTTGGAAACATTTTGTCTCCAGTTTTCGAAATGGCGAAGCAACGAAACTTGTCAGTTTTGTAATATATTATTCATTTTTCGACTGGTGGCACGTCGCACAGTGGAACGAACTAGAAATTAATAGACATATCTAAAAACCTGTAAATGTTTCAGATAAAAGTTATAGGGTTTCAAAAGATCTATTTACACATCTTATTAGTTTGACCTTGAGTAGTGTCGCCAAGGTCAAGGAAAGGTCACCTCAATTTTTTTTAAATGAAATACTCTATTTTTTATTGCATTTTTTATAGATGTTTTTGAGACGTTTTCAAAACACTATAATTTTATTCATTTTGGTTTAGCCGTTTCAAAGTGATTGAGTTTTGTATGATTCAAAGTTTACACTTACAGTTTATTAGATATTCTGGTATGTCTACTAATTTCTACAGTTTCTTCCATTGTGCGTCACGTCAAACTTGTTTTTTAATTTTTTTTAAACAAGTGCTCGAGCGCGCAGATATCCTTCACGTCCGTGAGTTTTATTTCCAGAAAGACATTATTAGAAGAGATTCGATAAAAAAATAAACATTTCATTCTCGAAAGAAGTACAAAATTTTCTAAACACTTTTGTAGCACCTTTTAAAATTAATAGAACGGTAAAAAAATGAGGTCAATTTCTCAACTTTCGATAAGTAGCAGCAAGACGCACTTGGTGCTTTCTTAAATTTTCAAAGGGAGGGCAGTGCTATTATCCGACGAAAAATTTGGTCCAGTTTACGTGGAATTTTTATAAAAAAATTGCAAATGGCTGTTTTGATTTAAAAAAGGTGGCCATGGATCGTCAAAATTTGATACACTTCATATTTTGGTATCAGGAATGAAAAAAATCGTCCAATACCGGTTGGAATAGTGGATAAAGAGGACATTTTGCTTATGCGTTGAGTAAGTATAGGATTAGTGTTCCCTATGCTAAAGTTTTTTGATGTATGAAGTTTCTAAAAGTAGAAAAATTTTTTCGTTAGTCTAATGGGTAAGCAGGGGCATCCGTAATTCTGTTTTGATAATTGAATTAACACGCATTAGATAGTTAAAACAAAATCTTATCTCCGAAATGGACCAAAATAAAAAAAAAAACGTATGTCTAAAGTTGGATCGTAGATTTTCTTAATGTGTATAACGATTTTCTAACCCCACGATCTCTGGGGAAAACAGATTTACCACGGACCCCTTCAAATTGTTTTCAAACATACGCCCCTCAGGCCGAGGGTGATATAGAAATTAGAAATTTCGTAAACTTTGGCATGCATGGCCGAAAAGGGATTTTTACCCCATCTCCGCGGGGGGGGGGGGTGTACTCGGGCGGTCCAAATTTTTCAAACCGCTAGCTTGACGCGTAGCAACAAAACTCGCCAGTTTTGTAGTAGGAGCTACAACTTTTGGGGGATCAATTTTTCGGCTGGTGGTACGGGAATCGAGCTACGTCGCATCAAATTAATTTTTTTCCAACTTTATTTAGAGCCAAAATTTTCAAAAAAGTGCCCAACTCGATATTACGTCTTCGGGTCCATCAGTGGAATAAACAATGCTGAAAGATCTATGGGTGACGGTTCGGGACCTCTGCTAGATGATCCATGATATCAGCAGGTCCTGTATTCACAAAATGTTCACAGACCATTTAGGGTATACCAAGGTTTGTGCAAGTTTGGGTTACGAAAATGCTGATGGAGGACAACAAACGAAAGAGTGCTGAAGCGGCCCGCAAATTTCTTCAGGCCTACGAAACCCATGGCCAGGAATTCTTGGACTCCATTGTCACTGGGGACGACGAGACCTGGGTCCACCATACGACACCGGAAACAAAAGATCAATCCCGTCAGTGAAAACATCCAGAGTCGCCGAAGCCACGGAAGTTCAAACAAACACTGTGCCGGCAAAGTGATAACGAGCGACAGCAAGGGGTTATTGTTGTGCGAATTCATGCCTGCCGGTACAATAATCAATGCAAACTGCTGTGAGACGTTGAAGAACAAGAGGAGAAGCACGATTGTCCGCACACCGCCCGTTTAGGAACCGATCTCATCTACAGATTTTGATGGAATACTGTCACATTACATACAGCTCAGACATGGCCCCAAGTGACTACTATCTCTTCCCTGAATTGAAGAAACAACTGGACGCATTTCAGAACCGGAGAGGAGCTGAAAGAAGAGCTTTTAAGCTACCTTCGCGGCGCAGCGGAAGAGTTCTACGATTCAGGCTTAAAGAAGATAGTACACTGCATGCAAAAATGCATTGATCTCAACGGCGCACAGTGGGACGGATGACTATTCTAGCGCGACAAAAGTCAAAAAATTTGTACTCCCAAAAAAAAAATAAAAGCTGAAAATCTCTTTCTATAACACTTCTTCAATCAAAATAACCGTTAGAAGTCACCTGTCACAGATACACTTGCTGTGAAATGCAACAATGACTATACTCACCTTGCCGAATACTTACGCGTTGATATGAAGGAGCGTATTTGTAGATATTCAAATGCAGAAAACAGTTAGTAAATGTTCATATAAATAATTGGGATTTTTTTTGTGCAATCAGTACATGATAACAAGTGTTCTTTCAGTGATAAGTATTTTTTCAGTTGTTCTTATTTGTCGTTATAATTTTTTGATTTCATCGTTAATTTTATTATAAATTTGGATATATTTTGGCTTGTACAACAAAATTGCCGAATTTTGACGAAAAACGGCTTTCATGTCATTTTTCTTCAGACATTTTCACATGATTCTTAGCATGTTTTAGCTGCGATAACTTGCGATAACTTACGATAACTTGCAAAGTTATGTACTAGCAAGGGAAGTAACCCATGTGTTCCACTCCGATTTTAATGAAATTTAGTGGATTTGTAGAGGGACCCAAAATATTTGATACGTATTTTTTTTTCTCGACTAAAAACCATGTTTCACCCCTTAACTCACCCCTTAAAAAATCAGCTATAGTTTTGTTTTTTGGCTATAACTTCTCAACAAATTATGATATCGTAATTTCGTAAATTTACAAAATTAACGCCCTTTTGTATGTTCCACCCTCCCTTGAATAGTGTCCTCCTAAATGTCCTCCATTTTGATATTTGGACAATAATCTGTAACTCTCCGTATTCGATCGATGCCGAGGCGATCCTTTGTGTACTTTCATTAAAAAAAAAACGATTTAAAACATTAAAAGTAAACACTTTTTAGCTACAGAAGTTAGTTTTATTTTGAGAGACTTTAACCTTCAAAATAAATCTAGATTTGAGGAAAAATTTCTTTGTTGAATTATAAAATAAAAATTAAGATTTATAAATTAAATTAAATTAAGATGAATAACACCCGGGCATGACTTAAAAGTTTAAATTTATTATGGTTACATTATTTTGCTAAATAAAATTTTAGTCATTATTATTTGAAAACCTTCATAAAAAAATGTAAATTTTTAGGTGTATTTTCCGAATTAAAGCCTTTAGATGGGCGCAAATGAAAAAGTACACTCACATTAGAAATCAGCAGCCGAGAAAACATAGGATCTTACTTTTATTAAAAAAAACGGTCCATTTGACTTTTGTCGCGCTAGAATAGTCATCCGTCCCACTGTGCGGCGATTATATCAAAAAATAGGGGAAAGTCTAAGCTTTCCAACAATTTATTATTCAATGCCAATAAACATGTTTTTAAGTGTGAAATATCATTGGGAACCTTATTTTACGGACAACCCTCGTATATCCTCCGACTCGTTAAGTACAAACGACAACTATACTGAGACTACTGACAGTTAGAAGACGAATAAATCAAAAAGACATTTAATAGAGCAAAGAAATTCATAAGCTTATTACAGAATACAAAAATCATAAATAGATAGAAACATGCAAAAACATAGACACGTTGAATTTCAAAAATTACTGGACAGAAATTAGGAATTAAACAGTTATAAAACATACAAAAATATTACAGACATAAAAGATCTAGGCCCGTATTCATAAACGTCCGTCAAACTATTTAACGATTTATTACACGTAATGGACCGTTAAAAGTATCAATTTGGTATTCACAAATGATTGTAATGTTAAATCTCTGGTTAAATCGTCCGTAAATTTAACGGGCCGTTTTCGAGTGATTAAAATTTAACGAGACGTCAAATCGTCATTTCTATAGGTTATGTTTCGCGGTAAAGCAAGCCGATAGGAGGTAAGGATGTACTTTAGGAAAAATCGAGAAGGTAGACTTAACAACATAGCGCACCAAGTGGATCCGCCTTTGCACAATAGCGCCGAAAATTTTTCTAATTAAAATTTATTTAGAGCATTCCCTAATTATTTAGGTAGTGTGTGATGTGTATACTGGATATTATAGTGACATGTCATCCAGTAAAGAGGATATAGAGTTTGTGGAAATTGGACGCTATGTCAAGGCCAAGGCTTATAAGAAATCGACAAAATCCATTTGAATTTTCAGTTTATGTCGATTTTAAAATCCGATATCGTTCTGATAAGGCGACCGACTGTACGCGAAATAATAGTAATGATTGGTCGGCAGTTAGATAGACCTACCAGAAGAAATCAGCGGTTACAGTCAACAATGAAGTATTAATTTCTTTAAGATTGTACGCTTCTGGTAGCTGCCTTCTCCTTACTATTGACAGTATCAGTTTTTTGTTTTCCAATATTCTTAAATAACTTTATACTGTGTCTAATAGTAGACCCATTTCTCTTTCGGTGAAATTTCTTCCCTTTGGTACGTTAATTTTGCTCCATTTTTATGAATATCACTTGCGATTACAGAGAAAATGTCACCTGACATTTGTTAATCACCAGAAAATTTTAATGAAATTCCCTACATCTCATGTTACGAAATCATCCGTTAAATATCTACTGTTATATTTATGAATACGATTTTATTTTTAACGATAGTTATATTTTAACGGCCCGTTACGTAATCAAGCGTTATATGAATCTTTATGAATACGGGCTCTAGTATCTAACAAGGTTCTAACGTAAGATAACGACAAAGCAGAAGCATTTGTCAAACATTTCAATGACACATATCAAATAACAAATGACCCGAGAACGACTTTTCCTCGACAGTTAATGAATGGTATGAAAATCGTGACCAACCAACTCCCCCACCTCCACCCGACGAACCGACGTACTACCGAAAGCAAAAAAGGACACAGACTTATCCTGAAATCCTCTCCTTCCAATATTCACTCATATATCCTTAAAATCCCTAACTACAACTACACAAACCAACTCTTTCCCTCCGAATGGAAACATACAATAATCACCTGCATCCCTAAACCTAACAATGATCCCTCTCAAATAATTAATAACTACCGCCCTATAACCCTGCTATCGGTCATTGTAAAGCTGTATGAGTCTCTCCTAAAGGAGAAAATCCTCTCCCACATCTCCAACCAAATTTCTGTCTACCAATTTGGCTTCCTTCCCAAACGGTCCACCACCCTCCAGCTTACTATTCTTACATCCAACTGCCAAACTGTACATTTTAAAGGTAAAAAGTCAGCGATACTGTTCTTGGATATCTCTAAACCGTTTGATTTCGTTTGGCACCGAGGCCTACTGTACAAATGAATTAAGTCTCCTTAATTATTCCAACACCTAATAAACCTAATTCACAATTTCCTCTGTCAACGTAAACTACAAGTCCGTATAAATAAAACTTTATCATTGCCCTTCACCCCATTACAAGGTGTGCCTCAAGGATTGCCCCTCCTCAACAACATTTTTTGTTATGAGCTCTCTATAACCTTGATCCAAACCTTATTAATCCCACACATTATCCATTACAATTTACAGATGATACCGCCCTAACAGCACACACTCCTACTACTATCCTAGCCTTAGAATCCCTCCAAGATTTCACCGACACCGTCTTTAAATAGTTCGCCAAATGGAGATTTAGAATAAACACAAGTAAATCCCAACTCCTACTCCCCTACCATCATATACCTCCAATTCCTCTAGCAATCATTATAAATGTATCCTCTATACTCTTATCCTTTAAGCAAATATCTAGCCATCATATTTGGACCCATAACTTTCCTTTAAAAATGTCACTAACCGAGCTAAACATTTTCGTGCATTAGCATATAAAAATCAAGGAATACGTATGAAAACATGCACGAAAATTTACAAAATGATATGTCGCCCTATACTTTTTTTTTGATGCGAGGAGAGGAGATCTTCACAGACACCCCTATAGTGGGGTAGTGTAGAGTAGTGTCGCGCCTAAAAACTAAAACCTCTTTTCATATGCTCGGTGCTGGGGCTAGTCTGACCAAAGGCCTATTCTAGCGTGTCGAGATGGTTGGTCTCTGAGAAGCGAGTAGCTATCGGCGCGCAGTGGGGGACAGAGGGTGTTACGCTATGATGGCGAAACAAAATAATTAATTTATTAATGTGGGTTTGGGTTGTCTAAGTTTTATCTTAGGATATCTCTAGGGGTAGAGTGTTTTGTGTCTTTGCACTTGGATGGTCTGTCGTACCGTGGGAATGAAATTCCCGATATTGGGTCACTATCTAGCCTTTCTAAGAAGTTACTCGAGAGCTCTATGACGTGATCCAGGACACTGGGTGTTTTTGTGCCTCAGTGCAGCTGTGAATTGCGCATATATCTAGGGGCGTGTAACTCCTGCCTCAGCATGATGTTTTGCCAGGGTTGGATCTTATTGAGCGTAGTTGGATGACAGTAACCGAAGGCTTGTGATGCCTAGAGCATCTGGTATCTCATGATAAGTTTGTAAAGCTAAACCCGGTTCTTGGTGGAAACCTGGACTTTTGGTTTATTATGCAGTGTAGCTTTCGCTTTGTTGATAGCGGCATTTATGTGCTTGGCCCAGTTAAAGTTCTGGTCAAGAATGCATCCCAGGTACCGGGCGTGATCTTTGAAAGCTATCGGGGACTCGCCGTATATAAATTCCAAGGGAGGGATCAGGGATTTAGAGCATGTCCGTGTGAAGTGCACAGCCACGCTCTTGTTTGGATTAATCGCTATGCGCCAGTTGTAGGCCCATTCCTTGTAAATAGCGGATTGGTGCGAGTTCTCCATGTGGTCACGAAGGTTAAGGTATTTGGTTTTTTTGGCACGACCTTGGTACAGGAGCGCCGTGTCGTCTGCACATTGGACGACTATGCACGGAGAGAAATCAGGCATGTCGCTCACATAGATCTTGTAGAGCGTCAGGGAGAGGCATGACCCCTGAGGAACCCCGGTTTCTACCTGGGTCACTGTGGAGAGAGCAGTATTTACTTTACAACTGTACCGTCGCTGACTCATGAAGGAATGAACTAGTCGCACGAAGTACTCTGGGCACTCGAGTAGAATCATTTTGTAGACTAGGCCGTCTGGCCAGACCTTGTCAAAAGCCTTGGCAACATCAAAGAACACCGCAGCCGTTTCCTTCTTATGGGCAAACCCGTTGGCAGTGAACTCAGTGACCAGCTGATGAGTGGTGGAGAGACCTTTGCGAAAACCGAACTGATGATCCGGGATGATCTTATTGTCTTCCGTGAAATTGTGGAGGCGTTTGAAAATTACTTTCTCGACAAGTTTGCACAGAGTATTGAGGAGGCTGAGGGTCTATAGTTCTTCTGGAAGGTAGGAGACTTCCCTTGCTTCAGGATGCTGGTTATGTTAGCCAGCTTTCAGGAGGTTAGGGATAGCGACTCTACCTTTTCGACCGAGTTTACGGACCATGGCGGTGCGGATACCGTCAGGGCCCGGAGTCTTTTTTAGCGGAAGACATTTGATTAGGTCATCGACTTCGGTTTTGGTGGCGGGAACTATAGTACACTGGCCATTGTCTGCTGTTAAATATGAATTAACAGCGGATGTTACTTCATCCTCAAAGTGTGAATTAGTGTTCAAGGGAGTCAGCGAATGCTTCAGCCTTCTCAGCATCTGAGTATGCGAGACCTCTCTCACCTAGGATCACGGCACGACCAGGTGGTTTGCATCTTAAAGCTTTATGGTGTTATTCTGAACAACTGTTATTAACAGCGATGTTATTAACATCGATGTTATTAACATCGATGTTATTAACATTGCAAAACTATATTCTGAACAATCCGATGTACACAAATTGGTAACAGTGCAACGTCTGCAGCGCAACCAACTTCATGTATATTATAATAGATGATTAATAACACGTTTTTTGATGATATTTTTAGTAATAAAATAAGTGTTTCATTAAGCATGTTTATGAATATTGGAATATTAATATCCGTTTCAGTTTCTTATTGACGAAAATCACAAACCACGAAATAACCTCAAAATATGTATATCACCATTAACAACCGTTTTGACAAGTGTTGTTTAAAATCGAAAATGATTATATACATCGATGTTAGTTGACGGACATTGTGTACAGAATCGTATATTCATAACATCTGTCGATATTAGTAAATAACATCACTGTTAACGCTAACGTTTTTATTCAGAATAACACCCTTGTCGAGATTCTCGTGGTCGAGGATTCTTCAGCTGCCGTGAAGATGGCGGTAATAAGACTGGCGACTGCGGCGTCTAGGTCCGCTGTTGACTTAATGCTTGTAAGAGGAGAGAGGAGCTTGTCAGCCTTTTGCCTGAAAAGCTTCCTGTCCGTATTCCTGATATAATAATAATATAATAAGTTATTCTCGACCCAAATTTCATACTCTGCGTTGACGTTACTTAGAAGAGCAATGTCAAGAATATCGGGCCGGAGGCCGCGGCGATCGAAATATGTGGGGCTATCGGGAACCGCAACAGCTATCTCGTGAGGCGAGTTTTCGATATAGGCTTCAAGGGCTCTACCGTATCTGTTAGTAACTCTACTCTTCCAGACAACGCTTTTGCTGTTATGATCTTCTGCCAAGATGGTAGGCATGACATCGTTGAAGATGATGTCGAGATCTACATTGCGTACCCAGAGATGATTTTGAGCGGACCGTCTGTGGTGTTGAGTAGATAGCAGTGCCACGCCCGCTAGCAGTTCCTATTAAGGAATGGTATCTGAGACCCATTGATCTTTGGAACTTGACTAGCACTGAAGAAGAGTCTCGCTCGCAAGCACAACATGAATCTTGTTCCAGCTCGAGTACCTTATCGAGTAACCCTCGATTGCTTTTTGGAATGCGAACGAGTCGCCCTATACTGGACTACAGCTTTATCCTATATACCTATAACTCCCTGTTCAGCCACACTTCGTAATCTCCAAATCTCCAAGTGGCTGAACGCTCCTCCCTCCGTATAATTACCAAACTCCAACATCCGCAAAATCCTCTCCATAATCCTTATAATACCTATCTATTTGAAGCGACTAACATAACTCCGATACAAGAAAGAATTGGATTTTAATTTATGAATCGAATTTATGATACTCTTTGAAGTACTCGAAGTAAATGTAAAGCCACCGTACATTGGTTATAGTGCCATGTTGTTTCACGTCGTTCCTTGTGGCTGGCAAATACTTGACAACTTTTAGATGGGTGAGTTCTATTATCAGTTGGTGGAATACGTTCCACGAAATGTGCCCAATTCTTACCGTGTAACCGTAGGAGAGTCGGTTTGTGAAGCCGCCGTATGTTATAATTAGGTAATATGACTGGAAACAATAGTTGTTCAATATCGAGGCGAAATTTTGTGAGGCATTACTGTTTTGCTATGAATTTTGGAATGCAAAACATAGCTGTTGTAAAGTGCCACATCAATTATGTAGAAAAAGATCTTCATGAACTTTCGCATAATGGAAAAAACATGCTAAATATTGATCTTGCTTATCCACTCCTCCCATTCCCTTATATTATAGTCGTCAATGACAAACTCAGGTTTTAAAATATTTTCTGCACCCATTGTTGTTGTTGTTTTTTTCCCCATGTTTATAATATTATATTTTCAATCATGCCATCTCAAACACAGCGGATTGCAAAGTCTCCTTTCTTGAGCTTTGGTGTAGGAAGTTGCTTTGGCATTTTTTTTTCAGTTCTTCGTAACTGTTCTCACAATTTTGATACGTTTTTTTTTTCAGTTTCACATATTTTGTAAACAATTATACAAAATCTAGCTCTTCTAGGTGCATTGAACTAGCCAAAAGACAAACGCCCTCTGAATTTTATGAACGGTTCGTCAAGTCTTACATTATAGTTGGCGGAATCTGTTATTCAAATAATTTTAACCTTTCCCATTCTATCATCAGTCTCTATCTCCTTATTGATACTGAAACACAGAAAATGAGAAATGACCAAACATCTTTTGATAGGCATAGTTTCCCTGAATATTGGAGTGTATAGCCCTTTTTGATCAGTTCCATTGTAGACAAGCCTTGTTGACTTGAGACGAAATTACGCTCAGAGCAAAAAATGCCCGCAATTCATCAGGAGTTACAAGAAACCATTCTTCTATCATTCTGAAGATGTCTTCGTCAGTAAAGTCCGGCCTGTCTCTTTTAAATTAAAACAAAAAACCTAATCCTAAACTACAAACTACAGTAAAAATCAACATACCATACCATACCTTAACACCGTTAGCCCGAGATGAAAATCAACACTGCTATATCCTGAGGTGAAAACAGGGAATAAATACAAGAAGGATTTACATAAATAATAATTAAATATTAAATATTGATGTAAAAAGTGATTATGTGTAAATAAAGAAAGAAAAACATGAACTTACCACAAAGCATTTGTTGAATGCAACTTTTCTTCTAAGCAGAAGTTATTTTCAGCTTTTGAACAGGCACACTTGATAAAAATGTCAAGAATAATTAACAGCGCAAATATTTTCATAACAAATTTCAAATTCTTGAACCTGACGTCAATCTGATAAAAAAAATATCATGGTATACCGCGCATCTTAAATAGTTGCAACCATCCTCTTCAGCAATTTATTTTATAAATAATGAATTGAGTCATTATATTTGAATATTTCGCAAATCTAGATTAATAGAGTCATTTTCATAAATTAATTAAACACGAGATGATCGCATTTCTCAATATGTCATAATAAACGTTCATTATGTCGAGCAACTAAGTATGTAGCCTGCATTGGTAAAGTAAACATTAATTGGTATTCACTAGGTATTTAAATTAATTAACGGTTGTGCATGAATACTTCCTGCCTCTCATACATTGATGTCTAAGTAATTAAAATTATCAATGCTTATAGTGTCTGCACACGTTAAGATTCAAAATATGTGGCTTGTAACATTTATATAAAAACGATTTATTTATTTTTCACGCGTATCTTATGTAGGATATGGTCTAAATGACAGTCTGGCATAATTATTAGTATTGCTAATATCTAAATACAAAGCTACGTTTTTTATTTTCTCCTTTACGAAGTACGAGAAAGTATTGTAATCGTGATTTTTTAAAAAAAATTTTTACGGAAATATCCGTTTTGGTGTCCCTAGATGCCATTTCAACAATTTCTAGAAAATCAAAAATTGTGTCTGTGTGTATGTCTGTGTGTGTGTGTGTGTGTGTGTGTCTGTGTGTGTCTGTGTGTGCTGTGTGTCTGGCTGTGTGCGCTGTATCTCAAAAACTAACAGAGCAATTGATATGAAACTTTGAACATACGTCTTATTTGATAATCTGAAGAACTGAAAAGCTTTTGGTAAAATTTCGTACACCGGAAGTGGGTGTTTACCTTAACTGTTTTTTTGTTTTTTGCCAATATTTTCTTAAATATGAAAAATATTTAAACAAACATTGAAAACATTTTTCATAAAATCATTTTTATACGAGAAAAAAAAAATTATTTTTTTAAATTTTTGGTTTATAATTATGAAACGATAATAGTTACAGCAAATTTATGTTAATAATAATTGTAGAGAATGCTTAAATGAACAACTTATAAGGAATAAGGTTTTTTCAAAATCCCTTTAGTTTTTGAGTAAACTGAGTTTTTGAATTTGAAGTATAATTTTTCAATCTTTCATAATTTTGACGTTTTAAACGTCAGTTTCATCCGAGTTTACACAACGCTCGATGTACATTTAAAATATGATTTCATTAAAAACAAACCATGAAAACGTAAATATAAATGGCTATGATACCATCAAGTCGGAGAAAGTAATATGATGGCCACATCACCATTTTTTTTTGTTTGGCTTTGGTGTTAACCATTCAGCCATTAACGATTATGTATTAAATGGTATCAGAAATATAGAATTAATACAAGGTACTACACAATACAAAGCCAAGTTAATTTTGACAATTGACCTTACTTGCGTTTGAGCCGGTGTTGAAGATATGAGCCAATTAAATTCTGATTACGATGGATGTCATGGCGGGTGCACGATTGCCCCCGCAATTAATCAATGTTGGTTTTGCCTAGCAACGCTGCAAGATGTTAGTTATCGTTTAGACACTAAATATTGCAATCTGTTGGTATTTTCCGGCAGTGTTACTAATTTTGTCGATAATAGTATTCATATGCATTTTGCAAAATCTGTGCTTATTTTTACTACAATTATTGTAGTGTAGATTAATACACGTCTAACACTTAGACCCAATTGCACCGCATAAGTTAAGCCCGGATTAAGATTAAATTCAGGACTTAATCTCTCTCAGTAGCACCGCAAATTAAGTCGGCCCAACAGTAGGATTTATTAAAGACATCAAATTTGGCTTAAACGGGGCTAAATAACGGAGTAACCAGAGCGTGTCACCCATGAACCAATTATCGGTTTGTTTACGATTGTATGCATCTGCCAGTTTTCTAATAACAGTTGGTGATATTGCAAAAATGCATGCTTCAATTGTGTCACGTATTCTTGTGAAAGTGTTCGAAAGTATTGCAAGACCATCTAACCGATACATAAAAATGTCCAGTGAAGATGAAATTGACCAAACAAAACGAGACTTTTTTTTAACATAGCTGCTTTTCCTAATGTAATAGGGAGGGGGTATTGATTATACTCACGTTATTATGCATTCACTAGGTTTGATCACACAATTACTATCAAGAAGCAAATATTAATCAATAACTCATTTCAGGAAGCGATGATGGTGACATTTTCCGTAATACAAATGCTAAAATGCAGGACAGACAAGTACTCAATCAATGTGCTAGTCAAAAAATTGGACTTGGTAGCTCGATGGACAGGATCTGCTCGCTATGTCACAAAAATTAACAATAACCGCGTTGAGGGTCGTTTTGATGCTGACCATCCACATTGCTTCCTGCTAGGTATTTTTTTTTGTGTAGATAATGAAGATATATTATTTTTAGCTGATAGTGGCTATCGATTACGGCCTTACTTTTTAACACCTCACCGAAATCCTCAAACACAAGCAGAATCAGGATACAACGAATTACACATATGAACACACAGCTGTGTTAAAAGACTGTTTGGGGTTTGGAAAAGGTGATTTTCAATTATAGCATTTGGGATGAGAGTAAAATTACAAACAAGGCGGACTGTCATTGTGGCTACTGCTGTATTGCACAACCAAGCGTTTGCAGATGATTAAATCATTGTGATCAATGGGAACTCGGTCAAAGAGATCGAAAACCGCTGAAGTAAGGTCCGATACACATGTAATGAAATCGCAAGTGACTACAAGCTCGAGTACAACAGCAAACAAAAACCGAGTAAGTCACACTAAAAGGAAGAGAGCCCCAGTAATTCGACCAATAGGATACCGGATCAGAATGCAGGACAGTATTAAATACCTCGGAATTTATATCCAGAGAATGTTCAATTTCATTAAACACCTCAAACAAGTAACACGGTGGGAATTGGGGAGGGGGGAGCAAACTAATAATAATAATAATAATAATATTTATTGATGTAAAAATACTTTTTAACACGCACACAGTAAATATACAATTTCAGGGAAGGTACATCACATATTTCTAACTAGATTAATTTAAATCAATTGTGGGTAAAAATAATAATATTCGATGATTTTTCCTGATTACGAAGTTATAACTGTAATGGTATTTACATTATTTGTGAATAAATAATGGAGACGAATAATTCTTAATATTATCTCTTTCACGGGATTTAAAAACGTGGAGTGTTGCTACTTCTTTCTATTCCAGCATGTTGCAAATATACTAGTTTTTATGAAATACCAATGAAGTTAACTCATTATACGTCATGTGTCAAAAATTAACCAATCAGAACGAAAAACGATGGTGCAATTATCGTTAGCGGTAATTGCACTGGGTAATCGCCCTGGATCGCCATGTTTATGCACAAAGAACGCATTTCTTTCAAATGTCAGGCACGTGAAATTGAAATGTCACGATTTGGTACGGCGAGCATATCATCAATCGATGAATTCATTAACGACTCTACTCCTATAAAAATACCGTCAGGAATATTTATGTATGTATAATATTTAAAATAAATGTCATAGATGTTAAAGTGAATTTTATGTGTCAGAAATTATCTGAGAAATCTAATTTTGGTATTTATGTCCTCAAGGCGCAGCCGGAGGGCAGTTTCTCTATGTAATCCGCTTTCGGACCTAAATACCAAAATTATTTCGTAATTATCACTGCTCTTGGGCAATTACACTTGATAAGTTATACATCAGATGAATTGGGGTAGTAACAATAAATATACAGGGTGTCCGAAAAGTATGGAATATCCCGTATAGCTTAGTAAATATCCATTTTAGAGAAAAGAAGTTTTAAATAGAAATTATTTAACACTTAGTTATCTACCACCTTTGATATATCAATTTTATTTTTTGCTATAAACAAAAGAGCAACGAATAACACATTTTATAAAATGCTAAGGTACATCTTTATTATACTCATTTGATACAGTTTTTTTTTAAATCTTTTCAACGGCATAAAACTTGATTACCTTTACATAAGAAAAATTTCAAGAAAAATAAGAAAATATCTTGGATATTTATTTTCATTTCATTAATCAAATCGTACATGTAGAATTTAAAAACCGAATTAACGACTGTCAAATCATGAATGGTTTACACTTTGAATATTTGCTGTGAGTTTAGTTTAATTACATTATTCATTTGTTAAACAATTTGATATTACAAAAATAAATATCCAAGATATTTAATAATTTAATATATAAGTGTTATTCGTTGCGCTTTTGTTTATAGCAAACAATAGAATTGATACATTCAAGGTGGTGGATAACTAAGTATTAAATAACTTCTATTTAAAACTTTTTTTTGAAGTGGATATTTACTGAGCTATACGGGATATTCCATATTTTTCGGACACCCTGTACATTGCTTTAGGAAGTATGGCGGTAAACACCCCATCCCAAAATTTTAAAATAATTCCATTCGAACAGAGCTTGTAATTGGGAAAAAATATATTAATTTCGTCGACTTGAAAAAAATTAAAAATTAATTGCTATCGACTGGAAATTTCTTAAATCTATTCAAAATTTATTCGAGTTTACGATGTTACATAAACTTGTAAGCTCCTTGTCTCTAAATTTCGAGATAATTCTATTTGAATGGAGCGTGAAACTGTGGAGAAATACAATAATTTTAGAGACTTCACAAAAATATTAAAAAAAAAAATGGTGATGTGGCCATCATGTTACTTTCTCCGACTTTATATTTTCGTTTTCATGGGTTTATTTTCAATTGAAATCATATTTTAAATGTACATCGAGCGTTGCGTAAACTCGGATGAAACTGACGTTTAAAACGTCAAAATCATGAAAGATGGAAAAATTATACTTCAAATTCAAAAACTAGGTTTACTCGAAAACTAACAAGATTTCATAAAAAAACTTATTCTTTAGAAGTTGTTCATTTTGGCATTCTCTACAATTATTATTCACATAAAATTGCTGTAACTATTATCGTTTCATAATTATAAACCAAAAATTAAAAAAAATTAATAAATTTTTTTCTAGAATAGCAATGATTTTATGAAAAATATTTTCAAGCAAAAGCTATTCATTTCTTTGTTTTCTTCGATGTTTGTTTAAATGTTTTTGTGATATTTTTTATATTTAAGAATATATTGGCAAAAAACAAAAAACAGTTAAGGTAAACACCCACTTCCGTTGTACGAAATTTTACCAAAAGCTTTTCAGTTCTTCGTATTATCAAATAAGACTTATGTTCAAAGTTTCATATCAATTGCTCTATTGGTTTTTAAGATACAGCGCACACAGACAGACACACACACACACACACACAGACACACACACACACAGACACAAAATTTTTTTTCCAGAAATTGTTGAAATGGCATCTAGGGACCCCAAAACGGATATTTCCGTAAAAAAAATTTTTGAAAAAAAAATCGCGATCACAATACTTTCTCGTACTTCGTAACGGAGAAAGTAACAATTGCCATCGACTTGAAATTATACAAATTTATTAAAAGTTCATTTGGCATTCTGATTCCACCAGAATCTGTAAATACCCCATAATAAAATTTTGCGATAATTCTATTTGAACAGAGCGCGTAATTATGAAAAAATACAATAATTTCGACGACTTTAAAAAAATATAAAAACAATTGCCATCGACTTGAAATTTCACAAATCTGTTTAAAATTCCTCAAAAATCTGTAAGCACCCCACTCTAAATTTCGTGATTATTCTATTTGGACAAAGCTTAAAATTTTGGTAAAATACAATAATTTCAGTTACTTGACAAACATGTAAAAACGATTGTCATTGACTTGAAATTACACAAACCTATTAAAAATGAATTTGGGATTACGATCCTACAAAAATCTGTAAATACCCTATCCCTAAATTTCGAGATAATCTCATTCGAACTCTAAAAAGATAACAATTATAATTTTGCCGACTTGTATTTCAAACTTGAAGTTTCAGAAATCTATTCAAAATTTATTCGAGATGTAAGATTTGTTAGCACTTCATTCACAAATTTCGAGATAATTCTATTTGAACAGTGCGTGAAATTAAGGAGAAATACAATAATTTTAGTGACTTGACAGAAATATACAAACAATTGCTACTAACTTTAGTGTAATCTATTCAAAATCTACTCATTTGGAATTACTATAAAATTCTATACAAATCTGCCAAAAACCCTGTAATATATGATGGTATAGACCGAACAAACCTATCCCTAAATTTTGAGATATTTCCATTTGAAGAGAGCGTGAAATTGTGAAATAAATAATATAATTTCGATGACTTGAAAAAAATATAAAAGCAACTGCCATCGACTTAAAATTTCATAAAATTAATTACATTGTAAATTATATTGTACCTATAATAGGGACTGTATAAAGATTTATAATAAATTGTATTATGGATAACAATATTATATTTTAATTATTTTTATTAACCGAAAATTAGTCACTGCTGTCTTCAAAAATAGGGCGAGCGCCCCCTATAAAAGAACTTCGCAGCAGGGTGCCGAATACCGTGGGGCCGGCCCTGATTGTGTTCAGTTCTAAATAAGAGTTTTTTTATTTGTTTCACGTTGTTCTGTCAAGTTCTTTTGTAGGTTTTGTTTGTTTGCATTTCAGTCAAATTTTGTCAGTGTGGGTCAAACTGGAACAGTAAAAATACACTATACTTAAATTACTGTTCTCAGATTTTAATTTTTCCATGTAGTAAATATAAAATAGTCAGTTTTACAGGACTCGAACATGCGTGATGTTTATACCACTCTAGCAAAAGAAATAAATAAAAGATGGCAATGCTGAAACACCAAAATTCTTGTATGTACAACATTATTTGTAATCTTCAAAATTATAAGTGTAATAGGGTTTCTTAAATAAATACAATAAAACGAAATGTAGCCTGAATATATGAATATTCAACCTGTTCGTTAATCTGCAAGCAAAACTTAAGTCTTACTAAGACTATAAACAAATAACTTATTGAAACAACTACTTCCCTGGCTAGTGCCACGCCGGATATTGAATGATACAAAAGAAATGTGCATGTTATTACTAGTATTACTAGATAATAACATTGGTTTAAGATCGTTTATTTCTACATACAAGACTAACTAAGGTTTCTTAAATAATAAAAACTCCAGCCGACTTCGATCCTCAAATGTTGCATCAAAATGTTTCATAGTTATTTGTTATTAGATCTAAAATGCTATAAAATATTAACAAAATTCCATTTCATTAAGACATGTTTTTTATATGTATCCAACGGTGCCATAAAATTGATATGGTTTAATAAAAAGTTTTAGAGGTGACGTCACTATTGCGTATTTCCGGTCATTGCCTAGAAACCAAGATACGTTTAAAAGATTCCTTATATACCTTTTAGTTAGTCTGAATCACCCTGTATACTTAGCCACCTCGTAAAAGAGATTTTTTTTTAAGGAAAGATGATTGACAGGAATTCGGGTTAGGGAATCGAGGATGATGGGTAATTGGCTTAGCCAGCTAGGGCATTCAGCCACAACCGATGTATATTTAATAAGTCATATTTAAATGAAATGGGGACAAACACTAGACACCCAGAACCCGCATGGCCATTTTCGTGTTGAAAAAGTGACCGCACGGACGGGACTCGAACCCGCACCAACGGGGTCTAGAAGCCGGACCTCTACCCACTAGACCACTGCGGCCCCCGTAAAAGAGATATTGGTCCTGACAAAATGATTTATAATTCCTTATTGCAATTATGTAAAAATACATAAAAAATGCATTTTATGAATAATGGAATTCAACACTCGCGTTTTCAAACCACACAATGATTAAGAAGGGTACACGAACTATATAATTTATTCGAAAAGTGAAGTGCACACCTTTACACCTGTGCTACACATACATATTAATTAGTACCTACCTTCAAGCGGTGTACCCACTTAGACCAATGTGTTTAAATTAATCATTACTGCACTTAAAGTCTTATTATATTATCTTGAGTGCTATTATTTAATAATACTACCAATTTTATGACAGTCATGCTCCATGTTTGAATTCGACATTTCTTAAAGATTTAGATTTGATGCTTGTATGCCAACGTACATGCAGAGTTGTTTCCGTTTTATGAGAGTAGTTTCTCACATGGGTGGCTCGTGAACCATACTAGGTGAGGTGAAAATAGTCCCAGGGGTGATTCAAAAACATGGTTGAAAACCGCAAACAGCGCAATAGCGCTTGTCTTTATTGATTGCGAAGAGGCCCGATCGTCTTATTTTGTGACAAAAACTGCAAATCGGCGTTGTAGCGCTTATCGTAACCTAGGTTAGGTTAGGTTTTTTGGAAATTTTTAGTTTGTACGTGTTTATTCGGTTGTAACTGATTGCTTGAATAAAAAAAAGTTTTTGTTGTTCAAAGTTTATTGACAGCAATGAAAATGAACAATTTCAATTTGATATGTTAAGTAATAAAAATGATCAAGTTTGCTTTCATGCTTTTGTTGAAACATACAAGCATAGTTTTTGTTTGCGCGATGACATCTGCCTGTTGCAAATTGTTTGTGTGTTGTTCAAATTTCGAGAATGAATTAAGATGGAAAAATTTTGCCTAATCGCAATTGATTTGAGAAATTTGCGATGGAATGACGAGTGCTTAAAATAAAATATAAACTACAGATAATTTAACGAATAAATCAACTATATAGGTATAAGTTCATATCATTCGGGTCGTTGTCCTGCTGAAGACAAATTATACTTTATAAGTGAATAAAAATTTTATCCGCTTGCAAAACGGGTTCCTCGACCATTTTAAATGCACATTTTCAACAGTAAAAGTCCATTCGTAAAAACTACCGCCGAGCGTGGGATTTGAACCCATAGCGCCCGCACCGAAAACAATGTCAATGTATTGAATTTAATATACTGTTTAGAATGCACAACAGCGTTTTGTATGTCTGTCGGATTTAATATTCGTATGATACTGTAGACGTGATTTTATTCGGAAGTCACGGCAAAAATACGAAAAAATTCCCAATAGATTGTCCGCCAATAAAAATTGAACACTCTCTGAATATATCATTCGAATGCATGTACAGCTATTCTAAACCGAGAACATTTCGTGTTTAATGAATAAGTTATATACCATTCCCCTTTTATTCTCACGTACCGTTTAAATGAAATTTTATGTAAAATGTATGCAGATTTTTTAAATTTATTTATGTATTTACATTATTTTTTATTACGCATGCTTCAGAAGCATCAATTATAATCTTCTACAACGTGTGCATATCGAATATTAAAACACTTCTTTAAAGTTACTTGGGAAGTAATATTTGTCGTATCCATCATCTTTAATGTCTATTTTATGTTAAACATTTATTGTAATTATTAGGATCATTACATCAAGGGGGTTTTTAGGCCCAAAAATGCATGTTTTTGGGATTTTTTTTTCAGGCTGGGTACATCATATTGAAACCCGGTTTTGACCACTTTGTTTATTAGACTTTTGTCAACAAAATTTAATTTTCTCGCCTACAAATATTGGTTCCAACGGCTGCCAATGAATAAACCGCAACTCTTGTATGCAGGCCTCCACGCGCCGGCACATGGCGGTCACCCGGATCATCTGCAATCAAAAACAAGATCAACACCTTAAGTGTATATGATTACGCAGGTACTGAACTAGGGTCAAGTCAATTGGTCAATAAATAACAAAATGGCGGCCATTTGAAAAAAGTCATTTTTTCAGGTGTTTCTTTGGTCTTCAAGAGGGCTAAAATAGTTATTTGTTTAACAAGGCAATAAAGTGACAGATTTACGGGCGCGGCTGGAGTTTCACTGCCGAGCGAGCTCGCGAGCGAGGCTGTGAATCCAGCTAAGTCAGGAAATCTGCTGTATTGCCGAGTTAAACACATAATTTTTTTGCGGATTCTTTGGGAGAAATTAATAATAACTTGCAATGCGATAATTTTCAATATATTTAATTCTATCAACATATCGCAGGTAGCTTTGTAAAAATTTCGTAGGTACCCAAGTAAAACAAAAATTGACATTTATAATAGACATTGTGGTGTCCGCATTTTGACGGTGTGTGTGGTGTAATCATTTATTATCATAATGATCATGATTTCGTAAGTGACATGCAATGAATATTTAAATCGGACACACTTGGAACTGCATAATGTTTCCGCCGATATCTTCAAGCGGTTCACACTTCGAACCGCATGAAGTGTGCGCGGTTTACATTGAAATATTTTGTTAAGCAGCAATAAGTCACTTAAATTGGGGTTGTCTATTGTGGCATCAATAATAGTCTCTAGACGTCAAAACGTCGAACACGTTCATTAGGAGGTCTTGGATCAGTACTACCTGCACCCCACAAACACTGAAATGTTGTGTCTGCCGATTTGCAACTCGTTTTTGATACGATAAGCAGCTCTATAATTTACGTCATATGAACTATAAACATATGCCACATCAGATGTTATAACGATCGAAAATGTTTTAAGATTATTTATCTCGATAAGGGTAAGAAATCGGACACATGTTTATTAGAACTTTTCTGTTCAGAATAACATTATCCACTACCTGTCTTTGTTTGGCAAACTCGAAACGAGACACAGGTATCACAGCTAGCGGAGGTTTCCTCATCGTGGAGGTGGGGGTGGGACCTGGTTGACCTGCGGAGTCGCTGATGGTGGCCACCGGCTTGATAACCTTAGGCGTATTGGGGTCTATTGGTATGACGCATTGTTGTCATTGTCGGCGTTGTTGAAGATACATGTACACGTCAATGTCAATTGAAGTTCACACATCGACGCCCATCCCTGGATACAAATTATTGGGCTTTTCCCCCCTTTGAATAAAGATCTGCGGACGCATATGCTTGTAAGAGCTAAATTGTTTTTTCTTCCAGCGGTTCTAACGGGTTTTATAATTACTATAGCTTCAAGCAAGATTTAAATGACCAGATTTATCATTCCTTTGTATAGCGTAAAGACTTCAAATCGACGACGGTCCTAAACTCCACGAATCTTCCGATTTAATTCAAAATACGATGGTGAAACGAAAAACACGCCACTTCGATAAATCTCATAATTCGTTACATTCGTTGCTCTTTGCATATTAAGTAAGACACGCATGACTAAACCGATAATCTTAAAGACGCAACATTGCCATACTAATTGGGCATAAACTTAGACACCGACAAATAGGTATACAAACGCGTAGATATTAATCAAGTCGGCTTTTAAGAAAACCGTACCAGCGAGAAATTACGAAACATTACTTTCGCAATCAAATGAATAATTTATTGAAGCAACAATGAGGAAATAAATTGGACCCGACTGCGGTGGGATGGTATCTTTTAGTGAATCCTGGACATTTACCGCTAAATCCGAGAGCTGTTGCACAACGGCGATAAAATTAAAAGAACAACTCGAAATCGCAGGAAAAGGAGCCGTGCTCGCCGAGGGACGATAAAGTCCGTGCTTTACCATTGTTTGAAGATATAATGGTGGAGATATTATGTTATGAAGAGTATTGCATTTCATTGCTTCCGTTCGTAAAGCGGTACTCGATTCTTCTTTATCGAAGAAGTGCTCACGGAATGTCTTATAGGTTCGCGTGCTGCTCGCTAAGAAAGTCTAATTATAATTACTGTTTTCTCGAGGGCTCTTATTGTGACTTCTCTTCCATATATGCCGGATAATTGGTGGACAAACATAGATGATTTAATTGTGGTGCTCATAAGAAAGCGAGCTTTTTACCCATTAAAAATTACATGTACATCAGGTTTATTACAAAACGGTGATTATTATTTTGATGTATACGATGGAAACGGCGTAACAACTTTTATTAGAATTTTAATCATGAATAAAAGCGGAGATTGCCGTCGATGCACTTTTTTTATTGCATTATTCTTTACCAATCTCTACAATCGCCGTGCTCTTCGAGCTTTGAAAATGATTATATCTAAATTTTAATGCGTCTCTTCTTGTATAGGTAAGCACTGGTTTATTAATTCATAGTTTACATGAAAATGCACTTTATTTGTATCATTTTTATTTTGCGACTATAATTTCGATGACATTGTCAAAGAGACAATAAATTTTAATTTAAAATTAGGCGTTACTTCCACTATGATAAACAAATAAGTAAAAAAAATTAACGATGATTTGTTTAAAGATGAATATATCATGTCAGTTTGGTTTAATTATTAGGGTTTCCAGATTACGTTAAGATTCCTGTATTTCGAGGAATTCAAGGAGGTCTATATTTGAACAATTTGGGAGAAATTATTTTCGATTAATGGTTTGAATATGTTGAATCTGATTTATTGTTAAGATATGTCATCATGTGTTCTGTTCAGGGGCGGCTCGTTATATAGGGCTAAGGAGCAATGGCACTGCCTGTAGCTTCAAGCTCAGCAAGAATTTTTAATTATTTCCTAAAACACTTTTTCACCAGTTAATTTGGCCTACGAAGATAAAAGGAGAAGGGGAATGTTGTACCATCAAGATGTTCCACGAGCCGCCACTAACTAAGTAGACTTTTCCATAATCACAATCTAGAATGTGTTTTAAGTGCATTTGAAAAGTATAAAGTCGATGGTAATTGTTTTTATATTTTTTTCAATACCAGGAAATTTTTACAAATTTTCTTTACTATACGCTCGGTTCTTTACGAAAATTCAAAATCTACGGTTGAAGTGTGGAATGGATTTCTGCATGATCATAATCTAGAATGTCTTTTAAGTGCATTTGAAAAGTTTCAAGTCAATGGCAATTGCTTTTATATTTTTTTAAACAACAGGAAATTTTTACAAATTTTCTAAACTCTGCGCTCGGTTCGTTACGAAAATTCAATGTCTACGGTTGAAGTATTGATTGGATTTTTACACAATCATAATCTCGAATGTGTTTTAAGTGCATTTGAAAAGTTTCAAGTCGATGGCAATTGCTTTTAGATTTTTTTCAACGGAACGAAATTTTTACATATTCGTTACGAAAATTAAAAATCTACGGTTGGAATTGAATGGATTTTGAAATAATCATAATCTAGAATGTGTTTTGAGTACATTTGAAAAGTTTCAAGTCGATGGCAATTGTTTTTAAATTTTTTTCAACAGCAGGAAATTTTGACAAATTTTCTTTACTATACGCTCGGTTCTTTACGAAAATTCAAAATCTACGGTTGGAGTGTGGAATGGATTTTTATATAATCATAATCTAGAATGCTTTTTAAGTGCAGTTAAAAAGTTTCAAGTCGATGGCAATTGCTTTTATATTTTTTTCAACGGAAGGAAATTTTTACAAATTTTCTTAACTCTGCGCTCGGTTCGTTACGAAAATTCAAAATCTACCGTTGGAGCATTGAATGGATTTTGACATAATCATAATCTAGAATGTGTTTTGAGTGCATTTGAAAAGTTGCAAGTCGATGGCAATTGCTTTTATATTTTTTTCAACGGAAGGAAATTTTTACAAATTTTCTTAACTCTGCGCTCGGTTCTTTACGAAAATTCAAAATCTACGGTTGGAGTGTGGAAAGGATTTTTACACAATCATAAACTAGAACGTGTTTTGAGTGCATTTGAAAAGTTTCAAGTCGATGGCAATTGTTTTTATATTTTTTCAACAGCAGGAAATTTTGACAAATTTTCTTTACTATACGCTCGGTTCTTTACGAAAATTCAAAATCTACGGTTGGAGTGTGGAAAGGATTTTTACATAATCGAACGAAATTTTTACATATTCGTTACGAAAATTCAAAATCTACTTTTGGAATTGAATGGATTTTGAAATAATCATAATCTAGAATGTGTTTTGAGTACATTTGAAAAGTTTCAAGTCGATGGCAATTGTTTTTATAAAATTTTTTGACAAATTTTCTTTACTATACCCTCGGTTCTTTACGAAAATTCAAAATCTACGGCTGGAGTGTGGAATGGATTTTTATATAATCATAATCTAGAATGTCTTTTAAGTGCAGTTGAAAAGTTTCAAGTCGATGGCAATTGTTTTTATATTTTTTTCTACCACAGGAATTTTTTACAAATTTTCTTAACTTCGTAAAAAACCGAGCGTAGCTTTACGAAAATTCAAAATCTACGGTTGGAGTGGGAATGGATTTTTACATAATCATAATCTAGAACGTGTTTTGAGTGCATTTGAAAAGTTTGAAGTCGATGGCAATTGTTTTTATATTTTTTTCAACAGCAGGAAATTTTTACAAATTTTCTTAACTCTACGCTTGGTTCGTTACGAAAATTCAAAGTCTACGGTTGGAGTATTGAATGGATTTTTACATAATCATAATCTAGAATGTGTTTTAAGTGCATTTGAAAAGTTTCAAGTCGATGGCAACTGTTTTTATATTTTTTTCAACAGCAGGAAATTTTTACAAATTTTCTTAACTCTGCGCTCGGTTCTTTACAAAAATTCAAAATCTACGGTTGGAGTGTGGAATGGATTTTTATATAATCATAATCTAGAACGTGTTTTGAGTGCATTTGAAAAGTTTCAAGTCGATGGCAATTGTTTTTATATTTTTTTCAACAGCAGGAAATTTTTACAAATTTTCTTAACTCTACGCTTGGTTCGTTACGAAAATTCAAAATCTACGGTTGGAGTGTGGAATGGATTTTTACACAATCATAAACTAGAACGTGTTTTGAGTGCATTTGAAAAGTTTCAAGTCGATGTAAATTGCTTTTATATTTTTTTCAATGGAAGGAAATTTTTACAAATTTTCTTAACTCTACGCTTGGTTCGTTACGAAAATTCAAAATCTACGGTTGGAGTGTGGAATGGATTTTTACATAATCATAATTTAGAATGTATTTTAAGTGCATTTGAAAAATTTTAAGTCTATGGCAATTGTTTTTATATTTTTTTCAACAGCAGGAAATTTTTGCAATTTTTCTTAACTCTACGCTTGGTTCGTTACGAAAATTCAAAATCTACGCTTGGAGTATTGAATGCAGGGGCGGCTCGTTATATAAATCCAAGAAGCCATGGTACTATTTGTGGCTTCAAGCTCGGCAAGAATTTTTAACTAATTTTAACTGTTTCGACAGTTATTTTGGCTTAGGAAGATAAATCGTTATTTCTTTCTTAAAAAAAGGAGGGGGGGGGGGTATATTGTATAAGTGGCTCTACTATCAACATGTTCCACGAGCCGCCACTGGTTCTGTTAGGCGAATTTCAAAATTACGAACAATATCGACATTTTAGTTTGTATACACTAGATCTTTCATTTAATTTATTTTATGTCTCGCAATGACTAGAAAGTTTTTTGTGAGTTTTGAATACTTCTTTTAGATTTGGTTTTTACAATTCTTGTAATTTTGTAACGTTTATATTATTAATTAATAAGTTGGGTTTATTTCAAAATCAAACAAGTCAGTTTTTTTTTGAAGCAGAGCTAAAATGATATAATACTTTGGGCTGGCTGGTAATGTAAATGCCTGCTATGATCTTCTTGGATCCGGAACAAAGTTTCGGGTCTCGAAAATGCCGAATAAAATTTTTGCACATTTGGAAGGGTCGAAAAATATTACCAAAATGTCGAATCATTCTTAAAGTGCTCAAAGGCGTTATATAAACGTGGGACTTGGGTGAATACGGCGTTTGACCCGAATACGAATCGGTAACGGCTCGCGGGGTGACTCATGATACGGCCGAGGTAGCAGATAGGTAGGGTCAGGCCCCTAGCCGTCTCTGCAACCGACCCTACCTATCTGTATTGCTACTTCTGCTACCTTGGCCGTACCATGAGTCACCCCGCGAGCCGTCACTGATACCAATCGACATTCGGTAAAGTGTCCTCGAACGCAAATTACTTAGGCTTGTAATAAAAAAAATGTCTAGAAACCAATAGCTGCTTCTGATTTTTGGATGCAAATTTCAGGGAAAATAGTCAAAAAAATCCACCACGTACCTTTTTTTCATAAATTGAAAATATTGATTTTCGCAGCCACCTGCATTTAGAGTCATAAGTCGTCGTTACTGGTGAAAACTGGATTTTGTTAGGATAGTCTCTAGTGCGAAAAAAAACTTTTCAAGTATTAATATGTCCAAAAAGAAGTTTTGTTTGGACAGATTTTACTTTAAAATGGTTCTTATTTGTCGAAAGTCTACGTTAAAAATACCGGCTGACTCACTCTCTTGTTCCTCTCCTCTATTTCACACTTCGTGCTCTCTGCTCATTTGTTATATGATCTTTAAGTGAAAAGGTTATGTGCTATACAGTGCAAGTTTTTTCAAGGTGTTATAACTGTAGAGGTACTTATTTCCCGCAGTGGATGAGTATACTCATGTTTATAGTTTTCATATTTAAAGTTTAAACCTATAAAATGGCAGCAAGGGCTTGTCTTAACCCTTTCGGCCCTGGTGGTGGCAATTGCCACCGCAACATTTACATGTCTCTACTTACTATGACAATCCATATTTTGGCTGTTTATCACTAGATGTCACTTCAACAAAGCCTCACTAATTAATTCCTATACTAATTAATCAAATGTGTTAAAATTTGGTACTTATGGTCTTAAGAAGCTCCCCATCAATAATAATTAACAAAAAACATTTTTTTTTTAATTTAAAAATCCAGGGCTGAAAGGGTGAATCCACCTGATTCCATTTGTTATGAAGAAATATTAATTAAATATAACAAATTTTAGGATGAAAGTATATAATGCATGTTTCTGTGTAAAACTTGGTGACCAGAAGCCATGAGCCCCGCATCAAGTGTGTTACCCTTTTGTAGAAAAATTGTAAAAGTGATCAAAAGCTAAGAAAAAGTCTTTCAATTTTGAAGTCCCTGTGATCCTGGAGGAAACCTAAAAAACATAGTGATGACTGCTACTTCTGTTCATGTAACGTACAGGACTGCAATATAATTGATAAAAAGATACAAGTTTTATCCATACCTCCAGTGGGCTATGCGAACTGTTCCTTATATCTCGGAAATACGTGTACCTGAACCTACTAAGAAACCAGCAAACAAACCTGAAGACTTTGCAGACGAAGGTCAGGCTTATGACGAGGACTTTAATGGTATTTCACATAGCTGCGAGCTTCAAACTTTTTCTCAGCTGGAATTGAATGATTTAGTCAGAGATTTGGGTCTCTCCAAAGATTCTCCGGAACGTTTAGGCTCTAGACTAAAGGAAAATTATTTATTGGCTCCTGGTACCTCTTTCTCATATTCAGAAAGAGAGGACCACATTTCGTTCCATACTTTTCTGAAGATCGATTTACTGTAGCAATGAAGATGTATACTCGTACCATATAGTATGGCGTGAACGGGTAGAGGCTCTTTATTGACTCGTCTCAAAGCAGTGCTTCTGCATAATGGCAGCAAGTATACTTCAGTACCATTAGGAAAGTACAAGAAACAATATTACGAGAATTTAGTCTTCTCATCAAAAAAATTTAAGATATTGGATGGACGATATGCGGTGATCTAAAAGTGATTTCAGTGCTTCTTGGACAACAAACAGGATACACCAAGTACCCTTGCTTCTTGTGTGAATGGGACAGTCGGGATAAGGGCAATCATCGGATGAAAAATTAATGGCCGCGTAGGAAAGCATCAATACCTGGAAACAAAAATGTAGTAAAGTTTGGTTGATCCCAGTAAAGTCCTCTTGCCGCTGCTTTACATCAAGCTGGCTTGATGAATCAATTTGTTAAGTCACTATCAAAAGGAGAGTGCTTTATATTGTAACGGTTTAAAACACTTCTCGTTTAATGGAGAACTATTTTAATAGTTTAGACTGCTTCCAGTATACCTCGGGCTGGTCCGGAGTTCGTTGAGTTTATTTTTGTTATTTTATTCTCTTTACGTTTCACCGATAGTCCAAGAAATATTCAAAAAATAACTTAAAAGCGTATATTTTAAAATCGTATGTACAATAAATAATAATTAACTTCTTAATAAAATAAAATAACAGCTCTGGTCCGCTCTGGCTCCTTCCCCAGATTTATGGATTGAGTCGGCTCTTCGGAACTGGCTCTCTACAGGTGTTGCTTTTTGGTGAATACGCCTTTGTAAAGAAGAGAAGAAATTAGAAATTTGATAACAAATGATTAATTATTAAATTCTCGGTTCCTACTTTACGTCGGTACACCGTTAAGGGGATGGTCACGGTCGTCGGGACGCTACCCAGTGAAGCCGCTTATTGAATAGCAGGCACCAAGGGGCGCGTCGTTACGCGGTTAAGGGGTCGGTCTTGTCGGGACCCGTCGTCGGTATTGCTGAACTAATTGAACCGCTTATAGAATAGCAGGATCAATTAGGAGGATCATGCAAGAGAGCGCTTGTTGAACAGCAGAGTTCGAGGAGGTATTCTGATTTTACCTTTTTTTTTGTTTTGATGTGTGGAGGAGAAATCTTTTACAGACACCCCCGTAGCGGGGTAGTGCTGGAGTCCCTGAAGGGTATACCAGCTAAAACTCCTCCACTTGTCGCTGTGCGGATAGACGTTCTCTTGATGGTGGGCCGTGCGCCGCCTCGTCTCGATGTCTGTTCGATATGTTGGAGTTCGGTGGTGGAAGAATTGCCACCGGGACTCGCGTTAGAGTTCGGTGGCAGAAAAATAGCCACCGTAACTCATTGTTGTCCTCGCTGCGGACTGACCTGCAACCAAAAGAGATTATTGTTGTCTAACCTCTTGTTCCCAAGATCACCAGGACGATCTTGGGGATCGATGTGGACACGATGGTTGCGTGGTCTGTCGGGCCGCTCGCCGCGCCGAGGGCCTGGAGTATCTCCGCCACGATGGTGCCGACTTGCGCGTAGTCGGGCCTCGGGGGTGCCGTCTTCTTCTACTGGTTGGAGCCCGCCGCGGTTGCGGCAAAGCTCTTCGTGAGAGGCTTCGGTGTGGGGGCACTCTTCTTCGCGTGGGCGACGTAGCGAGTGCAGCCTCTGTAAAACCCAGGATGAGCCTCGGCGCAGTTTGCGCACTTTGCCGGGTCCGTCCTTGGCCTCTCGCAGTCATGCGACAAGTGTGCGCCTACACTTGACATATCGTGGGGGCATCGTGCAGCAGCTCTGCGTGTGCCCTAGCTGCTGGCATTTGTAGCATTGTTGTTTGCTACCGTCGTGATGTTTCCGCTCGATTTTCACATCGAGCCCCAGGACCTTCTTGACGGTGAGGATGCGGTGTAAGTCCACGCCACCGTCTAGCTGTATGTACACCATCCACAGGGGATGGGTTTGTCCGGTCACTGGGTCCCTGCGGGTCATCCGTTTCACGAAGAGTGTCGGGAAGCCTTGATTATCTCAGGGAAAATACGCAGACCGCGTGCTGCGTATTTGGCTTGGTGTACCTTGATGGTGTGTGTTTCCATCAAGGCCCTGATTTCCGGCCAGTTTGTGTCCGCTGGAGGCGGTCTGTGTGCAGGGGGGATGAAGGGGAGTTTAGCTGTATTAGACTGCACAGCTGGGGTAGACGTTGGTGCTGGTGGGGTCGTGATGTGGGAGGTGGACTGGACCGCTGCGTTTGCAGCCGGTTGTTTGGCCTTCTTTGTTGAGGGCGCCGCCTTCTTGCTGGCGTTGGTGGTCGCAGGTGGTGGTGCGAGCCTTTTCTTGTTGCTCGGCCTCTGTGTTGGGGCCGAGTCATCATCGTCGGAGCCGTTCGTGTCCATGAGGATGGCAAAGCTTTTCCCGGTGGGGACAGTGGGCTTCGGTGTGGGTGTTGGTGTTGGTCTCGGTGTCGACGTCGACGTCGGCGTCGGGGTCACTGTCCTGGACAGCTCCTCGATGCGCCTTGCCATCTTTCCCAGTTTGGTTTGAAGTTCTAGGTTGATTGACATCAGCTTGCTGTTTATAATGACTAGTGCCATCCGGTCGATTTGTTCCGCCTGGTACAACTCGTGGTAGTCCGGTGGGGTGCGCTTTGGGGCGCGCTCGGCCTGGGCCTTGGCGAACTGCTGGGCGTAGTTGCTGTTGGCCATGGTACGGTGTGGAGCCGATCTTAGAAATAGTCGATCAGAATTTATGGGTCCGTTCGGCTGCCGTAAGAACGGCTCGGAGAACGGATTCGAATTCTGACGGATTGCTGCTGTGGTTGGTAGTTCCTTGGTGGTCTGCTCTGCTCGACGTCCGGGCTGGAACGGATGATGGCTGATTTTACCCGGTCCTCCACCTGTCTTTTATACCCTCAAAATTAATTAAAAACGGGAAATTGTCGGGCGTCGTTTCCATTTGCAATTGCCAATATTGGTGGGAGCGATGGCGTACGCAGCTTCCACCTCGGCAATGCCCGCATTTTCCCGAATCGTCTAGACAGAAATTCTCCGCCGAAATCCCCTCACGAACGTTGGACACATTCTTCGCCAGCGCCACGAGTTTTTTAGCAGTTTAACATTTATCAGTATTTTTGGAACTTTTTAGACGCGGTCTCGAAAGAGTGCAGTGCACAGCGTGATTAATTTTGCAAATAGCTTTGTGATTTACTTACCACGCTGAGCACTGAAAACTCGTTACAATTGTCAATATACCTTGACAAGTTTTCAGGACTGTTGCAAGCAAAAGTAAAGGAAGGTGTCATTGGTCCAGATATTCGGACACTTTTTACAGACGCAGTAAAATAGTAAGAAATAAAAAAGAGGCTTATAGAGCTTTTAAGAAAGTCATCAAAAAGTTCCTCGGGAACTTTAAGGACCCCAACTTTAAATGTATCGTGGAAAAAATATTAACGAAATTCAAAAACTTGGGTTATTCGATGAGTTTGAAAGTGCATTTTTTAAATTCCAATTTGCACCATTTTCAGAAAAAATGCCATATTTGAAATCAGGGCACAAAACAATATGAAAATTAATCATTACATTGCAAACACTTTTTTATGACTCGAATTTTGCACGCATGTGTTATCATTTAACTTGAAATCAATGCATAAAAAATCTTGATTTAGAAAGGATAGTATGTATTTTGCCAATTTATTGTAATTTTGTAAGTTTATTTTCATGGTTCATATTTTTTTCAGCAAATGAAATAAAAACGTTTATAAATTTAAAATATTTACCTTTTCATTTTCAACTCTAAAGTTTAAACATGGAATGTAAAGTTTGTAAAAAAAATCTACAAATCTTTTGAAAATAAGCTTACTCAAAATTGAAAGTGATTTTGTAAGTTTGATCAAACTTATGGTATAATATATGAATAATACAATTACATTATTTTAACATGTAGCATATTAAAAAAATTGAGATGTGGCCATCATGCTACTTTCTCCGATTAAATGATAATAGAGTTTTTAGTGATATCTTTCAAATTTATTATTTTTTTTTCAAATCTATTCTAAAAAAGCCTTATTTTTTTTTAAATTGTTCATTTTTTTTTGGTAAAAAGGTGTTCTAAATTTTATCAGAAGCTTTTCAGTTCTTCTGGTTTTCAAATTAAAAGTTTCATTTTAACATAATTTAGTCATTTTTTGAGGAGAGACACTTCAAAAATCGTCCGAATCATCTCAGGGGACGTCACTACGGATATTTCCATTGAAATTTGGTGAATAGAAAAAAATCACGATCACAAAACTATCTCGTCCTTCAGAGGAAGCCCTGCAGAAGCAGATTTTTGAAAGCCCCGATCGCCCCGGCCCGATAGTAAAAATTTAAAACTCGGCCCGGCCCGGCCCGATTAAACGAAAATGTGCTGCGGGCCCGGCCCGGCCCGGAGCTGAATATTCAAAGCCCGGCCAGGGACTCCTTGCAATTCTTAAAATACATTGAATTCATGTCAATAAAAATAACCCATTTGTTTTTATCAGTGCAATTAGTTGTTATTTTCCAAACTGTAATAAAATTAAGTTTATCCAAGCTCGGCCCGACCCGGCCCGGTCTAAATTATCCATCAGAAAGCCCGGCCTGGCCCGGCCCGGAGTTTGAAAAATACGGCCCGGGCCGGGCCAAAGCCCGGCCCATACAAGCCTCAGTCGTAAAGTACATTTAATTAGAGAAGAAAAAAAATAATACGAACTATAAACATCTAAATATTAAATAAATGTTTTGGGAATTATTTGGTAGTATCCATGTGTTCCATTATACCATTCTTAATCATTAAAACAAATAAAAGCCAAACAAAGAACAATAGAAAGCAGTGTGGTACTAGGAATCGACTACGCCAATGAGACACTACTATGACGGACCCTGCTAACGGCATCAAACCGAGAGACATGATTACTTCTCTCCCTAGGGAGAGAAATGTTATTTCTCTCACGATTTCGACTGAGAAATCGACTTTCTCTCCCGTTAGTGAAAAAATAGTTTTGTGGTTAAATCTGCGAATTTTGTCTATTTTTAAGACAAGTAACCGAAAAAGATCACAAGATGTCAAAGTAAACAAAATGCTCGTACACTGCACTGGAGAATTTAAAGCAGCCAATATAATATTATTTGAATGATTGTAGGGATTTTCAGAAAATGTGCAGCTAACTATTTTCGGCTTTCTGATCTCACGGTATAAACAAACCAAAGCCTGGTATTACCTAGGGGTAAACATTGCGCAGAGTGAGAAAGTATTTGGAGAGAACGCGATAACAAATCTCCAAGTGGCCGCACCACCTAATTGAAGATGAATAATCATCTCGCGACGATTCTGTTTCTATATTTATTTTATTCTATAATGTTAACATGCCAATAACTCCTTAGCAACGAAAAACGTTAAGGTACCTTTCACAGCACTATACTCGGCGCACCGAACCCGTGGTATGATGGGTGTGCGTGATTTTCGCGTGATGTTCGCTAATTGGTCAGCGCAAACGCATGTGAAGCGTATGTCACGCAGCCGACATTTTTAATCAAACGTGTTCTCGTTTTTCTGTCTTATTTAAATGTACGTTATATCCATAAATCAGCCTTTTTTAATTACATTTAATTAGGAAGTGGTAAATAGTTAGACTTTGTGGGTTAAAGTAGAAAGATTTATATTTCCGGCACAGAACTGAAATGTGGTAAGGCTGTGTGAATCAGGCTTTTCATAACGTCTCAACGAACTATCACGAGGACGCGGGGTGAACGCAACGTGACCATACCATCTATTCGGTGCGCCGAGTACAGTGTTGTTATATGTATCCTAACGCAACTCGTTGCTATGGAGATATTGGCAAACAAACATGATTTCGCTTTTTGACGGTTTTCATTCAACACCTTTTTTAAATAAAAAAAAAAATCGAAATAGGATAAAATAGACCGTGTTACGACACACGTAACGTTATTTGCTTTTACATTATTCGAGAATTTAAAACTTTTCTCTCATAATGTAAAAACCTTCGTAACGTTAATTGTAAATTACTATTACATTATGTTAACGCGACGCGACGCTCGCTGAATTATTTCGTCGCCCCCTCTCTTGAAATTTAAGATAGTCATTGCGCAACTTGTCACGAGATTTTGGTACAGTTATACATTCGATTCCGACTTTGATGATATCCGTTTGTGTGTGTGTGTGCGAAATCGCTCTTGGCGTACAGTCCATTTTTATCAATATTTACATAAAATTGACAGCAATTCTGCATCCTTTCCCTCCCCTGAAATCAAAACCAGGACCCTCCACATTTGTACTAGCACGCTAAAGCGTTTAATATTTAACCAAAGATACCGGAGGCGTTTACCTCGCGATACATCACATAATATACATTCAAACACTTTCTTTGTTTCTATAGTTTCAATCTAGTGGTTATCATTTTCGAACTTAACTTGAGTCACTATTAATAAATCATATGGGATTAACAAATTTCAATCTACGTTTTATTGTTAACAAATTTATAATTCACATAATATTTATGTTATACATTTTTATTTCAGCTGCGAGACCTGGAAATGTTTGCTACAGTAACGCCCACTGCCGGTTATGGACTGCCGACAGTCACTGCGACTTCCTCATCCCAAATCTCTTCGGAAGATGCCAATGCAATACCCCATTCCGACGCCAAGTTGGTGATTCGTGCGTGCGATTGGCCTTCGAATCTTCAACAGCAGCACCAAAAACTACAACGAAACCTACTAAACCAACAACAACAACGACAACGACGGAAGCTACAACTACATCAACAACAACAACAACAACAACTACGACAGAGCTTCCAATACAATTAGCAGACGTCGACTCAAACTCGATCCCCGATTCAACAAATCCACTTACCACAGTCGCTGAAAAGAAGATAATTTATACAACTAAGAGTTTACCTACGACCACAGAATATGTTACGCTAACGACTAGTAAACCAGACGTGACTACTAGATTATTGCTTGCGCAGAGGGTGACGACGATGGAACCATTTTCAACACCAGTTCCGTTAACAGCGTTGCTCACTACCCCAAGCACGACCACCACTACAACAACCAGTACAACAACTAGTAAATATTTTTATCTTATTAACCGATACCGGCTTTACGAGCTGCTTTAATTAATTTAATCTGCATGAACACGCACATCGGATAATATAGTTAAATTTGCAACGATTACCAATTTCAATTGTATCCAATTTAATGTAAATTAATATAAATTAATTGCAAGGCAACAACTATATTATCTAATCATAAAATATTAAATTCGGTGTAGGAATTTATTTGTTGTTAACACGGTTGCAGCTTATTAGTTTAGTCAGTAATGTGTCAATTAAGTGTATTTAGCGTTTGAATAAATTTATCATCCGATAAAATCATGTTTAATTCAGTAGAGTAGTAAACAGAGAGCGACGATTTATCATCATCGCGCGTTCATTCATTCATGTAGGACTCGAAGCGCCTCGAGGAGTTGTTCGTAAGTTCACTTTCAGGCTCGTGATCCGTTGCATCTACAAATTGCTTCATTATCATTCATGGTCTCTGAGGTGTAAACGTTTGGTTTTGTTTGGTCATTCATTGCTGTGGCGCGATGAAGTGTAAATACTTGATTAAATTGGAATTATTCTTTTGTGTGTAAAGTATACTGTTTGCAGCGCAAGCTCCTTCCACCACGACAAGAATTCGGACGAGGGTTGATGATGGTCACGTTGCGGTTAGTTTAGGGTTGCCCTGTGTCACGGATCTTCAGTGTCGGGCCGCCGATTCCTCGTCGAGATGTATTGATGGCGTCTGTGACTGTATCATAAGGTCTAATGCCACCATCGCGTGCTCTGCCAGAAATAGAGGATGTATACTAGGAACATTTCAGGTAAGTGCGTAATTTTAACTGACATGTTATTATTATTTTTTAATTGTTACATATAACCTGTGGTGAATATTCGACATACACTAGCAATGTAAGCATAAAAAGAATATCCCAAGGAAACATAATATTAATGTAACTCTAAAACCCTTTTGTAGAACCAAACTTTTTATGTGTAACCCAAAAACAAAAACTTTAAACTTGAGTTTAATTGTATCTTTGCATTTCGTTTAGAAAAATTATTTAGAAAAAATAACTGGGCTAGAAGATTAACTTCAATTACAAAAAATGTTTTTTTTTTCGCATCTTATTAAATAAGTAATAAAAGAACACCAAGAATTCGTTGCTCAAGTTTTATAAAAATTCAGATAATACGTAAGTAATCCACACTAAGAAATGATTAAAATTTAAACAAAAAATCAAGTTTTTCTTTAATTTCAACAATGGGTTGCTACTCTGCGATTGGGGCACTCAGAAACTCACCTAGGCATACTAGAAATCAAATTTCCAATTTCTGACTGAGGGATTGCATCCCAAGCTTCTTGAATTCGCATCCTAATATCAGGTAAAGTGAGTGGGGGCGGCTGAAGATGGACCAGTCTTCTGCCAATTGTATCCCACACGTGTTCAATAGGTGATAGGTTTGGAGAACGAGAAGGCCCTGGAAGTAAATCAACATTAGCTAGTTTCATGAATTCCATAGTAACCCTAGCTGTATGCGGCTTTGCAGTATCCTGTTGGAAAATGGGGTTTCCCAACCTTTTCAGATAGGGCATTAATGTTGGTTCTAGAATTGTGTTAATGTAGCGATTTGCGTTTAATGTTCCTGGAATGAACACAAGAGGAGACTTTGTTCCATAACCGATCGCCTCCCGCGTGAAAGAGCTCTATTGCGTTCCACTGCAAACTGTAAATTTCCTCGTTCTCCTCGGCGACGTCTAACCATTTTACGGCCATCGTGGGCACACAAAGAAAATCTCGATTCATCGCTAAAGATAACCTGCCTCCATTGATCGACATTGTAGTCTATCATTGCACCATTCCAGACGCACTTCTTATAGCGAGGAGTTAAGGGCAAACAAAGAAAAGGACGGTACGACTCCGATAAACTGTTCGAACGGAGATTCCTTGGTTAGTTAAACCTCTCCAGATGTCTCCTATGGCTCTTGTTGTTAAAAATCGATCCCTGACAGTGACAAGCCGAAGAGCTCGATCTTGGCGTTCTGTAGTGTTTCTAGGGCGCCCAGGTCGTAATCTCCGCCGTTGTTCCTTGTTCCTGTCCCTCGGTCCATCTACGCCAACATCGAGATATTGTACTGACACTTCTACCAATTCGTTAGGCAATATCACGAATTGACGAACCTCCTTCTCCGAGCCCGATTACTCTACCGCGTTCAAAATCGCTTAATTGTTGAAATACACCACGCTGACGAACGGGACATCTTTTGATTTAAATGGGGAACCAATTAACTCATTTGCACGATAAAATTGTAATGTCACTGCTCAGTTAATTTAACAAAATAACAATAAAATTTCTTTCAGTTTTTATACTCCAAGGTAAATTGATCAAAAAGTTACCATGATTTTTTGTTGACATTTTAATCATTTCTTAGTGTGGATTATTTACGTAATATCTGAAATTTTCATAAAAATTGAGCGATGAATTCTTGGTGTTCTTTTACTTATGGCGGCCAGTATACAGTGCGCGCCTGAAGTACGGAATATAAATTTCGTGAAATTTCGACCATTTTCAAACCGCCATAACTCGGCGTATTTTCAATCGATTTTGATGAATCTTTAAGGGCGAAAAACTTTGAAGTGTCTTCTTTAAAGTCATGCACGCTAAATTAAGCGTAACCTCTTCCTCCGTCCTCTAGCGCCCCCATGAAAAAAAAGTTTTTTCTGGAAACCATGTCCAACTTTGACGATGTCTACTGAGTTGGAAAAATTTTGTCGACTCGATCCACCATAAAGGCATAAAAATCTGATCAATTCCCTATGCAGGACTCAAAGAAGGCACCAAGTTATGGCTGTTTGAAAAAAATGCATTTTGAGGTTTTTCGCACATAACTCACCGACTTTTCAACCAAATTTGATGAAAAAAACCTCAAAATGCACTCATAACTTGGTGCCAAATCGTCGTAGGAACTTCTTTCTTTGAGTTCTGTATAGGAAATTGATCAGATTTTTATGCCTTTATGGTGGATCGAGTCGACAAATTTTTTCCAACTCAGTAGACATCGTCAAAGTTGGACATGGTTTCCAGAAAAAACTTTTTTTTCATAGATGGATCGAGTCGACAAAAATTTTCCAACTCCATAGACATCGCCAAATTTGAAAATGGTTTCCTGAAAAAACATTTTTTTCCACAGGGGTGCTAGAGAGGGGCGAAATGGGTTACGCTTAAGTTCGTATGCATGACTTTAAAGAAGACATTTCAAAGTTTCTCGCTCTTAAAGATTCATCAAAATCGATTGAAAATACGCCGAGTTATGGCGGTTTGAAAATGGTCAAAATTTTACGAATTTCAAGTGTTTCATTTTTTTTCTCCAGTATATTTTTGGAAAAAATCCTCGAACACGTCGATTTTTTTTTTAAATACACATTTCTGCATGAAAGTCGATTTTCAGTCGTCATTTATTTTTGAGTAATGACGTCATCCATTTTGTTTTTAAATGGCTACCATATGGTGTTTGTTCCGAGTTGTCTTCAATTTACTTTGGGGCCAGTAATATTGTCTCTCCTCATTATTGGGATCTCTTTAACAGTGGTTCCTCAGTTTTTATCAGGGGTGGCGCAAACTTCTTCTGAAGAGAAAACGTGTGCGCAAACTTAATAACTAACAAAACAAATCTACCGTAATAGGATGTTATCAGACATAAACTAAAGAAGAACAAAAACTTCGCCAGTAACCAGAAGCCAAAGACAAATAAATGAAACTCCGGAACGCCGCCTTTGTTTCGAACAGAATCTTTATTTCTGTATGGAAACCAACGAAAGCAATTTTGAATTTTTTTTTTCATGTTTTGAGTTTATTGTTATTTTTTTTTGTTCAGTTTTTTTTCTTTTATGTTAATAAATCAAGCATTAATTTTAAATTCCTGGTGAAATTTCGAAGTGTTGCCGTTTTCTCAGAAATAAATGAAATCGAAAAAAAATGACACCGTTGTATTCAGAATCAAAAGAGCTTTTCACAAATATATCACTCGACCCACTTTCCCTATTTAAAATCAGGGGGTGAAGTTAGGGGTGTCTAGGGGGTTAAGGCTATGAAGGTGAAAAGCTATCAAAAGTTGTCCCCCTCGAAACAAAAATCGACGTGTCACGGCGATGTTCTCAAAAATGCCGCATAACTCAACAAAGTCGCTTGTTACCTCTGAGATGGACCACCCTGTATGTAGGTAGATTGATTCAAATCCATTTAAATTAAATTGAACTGATAAGCTCTCGTTGTCAGGATGCGATAAGCTCCCGTCGTTAAGTAAACAGTGACTGTATATTTTAATATATGTTACGTCAAGTTTTATAGGGTAATACGATATGACATTAATGAAATAGAAATTACCAACAGTAATTTAACGAGTGCCTATATTTTTTTTGGCCTCGGAAACGTAGTCGATATGGCCAGCTCAAGGCGGCTACTATTTATATATACAAATTTGGGTGAATAAATGAACAAATGAATAATGCCAGACGTATACAACAACGATGGACCCGAGCGAATACTTCTCGATCCCCGAAACATATTTCGCCCGGGCTGGGATTCGAACCCACACGGCACGCGGTGCAACCGGCGCAAGCGCTTACCTGTACCCACTACATCAACGGGCCGCCCTAACTAGTGCCCATGATTTTGCTGGCAATTATTAGCGTCAGGATCACGAATACTTGTTGCAGTGAAATCAGCATGACTGCGAAGCAGGAATCCATATTTTCCAGAAGCAACAAGCAAGAGTGATCCAGACGCTAATAATTGCCTAGAAAAAATCAGTCACGAGTTAGATTCGAGAAGACAATTGGCCGATCAGAAAGTTTATACTTCATAATTTGAAAAATTAAATTTAGTGACACCAAGTGCCAGACGTATCAATCTGCGCCACAATAATAGTAGTAAAAATGGGCTTACCAAGATTTTGAGAGATGCCTATGAATACTATTACTGATGAAAGCACTAACACATTACGCGAAAATACGAACAGATCGAATTTAGTGAGCAAACAGTTTTAAAAGTCCGGCCATAACTGACACGGTATACAGTATATAAAATGTTACGCGTTGCTAGGCGATATCAACATGATGTATTCCCATGAATAACACCCACCCAGGGCGCATTGCCATGCATAACATGCACCCAGGTCTGTTTCGCATCGTAATTGGAATTTTATTGGATCATGTCATCAACATTATTCGAAGTGTGGGTAATTGTCGTGGTAATTACCTCCAAAAAAAATCTCTAAAAATCACTGCTCTGTTATATTATAATGTTTTTAATTAAAATTGATTATGAACAAACTTGTTGAGTATTGGCAATTTCTTAATATGTACCCCCCGCCGGAGCATTAAAATGTTTAGTAGTTATTTTCGAAAGTTACCACGAGCGTCTTCGTATCAATATCAAAATTGTCAAATCACCTCGCTGCTCATCAAAACAATTTAGAACGCAAACAAATTCACCCTCATAATCAAGTGGGTCAGAAGCGCCCAAACCTCTCATGAAAATTCTAGATTAGCTCCTGAAGGTAGTATCACATTAGTGCTGCGCTGACAACCGCAGAATATCGCTTATTTTATCAATTTATGTTCCTGTGACGAAATTCTCCGGCAACAATAAGAATTAAGCATTTTCAACTAACAAAGGCAGCATCAGATGTGTGACTTACCGATTTGATCCATCTTTGGCACACGTGCAGGTCATGACTAGGAGTGTAACAGGTGCAAGTAATAGGGCGCACTATTCAGCCGTTTTCGAGAAAAAAATGTTTTTTTAATTTGTTATTTATTCGTATGTTTATATACCCTTTGCATTAACGATAGTACACCGAGCTTTTGGCGCATCGGTAAAACCTTAGATTCACAGTCCGAAGGTCGACAGATCGAACCCCATTCCTGTTAAATTTGTTTAACAATCGTTCTCCTAAAAATGAAATTAATATAATTTATTGATTGATGGTTGAGGCGTTAACTTCGTGATACATTTTGGAACTTTAAATAAAACAGTTTCTTTGTTAATATCACACTTTATTGTTTAGTGACTCGAGTTTCGATCATAAGCTGATCATTTTCAAACTTAAAGTAAATTAAATTACAATAAACACACGTATTTATGCGGAATGGAATAAGGAGGAGAATACTAGGTCGACCTGGTCGTTAATTATGGGGAAGTCCGGATTACGCTTCGCTTTGTGGATTTCTAGGGATTCGAGTAGGTCCATTTTCGGGCCTTTTTCTGCGAAGTGGATTATTTCAAGTACATCATCTTCAAAAGTATGTCGGTTCTCAATTAGGTGGTTCGCGAATGTTGAATTATTTTGGTGTAATCGGAAGGATCTTAAATGTTCTTTTAATCTGATTTTAAAGTTACGACCAGATTGCCCTATGTACACTCCTTTACAATCTTTGCATGTTAGTTTATATATTAGAAGTCGTTTTAAAACACAATTATTTTACATTCAATAATAAATACTACGAACAAAAAGAAGGCCTGGCAATGGGTTCACCTTTAAGCCCATTGCTAGCAGAAATATTCATGGCAAACTTAACCAACATCATTCTAAATTCCGAAATGGGAAAAAAACACATACAGTTCTGGTACAGATACGTAGACGACATTCTAGCCGGCTTCACCGGAACAGACAGACAATTAAATAACTTCTTAAATTTCATAAACACAATACACCCAAAGATTAAATTCACAGTAGAAACGGAACAAAACAAAAATATTAAATTTCTTGACCTTTCAATTACAAATATTGACAAACAATTTAATTTTGAAATATATAGAAAACCAACTTTCACCGACTCACTAATACCATCCAACTCAAGACACCCCCTCAATCACAAACTAGCTGCATTTAACTCAATGATCCATAGAGCACTTACGTTACCCTTATCAGCAACCAGCTATAAGAACGAAATACAAACGATTTACAGCTTAGCACATAATAATGGCTATACAAACAAAACAATAGATAACTTAATTAAAAGACAACGTAACAATAACCTCAGTAAAACTTTATACGCAGGGCCAAAAATAGATAATAAAACTTACAGGTCATTAACATTTTTTGGTGAAGTTAGCCAAAAAATACGCAATATTCTAAAAAAACATGATATCAATGTAGCATTTAAAACAACGAACCAAATTTGTAACTCTATTTTTAATTCCAAAACTCCGATAGATAAATTAGAAAGATCAGGCATTTATAAACTAACATGCAAAGATTGTAAAGGAGTGTACATAGGGCAATCTGGTCGTAACTTTAAAATCAGATTAAAAGAACATTTAAGATCCTTCCGATTACACCAAAATAATTCAACATTCGCGAACCACCTAATTGAGAACCGACATACTTTTGAAGATGATGTACTTGAAATAATCCACTTCGCAGAAAAAGGCCCGAAAATGGACCTACTCGAATCCCTAGAAATCCACAAAGCGAAGCGTAATCCGGACTTCCCCATAATTAACGACCAGGTCGACCTAGTATTCTCCTCCTTATTCCATTCCGCATAAATACGTGTGTTTATTGTAATTTAATTTACTTTAAGTTTGAAAATGATCAGCTTATGATCGAAACTCGAGTCACTAAACAATAAAGTGTGATATTAACAAAGAAACTGTTTTATTTAAAGTAATATAATTTATTCTAAAATTAACATTTTTATATACTCACGGATTTATAAAAAACTATAAAAAGGAAAACTATTTAGAACTTGGCCAAAATAATTTGAACAATCGACCTTGCGATTACAAACCGTAATCTTACCAATGCGCCACGGGGTCGATATTGTTTCATTAACGTAAATGGTACATAAACACACTGCAAATGAAAAAAACCTTTTTTCATTGAAAACGGCTCAATAGTGCGCCCTATTACTTAAACCTGTTACACTCCTAGTCATGACTTACATGTGTGCCAAATATAGATCAATCGGAGTCACACATCTGATCCTCCCCTTGTAAGATTAGTGTTCATCATTCAAGCACCACCATAATCGTCACATTACCAATGTGATGCCATCGTCAGGAACAGAGCTTGAACACCATACACTGGTGAAAAAAAATGAAACACTTGAAATTCGTGAAATTTCGACCATTTTTAAACCGCCAGACCTCGGCCTATTTTCAATCGATTTTGATGAATCTTTGAGGGCAAAAAACTTTGAAGTGTCTTCTTTAAAGTCATGTATGCGAACTTAAGCGTAACCCCTTCCGCCCCCCCTAGCGCCCCTGTGAAAAAAAAGTTTTTTTTCTGGAAACCATGCTCAACTTTGACGATGTCGACTCGATCCACTATAAAGGCATTAAAATTTGATAAATTTTTTATGCAGGACTCAAAGAACGAAGTTCCTATGACAATTTGGCACCAAGTTATGGGCGTTTGACAAAAAGTGCATTTTGAGGTTTTCTGCACACAACTCAGTGAATTTTCAACCAAATTTGATGATTCTTTCGGGAAAAAATTCCATTTTGGCTCTACTTTAAGGGGGTAAACTCAGATTGGAATGATCCATTTTCGATCCCTTCAACATCCGAACAAAAAAAAATACGTTTTTGGGCAAAAAACGTCGAACTTTGGCAACGTGCACCGAGTTGGGAAAAAATGTGTCGACTCGATCCACCAAAAGGGCATTGAAATGTGTTCAATTACCTGCGCAGGACTTAAATAACGAAGTTCCTACTGCAACTTGGCGCAAAGTTATGAGTGTTTAAAGAAAGGCGAATTTTGTGGTTTTTTGACTCATAAGTTCGAAATTGTTTTCGTTTTCACGAATGAAATTTTCTTTGGATGTTCTTTGAGGTATGCAGGAAAATTCATTTTGCGCGAAATCACGAATATCGCATTTTGTACCTTAGAACACCATTAACCTTCCGGGCGGGGCGACCTAAATCTTGACACCGTAGCGGGCGCTGGGTCTCAGAGACAATCTCCTGCATAAAATTCAACAAATTTTTATTTTTTAATTTCAAATAACTAATGTATCATACAAACTCTTCGCGTTCCAAACGTGAACCAAAGAAGAAACTATTAAGGTACTCGGCTAGACAACTCGAAAAAACAGTTTGCTGAAAATTGGCGAACGTTTATTTGCGTACCGGGTCTCACAGATTTGGAGCCCGGCCCGGAAGGTTACCAAAAAACTTTATTTTAGGTCGAAAAAGGCTCACTTTAACGATCTCTGTAGGGTCGAAAAAAAATGTGGGCCTAACTCACCACCATTCATCCATTTTCCCATTCGTCCAATAAAAACAAACAAATTACACTGACGTAAAAAATGAAACACTTGAGATTTGTAAAAATTTAGGTAATTTTCAAATGACCATAACTCGGCTTTTATTCAACCGATTTCGACGATCTTTTGAGAAAGCAAAATCAAAATGTGTCCTCTCTGAGAGGGTTTATCCGCAACTCAAAGAGAGAGCTCTACGCTTCTCCAAACTAAAAATAAAAAGACCACAAAATGCACTTTTTTCAAACACCCATAACTTTGTACCAAATTTCCGTAGGAACTTCGTTTTTCGAGTCCCGAACAGGTAATCGAACACATTTCAATGCCCTTTTGGTGGATCGAGCCAACACATTTTTTCCAATTCGGTACACGTTTCCAAAGTAGGATGTTTTTTGCCCAAAAACTTGTTTTTTTTTTGTTCGGGGGTTGAAGGGTTCGAAAAGGGATCATTCAAATCTGACTTTACTCCCTTAAAGTAGAGCCAAAATGAGATTTTTTCCCGAAAGAATCATCAAATTAGGTTGAAAAGTCACTGAGTTGTGTGCGGAAAACCTCAAAATGCACTTTTTTTCAAACACCCATAACTTGGTGCCAGATCGTCGTAGAAACTTCGTCCTTTGAATCCTGCATAGAGAATTTATCAAGTTTTAATGCCTTTATGGTGGATCGAGCCTACAAAATTTTTCCAACTCCATAGACATCGTCAAAGTTGGACATGGTTTCCTGAAAAACATGTTGTTATCACAGGGTCGCTAGAGGGGGGCGAAAGGGTTTATGCTTAAGTTCGTATGCATGACTTTAAAGAAGACACTTCAAAGTTTTTGAAAATCCACGAAATTTCTCGAATTTAAAGTGTTTCATTTTTTTTCCTTCAGTATATTTACAAGGACTTTTTTGTTATCTATCTAGCCCTGAAAAAAATTGTGTAACATTAACAATGATTTATTTCTCTACATAACTCTCTTCAACGCCAATGCTTATTCCAACCTTTTCCCACTTGTCTCATGCCCTCCGAAAAAATTCCTTCGGTAGTCCTGCAAAATATTCCTCAATGGCTTTTTTGAGTTCTTCAACAGAAGAAAAATGCTTTCCCTGAGATGTTTTTTTGAATTTTTGATTAAAGAAGAGTTAGGTCGATACTATAAGCTGGATGACTCTGTAAACCCACAGCCATTGATTATCTGCTGAACTTATTTGTCTCATGAACCGGATAATTGTCGTGCAGCAACAAGTTCTTTTGTGGATAAGAATGTTGGCGGGTTTCCTCCAGAGCAGTTTGTATTTTTTTAATTGCGTTACCGTAGGCTTCTGCAGTTATGGTAGATCCCTGTGGTATATATTCAGTAAGCAATAATCCAAGCATCCCAGAAAACCGTTTTTTCTCAAGAAAATTGATTTTTGGCCTTTTTTGGTGGCGAAGAGCCCTTGTGAATCCCTTACAGATAATCTTGTTTAATAGGAATGTCTCATACCCGGTGATAATTCGAGAAAAAATATAGTCGGCTCTCTCCAACTTGGCCAAATTTTCCAAACTTTTTTGTATACAAACTATACAAACTGGGCATACACTGTCCTTCTTTATATCATTTCGTCATGCAAAAGTTTCCGGATATACTGTAATGATTGGCAATGACACAGATCTTTATACGTCGATCTTGCGGTATCAAATTTAATTAACTTTAGATCATCGTTAATTAATTCTATACCCCTCGAAAGAGTTAAAACCAAAATTTTACTTTAAAATAAGATCGTGCATCTTCTCATACCCAGCAGTCATTCCTTCTTGAATTATAATTAAAATTGAAGACCCTCAAAAATTAAATAAAGACGAAAAGGCTTCTTGAATTGTTTTCCGACCATTGTTTTTTTAACAGGAACTTTAATTTAACTAATTTAATCGACAAATAGATCGTCTCAAATTTCTATAAACGGCAGAACCTATACACAACATAAAAAGTGTACAAAAACTGACAGTAATGATTTAATAATTTGTTTATGTTGCATGGCTAGATAGTTCACATAAAAACACGCCTTCTTACTTGAAATACGTGTTAAATAAACTTGGATCCATTTGTCCAGCTACTATCAATTAATTTTGGTAATTACTTTAACATTAAATATCGAGTCAGGATCTTTGGTTTTCTAATGAGAAAACCTAATAGGTTTTTCTGTGTATAAAATTTCTTATCGAAACGGATCAATTCGGAAATAATTTTGGACACATGTACAAATCGGTGTTTGGGCAAAATATTTCCAATAGTCCCAGTTTGGATCGATTTAGAATAAGTTTTGAGGACACCACAATGTTAAGATAACCGCAACTTGACTTAACTCCACTTCAAAAAAAAAACGCCACTCGGGAAATCACCGTAACTTGGTTCAATTTGGTCGAAAATCGATGAATCTTTCAGTTTGGGAAAGATTCAAGTTTTATCTTTAAGAATGTGTAGTTGATTTTGACCCGAAGTCTAACCCATTCCCCGTAATAACGCGACGGAAAAAAATGTTTTTTATGTAAAAAATTGTCCAACTTTGACAAGCTGTACCGTGTGCAAAAAAAATCGGCGGGAAATTTCACCACAATAGCAGAAAAATTTAATCAATTTCCTTCAAATGCCTTGAAAATTCGAGTCGTTTCGATGATTTGGAGCAAAGTTATGAATTTTTGAAAAAAATGGTATTTTTTACTTTCCGACAATCTGAACTAATTGATGAAGCTGTGACGTTTTGGAACTTTATGGTCAACTTTATAAAATTAAGCAGTTATTTTTAAGTCTCATAGATTTATTGTTGAACACTGCAACAATTGTTTCGCCACACAGTGACTTCATGCGGAAGATGAACAATGGTGGTTGTATTGTTCTTCTGCCTTTTGAAGCTTTTGCATAGCAAAACGATATTATTGCTGCGTTCAACAATAACCCTATGTAAATTTTTGTATGTGTTATTGGAGGTTTTAAAGTTTTAGGAAAATTACATCCTCAACATGTTTTGTTCTTAAACCACTGCTTAATAAGGTTTAAATATTTCATAGTTGTTAAGGCTTAGTTTTGTAGAGTTTACGAATATATTTAAGTTTAATTCGATTTCTTTTTATTTTAAATTCGTTTAAAAAAAACGGTTTGAACTTTCTCGTCATTAAATAAATCGTGAATGCCTTCTATAGCGAGCAAAATGTCAATAACAATAAATCCTTTTCTTTTATTTCATTTCAGTGCCGCAGTACGGGAACCTGCATAAGTTGGTTCTTCGTATGCGACGGCCGTAGAGACTGCAGCGACGGCTCCGACGAGGAATGCTCCCTGAACAAGTGCCCGGTGGAGGCCTTCCTCTGCAAATCCAACAAACGCTGCGTGTCCAGGGCCAGCAGGTGCGACGGGGTCAAAGATTGTCCCGGAGGAGAGGACGAGGCCGACTGCCAGGCCGCAGGCAAACGGGGATGTCCTGCGGACACCTTCCAGTGCGCGGACGGGAAATGTGTTCCCGAATACGAGTTCTGCAACGCGATTATAGGATGCAGCGATGGGAGTGACGAACCGGCGCACATATGCCGGGGGAGGGCGAGAAGGCGCCTCTCTGAGTATTGCCCCCTGAGGTGCGGAAATGGGAGATGTCGGTCGAGTGCAATCGCGTGTTCGGGGAGAGATGGGTGTGGAGATGGTACCGACGAAACCAACTGTTCTGTCTGCAGTAAGTAAATATATTTTAATCAAAACAAAAAGTTATTTTATGAAGATTATGGTTGCGATCGTTACTATGTGGTCGTTGGTCGTTCATTTTCAGGTATAGTTTTGATGGAATTATAAGAAAACTTGGCCGTAAACTTTAGCTTAAAATGGTTTTCCAAGAAGCTCATGTGTTTAGACAATTGGAAATTTCCGGAAAAGTTATAATTCTTAACTGGTGCAAATGTTCACATTAAGGTTATTCGCTCTATATTTTACTAGCAGTGCGGAAAGTAGGCTAATCACGTTGTTACCAACTTTATAGGCTGAACTATCAATTTCATAGACTGAATTGTCAGTGACATGCTGCTATATAATTTACTTAGAACATTAAACATAGTGTTGCCAGGAGTAATTTTTAATTTTCCCAAAATATTTCATAAAAACCCCCCAGAAAACCCCTCGCATAAAATACCCACCCAAAAAAATACCCCATTGATTGAAGTTCCCCAAAATACACACCAAAACCTTAATTTACTCCCATTTTGGAGAACAATCTGACAACACTGGGATTAGAGAAGGCGCGCTGCTAAGATTTCGGAATTTGCACAAAAAAAGTTGCCTTCGCCGAATCATGAACCCCACGCATCAGTTTTATAACTCTGTTTTTTCGAAAATACGTACATAGTACAGAAAGGCCATTTAAAAAAATTATCGTGCTGTAGTATCCTCCAAACAATTAAAATAATTCTTTAATTTCTCGAAAAGCATCGCTAATTAACTACTTAAAATTGTTCGCATTTTTTTTTCATAATTTCCAAACAGTTCCAGTAATACCGAGTGATCAGTTTCATTCCGGGCCAAAGTATTATATTTAACAATTACCAACAACAGCAAAAATTAGTTTTTTGATTTAAAAATTTTCGAAAATAAAATCAAAAATCGAATCGAAATATTTGAAAATTAAGCAATTCCTTAAACACAAATCGCGCAGTCTGTATTTTCTATTGAAATATCAAAGTACATCAGTTTTATCTTACAACAACCACTAAAACAAAAAATTTCAAATTAAATAAATAATAAAAATTCAGTATGCATAATCAAAATTATAGGGCAAAAAAATCAAAAACTTGGACCAAAAAACTCGAAAATATAAATCAACAATTATAAACAACATTAAAATTAATAATTAGGGTAACAAAACTAAAAACATTCGTAAAAAATTGAAAACTCTTGAGAAAAAATAAAAATGCAATCAAAAAACAGAACATTTCAACTTAATCGAAAATTATGGTTTAGGTGCCAAAAACATCTAAAATATAAACCAAAAAGATCAAAAACCCTGGTCTAAAAAATAAAAATACAGGCTAAAAATTGAAAAAAAATTACCATTTTCAGCCCCAAAAATAAAGCTTTACCTCAATGTAAATTGACGAAACTTTAAACTCAAAAATAATTTACAAATTTCGCCTATAAAAACAATAATTCAGGTTAAAACGTCTAAAATTTTTGATTTAATTTTTAGTTATATTTTACAATTTCAACATAATATATTCGAGTTTATTTATTTTCATGTCTTCGAATTAATATAATTTTAATATGTCATTATACTATTGCATAATTTAATAGGTGTATATCATGTGCCATGATCTCAAACACAATTTAATTAATAAATAAAATAAAGGACAAAAATAAAAAAAATTGTCAAAAGAAACTCGAAAATACCAGCCAAAAGTTCGGACACAAAAATTAACAATTCAGGTTAAAAATCTAAATTATAGACGAATCAAAAATTCCCTCGTTGAAATTTATAATGAAGGTAAAAAAACTAAGAATATAGACAAAAAATCGAAAATTTAAACCAAAAATCGTTAACTCTCGGCAAACATAAAAAATGCAGACCAGAAAAAAAAACTTTAACGAAATATTCGAAAATTTTCGGTTTATGGGCCAAAAACTCTAAAATTAGGAACAAAGAAATAAAAAAACACAGACCAACATCTGAAATATAGACAAACAACCAAATATCCTGATAATAAAAAATAAAAAAATGCAGACTAAAAAATTGAAACTTTATCCAAAAATAAATTGCCGAAACCCTAAACTCGAAAGTAATTAAAAAAATTCGGCCATTAAAATAATAACTCGGGTTAAAAAAAAACTAAAATGAAGGGCAAACAATCAAAAACTTAGTACAAAAACCTCGAAAATAGCCTTAAAACAAAACAAAAATCGCCCATAAAAATCAACAATGGTGTAGACCAATCAAAAATTCGCTTGTTAAAATTAATAATTAAGATGAAAAAAACTAAAAAAATCGAAAAATTAAAAATGTAGAAAATTTCAACAAACTAAAAAAATGGTGATGTGGCCATCATGTTACTTTCTCCGACCTTATGGTATCATTTATATTTACGTTTTCATGGTTTATTTTCAATTGAAATCATATTTTAAATGTACATCGAGCGTTTTGTAGACTCGGATGAAACTGACGTTTAAAACGTCAAAATTATGAAAGATGGAAAAATTATACTTCAAATTCAAAAACTCAGTTTACTCAAAAACTAAAGGGATTTCGAAAAAAACTTGTTCTTTATAAGTTGTTCTTTATAAGTTGTTCATTTTGGCATTCTCTACAATTATTATTCGCATAAATTTGCTGTAACTATTATCGTTTCAAAATTATGAACCAGAAATGAAAAAAATAATTTTTTTTTCTCGAATAACAATGATTTTATGAAAAATATTTTCAAATAAAAGATGTTCATTTATTTATTGTCTTCAATATTTGTTTAAATGTTTTTGAGATATTTTTCATATTTAAGAAGATATTGGCAAAAAAACAAAAAACGGTTAAGGTAAACACCCACTTTCGGTATACGAAATTTTACCAAAGTTTTCTCAGTTCTTCGGATTATCAAATAAGACGTATGTTGAAAGTTTCATATTAATTGCTCTATTAGTTTTTGAGATACAGCGCGCACAGACACACACACACACAGACACACACACACATACACAGACACAAAAAATGGTGATGTTACTTTCTCCGACTTGATGGTATCATTTATATTTACGCTTCCATGGTTTATTTTCAATTTAAATCATATTTTAAGTGTGCATCGAACGTTTCGTAGACTCTGATAAAACTGACGTTTAAAACGTCAATATTATGAAAGACGTAAAAATGTACTTCAAATTCAAAAACTCAGTTTACTCAAAAACTAAAGAGATTTCGAAAAAAACTTATTCTTCATAAATTGTTCATTTTGGCATTCTCTACAATTATTATTAACATAAATTTGCTGTAACTATTAGCGTTTCATAATTGTATACCAAAAATGAAAAAAAAATTAATAAATTTTTTTCTCGAATAACAATGATTTTATGAAAAATGTTTTCAAACAAAATAATCGCATTTCTTTATTGTCTTCAATATTTGTTTAAATGTTTTTGTGATATTTTTCATATTTAAGAAAATATTGACAAAAAACAAAAAACAGTTAAGGTAAACACCCACTTCCGGTGTACGAAATTTTACCAAAAGCTTTTCAGTTCTTCGGATTATCAAATAAAACTTATGTTCAAAGTTTCATATCAATTGGTCTATTAGTTTTTGAGATACAGCGCGCACAGACACACACACACACACACACACACACACACACACAGACACAAAAAAATTTTTTCCAGAAATTGTTGAAATGGCATCTAGGGACCCCAAAACGGATATTTCCGTAAAAAAAAATTTTGAAAAAAAAATCACGATCACAATACTTTCTCGTACTTCGTAACGGAGAAAGTAAAAAAGTATTGCCACTAACAATTTTTAATTTCCCAAATATTTAATAAAGCTCCCCCAAAATTACGCCGCCGTCCCTCTCCAAAATAATAAATTTTAAAAATAAAACGTAAATACAGTGGATTTATTGGAAAATATACAAAATTCAAGCATTATAATTATAAAATTTATTATTCATCTTCATCCTCAATAGGAAGTAACAAAATTACGAAAACGGCAATGATAGAATCCCTATGACAACTTCCATAAATGATATTACAGGTTTTTCCTCATCGGTGAGGAAAATTTACCGACTTCTTTATGGTAATGATGATTTCTAGCAAATGTAATAACATGTTAATTCATTTCCCCAAAAATACCCCTCGTATAAAATACCCACCCCAAAAAAAACTCCATTGATTGAAGTTCCCCGAAATACACCCCAAGACAATAATTTACCCCCATTTTGGAGAAAGAAAACCCCAATCTGGCAACACTGATTGAACATTAACATTATTTCTGTACAGGGTGGAAACTTTAACAAATTCGGTATTTATGAAATCAGAAGTACCAAAACAAAATCCTCGGACAGGTCGTTTTTTGTTTTTTTATTGCGCACTTTTTAGCGTCTTTAAAAATAGTATGACATCATTAGTCTTTCAACTATGACGTCATAGACATTTCTTTTTAAATTTTTTTTATTTCACTAAATTTGTAGCCCTTTTTATTCTCTTTACGACTGTGTAAAAAATTTTTTTTTTTGTTTTTTTCTGAATTTTTTTCAGAAATTGAAAAAAAAGTACTTATTTAATGTATCATATGTTCAAAATGAGCACCGTTCTGCTCTTGGCAAAAAGCCAATCGGCGATAAAACCCATCCCTAACGTTTTGAAACATTTCTGGTGGAATTTGTCTCATTTCTTAAATAATAATTAATTAAATTAATTTAATTTCTTAAATAAAAAAAACAAAGAAAAACAAAATATTTTTACACATTCGTAAAGAGAATAAAAAGGCTACAAATTTAGTGAAATAAAAAAATGGTTTCCATTAAAAAAAAATGTCTATGACGACATACGTGAAAGACTAGTGATGTCATACTATTTTTAAAGACGCTAAAAAGTGCGTAATAAAAAAACTTCTCATTTCATAAATACCGAATTTGTTCCAGTTAAAGTTTCCACCCTGTATAATACACTCTTACTTCGTTAAGTATTATTCAAATAAATTAAAAGCGTTAATAATTCAAAGTAAAATATTAATCACTGAAGTCTTTTCGCCCTTACATTACAATTAGTAGCCCTAGCTTCTTCTCGTAAATTACAGACAAGCAAAAATGGAATTGAATCCTGTAGTAACCGAATTCCGCCATTAAGTGGCCCATTCAGGAAAACGATTCAGCCACCAGCGGCAAGAGGGAGGGAAACTGGTGATGAAGGGGCATTACGATAAACACGCAATAATGCCTCCCTATATTCCCCTATTCTCGAAAATACCTTACACAGACTTTTCCGCGCAGTAAAAGCATTTTTCCATTAGCTCGTAAAACTAATCAACGGCGGAATTCCTTGTTCGTCCTCTGCACTTCTGCGCTGCAATTCCATTACGGAGCACTTCATAAAAACAACATTTTGCAAATTAGTCTTGATTATTGCACGCGTCCTTTAAAATTTATGAAGCCCGAGATGTGCTTGTCTTGAGGTGTAATTGATGACCAGAACGGCGGTCATTAAGTGTGCTGCCCAGCGTCGCCAAAAAAGGTAATACTGCTTACATTGTTGACTTCGATTACCGTTAAAACAGCCGCTGAAGCTTATGACTATATTATGTTAATGGTGGATGGTATTCAGGTAAACGTTTTTTTCTAACTGTAAAATACGTTTTTAAAATTTTAACAACGCAGTCCTCATATACAGGGCGTTCGGAAAGTCTCTGAGAACTTGGTTCCTGCTAATTACACAGCGACTTTCCACACGCTCTGTATCTATAGTCTATTTTTTCCTTCGCGAAGTTTGATTTACTCTAACATAAGCGTACAACAAAAATCGACGACGAAGTAGGCGTTGGAAATCCCGAGTCATGTCTGCACTAAGATCACGCGCATGAAATACTGGGTAACATGTCAGATATTATAATTAGGGGTTATTATTATGATTATTATTAGCTCAGACATAACTTTAGATTTCCAGCGCAAACTTCGTCGTCGATTTTTGTTGTACGCTCGTTATATTTTAAACGTCACCAATTTGAAATTGATAAATCTATAGCTTTGTTGTCTACACTACCATTGGAGATATTTTCTATTGAATCAAATAAGTCATTAGGGTCCCAGTTTTTTAAATCCATTTTCGTGTCCGTTGTACATGTAAGGAACATGCTTTAAAACTCGGACACAAATTTTCATTTAATTTTCAACAAAAATATAAAAACAATTGCCATCGACTTCAAACTCCTCAAATTTGCTTAGAAGGAATGTCAAATTACGTTTCTGTGAAAACAATTAACATGTCATCCTTAAAATTTTGAATAAATTAATCTTGAACAGAACGTTAATTTTAAGAAAATGTAATAATTTTACTGACTTGGAAAAAATATAAAAACATTTCCCATCGACTTGAAACTTCTCAAATTTGCTTAGAATGAATGCCAAATTGCGCTTCTGTGAAAAAAATTAACAGATCATCTCTAAATTTTGGAATAAAATGATGTGAACAGAGCGTTAAGTTTTGAAAAAATGTAATAATTTTATTGGCTTAGAAAAAATATACAAACAATTGCCATCGACTTAAAACTTCTCAAATTTGCTTAGAATGAATGCCAAATTAGGTTTCTGTGAAAAGAATTAACAGATCATCTCCAAATTTTGGAATAAAATGATGTGAACAGAGCGTTAAGTTTTGAAAAAATGTAATAATTTTATTGATTTGGAAAAAATATAAAAACAATTGCCGTCGACTTGAAACTTCTCAAATTTGCTTAGAATGAATGCGAAATCACGTTTCTGTGAAAAGAATTGACAGATCATCTATAAATTTTGGAATAAAATGATGTGAACATAGCGTTAACTTTTGAAAAAATGTAATAATTTTATTGGCTTGGAAAAAATATACAAACAATTGCCATCGACTTGAAACTTATGAAATTTGCTTAGAATTAATGCCAAATTACGTTTCTGTGAAAAAAATTAACAGATCATCTCTAATTTTTGGAATAAATTGATGTGAACAAAGCGTTAACTTTTGAAGAAATATAATAATTTTATTGGCTTACAAAAAATATACAAACAATTGCCATCGACTTAGATCTTCTCAAATTTGCTTAAAATGAATGCCAAATTACGTTTCTGTGAAAAAAATTAACAGATCATTTCTAAATTTTGGAATAAATTGATGTGAACAGAGCGTTAAGCTTTGAAAAAATGTAATAATTTTACTGACTTGAAAAAAATATAAAAACAATGGCCATCGACTTGAAACTTCTCAAATTTGCTTAGAATAAATGCCAAATTACGTTTCTGTGAAAAAAATTAACAGATCTTTACTAAATTTTTGAATAAAATGATGTGAATAGTGCATTATATTTTGAAAAAATGTAATAATTTTACTGACTTGAAAAAAATATAAAAACAATGGCCATCGACTTCAAACTTCTCAAATTTGCTTAGAATGAATGCCAAATTACGTTTCTGCGCAAAAAATTAATAGATCATCTCTGCATTTTGCAATAAATTGATGTGAACAGACCGTTAAGTTTTGAAAAAATGTAATAATTTTATTGATTTGGAAAATATATACAAACAATTGCCATCGACTTGAAACTTCTCAAATTTGATTAGAATGAATGCCAAATTACGTTCCTGTGAAAAAATTTAGCAGATCATCTCTAAATTTTGGAATAAATTGATGTGAACAAAGCGTTAACTTTTGAAAAAATTGTAATAATTTTATTGATTTGGAAAAAATATACAAACAATTGCCATGGACTTGAAACTTCTCAAATTTGCTTAGAATGAATGCCAAATTACGTTTCTGTGAAAAAAATTATCAGATCATCTCTAATTTTTGGAATTAATTGATGTGAACAGAGCGTTAAATTTTGAAAAAATGTAATAATTTTATTGATTTGGAAAAAATATAAAAACCACTGCCATCAAATTAAAACTTTTCAAATTTGCTAAGAATGAATGCCAAATTACGTTTCTGTGAAAAAAATTAACAGATCATCTCTAAATTTTGGAATAAAATGATGTGAACAGAGCGTTAAGTTTTGGAGAAATGTAATAATTTTATTGATTTAGAAAAAATATAAAAACAATTGCCATCGACTTGAAACTTCTCAAATTTCATTAGAATGAATGCCAAATTACGTTTCTGTGAAAAAAATTAACAGATCATCTCTAAATTTTGGAATAAATTGATGTGAACAGATTGTTAACTTTTGAATAATTTAATAATTTTATTGATTTGGAAAAAATATACAAACAATTGCCATGGACTTGAAACTTCTTAAATTTGCTAAGAATGAATGCCAAATTACGTTTATGTGAAAAAAATTAACAGATCATCTCTAAATTTTGGAATAAACTGATGTGAACAGAGCGTTAAGTTTTGAAAACATGTAATAATTTTATTGATTTGGCAAAAATATAAAAATAATTGCCATCAACTTGAAACTTTTCAAATTTGCTTAGAATGTATGCCAAATTACGTTTCTTTGAAAAAAATTAACAGATCATCTCTAAATTTTGGAATAAACTGATGTGAACAGATTGTTAACTTTTGAAAAAATTTAATAATTTTATTGATTTGGAAAAAATATACAAACAATTGCCATGGACTTGAAACTTCTCAAATTTGCTAAGAATGAATGCCAAATTACGTTTCTGTAAAAAAACTTAACAGATCGTCTCTAAATTTTGGAATAAAATGATGTGAACAGAGCGTTAAGTTTAAAAAAAAATGTATTAATTTTATTGATTTGGAAAAAAATTAAAAACAATTGCCATCGACTTGTAACTTTTCAAATTTGCTAAAAATGAATTCCAAATTACGTTTCTGCGCAAAAAATTAATAGATCATCTCTGCATTTTGCAATAAATTAATGTGAATAGACCGTTAAGTTTTGAAAAAATGTAATAATTTTATTGATTTGGAAAAAATATACAAACAATTGCCATCGACTTGAAACTTCTCAAATTTGATTAGAATGAATGCCAAATTACGTTTCTGTGAAAAAATTTAGCAGATCATCTCTAAATTTTGGAATAAATTGATGTGAACAAAGCGTTAACTTTTGAAAAAATTGTAATAATTTTATTGATTTGGAAAAAATATACAAACAATTGCCATGGACTTGAAACTTCTCAAATTTGCTTAGAATGAATACCAAATTACGTTTCTGTGAAAAAAATTAACACATCGTCTCTACATTTTTGAATAAATTGATGTGAACAAAGCGTTAAGTTTTGAAAAAATGTAATAATTTTAATAACTTGGAAAAAATATAAAAACAATGTCCATCGATTTAAAACTTCTCACATTTTCTTATAATGAATGCCAAATTACGTTTCTATAAAAACAATTAATACTTCATCCCTAAATTTTGGAATAAATTGATGTGAACAGAGCGTTTAGTTTTGAAAAAATGTAATAATTTTATTGATTTGGAAAAAATATGCAAACAATTGCCATCGATTTAAAACATATCAAATTTTCTTATAATGAATTCCAAATTACGTTTCTATGAAAACAATTAACACTTCATTCCTAAATTTTGGAATAAATTCATGTGAACAGAGCATTAAGTTTTGAGAAAATGCAATAATTTTAATAACTTGGAAAAAATTTAAAAACAATTGACATCGACTTAAAACTTCTCAAATGTTCTTATAATGAATTCCAAATTACGTTTCTATGAAAACAATTAACACTTCATCCCTAAATTTTGGAATAAATTCATGTGAACAGAGCGTTAAGTTTTGAGAAAATGCAATAATTTTAATAACTTGGAAAAAATATAAAAACAATGTCCATCGATTTAAAACTTCTCAAATTATCTTATAATGAATTCCAAATTATGTTTCTATAAAAACAATTACCACTTCATCCCTAAATTCTGGAATAAATTGATGTGAACAGAGCGTTAAGTTTTGAGAAAATGCAATAATTTTAATAAGTCGGAAAAAATATAAAAACAATTGACATCGACTTAAAACTTCTCAAATTTTCTTATAATGAATGCCAAATTACGTTGCTATAAAAACCATTAACACTTCATCCCTAAATTTTGGAATAAAATGATTTGAACAGAGCGTTAAGTTTTGAGAAAATGCAAAATTTTAATAAGTTGGAAAAAATATAAAAACAATTGACATCGACTTAAAACTTCTGAAATTTTCTTATAATGAATGCCAAATTACGTTTCTATAAAAACAATTAACACTTCATCATTTTGAAAAAATGTAATAATTTTACTGACTTGGAAAAAATATAAAAATCATTTGCCATCGACTTAAAATTTACCAAATTTGCTAAGAATAAATGCCAAATTACGTGTCTTTGAAAACTATTAACACTTTATCCCTAAATTTTGGATTAAATTCATGTGAACAGAGCGTTCGTGTTTTGAAAAAAAAATGCAACCATTTTATTAACTTGGAAAAAATTTAAAAACATTTGCCATCGACTTGAAACTTCTCAAATTTGCTTAGAATAAATGCCAAATTACGTTTCTGCAAAAATTACTAACGCGTCAATCCTAAATTTTGGAATAAATTCATGCGAACAGAGTGTTAAGTTTTAAATGTAATTGTTCTTTGAATAAAAACCAAAATGTTTAAACAGTAACACATAATGAATAAATACTCAAATTAACTTTAATTGAATAACATACTCAGGAAAGGGGAGGTAAAATAACCAGGGATATCCCCGAAGCCGGAGACGAGCTGCGCGATAGAAGAACTCACAATAAGACTTTTTTTAACTTTGTTTCCGTCATAAAGTAGGAAGTGTTTCAAAAATCACTAAGAACGTTGAAAACCGGTATTAGAAAATTATTTATTTCGTTTTTGATCTTGAATTAAAAATTTAAATTCCGTTTCTGTTCTCGTTCTTGTAAACTTATCGGTTAATTCCGTTATTTCGTTTTCGTTCCGTTTTCAGACCCTGCTTTATATATATTTTATTGACTTATGTATAATTGACATTAAATAAATATTATTATTATTATTATTATTATCATTATTATTATCAACTACTTTGGTTTTAACGCAATCGTAAAGTTTTAGTAAACAATTCATTGTTTTAATATGTACGTATTGGTAATTCATATAAAGATAGTTATATGACCAAATAAAAAAAAAACAAATTCTCTTGATAAGACATTCAGAATCTAAACTGAGTTTGTATTTGTTAGAATTAATATCTATTTAATATTACGATCCTTATTAGCAAAGAATTATAATATGATTAGAGCTAAGTTTACATTATTTCTTGACACGTTATCGCAGTACCAATTATTTAATCAAATTTTTTATTTTATTTTCAGGATGCCCATTAGCAAGAGGGAGGAAGCTGTAGGAACCGTAAACATTTTAAATTCGTTGTTCTTTACGATGCCAAATATAACAGTTTATATTATTCGTAAGATGTATATTTATTACAATATTTAATTATTTATATATAAAAAAAAACAAAACTTAATTTGACTTTAAACTGTAAGCGGCTGTCTCTCTCTCTATTTCTCTTCCACTCTATTCATATTAAAAGCGGCTCTCTACTTCTCTATCTCTCTCTCTCTCTTTCTCTCTACGGATAATAATACGTGCATAACTTTTGGACGACTTACGAATGATAAGTTGTAAGAGGGCAGCAAACGCCCACTTGATTATATTTAATGAACTTGTGAAAGGAAGTAAACATTTTAGCGTTAGTTTTTACGACTCAATTATTGTACTCTGGATGATGTAAATAAATCTCGATTTCGTTATAATTATTATGTTGTTTCTCGCAATTGAAAATTATTGTTTTTCTTTTCTTTTTTGTTTATGATTATTAAGCGGCCCGTATAGGTAACGATTTGTTGAACTGAAGATATATTGAAGATATTGCAAATGAATTATATCAATTTAATAAATACGAGATCTAGCCTGAATATATGGATATTTTTTTTGAAAATCTCAAACCAATATTATCGTATTAGTAGTAATATCATTATTCCTCTACAAAGAGTTTCACAATTGCGCCGTAGTACCAAAGTAAAATTAAAAGTTATACAAAACAGCTCTGAAGTGAATTCCGAATTTTTTTATTAAAATTTTTAGCCTGTATTTATAAAATACAGAGTTCATTTCACTATTTTCTCCATCAAAAAAAAAACATTGTTTATGGTGGAGGCTTCTACTTCGTTATACATGTTGTAAATATAATAAAACACTTTTACTTTGTTGGTATAACACAAATTTTATTTTATTGTTGACTATAGTTTCCATTAACAAAACATATGTTTTCTTAATGGCAAGTTGAGTTGCCGAAACTATAGTCAACAATAAAATAAAATTTGTGTTATACCAACAAAGTAAAAGTGTTTTATTATAAAAAAAAACATTTTCTTCGAAAATTATTTTTCTTATTTATAAATGTTAAGATGAACTATCATATTCAAAATTTATATTCATAATTTTTGTAAGAGCCCTTTTTATAACTTGTGATTTTACATTTGTTACTAATCAGAAAATTCGCAAAGCTAAGATGAATCACAGAATAGAATTCTAGAAAGAAATGGCATGATTGGTTTTTCAAATAATTTGCTATTAACGAAGAAAGTGGTGTACATGCGTGGTTGCAATTATCAGAAATAACAAATTTATGGTTGTTTTAAAACCAACTAAAAATTTGGAGCTTTATTGAATAATGTAATACATTAAATATATTTTATATGAAGATGATGGTTGCGACCGTTACTATGTGGTAGTCTATTGTCAGGTAACTTTGAATTAAACAACTTTCAACGTTTTTTTACCACTATTTATTTATATATTTCATATATTTTGATTGTTAATTGTGCTTGTTCTATTTACTACAAAATGCGTCAATACGTGTGTATTTGTTAATAGACTTTATATTAAGAATAAATAGAATATGGTATAATGCCATAGATTTTTGGCAAATTTGGCTAAATGGTCGTTTGGACTTCATCAATGATAATAAATCGTTACTTGTTCTGGCGGCATTACATGCATATTGTAATAATCTACCAATAGTTATATCCACTATATGTAAATATAAGTTAATAAGTGTAAACAACTTTATTGTATAATTTTTTTATGAATAAATTACTATAATAAGATAAGTTATACGTTGTTGTATGTCATCTCGAATTTATTTTAATGTTCTTAATATTATTCGGAGTGTTCAATATTTAATTATAAAGTAAGACACATGAAAAAGCATACCACCTGAAAATCCTCCTCAAAAACATTGTCTAACCCAGTGTTTCCCAACGTGGGGCCCACGCCCCACAGGGGGGCAATTTGATTGTTAAGGGGGGCAATTAAAAAATGGACTCGGCACAAGTTTTTAATTGATCATATATGTATTTCTTTCGACCCATAATAAAATGAATGGTGCAAGCAAGAAAAAAATTCGTCAATATTCGGAGGAATTTGGGTTCATACCCGCAGTCCACGATTAGCGGTTTCCTTTCTGTGTTTTATGCCAGCAATGCTTGACCAACGAATCAATGAAACGAGGTCGTCTTGAGGCGTATTTGAAGGCGAAACATAGTGCTCATATTAATTCAGATTTGAATTACTTTCAAACTTCAAAGAAACGTTTTGAAAAGAGAAGAACAATAAAGTCTCTATACTGCACATACTTCAACTCATAATCGCATTCTTGAAGCTAGTTAGCAAATTTCTTTATGCATCGCTAAATCTGGAAAAAAAACCATACTATAGGAGAGAATTTAATCAGCATCTCTTAAAATGGTTCTTGAAAAAGATGTAAAAGCTATACCACTCAGTAGCAATACTGTTTGCAGAATAGACAATGTGTGAATGAGTAAAGATATTGAAAAATGGATGAATCAACTTTGATTGAGTTATCGTCAGAAATATACTAGAGGGAAAAAAAAACTTGAAATTCGTGAAATTTCGACCATTTAAAAACCGCCATAACTCGGCGTATTTTTAATCGATTTTGATGAATCTTTAAGGGCGAAAAACTTTAAAGTGTCTTCTTTAAAGTCATGCATACGAACTTAAGCGTAACTCCGAAACCATGTCCAACTTTGACGACTACGAAGTTGGAAAAATGTTGTCGACTCGATCCACCATAGGGGCATTAAAATTTGATCAATTCTCTATGCAGAACTCGAAGAACGAAGCTCCTACTACGATTTAGCACCAAGTTATGGGTGTTTAAAAAAAACGTGCATTTTGAGGTTTTTCGCACATAGCTCAACGACTTTTCAACTAAATTTAATGATTCTTTCGGGAAAAAAATCTCATTTTGGCCCTATTTTAGGAAGGTAAACTCAGATTGGAATGATTCCTTTACGAACCCTTCAACCCCCGAATAAAAAAAAACACGTTTTTGGGCAAAAAATGTCCAACTTTGGCAACGTGTACCGAGTTGGATAAAATGTGTCGACTCTATCCACCTAAAGGGCATTGAAATGTGTTCAATTACCTGTGCAGGACTCAAAAACAAAGTTCCTACGGCGATTTGGCACAAAGTTATGGGTGTTTAGTGTATTTTGCGGTATTTTCATTGTTTTGTTCGGAGGGGCGTAGAGCCCTCTCTTTGAGTGGGGACAAACCCTTTCAAATAGGAGACATTTTGCTTTTGATTTCTCAAAATATCGTCGAAATCGGTTGGATAGAAGCCAAGTTGGACGTTTTTTTGTCCAAAAACGTGTTTTTCTTGTTCGGGGGTTGAAGGGTTCGAAAAGGGATCATTCCAATCTACGTTTACTCCCTTAAAGTAGAGCCAAAATGGGATTTCTTCCCGAAAGAATCATCAAATTTGGTTGAAAAGTTATGTGCGAAAAACCTAAAAATTGTCGGTCATCTGAAAATTCTATCGGCTGATTTAAAAGAAAGATTTTCTGATTTAGAACAAATTGATTTTCCAACATGGATGATGCAGCTAATGTTACTGGATTTGTCTTATACAGGGTCTTCATTTCAAAAGGAGCCACCCTGAATAACTTTGGATCTGAAGTAGTTACGGTTTTAAGAAAAAAAACGTCAATTTTGTTTTCGAGGGGGAACTTAAAAAACACTGTTTTTAGAATTTTATCTTTCACCCCTTCACCCCCAGCCACCCCATCTTTATAATTTCAAATGGCACCCCCTATTGTGCGATACCTCATTTTAAAGGGCATAAAAAATGCTATCCAGCAAAGCAAAAATAATTGAAATCGGTTCATTTGTTTTAGAGAGAGAAGGTATTCATTTCAAAATAAACCACCCTGAATAACCCTGGTTCTGAAGTAGTCATGGTTACAGGAAAAAATATGTCAATTTTGTTTTTGAGGTGGAACTTGAAAACACTGTTTTTAGAATTGTATCTTTCACCCCCTCACCCCCAGCCACCCCATCTTTATAATTTCAAATGGCACCCCCTATTGTGCGACACCTCATTTTAAAGGGCATAAAAAATACTATCCAGCCCTGTAAAAATAATTGATATCAGTTCATTTGTTTTAGAGAGAGAGGGTATTAATTTCAAAATACTCACCCCCGGCCACCCCATCTTTATAATTTCAAACAGCATTCGCCATTGTGCGATACCTTATTTTAAAGAGCTTAAAAAATACTATCTAGAAATGCAAAAATAATTGGAATCAGTTCATTTGTTTTAGAGAGGGTATTCAATTCAAAGTACGTCACCCTGAATAACTCTGGTTGTGAAGTAGTTACGGTTTCAAAAAAAAACGTCAATTTTGTTTTTGAGGGGGAATTAAAAAAAACACTGTTCTTAGAATTCTATCTTTCACCCCCTCACTCCCAACCATCCCGACTTTAAAATTTCAAATGGCATTCCCTATTGTGCGATACCTCATTTTAAAGGCAATGCAAAATATTATCCATCCAGCAAATAAAAAAAAAATATTTGTAATCAGTTCATTTGTTTTAGAAAGAGAGGGTCTTTGTTTCAAAACAAGCCACCCTGAATAACTTTGGATCTGAAGTAGTTACGGTTTTAAGAAAAAATAAGTCAATTTTATTTTAGAGGGTGGAACTTGAAAAACACTGTTTCTATAATTTTTTCTTTCATCCCCAGCCACACAATCTTTGGTGTGGCATATTTGGATATGAATAAAAATTAATGTTTATTTGCTGGACAGTATTTTGTATGCCCTTTAAAATGAGGTGTCTCACAAAAGGGGATACCATTTGAAATTATAAAGATGGGGTGGCTGGGGGTGAGGGGGTGAAAGATACAATTCTAAAAACAGTGTTTTCAAGTTCCACCTCAGAAACAAAATTGACATATTTTTTCCTGTAACCATGACTACTTCAGAACCAGGGTTATTCAGGGTGGTTTATTTTGAAATGAATACCTTCTCTCTCTAAAACAAATGAACCGATTTCAATTATTTTTGCTTTGCTGGATAGCATTTTTTATGCCCTTTAAAATGAGGTATCGCACAATAGGGGGTGCCATTTAAAATTATAAAGATGGGGTGGCTGGGGGTGAGGGGGTGAAAGATAAAATTTTAAAAACAGTATTTTTTAAGTTCCCCCTCGAAAACAAAATTGACGTATTTTTTCTTGAAACCGTAACTACTTCAGATCCAAAGTTATTCAGGGTGGCTCCTTTTGAAATGAAGACCCTGTATATCAAATATGCAGTATCAAAAAGAGCTGGCAGGAATGCAAAATGATGAGTCAGTTAAAACTTTATTTAATATAAAAGGAGCGATGGCATGGCTTTATGAGGAAACATAAATCAAATGCCCAAATTCAACCAAATGTGCAAGAAAACTATTGTTGCCGTTTCCATCTTCATATTTAGTTGAATGTGGATTTAGTGCTGTAAATGATTTACTGGTAAAAAAAAAGAAATCGTCTGGATAAAACAGAACAGGGAGATTTGAGACTGAAGCTAACCAAATTGGAACGTAACATAAAATCTCTGTCCAGCAAACATCAAGGGCAAGGATCTCACTAAATTAAAATAGAAAAATATTTATTCAAATGATTTCGAATCTGAATTTCATTATATGTTTTGAAAATTTACTTACTGTGTTTCGTTAACAATTTCCTAGTGATTTCTTTCTAAAACCTATCATTTAAGTTTCTTAAGTGAACAATTCAATTTTAAATATTAAAAATTATGTATGTGTTCCATAAGGGGGCATAAGAATTTTAGAAAGGCTTAGGTGGGGCATGGCACAAAAAGGGTTGGGAAACACTGGTCTAACCCATACTCTAGACCAGTGATTCCCAAAGTGGGCGCCACCGCCCCCCTAGTGGGTGCTACAACGATTCAGGGGTGCGATGAATAACTGTAAGGCGGTGGTGATTACTGCTGACGAAAATAGAGTCAAGGATTACTAAATTAGTAGCAGCACACCAGATAAATCCTTCTCATTAAGATGATTTCGAATGTTTTAACTTTTTTTGTATCAATTCTGAGTTCATAATTAGTTTCATAATTTCAAAGTTCAATGTTTCTGATTTACACCTTTCTTTACTATATTTTGCGAAAAAGGTAGAAACATTAATAAGTTGGGAAGGAAGTTGGCCTCCTGACTACGTCAAAATGTTCGTCTACTTATCCCTAAACACCGTGAATTTTTACAGATTTTTTTCGCCTGCGTTCCCGAGACATCCACGATTCAATGTAGCAAAATCCAGGTTTTTGTTCATTTTTCTTAGATATCTGGGTTCATCTGGGTTCTAAAACCTAGATAAATGTGTCGGGAATAATCTTGACAAATTTTGAGAGTGGTTCTCGACATGCATCAGACGCAATATCAAAAAAAGACATAAGAAAAGAGGCAAGAATTGAATAATTCGGGGAAAATAAAACATGACAATGTAACATGTATCCCGGATGTTTCCGAGGTTATTTCCCATGAAAAATATTCCTTAAAAGTAACGCTGGATTTTGGTATATTGAATCGTAGATATCTCGGGAACGTGGGCGAAAAAATATCTGAAAAAATTCACGTTGTTTAGGGACAAGTAGACGAACAAGGCCAACTTCCATTTCGTAAAAAAATCTCTAGGCGAAATGCCCAATATATATTTCTTATTAATTGCTATTAAAATTAAAAACAAAAGCTCATAGTGGAATAGAGGGGAATGAGGAGATAGATCTTTTAGCCAAAAATAGTCGAGATTATGGTGCCTCAATAGATGGAGACATTTGCCCAATTGATATTATCAGGAACGAAAAAGTGAAACTCGGAGAAGAAATAGAATCTCAGATGAAATCAACCCACTACAAATACATTCATCCAACACTACCGAATAAAATAATACATATTGATATGCAGCAATATCCTCGATGGCTGGAAACAACTATCACTAGAATAAAAATCAAACATGGATCATATCCAGCACATTTATATAATATTAAGAGGAATCCAACAAAGGAATGTGATTGTGGAGCGGAGAATGGCGATATCAACCATATTATATTTGAGTGTCAAAAATATGACAGAGTGGACTTTATAAAAGGATTACTCAAAAATAAAATACCTTTACCTCAATCTGTAACTACACTACTTTATCAAGCAGATAAGACCCGATTAGGCATCCTTGCATCCTTCTTACAAATTAATTGTATCAAAATATAATCATTATGTGTAGCCCACCGTGGTCTGCCTCCGTGGTTGTCATACACGTGCCGTGACGGACCCCTCGGCAAAATCCTCATCCGTATTGTGTCCAATTTATTACATGGGTATATTAAAAATATATTAGTTCCATATGACTTAATACTTGATTGGCTGTAGACAAGATTCTTATGCCAGGCTCAAATGGGCCAAAAAAAAATTTAAAAAAAAAATAATTTCCAGGGGGCGCTAAGTAATATTTTTTTCTGGAAAGGGAGCGGTAGGACAAAAACTTTGGGAACCACTGCTCTAGATCTTATGCGAAAAGCTAAACGACTACAGGCCAAAAACAGGGAAGTATGGCAGCTGGAAGAGCTACCTACCACCCGAGAGTCCAACTCAGCAACATAATCCATCCCACACTATACACATTTAGTCCAGAAAGATGAGGCAAATGAGGGCCAAACTTCGGAATAATTCAAAGCTATAAACTGGTGTAAACTCATCTTTCGGTTCTGCGCAAATCAGTGAAGAAAGGTACTGTTGTACGTATAGCAGCCCAAAAACGATCCAAAAACGGTATTTTCTCATTTTTTTCGCCTGTCGTCGGTGGTTCAGCAATAACTACTGCGTGCAAAATTCCAAGTTTTTCAGTAGGAAAAGGCTTTTCGATTTTTTTCGGATATCTTCGGAAGTAGTCGGAATATTTTATGTTTCAAAACGGCATTATGTTACACTCCAGATTGGGCAACTTTGCCCTAATTTAATAGACCTTGTATCTCTTCAAATAACCGAGATCCAAAAACGGGCACCCTGTATAAACATACAAATTAATAACAAATTAAAAAAAAAAATTTTTCTCGAAAACGGCTGAATAGTGCGCCCTGTAGGTAGCTGGGGGGCGGGTCAGCAGTCCATTGTGTTGTCCTCTCAGCTGCACATGTCACTACTTGTTCTGCGAAAACGGTCTTAGGGTTGTCTTCAATACGTCGGCGCTCAGCGGGTGGCGGATCATCTTCATTGTGTTGTGACTGGCAGCTGTACTTCTTCGAAAATTATCTCGTTTGGAAATTTCAATAATGCGGATTTATGATAATTTTGAAAAGGAGTTAATGGTTAGCTCATAAAATGCAAATTAAGATAATTACGCATTTGTTAAGACGCATAGATAAACTAAGCGCCGATAACACACGGCCCCGGAAAACGGGAGAATTTTTAAGAGCGTAGAATAGTATATTCTGCAACAAGTTTGGAATAAGGCATATTCCGCACGAGTGGAAAGTTCGCCTTCGGCTCGTGTGACGGTTCCACGAGTGCGGAATGGCCTTTTTCCACGACAATTACGATCATATAACGTACACATTCTCACTCTTGTTGTGGAACAAAACACTATGCGCTTATGTGTTTTGCATGTAATTCATTCCATAACAAGTAATAGAATGAATATTCTCACACCGTTTCGAATAATACAATTAGCCTTGGATATCACAATTGTCAAAATACTATAAAAATAACCACAAACGTAATAATAAAACGTAAGTTCTTTGTGTTCATTATTTTATTAGTCTATTTATCTGGTCGAGGAGAAAGTATAGTCTGCTACTCGGTAAGAATGGAAATTCAGATGCTCGTGGTTCCTCACGCTCGCCTCGCGGCTCGCGCTCGGAATAGTCCACTCGCATCGAATTTCCATTCTAACCTTGTTACAGAATATACAATTCTCCACGACCACTATAGAATTTAAGCATTCTGAAATCAATTTTGATTATAGAACGTACACATTCTCACTCTTGTTATGGAATAAAACACTGTGCGCTTATGCGTTTTGCATGTAATTCATTCCATAACAAGGTATAGAATGAATATTCTCACATCGTTTCGAATAAAACAATTAGCCTTGGATATCACAATTGTCAAAATACTATTAACATAACCACAAACGTGATAATAAAACGTAAGTTCTTTGTGTTCATTATTTTATTAGTCTATTTTATCTGGTCGAGAAGAAAGTATAGTCTGATACTCGATAAGAATGGAAATTCAGATGCTCGAAATATTCCACTCGCATCGAATTTCCATTCTAACCTTGTTACAGAATATACTATTCCCACCGCGTTGCAAACTATACCTTTTCTACGACTAAAATGTATGAACAAACTGTTTGAATAAAATTGTAATTTAGAAAGCAGTTTCTTTTATTTATCTTTTATTATTGTTTCAACTATTGCCTGTTAGCTTTATATTTTAACAACACACCTTAATTCAAATTTAATGTATATTTATTTATAATAATTTTTAAAACATACAAATTGCGACAACAGACTTAAATAATTAACAATGTAACATTTGCTTTTAACATTTTTCTAAATATACCTGCGGTATATTTAATCTTTATTTTCTTTATCTACATTTTCTTTATTTACATTTTTATGTAAAACGTTTATTGTTGGTAAAATTAAAATTTGGTATACTACCTAAGGATGCATTGCACTGCACCGATATTACTGTGGATGAATTTGGGGCTGGTGTTTACTTTAGGGTAAATGGACTCGGGGGCTGAAATTTGTTTTGAAGACATGGTTTTTTGAGCCGAGTTCAGAAATGTACGTTTTAACCCGCGGAAACGTAAGGGGGAAAAGTTATGCCCCCTTAAAGTTTCCATTTTCGACGGACAACTCGCACAAACTACGAGTTTCTGTGTAAAATAACTTGTAAACTAACAACTACAATCGACTAATAATGATCTTAACTTACGATTTAAGTGGTGAAAGTGCGATTTTTATATCCTATTCTTCATGAAAATTCACATTTTAAGGTCATGTTAAAAATGCGTATTTTCATTAGTTCATCGTCCCACCGCAACTGAAGGAGTGGCGTGTCGAAATAAACACTCTATAAAGTTATCTGTGAACTATCATTGCGTTAACCCTAGATTACTTATGTGCATTAACAATTGACACGAATTTTAAATTGTTCTGTTGTAAATCTATTTACAATTTCTTTATTTGTGCCCCAGTTTTGTGGGTGTTTCTATTTTTTTGGGAAAAGATGCCCCTACCAAACATAAACACACGCATGTATCTTTAACCTGGATCCTAACGACACAAATTCATCTGGTAAAAATTAGAGACTTTACCATGGTGCAAAGATTACATGGTGTGCCTAGACGGCCGCGTTCTCTCTCTAAAATCTTCCCCTCTCTCATTTGGCCGATGCTCAGTGATGCAACCTTGTAAAATTACTTGCTTACCTAAATAAAAAAGACGATTTAACTAATTTAAATTACTGTTGCGCGTACTTAATTTACATTTTATCATATTTTTTTCGTACTGTTTAGTGTGCATGGCAAATGAAACATCTAAAACCACATTTATTAGTTTTCGTACCAACCTAATTGATCCAAATAAAAAAAATACTTTAATGCTCGTGATATTTTAATAAATCATTGTGGTATAAACTAAATGTTTTATCGTGTTTTTATGTCGAAATCGAATTTTAACGTGTTTTGTAATTTATATTCGTTAGTGTAGATTTTTATAGTTTCATTTTTCATGGTTGGTAATTGCAGCATCAAAAATATTCAAAAGGGGCGTGGTACGGGAGTTATAGGCACACCATGTAATCTTTGCACCATGGACTTTACTCAATGATTAAATGGCAATGTAATAGATATTTATGCATTAAGGGAGATATGGAGGTCCTCTAGCCCGAGGTCTGTAAGTCAACCCAGGGTGAAGAACAAGAATATCTCCCATGGTGCATACAATATTTGATTTTATAGTTATATATTAGTAATTAGTAAAAATATTCAGTATAGCTATCCGTAATATGTATTTGCATGGTTGCTATAAGTTGGTTTTAAAACAAACAGCTAGCATTTCATGAACTAACGTTTATTTAATTTGATTTGACTTTAATGCTTTAACAAAAAAACGTACGGTTGTGAATAAAATAGTGAACAAACCTGGGCGATGAGTTTAATTCATCATTACCTACCAGTTAATGGTTGCAAATGGTAGGTGCTTATGCTTAGGCTAGGGTGAGGTTACATGTGCTCCCCTTTAGACCAGATAGTAGTTTTACCCGCAGTAGATTAGGTGACGGTGAAACCGTCATTAATACATAGGAAGTAGTTATAAGGGCTCGATGTAGTCAATGGCGGAGCAGAGCGAGCCCGGTCGCTTATGCTTAAGTTAGGGTGAGGTTAAGCCCCCCCGCTTTAGACCGACTGGTAGTTTTACCCGCAGCGGATTAGGTGAAGGCGAAGCTGTCATGAATGCATAGGAAGTAGTTACGGTGGCTCACTGTGGTTGATGGCGGAGCGAAGCGACTATAGGAAGTAGTTACGCTGGCTCGCTTGTTTATGCTTAGATTAGGGTGAGGTTAAGGTCCCCCCTTAGACCGGCCAGTAGTTTTACCTGCAATGGATTAGGTGAAGGCGAAGCCGTCATGAATGCATAGGAAGCAGTTACGCTGGCTCGCTTATGCTTAGATTAGGGTGAGGTTAAAGTCCCCCTCTTAGACCGGCCAGTAGTTTTACCTGCAACGGATTAAGTGAAGGCGAAGCCGTCATGAATGCATAGAAAGCAGTTACGGTGGCTTGCTGTGGTCGATGGCGGAGCGAAGCGAAGCCATCGACCACAGCCTCCTCGCTTGCTTATGCTTAGATTAGGGTGAGGTTAAGGTCCCCCTTTAGACCGGCCAGTAGTTTTACCTCCAACGGATAAGGTGAAGGCGAAGCCGTCATGAATGCATAGGAAGCAGTTACGGTGGCTACGACCACAGCCGCCTCGCTTGCTTATGCTTAGATTAGGGTGAGGTTAAGGTCCCCCCTTAGACCGGCCAGTAGTTTTATCTGCAATGGATTAGGTGAAGGCGAAGCCGTCATGAGTGCATAGGAAGCAGTTACGCTGGCTTGCTGTGGTCGATGGCGGAGCGAAGCTTGCTTATGCTTAGATTAGGATGAGGTTAAGGTCCCCCTCTTAGACCGGCCAGTAGTTTTACCTGCAACGGATTAGGTGAAGGCGAAGCCGTCATGAATGCATAGGAAGCAGTTACGCTGGCTCGGTTGCCTGGTTGCGTCAAGGTCCTCCCCCTTGAGACCGGGTAGTAGTATTACCCGCAGTAGATTAGGTGATGGCGAAGCTGTCATGAATGAATAGGAAGCGGGATTCTTTGTCATGTTAGCACATACTTCCACTTTAAACACCCTAATAGCACTATACCACACAACTGGAAATAACAGTAGCAATTACTAGAACGTAAATACAAGAGGTTTCAAAAAAATCAGTGAACTTATTGGGACTGTGTGAAAATCAACTAGAAATTAAGGACATGGTAATTTAAATGTAAATGTTAACTGTTTAACCTCTTAACATACACATTTGTTTTATTGTTAATATAGTTAATTTCAGAAATATAATTATTTTTATTTATATCGTATTCACATATTTTCCGTGAGAATTAGATTGGTTTTCCGATTATGATGTGACCAGTTGGCAACCCTAATAATCACAGATAACTAAATAGAGTGTTCAGTTTGCATGTCCGTCAGTTTCGGCGGAACAATGAACTGTACATAACCTTAAAATGAAATATTAATGCAAAGAAAAAGATATAAAATTCGCATTTTTACTACTCAAATCGTAAGTTTACATTATTATAAATTGATTGTGGTTGTTGGTTTACCAAAATCTACCCAGAAAAGCAGGTTTTGAGCGAGTTGTACGTCCGAGATGAGAGAAACTTTAAGGGGGCACAACTTCTTCCCCTTATGTTTCTCAAAGTTAAGATATACATTTTTGGACTCGGCTCAAAAAACTACGTCTAGAAAGAATTAAAAAGAAATAAAAAAACAGCCCACTTCCCGATTTTTCCCGATTTACCCTAAAGTAAACCCTTACCGAATTTGGTTTTGTAGTTTGAGGTGTAACTTCACTTAATATTTTATTGGCAATATTGATTCTGCTAGCTAATGAATTATCTATGTACTTTTCAGCTACCTTTGTGGATTTCCATCTCCCGTAAATTGTTCAGGGTATTGTAGAAAATCTTCCACAAAGTGGAGGATTTCATTGTATTTGAGAGTTCACTGAAATAGGCTAACATAACATTTTTGGAAAATGAATTTACGCAATCTATTTTTCTCCAATCCATAAATTGCTGATAGCACTATTCGTACACATGTTTTGATTTTTGAGGTAATAGATTACCTGCTGTAGCTGCCTCTGTTATTTATGGAGGGGTATTTGGTTCTTCTGAATCACACATTTTAGTTTTTCAGACTTTGTATCAACTGCAATTATGATAACTGTACGACTTGCGCAAACGTGTCAAAAACTGTCAAACTTTGTTATGAAAACAAAAAACGGCCAGTGTCGGTATGGTTGGTGTCTTCGCGGTTCGGATCATAATTCCACCCAAAATGTCGCTGCAACATTTTTTTCTTATTTGATTATAAAATTTATAAATCAAGCAAATTCAGACACAATAATAAAATCATCTTTGCGTTTATATCCAAATTATAAAATTTATTACTGTTATTGCAATGATTGTTTACTAATGAGATACTGATGAGAAAGTTTTCTCAACAACCATACGATGGCGCTACCTGTAACAAGAGTGAGAATATTCTCGAACAATGTTACAGAAAGTCAACGTTCTATAATTGAAAATGAATCAATAAAATTGCTATTCTATAATAGTCGTAGAAAAAGTATGTACATGTGATGGCTGCCAGTTGAAGTTGTCGTCGTGGGTACGTCTTCATGAGGGTGGATCCTTCCGAGGTAGAGATGTGAGGGGATTCGGTCTTCCCACACCGGATCCAAGTTCCGCTGGGAACTGCTGTTGGGCGTCTTGGGAAGGCAGCACTGGCTGCTCTCGACGCTGGTCCTTGGAGATCCTTCCGCGGTTGTGGTGCGAGGGGATTCGGGCATCTCGATACCGGATCTCTGCATCTCTGGATGCCTGGCTCCTAGGATGCTGGCCGCATCATAGGAGCAGTCACGTCTGACCCTGGCCGGGGATGAGCTGTCATCCTGGAGTGCACAGTCCTTGGTGCAGCTGATGCATTGGACGCCGGGGCGGAGCACGGAGTGGCTGGAGCTGGAGGTGTTCTGGTCGGATGTTGTTGTCTATTCTGTGGGTGCCACTGCATGAGTTCCCGCATGCAGGCGGGTGGTTGTCGGTGATGTTTTGGACTGGTGTTGTGGGCGGTACTAGTTCCAACGCCTTGGTGTTTTTGGAACATTTTCCAGTGAACACACCTTGTCGGGGGCGGCATCACGACACGTTCCTGGGTGGTGCCTGCGCGTCGTCAGGCGGACGATGGATTGTAAGATCACTTAATAAACTATTGCGTCTATATCGCGGGGCACTAATCACCAAGTCTAAAATTTGCAAAGGTCGCGGTCGCGGTCACTCGCATCATGATTCGCGGGTCTGTAATCATGATGACAACTTCTGTGGAGGTCGCGGTTTTGGCGAGGCGTCTTTGATTGACGGAGTTGCAGGTGGGCTGGAGGGCGTTGCTTTCTCGGACATCTGCGTCGTCTATATACGACGGTTTGCCATGGATCGTCCGGAGATCGACGTCTGCAGACATCATGGCATCGTGGGTGGCCGGGCTGCCATGGATCGTCCGGCATGCGGCGTCTGTGGTCGTCGGGTTGAATCAGTGGGCGGCGCTTCTTCACGCGTCGTCTGCTGGCAACGATGGCTAACTGTACTACGGATTTCCGTGTGGCTACGAAGACAGCGATCTTCAGGTAGGACGACCTCGATAAGTCCCTCTTTGTGGCTAAAGAGAGGTGCAGCGTCGTGATTGGCGGTGGTGTGATCAGCGGCGTCTTAACTGGGGGCGGATTGTTTTCCTGGCGTCGCACATACGGGCATTTGATGGTTTTAGGCGGCCAAAATTATGCTTCAGGATTTATTTATAATAAATGGGTTCTTCTATTGTTTCTTTATATTGGGAGTGATTTGGAATAGAAACAAATAAAAAAGGTGCTACTATAACGTGCGGACTACCAACTTTTGAATGCATCCAAAATAGAGTTAAAGAACGCGACACTCTTTCAAAAAAACTTCGATTTGTTTCAATGTGGTTACGTACTTTACACTAAATAGACAACATACTAAAATATACGTAAAATACCTGTAGTCTGAACACTATAGTAGCACCCAAAAATAAATTAACGATTGTGATTCAACTTTTCTGTCATAAATTTTGAAATAATAAATAAAAAAAACTTATGGAGATGAAGAGAGCCACGGTTCTTCGCCAGAGCTGATATATTCTTCGTCTGAAGAATCTTCAGAATCCGTTTCGCTGTTGATGGAAGTTGGGTCAGCAGGTAGCAGTAATTCCAAAGACTCTTTTAAAAATGGCTTCGTCTTTTTTCTTGGCGTTGGTCTCATACTCGTTAGAAGAGGATCAGAGCTTAGTAGCAATTTGTTTATAATATCGAGGTTGCATGTCTCCCTTGAAAACTTTCTGGAGAAGTTCTGCCAGTAAAGGCGAAAATGCTTATTTCGCGCTTCTGCAGCTTCCTCAGATAACTGTCCAATAGGCAAAATTGCATTTTTTACAACATCTGCCCCATGGATGAGAATTTTTTGCATTGTTGGGGTCATCGGATGCCAGGCATATAATTCTACATAAAGTTCTGCTGTTGCATTTCCATATTCTGCAAATTTTTCTATATTTATCTTGTGGCCACTTGATATTACTTCTAAAATTACTTTAAATCTGTAGATCAGATTAAAATCGATTCCTGTAATTTCAGCTGCTACTTCTGGATCGGCAAAAAATCTTCGACTGGTATTCCCATCATTAGTATTACCAAATCCAGCTTTCGGAACATCCACAATTAAACCTGTTTGTTGCCTAAATTTTTCTTGTATGTCGGCCTTCCTTTGCTTGACGAGAGTTTTTTCATGCTCTAATCTAAGTTGCCATTTCTTGACAGGTAATTTATACGCAAGATGCAGTAAGCTTTTAAACAAGCGAATTCTGGCATGCAACACAGACAAACCAAACCTTAACGAGTCCGTATTTAGATCCCCTTTTTTCTCTAAATTGTTGGTCCTTTGAGGTTGCACCGCAAATGTAGCACTTCATTGTTGATGTGGTTTGAGTTGCAGAGTTACATACTTTTGTGTCTACCATTGTCAGCAACATGGTATGCTGCACATGGAAACTTTCTCCCATAATCACTTCGGTAGGTTTCAATGATTTTATTGCATCTTCCACATAATTAATTTCTTCGTTTGTAATACCCACAGTCTCTTTAACAAATCGGATTCTAATGGGGCGACAATAACGTGGCGAAGAAGGAGTTGGATTTTGCCAAAGAATTTTTTCGCCACAAATTAATTTGAGAGGCACAAAAGAATCTGAAATATGCTACAATCGTCTGCATTACTCTGCACCTTCTGTTTGAATTGTTCTTGCTGGGATCCATCGCAACCCTATTTACAAATTAACTGCAATGTATTGCGTTCATCGTTATCAACACTTTTTAACACATCTTCTAGATATGACAGAAGTCGCGTGCTTGTGTGATTTAATAAATCTTGTAAAGTTATTTCAGCGGAAGTTTCACTGACTTTATAGGATTCTTTTGGTGGGTAACACTGTTTTTTTTTCTTTTTGTAGCACGCTGTAGCATGGGTACAACTGTTTTTTACTGCTCCTTATAATCTCATATTGTCGCCTGGTAAGATCTGCTTCCACAAACATCGATAATGCACGTACTGGCGTTAATTGTAACTCCTCAACCTTCTGAGCCTTTACATATGCTGTCCTGTATTTGCCAGCCCGCCTTGGGGAGGTTGTAATTCCCTTGAGGTTTCTAGAAGCGTGCCTCTTTCCAGATGTTCTCAATTTTATCTGAGTAGCATGTGTCAATGTTTGCTCATCAGTACTACCAAGTTTTTCTGTTTTCCTCCTTTTAGTCCTCTCGCTTGATTTTTCGAAGGGTATGGAAGGTCGGCCCGTACGATGCACTGCTGTAGGTAGCTCAAAAGTTTTTTGAAGCCAGCCGTTATTTGTTTTTACAAATATATCTGCCTTTCTGTGTGCTGCTAACCATTTTTGTTTAAATTCGGTTTTTAAGTGGAAAAATTTATGTTTGATTTCCTTAATTTCGTCTTCGGAATAATTTTCGAAACTAAATATAGTTTTCCACATATTCTAATTTGGAATCAAAAGTGAGCAAAGTTTGTTGTTGCATTTTCTCAAACAAATGTTTACGAGTCACTATTCTCATACGTGATGGCCCTAAAACAAAATTATTTTTCAAACAAATAAAATCAGGAACCAAGTTGAAAAATTACTTTTTTCGCCTGCCTCTACCGAAATCATATATTTCGGGCATAAAAATCGGGCCGAAACTACGATTTAGCGTATCTAGGGCCGAAAAAATAATATGCATAATCTAGCCAACCTTCCGCGGAATATGAGTAGGTTATGCAAAAATCTGACAGTGACAGTTCAATGATGCGCGATATAAAATTTCCTGAAACACTGTTTTTACTTAAGGCAGGCGAAAAAATATCGAGTGTAACTCATGCCAAAATGCTTTATCAACCCTCCCTCGCTTCGCGCGCTCTTGTTGCTAAAAGCGGCGGGTTGCTAAAGCCTATTTTCGGCCCTTGATACACTATATACTATTGGAGATGTCATGTGTAACAGCCCGGAATTATTAACATCCGCAGCTATCCGCAGTTAAATTTTAAATAATTCTTTGCTATGGACCTTAAAGTTTGTAAATTAGAAAAAATAACAGCCCGGACGCACCCGGAAGTACAACAAATACCCTTATATTTGACAGAAAATTATATAAATTTTGACAAAATTACATGTATTTCTAAACTACCAAATTATAAAAGAAAATAAAAGAACTAAACATTTAAAATCAAAAATAAATGTAAACTTACCAGGTTGATCACGTTCCATAATTGTGTTCACAAAATTATTACGTTTAAAACTTATACATAAATTACTTTCTTCTAGATTATGTTTATTTCTTAAGAATATTTTAATTGAACTTATTTCATATAAGAATACATTTATGTAGTAGAAATATCAGTTTGATTCACTTTTTGTTTCTGCCAAGGAAGTGAGCCCTCGTGACTGTTAAAGTAACGAGTAAAATCATCTCTGACAGTAAAACCTTCCAAATTGGCGAAACCGCCAGTTGCACGTATGGGTATCATATTGTTGGTTGGTATGTCACATAAATTAGCTTCTTGAAGAAGCAATTTATTATTTTCTAGATATCCATCTCGGAGCATGTTATGAAGACAGCAAGCTGTCATAATCAAATAATCTGTCACTTCTGGTGTAACAGCAATTGGTAGATAAAATATTCGAAACACCTGACTCAGGAGAGCAAACGCATTTTCAGAAACTCTTCTTGCTCGTAACAGTCTGTAATTAAATATGGCTTTCGAACCATCCATTAGAGCATTATGTCTAGCAAATGGTTTCATAATATGCTTTGATAATCGAGAAGCTTCATCTCCAACAATTACGAAAGGTACAACAATATCAGAAGCAGGCAGCATTGTCGGAGGAGGATAAAATGTTGAATTGTTAATCAATTTTCCAATTTCGGATTTGTTTAAGATGACGCTGTCACCTTCCTTCCCATAGGATCCAATATCAATCATTAAAAATTTATAGTTGGCATCTACAAACGCTAGTAGTACGATGGAGAAAAAATCTTTGTAGTTGAAAAACAGAGATCGACTTTTTCCGGGACAAAATATGCGCACGTGTTTTCCATCTACGGCTGCAATGCAATTCGGATAATTCCACGTACGGGAAAATTCTGCAGCACTTCTCAGAAGATCGTTTCTTGTTGGCACTGACATAAAAATACCTGCTTCACAATGCGGCTAATGTATCCTAGCGATATGCGAAATGCAAATGAAAGAGATGCAAATGACTCTCCTGTTGCCATGAACCTGAAAATAAATTTAAAGTTTATTTATATCTTATTTGTTACTATGAAATGTAATTTGAATAGATTACGTAAACATATAACTGTCCCTAGTAGCACAATATGTGTCAGAATTATTTTCGAAATATTGATTTTACATTTTTATGTTTCGGAAATATTAAAAGGCCAAAGTAAATATTCATTTAATATGTCTATGAAAATATTGAAATGAAATTATTTTATAAACATGTTGTATATATTTCAATCCATATATTTAGTAAGTAACATTTTATAAATATATCCAAAGAAATATATGGATGACTGAAAAAGGCAACACTGTACTGTCTCTGTCAATTCTGCCACCGATTGAACTGTTTGACACGTAGACGACTGTGCTAGTGGCTATTTCGTTATATATTCCTGTCTATTCTCTCAACCAGTATATAATTTATTTGCAAACTCCAAAGTGTGATATTTGACCGTAAGTAGAGTTGTACCAAGCACTCGAGACGTGTTGCGCGTGACCATCTTAAATTCGTTTACGTTCTCTCCCGTTCTCCGAATATTTTCTCACTCTGCGCAAACTTCACCTCCACACATCTCGAGTGCTCGGTAATACTGTACATGCGTTTGGGATTCGCACCACAACCACATATATCATGATATTTCCCCAACATTATTTTACAAATATTGCAAAAATATATACATAGTAATATTTCTTTAAAATTTTACAGAAATATTGCTAAAACATCTGTCATAATCAATATCACAGAAATATGTGTTTTTCAATATTTAAGAAATATTTTGTGCTACTAGGGGTTTGTTTCGATATTGCAGTTGATGAATGTAAAAAGCTTTGGAAAAATATTCGTGACACATACAACAGACGAAAACGAATCGGAAAGATGGGAACAGGGTCCGCCAGGAGTACTAAAAGTTCTAATTGGTAATTGAATAATGTACTGTCTTTTCTTAATACTGTGGCACATGAGCGAAGGTGAGCACTTGCAGAGATTGTGGCTTCCATGCAATCGTATCACATTATTTACTTATACTTATACACTGTCTATTTCAGAAGTACATCAAATGTAGCTTTTTCAAATACTAGCAGTAGCCGCTTTGACGACTTTGACGAAGGCGCTTCAGAAATGAGTCGGAATGAGCCAGGAGATACTCTTCAAACTCAACAAGAAGAGACACTGGAGGAAGCCATTTTAGGAGAGGATATTTCCCCAACAAATTCTAACGTGAATATCCAGGAAAAGGGGACACTAGGAAGTGTGATATCTCGTTCAAGCTGTTCAAAACGGCAGAAATTAATTGAAAAGGTTTTTGATATAATTCAACGGAATACTGAAGAAAGGTCAGAAAGACACGGAAAATTGTTAAATGTTATTCAAACACCAAATGCCGAGGAACATCCCATTGATTCATTTTTCAAAAGTATGGCTGGGTCTGTTAAACAACTTTCTCAGTCTTCTCAAATATGGGCTAAAATGGAAATTTGTCGAATTGTTGGTGAGCTAGAACTACAGGAACTGCAGCAATCATCAGCCGGCATTTCTAGCCTGCCACAACAATACTCACGGCCATCGACTGCCAGTCCATCATTACAATCGGTCTCCTTTCCTGGGACACCTGATGCCAGCACCAACGAACCTCCACACACACCAGCCAGTATTTATATAGCGTCACAACCAAGCTCACGGCCGTCTACCAGTTTCTCAACGTATTCACTCTCTTCCCCTGAGACCCCTGCCAGCTTGAGTGAACCTCAGCATTACACTTGTTCTTCACAATCAGATTTGACGCTTGTTCATTTAAAATAAATATGTGTTATGAAATAAAAATAAACTTACCTTAGTGTTAATCCTAGTTTTTCTTCCAGGATTATAGGGTGTCTTATAAATCCACATGATTTCTTCTTCAGGTCATCATCAACCAGGGATAATACAAAATTGAACTGATTGATGTTAAGACGAAAAAAACTTCTGAACTTGCTGTCATCTTTTAAAAGATGTCTTTGAACCAACATGGTTTGAAAACCTTCCTCTTCTCGGGTACTGAATATATCATGGGGACTGCTTCTCAAAGAATCTAACATTAGCATTAGTAAGAGCTCTTCCTCCTCCTCCTCTGCCTCTTCATCTTCTAAATCGCACACCAACAACACTGCTTTCTCCATAATTCGTTTATGAAGTACTGAATACGCAAACCAAAGCGGCTACGATCGCTTAATTGACACACGAACAGGTCGTTGCAGCCGCATGTAACAGCCGCACGTCTATAGCCGCACCAGCCGCGTGATTGACACTCCACCTTTAGGGTTGTCCTCAATATGTCGCCGCTCAGCGGGTGGTGGATCATCTTCATTGTGTTATTACTGGCAGCTGTACTTAGAAAATTATCTCGGTTGGAAATTTCAATAATGCGGATTTATGATAATTTTGAAATGGAGCGATGGTTAGCTCATAAAATGCAAATTAAGATAATACGCATTTGTTAAGACGCGTAGATAAACTAAGCGCCGATAACAAAATTAGTAAATTAATTACTTTTTTCTCATTCAAGTTCAAAGTTCTCTCTTCCAGAATGGCTAAAGCCCTATTTATTCGTATTCTTTTCAAGCACAAACTTACGCTAAAAAAAGTATTTCAAGTAGTGGTTTGTACCTGTTGAACATTGGAGAAAAAAAATCTCAAAGAAACAATAATTATTTCAAGGTATATTTTTATACACTTTCGAATACAAAACACGAAAGAAAAAATACTTTGCGTGGAATAAATCATCTTAAATTTTTCCCCGTGCCTCATTAATGTTTATAGAAATTTTACAAGTTGAACGTTACAAATTTAGATTTTGATTTTTGCCAATTTTAGTCAGAAAGTAAGCGAAACGTGCCAGAGTGCGCAGGCGGACTGCAGTTACCTAAAGTAAGACGCAAAATTATAAGGACTTGTCGTTGATTGATGAGCAGTCGATCAGATAATTTATGACAGACATTAATAAAATAAAACTCACCTTCAAAATGTTTCTGATTTATTTCCAAATTTCTGGTACAGCAAATAAAAATACATATTTTCTATTGCAAACAGTACATTAATGATTTAATTTATATTATACTCGTGGTTCCAAATCGCGACATTTTAGGTGAATGTATATGACGTTTGCAAGAAATGTATTTATTTAATCGTAACTACGTTGATTTCGAAAGGAATTGAAAATACGCTTTTGATATTTATACAGCGGCTTATTGATGTAAGTGCTACTTGATTCGTTAATTTTTGACACATGCCATTTTATTGGTATTTCATCAATTCAACTGTCAGAAATGAACAATAGTGACATACCTATGGTGGTATCATTATTTGTTAATCCATTTTTAGATTTTTTTGCCGGATGACAGCCCTACGTGAATAACATTTGTTGTCTAATTATTGACCGAGACCGCAGGCCGAGGTAAATAATTTAAAGACAAACGTATGAATTTATTAAACGAGAAAAGTAAACCCGATGCGCATTCGCTTAGATTATTTCATGAATGAAAATTTGTTCCATTTATTCAAGGTTAACGTTTATATTCGGAGTTGCTATGGAGGACGGTTGTTTATTGCGATAATTAATTGGCATTCATTACATTACTGGGCAATAAAATGTTTGTTGTAAATATTTATTCTTTTTTTGTTGCGTCATGTTATCGGTTTAGTTTGACTGAATGGAAATTTGCTGTTGGCTCAAATCCTAAGTGGATATGAAAGAAATACGCATTGGTAATGTAATCAGCAGTTAATTACATTTCACGTGTATTGTCGTTCTCTAATTATTTAATTAAAATCAGATTTTTAATAGTGCAAATAATTTATAATAATTCTTAATAACGAAATTATTACCATAATTAATATAATCAATTTTATCAAGGTCGAACATGTATATTTAAGCTAAAATATGTCCATTCTGTCCTCAGTTTCTCGTAAAAATGTTCATCATATTGATGATTGTGGGTATATTATTACTAAAGTATGTTTGGTCTAGAAGAGAACTGTATAAAGTTGGTTTTCAATTGGCTGGACCTGTAGCACTTCCTATTATTGGAAATGGACTAATGTTTATGGGAGACCCAGCAGGTATGTGAAAATTGTGAAAATATAATGTTTATGTATCGTAAGCGAAATTTAAATATGCTCAAGATTGAACATTAATTGAAATCGTATTCGAATATGACGGAAACTTGGAGAATAAGAAATTGTTTCTTCTGTACAGAATTTCCTGATGATGTTGTTTTCAAAGAAATTAAAATTCAGAAACTTTTCAATAAAACGCACTTTGTTGATATCACACACGTTTTTTTTTTATTTTGCGACTCTACTTTCGACCCTTGTGGCGTTATTTTCAAACAGATAGTGAAATTATAATTGTTATGTTGATATTGTACAAAACATCATTCAGTTCAACATTCAATCAACATTTTTTTGAAGACTATAGTTTTTCTGTACTTTCCAAAATTTTCTACTGATACTATTTTCAAAGAAATTACTTAGTTGTTATCAAGATAAATGTTCGGAATTTTATTTTTCAAAAAAACATTTTTTTCATACGATCATACGATCATACGATCATACGATCATACGATCTTGAATAAATTTGAACTTCTGTGTTAATAACTAATTAATCTTACACGTTGAATATTTTTGTAGACTAGAATTTGATTGAAACTGTTTTAGATAGTTTTGATACGGTTATTAAGATGATTAATTCGTACCCCAAACCGATGAGAGTATGGCTTGGTCCAAAGTTGATTGTGATCTTTACCGATGTGGAACACGTAGAGGTAAAATTTTAAAATAGTTCTTTTAATAATTAAACTACGTTAACTTTTACCTTTATAATTATGTAAGGAGGTTAAGCAGTTTAAATAACTAAATAAATAAAAATTGAGCACGCCCTATTAAGGCGAAGCTAAAAATTTTAATTCAGAGTTTTTATTTGGTAGAATTCATTTCTACTTCATATTACTATCCTTAAAATATGGTTGTTCATGTAACTTATTACTTACTACCCAATACAGACAGTTTAGAGTATGAATGTATTAATTTTATTCCAAATTCGTGTAATTTTTAACTTTCCTACGTTTTTAGAAATTGTTTCCAACGACCAAGCTAATGCACAAAAGCGAAATTTACCGTTTCATGGAGGATTTCACACCCTACAGCTTAATATCTAAAGGAGGTACAAAAAAATCATGTACGATTTCCTTAGATCATATTAATATGGCATATTTCAGATCCGATTTGGAAAGAGCAGAGAAAATTAGTGAAACAATTGTCCACACTAAACTTTATCTTTTCAAACGTGGAAATGATGCAAGTCCATATCGATAAGTTGATTGCCAAATTGCGGAAACAGTGTGGCCAATCTCCGGTAGAAATTTTCGACATCATCCATTACTGCAATTTTGATATAATATGTGGTATGTACTTTTAGAATTCTTATTAAAATGGGTTTGTAATAGCAGTAGGAATAGTATTTACTGGTTTAAACATATAGTAGAGCTCAATTGCTTAACCTTAAACACAGTATAAGGTTTTTTCTACTTTGGTATAATAATGGACTTATTGTTACATTAAAAAAGTAATTTTTAAGTTTTTGGTAAACATTTAAGTGTCACGATTGACAATACTTAGAACATGACTGTGCTTTTTTGATGAGAATATGCTTCTGCGCATCTGTAGCCGCAGAAACAAGCACAGAACCGGATTTTAAGTTCTTATGTGTGGGGAATTTTGGTATGGAAAGGGATTTTATATCCAGACTTTAACCTCTCGCCATTCATGACTGTTTGGGTGTATCGACCTGGAACCAACGTTAATAATCATTATTTATACATTCGTATCTATCGAATGACATACAACTAGACGTACCTTTTCACTTGAAATTTCGAAAAAGTCCTAAATAAACCTAAAAAAAAGTCCCGATAAAAGTTCTGAAAAAAAATCCCGACGAAAAGCTGGTCCTTCAAAAAGACCTAGAATAAAACCTGAAAAAAAGTGCTGACAAAAAACTATCTGAAAAAACAGTACCGAAAATAAAGTTTTGAAAAAGGAGTCCTAGTTCTGAAAACGGCTTTCTAACGGTTTTTACCCCACTACTCTACCTGTTCCCTCTTCTGAGAAAAAGGGATTTGAAATCGGATAGCTTTTTCTGCCCCTCCCTGTATTAGTGAAGTATACATTAAATTCATTAGGTGAGATATTACAATTAACTCGTTCAGTCCTAGTTGAGTTTCTTTGACAATTGCCCTCATTTACTTACTAACCAATAAAATCGAATAACGTTAATGAGATGATCCAATAAAATTCTAATTACGATGCGTAACAGAGGACGCTGCATATTATGCATGGCAATTCACCCTGGGTGGTATCTAATCAGATAATCCCTCATGTTGGTATTGCCTAGCAACGCGTTAGTACATGTTCTATAACATATAAAACGTCAGTTATTGCCGGACTTTTAAGCAGTTTGCTCCTGAATTCGATCGGTTTATATTTTCGGGTGAAGTGTTAGTGCTTTCATCAGTAATAGTATTCATAGGCATTTCTCAAAATTGTGGTAAGCTAATTTTTACTACAATTATTGTGGCGCAGAATAATACACGTCTGACACTTGGTGTCACTAAATTTAACTTTTCAAATTATGAAGTGTGAACTTTCTATTCGGCCAATTGTCTTCTCGAATCTAACTCGTGACTGATTTTTCGAAGGCAATTATTAGCACCTGGATCCCTCTTGCTCGTTGCCTCTAAAAAAATCGCCGCAACAAACAATCGTGATCCTGACGCTAATAATTGCCGGCAAAATCATAGGCACTCGTTATATTACTGTTGATAACTTCCCACATTGCTTTGGGAGCATTAGATGAAGAGTATATGTAGTTATCATTAGCCTTGATTTTAGCTGTTGATAATGCTGTAGTCAGTGCGCAAACCTTTTGTGGGGGTTGCGTTGCGTAGTTCGTTGGATCCAAGAGAATTCGATGTGGTCGTAACAGTTTATTTACAGAATACGAATATATACAGGTACAGATAATTAAGGTTAGCGTTGTGTCGGTATCGCGACGCGGCACGGGTCCTGTGGGTGCACGGTCGTCGGGTTCACTCCGGTGTACAGGACCTCGGCCAGGTTCAGTCGTCGTGGTGTCCTATACGTGGGGGTCCTCGTCGGCGATGGTGGCAGCGGTGACACGGGCCTCGGGATGGCGTGCATCCTTGCTGGTCCTCGGGTTTGCTCTGGTAATAATAGCCTCGGGTGGTCTACGCAGTAGCGTAGTACTCTTCTACTGACGTGGCGTCGACTCTGGTGTGATGTGCTCCGGGTCTGATGCTGCCGGACCGGAAGGCTTAGCATCGGATGCCGTGGGGAGCTTGTTGTAGCGTGCCTTGGAGAGATTGCTTTGATTCACGTGCCTTGCTGAGCTCGTGTGTTTAGATACTTGCCTTGGTGAGCTCGTGTTTCTTGGTTGGTGAGCTCGCTTGTCAGACTATCTTACCGACTGTACTGACGTTCGATTGCAGTGCGCTTATCGAAGTGACGAGATGAGGGGGTACATACCCTATTTAAGTGGGTCGTGCGACCGTAGGGCGCGCCCTCTGTTCAGGTTGCGGGCGGCCCTTTTCCTTTGGTGGGGGATCGTGCGTAGCGAGTGGCACAACCTAGTGGCGAGCGTCCTTCGCGCGCCCGGGCGTGGATGGCCACAAGCTCATTTATGAATTGAGCTTATGGGGGATGCGCCGGGAACTTAAAATTTGCAATTAATTCTTTTTATTTAGGTCTATAATTATATAATGATTATATTTACGCCAAATTTATATCAATAATAATTGAAGAGAACGCCTAAATGACAACTTGTAAAGAATACGTTATTTTCGAAATCTCTTTAGTTTTTGAGTAAACTGACGGTAAAGATTATGTTATAATTTGAAGCATAATTTTGAGGTTTCAAACGTCAGTATCATGCGATATTGAAAAAATGCTCGATGTACATTTAAAATATGATTTTAATAGAAAATAAACCATGAAAGTGTAAATAAGAAATATAATCGAAGAAAGTAACATATCGGCCACATGACCATTTTTCTCCTTTTAGAGCTTATTTATGGGGTCAATCCAGACATCCAGAAAAATAAAGACAATGCTTTTTTTCATCATATGGTACGGTGAGTAATTCTTCCTTACATTTTAATAATATTAGCATTAAATGATCGTTCCCCATTAATACCAAACCACAGGCGGCTTTCGGACTATTATTCCTCATCATTGTAGTACTAGTCCGACGGCGGTAAAATTCTTAATTAAAATAATGACGAACCCATAACTTAACAGTTTTACGATTTGGCGCGTGACCTCTATTGTTGTTATTAAACTGACGCCGAATGCACGCCTAACATCTTCTATCGAATTGCTTCTTATGTAAGTTTCTACACAAAACACACGTTGTTGGACTGAGTAATCCATGAAAGTTAAATAATTATGATGAAAACTAACAAACTTTCGTAGAAAAATAACGTTCCACAAAATTATTAATATAAAGCTTATTTATGACAGGTGTCTACTTGATCAATAATTAACTTAAATCCCAAAGACTACAGAACATAATCCCACTTTAGTTATCTCGTAGGGAATTAATTAATAAAATAAAATAGGTAGTCTATTATGGGGAACCCTGTACTTACATATACCATTACATTACACAATCCAAAAGAGCTTACTTATCTAAAAATGGTGTTCATAGATACTCTATAACCAATTGCTCTTACCCAACTTATTGCAATTGTTCGTGCCGTTCTGCTCGAATTACACTTCTTAAAAGTCGATTTTCACGATCTTGACGTCCACTCAGGCTTTCACCCTCGGGATACAAATTTACACCTCAGGAAAAACCACGCATTTCTCTCCCTTGGTATACTATAATGTACTATTTTAGAAGTGGCATATGACTTTCAGAATTGGATCAATGATGTGCCAACATTCGGTTTTCAAGTAATTCCAGAGTTTTGCATCATCTCGTTCCGGGTGGTTCATTTTATTTTGAAACGCGGAATTAATGAATAATCCATCCAAATCCATCTCGCATAATTTTTCTTGAAAATTTTTACTTCAAAATTTCGACCTCCAAAAATATGTTTGAATGCGATCTACCGTCTCGTGGTTTCTCTTGTATTGCAAAAGAAAATATTCGCAATTAAGCGCAAAACATTCTCATAAATTGTTCACATTTCATAAGCCAGCTTACCAAAAGGATTGATATTTTCTCATCTGATATATTTATACATTTTTAGAATGTATGCCCTTGTTTATGAAAGAATGATGAAACCTTGGCTTCACACCGGCTTTATTTACAAGAGAACTTCAAGGTGGAATGAGACATTAAAGGCCGTGACAGACATGAATGCTTTCACTGGTAGGTACAAACAGAACATGATTGCAGATATAAATTCAATCACGTTTTGACGGTCTTAGAGTCAGCAATGGAAAAATCTTACATGAGAATTCAGGGAAAAACGGAAATTAAACCAACCGATCCATTTATCGATCACGTCTGCAAATTTACGGAGGAAAACCCGAATGTTTTATCAATGGAGCATATAAGGGATCTTTTACTTACAGTAATTTTCGCGGTAAGTTTATCGGTTGTATAATTTCGATTTTTATTTATAATTTTAACATTTGTCTTTAGAGTGTGGATACAGTTACCATAGTCGTTGCTGGTGCATGCCTTTGTTTTGGAATGCATAAGGACTATCAGGTAGGATGTGAATAAATTACAGTACATGATTAAAATTGAAGCAGAAGCATTAATTAAATTTAATAAAGAAGAAAAATAGCCTGAATTCAACATGCAAATGTTGTATCATTTAATATCCGACGTGGCATTAGCCAGGGAAGTTTTAATTGTTTTAATCTTAGTAAGACTTAATTTAGCAGAGTTATAAACAGGCTGAATATTCATTAATCAGCATAATTTTTGTCTTTATTCAGTCTATAGTACAAGAACCTGAATCGGTGTTTACTCAATTTGTAGAGCCTCAGCGGCCGAACCTAAAGATTGTTGGTGCGCGCAAATAATTTTCAATCTACAATAAATTGCTAAATGTCAAAAACATAATACAAGTAAATCGGACAAGAAAACTTTATTTCGCTAATCTTAAATTTTGAGGTAAACACGATTGTTTGATTTTCAAATGTGATTTATTTAAATAACTACATGTGTTTCGCCACACAGGTGAAGAAAATATACAAATAAAAAACATAGTACTTCTTATATATTAAGTGTTTGCGGTTAGCGGGGGAGAGAACATTTTTAAGAGGGGGGAATGTGATAATTCTGTCTGTTCGTTGAGTAGATGGCCGGATTGATAATGTCTATTAATATCTAAATTTTCTAATAAGTGTAATTTTTGTCCTTTTCTTTCCATATGTAAAATCTCGAAGTCCGGGTTGAATGAATGTTTCTCTGTCAGAAGATGGTTTGCATATGTTGATGTGCTTCTTTGATTGAGGAAGCATTTGCGGTGTTCCTCAATTCGGTCATCAAAAGTTCGTCCGGTTTGGCCAACGTAATATTTAGAGGACCGTAAGAATTTGTCTCCAAACCCTCCGGCGGCCCACCCCAGAGAACCCCAGGGTGCTAATCACCACTTACCCATATCGAATTTCGAGAATACCACAAAAGGGAAATTTATGAATGAAGGAGGCTTGTGTCTAATTACCTACAACACCATTGAAAAGTGTACATGCAATAGTTTTAATAATCGCAATACTGACAATTTTTTTTATTAAATAATTAGCAATTATTAGTAAACACTACTTTATATTTTAAATATAAATATTTATATGCAGAGTGGTGATAAAGTTAATTGCACTATTAAGTGTTTTTAAAGAATCGCAGGGACAGGTCGATTTTTGTTCATTATTGCACACTTTTTGGCGTGCTCAAAAATATCACTAGTGTTTGTCGTGTGATGTCATCGGCAATTTTTATAAATGGAATTCGTTTTTTTTTATATTTGGCAACTTTTGTAGAGCTCTTACTGTGGATCTTGAAATTGGAACTCTTGCGGGGTGTTTTTGATTGAACAAATCGCATGCTTCCTCATAAGTTCTTAGCCTATCGCCATATTCCATCATCATTCATACCTCTATTCTTTCTCGTTTAGTCAAATGCACCATATTTAGTTAATTTTAGAAGTAAAGACATTTTAATTTAAGTGTTAAACTTGTTAACATGTCAAATATTAAATAAATCAATAAATTTGGAATTGGCTTACTTTTAATTAATGCAGTATTATGTAAGGTTGTAAAAATGAAAAATTTAAAACTTCATTGTCTTCTCCAGCTTTTTCAAAATCGTATATTAAATAATCCAAATTATGAATTTTGTGCGAAATTTTATTCATTTTATCATTCCATTAAAAAAATTAAAAAAATATGGATATAAAGAGAAACAAGCTCTACAAAAGTAACAAAGTGAACAAATTGTTTTTAGATTAAATGATACGTATTTAAAAAAAAAAATGTGACTAAGGACAACTAAGAGCTCTACGAACGTTGCCAAATAAAAAAAATCAATTTAAAAAAATTGCCTGTGACATCATACGTCAAACACCAGTGACGTCACGATATTTTCAGCAGGCCAAAAATTACACAATCATCAACTAATCCAAAAGATTTTTTTTGAAAACATTTAATAGAGCTATTATGAATTTTGTGCGTAATATACTTAATGCGTTAAATATTGTATGAAAATATCATTTTTTGAGAACATTTTTGCATTCACAATCGCCACGAGTCAAAGACGAGGACCGATTGTAATGCAAAAAACGATACTGGAAATATTTGATGCATGATCAAACTTCAATAATTTGATCAGGGGCGGCTTGTTATGTAGAGCCAAGGAGCCATGGCACTACCTCTAATTTCAAACGAAACAAGATTTTTTTTATTAATTCTAAAAACACTGATTTGTCGTTTTAAGTCTTAAAACGAAGCCTGCGAAGGTTTCATGAGACGAGAAAAATGGCATTGCATTTATTTGAGAATATATCTCTTGAACAAATTAGCAGATTTGAAAAATTCTTCCAGAATTGTGTTTTGTGTTGTTATCTTGAAAACCAGTGATGGGGTATTTTGAGTTTTTTGGAGGTTTTTCAGATTAATGTATTTTGAGTAAATCTGAAAAGTTTCAAGTGTGTTACAGTTGTTTTTGTATTTTTTTTTTCACTCCGAAGAAGTGAAACTTAAAAAAAGTGCTGTTCTAGGTCGGTTATCTTGAAAACTTGTGTTGGGATATTATGGGTATTTTAGAGGCTTATTATGATTAATGTATTTTGAGTAAATTTAGAGAGTTTCAAGTGTGTTGCACTTGTTTTTATATTTTTTTTTTCACTCGGAAAAAGTGAAACTTTAAATCTTAAAAACCAGTGATGGGGTTTTTTGAGTTTTTTGGAGGATTGTTAAGTAAATTTGGGAAATTTCAATTGTGTTGAAGTTGTTTTTATAATTTTTTTTCACTCGTGCAAATTAAAAAATCTGAAGCGCTGTTCTCGGTCGGTAGACCTGTGATGGAGTTTTTTGAGTTCTTGGAAGATTATTGTATTTTAGGTAAATTTAGAAAGTTTTAAGTATTTTACAGCTGTTTTTATATTTTTTCGCGTCAACAAAAATTATAATAATTTTAATTAATTAATTATAATTTTTCATAAATTTACACGAAAAATCGCAAAGGCTATGGACACAATGTGTTTGAATTTTATACGAAATCACTCTTGAATTAATATTGAGTGATTTTGTAAAGTTTCAAGTGGATGGAAATTGTTTTTATATTTTTTTCGCGTCGACGAATTTGTTACAACATTTTTCTAAATTGTATCTGCTTTCACATTGAAATATTCTAAAATTTAGAAACAATGCATTTCTAATTTTTACGGAAATGTAGAATCACATGTGTTGTCAGTTGTTTCGGAAAGTTTCAAGTCGATGGCAATTGTTTTTATATTTTTTTCGCTTCGACGAATTTGTTACAACATTTTTCTAAATTGTATCTGCTTTCACATTGAAATATTCTAAAATTTAGAAACAATGCATTTCTAATTTTTACGGAAATGTAGAATCACATGTGTTGTCAGTTGTTTCGGAAAGTTTCAAGTCGATGGCAATTGTTTTTATATTTTTTTCGCGTCGACGAATTTGTTACAATATTTTTCTAAATTGTATCTGCTTTCACATTGAAATATTCTAATATTCAGAAACAATGCATTTCTAATTTTTACGCAAATGTAGAATCACATGTGTTGTCAGTTGTTTTGGAAAGTTTCAAGTCGATGGCAATTGTTTTTATATTTTTTTCGCGTCGACGAATTTGTTACAATATTTTTCTAAATTGTATCTGCTTTCACATTGAAATATTCTAAAATTTAGAAACAATGCATTTCTAATTTTTACGGAAATGTAGAATCACATGTGTTGTCAGTTGTAATTTACTGAATAATTTTGCAACAGTAATCGTTTTTTTTTTCTCAAAAAGTATATTATATGCTAAGTGGTTCTACCATCAAAATGTTCCACGAGCCGCCACTGAATTTGATAACCGTATTGGCTTATAAATGTCACGTGGTAAAAGAGTATAATATTCTTCATAATATATGTCGGTAATCGAGAAATGAAAGTCAGTATAGCATATTGTAATTTACTTTTAAATAAAAAATTGGTCCCAAAATACGGAAAGCAGGTATAAAGGAGGGCCCTTTCCGAAAGTCATAAATTACTCTTGCTTCCCGATGACAACCTAAATTGCACCACCCGCTGAGTATTGTGGTAAATGCTGATGTTATGGAGAGTCCCTTTTTTTGCCGGTTTTGTCGGTGGAGACAATTTTAGTAGGTCGCATATTTAGGGCATACACTATGTTTATTTTTAACTGTTTGGTCTTTGTTGTTTTTAATTATTTTTGATATGCTATTTTTGGCTTTAAATGAAATGCTAAAATTTCGTTTTTTTAGAAGTTTTGCTATTTTTTCACTTAGAGGTCCATTGAATGTCAATGAAGAGAATTTTTGTGCAACAATGTGGTACTTGTTTGAAAAATATTAAACAAATTAGAAACAACCTTACTTGTTGCAGAAAGCTATAAATAAATTCAATAAAACGAAATGTTCGTACGAACAGGTTGAATATTCATATATTCAGGCTACATTTCGGTTTATTGAATTTGAAAAATATTAACCCCAGATGGAGTAAAATGATCAATTGTATTCCTGCGACAAATGGTTTCATTCCACATGCGGGGGGGGGGGGGGGGGAGTCGAAAAAAGAAAATGGCGACAGTTGATTGTGTTCCATTTGTACATGCGCTGCTTCACAAGATACATCTAATATCAATTTTGATCACTTTGTTAACAAGGACGTCCAAGTTCAGTTAACTTCAAAATCTATCGTGTCAATTGTGGAAACTTCGATTTGCACTATTTTAAATAAACATCTTACATTATTTAACACGTTCGCTGCCACCGACGCGATAGTGCGTCCAACTTTATACTTGCGTATGTGCAATCCCAATTGCAGTGGCAGCGAACGTGTTAAAACAGAAATTTTGAACACGTTTAATTTATTAAAGACAAAAATTAACAAAATTGAACTTGAAATTAATAATTTGCGTTCTGCATTCAATCAGTTAAGAGGTGATGCCTACCTGCAAGACCGAAAAATCGCAAAAATTCGGGATTTTTTTTCTCGAAAACTAAACAAGACAAGACTGAAGTCGCAGAAATCATCTGAAATCAAAAATACGATGCGGGTTGTATTAAGAATGAGTAAAAGCTGTCGTTGATCGTTCGGTTTTGGAAAAAAAATATTTTTTGGCAAAATGGCGGCCTCATACTTAAAAAAAGTATTTTTTCGGGTCTAAAAATCTGTCTTTGGACGGCTGTGAAAAATCTAATTTTTATATATTTTTACAGAAATTACGTTTTGGGGTCCCTGGATGCCATTTCAACAATTTTGATTATTATTTTTTTTAATCATTTTTGGTTTATAATTATGAATAGTTATATGAAATTTATATTAATAATAATTGTAGAAAATGCCGAAATAGACCACTTATAAAGAATAACTTTATTTAAAAATAAACCATGAAAGTGTAAATATAAATAACTCTACCATGAAATCGGGAAAGTAACATCACCATTTTTTATATGCTGAACGTGACTAATAATTTATATATTACTAACAATTCAAATGTAACTATAAATAGTTTAATTTTCTTAACAAAATTATACTTTGAATTTATAAATATATATTGATATTGTATGCTCTACCACTCAAAAAATTCACGAGCCGCCACTAGAAAATATTCTGAACACCTTCGAAAAAGCCATAAAATTTAAAAAAAGTCAACTTTAAAAATCACAAAACACTCGCCATCATTTCTTTTAGGATTTAGAAAAATATTTAGAAATCATAATTTGACATTGTTTAATGTTTCAATACTCATAAGAGTGATACTAACCTAGTGAATTGTTTTATTTGAATTATTCAAAATGTATCTACTAAATCTAAAGTTGTCGAAACTGCCGTGCAGGCACAAAAGGTGAAACAATAAAGTGACCCCAGAAAAGTTAATGGTTATATTTGAATTCTTTTTTAAAATTAGTTCCACTTTTTTATCAAAGCGAAAATTAAAAAAAAATTGTTTTCCTGCTTAAAAAACTGGAAAATTATTTTGAACAATAGAGTGATTTTTGAGACTAATTGAAATCATTTTCTTATTGGAATATTCTGCATTTTTTATTATTAAGCCTGTATTTTCAATTTTTTTTGTCGAAAATATTTAATCATTTAGCCTAAATATTCTTTATTCCGTTCTTTTTTTTATTTTTCCCGACGACTTTTTAATTTTCAAATTTTTTACCTGTATTTTCGATATTTTTGGTCAAAATATTTTATCTTTTGACCTAAATATTCTTAATTTTGACCTAAATTTGTGAATTAATTGTTTACATTTTCGCTTTTTGGCTCGCATGTTTGAACTTCTCGCCGAATTTTTAATTTTTAGATTTTTTACCTGTATTTTTGATTCTTTTGGGCCTACATTTTTGATCTTTTGACCTTAATATTCTTTATTTTGACATTAATTTTCGATTTAATTGTTAAAATTTTTGATTTATGGTCCGCATTTTTTATTTTTCGGGCCGAATTTTTAGTTCTAGTTCAAATTTTTTTATTTAATTTTGGTTAACCTGAATAATTGATTTATGAGCGACTTTTTTTTATTTTTTCAGGTATTGTCGACTTTTGTTTGTTGAAAATTTCGGTTTTTCAGTCTGTATTTATTATCTAGGCCCGAATTTTCGATGTACTGTCCAAATTTTCGACTTTCTGGCCAACATTACTTTTCGATTTTATTGTTAAAATTTTCGATTATTTTGATCCGCATTTTTGATTTTTCGTTTAGTCTGCATTTATTATTGCTAGGCCCGAATTTTCGATGTTTAGTCTAAATTTTCAACTTTTTGGCCAACATTGTATATACCGGGTGTGGCACTTAAGACGCCTCGGACCATAGCTCCTTTACGAAACTTTTGTTTTCTCATGGCACACTTGGGAACGGAAAACGTTTCCCGACATTTGCGATGAAATTCCTTTTTTCTCCGAAATTTTGTTATGCAATGTGTAATTTTTTTTACACCAATGAAAAATTTAGAGTTTTGGCTGTACAACGCCGTAATTTTTTTAGGGGGGTGCCATTTGAAATTTTCGGAAAAAATGACAACATACGAAGATCAATCAAAAATTATTTTTTTTCCATAAATTACCCGAAAAAAAATTATGTGAAGGTATACGAGGTCTTAACCTGTACCTCAATTCAAAATTTAGGCGCCGGCGTCAATTAGTTTCTCTACAAAAAAATCTCAAAAATGGGGCGCAATTTTGAAAGAAGGGGTTATAACAGCGAAACCGCTAAAGTGAAGGGTATAACATGTTAGATAAGAAAATAAGTACTCGTCGAGCACTTTCCAAATCTGCAATAAAAAATAGGGCATTCCATTTAAAAAAACATAAGTTTGGTACGCCACTGGAGTACGGCACGCCACTGATGATTAGAAATATTTTTAAAATATAGCGACGGTAACTATGCACCACTTTGTTCTTAGATTTTTTTCGATAGCTTTTATCGTAAAGGAGCTATGGTCCGAGGCGTCTTAAGTGCCACACCCGGTATATTTTTTTTTTATCTTTTGCCCTAAATTTTTATTTTATTTTTTTATTTGTCTGTTAAAATGTTTCTTTCGTTGGTCCACCATTTCTATTTGTAGGACAGAATTTTAGATTTTTTGGTCTAAATTTATTTATCGTCTGTTTTAGATTTTTTGACCTTAATATTCTTTATTTTGACATAAATTTGGGAATTAATTGTTTAAATTTTCGACTTTTTGGCCCGCATTTTCGATTATTTTGGGTCTGAATTTTTGATATTTTGCTCTAAATATTCTTTATTTCGAATAATACATTTTCAATTTAATTGTTACAATTTTTGATTTTTGGTTCACATTTTTTATATTTCGGGCCGAATTTTTAATTCTAGTTCAAAATGTTTGATTTAATTTTGGTTAACCTGAATTATTGATTTATATGCGAGTTTTTATTATTTTTTCCGGACTTTTGTTTATTGAAATTTTCGATTTTTCAGTCTGCATCTTTAGGCGCGAATTTTAAATGTACTGTCAAAATTTTCGACTTTCTGGCCAACATTACAGTTTTTTATTATTTTTTTTCTAATCTTTTGTCCTACATTTTTTTTTATTTCGAACTTTTGGATTTTGTAGATTTTTTTTAATCTTTTGCACTAAATTTTTCTTTATTTCGAACGGCATTTTTGATATTTCGTTTAGTCTGCATTTATTATCTTTAGGTCCGAGTTTTGGAAGTAGTGTCTAAATTTTCAACTTTTTGGCCAACATTGTAGATTTTATTTTTTTCTATCTTTTGTCCTAAATTTTTCTTTATTGTTTTTATTTGTCTGTTAAATTTTTTTCTTTTTTTGGTCCACCATTTTTATTTGTAGGCCCGAATTTTAGATTTTTTGGTCTAAATTTTTTTATCGTGTATTTTAGATTTTTGGTCTATTTTTTATCCTATATTTTAGATTTTTCAACTTGAATTATTGATTTCATTTCGTGGATTTTTTTTTTATTTTTTGGCTATTATTTCCGAATTTCTTGGCGGCTGAAAGTGGCAAATTATTTTGCTTCTACCTAAGTTTTCGACTTTTTGTCTGTGCTTTTTATTTTTAGATCAGTATTATTGATTCTTTGGCCCATATTTTAGATTTCTGTTTTTTCGATTTTTTGTGCAAGTTTTTTTATATATACAAACATCTTTATTTAAGAATTGATACAAATATATATACATACATATAAAAAATTATGGTTTTCCGCAATTCTTAATTGGCTATCGACCGGAGGTCTTTCAGCCAGTCTTCTTCAGTCTGTACGTCTCTGTCAGTTATGATTAATGTGATGAAAAGATGAAATGAATTGAAATATGGTGGTATCTGGATGTTTAATTTTTGGAATGATATTGGGGTTACGTGGTAAGCAAAGATGATTTAGGATGTGTAAGATGTGAGGATTAGTGGCAAATTTAGAGGATAGGTGGATAAGTTTTTTTATTTTTCTTTATTTTGACCAAAATATTGGATTCGTTGATAGAAATTTTCGATTTGTTTTGTATGCAATTTTTGTCTTTACCCTCGTTTTCAATGTTTTGTCTAAATGTTCACCTTTTTAGGCTATATTGTAGGTTTTAATTTTTTGGTCTAAATATTCTTTATTTTAATAATAATAATAATAATAAACTTTACAGACATTACAATACAATGAATTAATTTATTTATTTTTTGACGAAACATTTCGATTGGTTTGTAGAAATTTTCGATTTTTTGTGTGCATTTTTTATCTTTACGGCCGAGTTTTCGATGTTTTGTCTAAATTTTCACCTTTTTAGACACTATTGTATATTTTTACTTTTTTGGCGCATACTTTGTGTTTTCGATTATTTTGGTTTCAATTTTTAGTCTTTTGGCCGAAATTTTCTTTATTTCGACTTAAATTTTCGATTTGTTTGTTTGTAAAAATTTTGATTTTTTGATCCACCGCTTAGAATTTCAAATGTTTGGTCTTAATTTTTTATTTTTTGTCCCATATTTTAGATTTTGTTAACTTGAATTATTGATTTTATTGTGTGATTTTTTTTTTATTTTTATTTTTGCTATTATTTTCGAATATATAAGAAGTACTGTGTTTTTTATTTGAATATTTTCTTTACCTGAAGAAGCCACAGTGTGGTGAAATAACATACATGTAGTGGTTTAAATAAACTATATTTGAAAATCAAACAATCGTGTTTACCTCAAAATTAAATATGGTTTTTCAACTCGTGAGTGCCTCATCAATAAATCACTAATCTTTAACTATTTACTCAACAGGTTAATAAACAGTTGGTTAGAGTGTCGCACTAGAAATGCGAAGGTCGTTGGTTCAAATCCAGCCTGCAGACTAATATTTTTCCTTCATATACAGGGTGCCCGTTTTTCGAGCGGCAACATGGCGATTTCAGTTATCTTAAGAGATACGAGGTTGGTTAAATTAGGACAAAGTTGTGTATTATAACGTTGAGTAATAATCTGTTGAGAAATTAGAGTTACCTTTTTCGTTTTCAAAAAAATCGCGAAAAAAAAATTACTTTTTTATTCGAAAACATTACTATTGCGCATTTTACACTAAGACATTATTAGAGCCCTTTTTAATGGAGGATCTAAATATGTTATTAGATTTATTGTAATTTTCAAGATCGCGGAGAAACAATAGACAACTTTTGTTTTTCTTATGGCCGCCATATTGGATTTCTACATTTTCTAATGTAAGATTTTTTTCTGTTTATGATGATATATCACACATTATGTTTTAATTTTACATTTGAGCCAAAATTTTAAATTTATTATTTTTGTAAAGAGTTCCATGTAAACAAAATCAACACTTTTGTTCAAAACAAAATGTGACAGTTCCATTTAAACTTCATTCTTGAAATTTACTTTACTGGTAACTTTATCGTAAAAATGAAATTTTCAAGTGAAGAATAACGCGATATGTTACAAATTAATTACAATTCCCATAAAAATGTGCAAGTCTCAATGGAGGTGTATCTTCAGAAATATCCGAGAAATTTATCCCCATTGGATTACTTTTTATGGGGAACTTTGAAAAAATAAGATTTATCAAAGCGTTCCAGTTAATATTAATGAACTGCGTAGAAGTATCGTTGATTCTATAAATAATATTAGAAGAAGATATATTAGTAGGGCAATTTATAATTTAAGAAAAAGCGCAGAATTGTGTTTGGAAATGGAATGTGGATAATTTGAACACTTATTGGAGCATTATGATTTTTAGTAGTTTTAAATGTTGTAATAAATTCCTGAGATTGTTATTCGTTAACAAATTGTATTTTTTATGTAAACCCAACCTTACCCAAACAGAAGTGTTGATAAATGAATGCATATTCCCTTGCTTGATTGTAGATGAATTAAATAATTTAAAAAAATGCCACAGTTTGTTTTATAGGCTTTGTAATACTCATTGTTGTAGAAAAGTGTGATGTTTGCACGGCACTCTTTACAAAAATAATACATTTCAAATTTTGGCTTGAATCTAAAATTAAAACATAATGTGTGATATATCATCGTAAACAGAAAAAAATCATGCATTAGAAAATGTAAAAATCCAATATGGCGCTCATAAGAAAAACAAAAGTTGTCTATTGTTTCACCGCCATCTTGAAAGCTACAATAAATCTAATAACATATTTCAATCCTCCATTAAAAAGTGTTCTAATAACGTCTTAGTGAAAAATGCGTAATAGTAATAGTTTTCGAATAAAAAATAAAAAATAAAAATTGAAATTCTTTATTTCTTCACGATTTTTTTAAAACAAAAAAAGGTAACTCAAATTTCTCAATAGATTATTAATCAACGTTATTCTACACAACTTTTCCCTAATTTAACCAACCTTGTATCTCTTAAGATAACGGAAATCCCCATGGTGCCGCTCGAAAAACGGGCACCCTGTATATACATGCATATATACAAAAGTTTAAAACACTAAAATGATCCTTTCTTCTTACAGAAACTTGCATCAGAAGAGGTCAATAGCATTTTCGGCAGCGCTCATCAATTCGTTGCAGATGAGACAAACAAGTTAACATATTTAGATATGTGTATAAAAGAAACACTGAGACTCTTTCCAGTAGGTCCACTCATTTTAAGGAAAGCATTTGAACCTATTACTATTGGTAATTATATAACTAAACATTTTTAACAGGCTCGGCAGGGATATGTGAGAAGCGTTCCTAGCAAAGATAGCATCATATCTTGTACACTAGAAAATTTTCAACATCATGAAGAATAATACACATCGATTTTGGTCCTTTTTTGTTCATACTGCTATACAGGGTCTCAACATACGCAAAACTATGGATAACTATTCTGTTTCAAATGGAACACCCTATATATGTTGCCACCAATCTATGGCATTTTTAATGAACTTTCCAATGATATACAGTTTGTATAATAAAATATTAAGGACTCTTGAGATTTATCAATAAAAACATTTTTCTCTTGTCACCTTCTGCTGATTTTTTGGATTTTCAGCCAAAACTTTGCATTACCTGGAAAAATTATAGGAGACCAAAGTTGTAGAACGGAAAATTTTCGATCGATATACGTCTTTGACTTTTCAAATAATGCGTCCATTGCCCGCTAGAGTGCGCAAAACAGTGACCGTATATGCATTGTGGCGTTTTTCTTTTAAATTTTATAATAATAAATTGCACTATACTTTATTTTCCGCACCCTCTAGCGGAAAAACGGGAAATTACATGGAAATTCAAATGACCTATGAAAATGTTCCGCTCTACAACTCTTAATAGAGGCAATTTTTGCCCAAAATGCATAGTTTTCGCTAAAAATGCAAATTGAAAATGTATGTATCAATTTTTGCGTTTTTCAATGGTTTTTTGCATTTTTATCGAAAACTATGCATTTTGGGCAAAAGTTGCATCTATTAAGAGTTGTATAGAGCAGGGATCGCCAAACTTTTTTGATCATCGACCCCTATATAATTTTTCGAAATCTCCATCGACCCCCAGAAAAGAATTTTTTGTGAACTCGCCCCTCGAAAATCAGCCATATTTTTGTCTTTTGGATATAACTTCTGAACAAATCTTGATAGCGTAATTTCGTAAATGTACTAAATTTCAAAGCCTATCCACTGGTGTAAAAAATATGTGTATTGACTATTTTGGGACTGTAAAAAGAATGATTGATATTTATGCCTTGTATTTCCTGTAATAATGATATTCGTTAAAAAAAATTATACATAAAGACATAAATGACGATGACCTAAAATAGTTTAATAATTTTTTCCAAACGCAGGATCCAAATATATATTCATACATTTTCTTATAAAACATTTTCACTAAAAAAAGTTTCATGTTCACTAGCGGAAAATATGAAAATTGAGGTTTATATCTCCTTACATTTTTTCAATATTTTTACACTTGTTTTTCCTTCGACCTCCAATCGACCCTCCGATTCGGATCGACCTCCATTAGACCCCCTGGCTTAGATCGACCCCTACTTTTGTTAAATAGACCCCTGGGGGTCTATATAGACCACTTTGGCGACCTCTGGTATAGAGGAACATTTTCAATTGATATAGGTCATTTAAATGTTCCTATAATTTCCCGTTTTGTCGCTAGAGGGCATGGACAATAAAGTATAGTGCAATTAATTAATCAAAAATTAGAAAAAAAACGCAAAAATGCATATATGGTTGCGATTTTAAGCACTCTGGCGGGCAATGCACGCATTATTGGAAAAGTCGAAAGACCTATATCGATCGAAAATTTTCCGCTCTCCAACTTTCGTCTCTTATAATTTTTTTCAGAAAATGCATAGATTTGGCTGAAAATCCAAAAAATCAGCAGGAGGTGACAAAAGAAAAATGTTTTTATGGACCAATCTCAAGAGTCCTTAATATTTTATTGTACAAAGTGTATATCATTGGAAAGCTTATCAAAAATTCCATGGATTAGTGGCAAGATATATAGGATGTTCCATTTGAAAAAGAATAGTTATCCATTGTTTTGCGCCCGGTATAGCAGTATGAACAAAAAGAACCAAACCCGATGTGTATTATTCTTCATGATGTGGAAAATTCTTTAGTTTATAAAAAATGACGCTATCTTTGCTAGGAACGCTTCTGCAATTTTTTAAATGTATACATGTTTTTACCACAAATTTGCCCATAACTAACCAACCGTCCATAATAAACCCATAGTATATTATACTATTTTCATCAGCTTCTGAAGAGGGTTGAAAATAAAATATAAAATATGGGGTGTTCTATTTAAAAAAAATAACATTGTTCTATTATTTATACTGGGACACCCTGTACAAAAACATACATATTTTTTAAATATGTAGAATAGGTGTACCAGTTTATGAAAAATAAAAATCGATGTCTCAAATAGCAAATAAGTTATGGGGCTTTTACAGATCCCTGGGTTACCCGGTATATAAAAAAAACATAAATCAGTGTTTTCAGTTTTTTGGACCTACCTCATTACATCCCGCCAAATGTAATCCAAATTAATTAGAACCCATCAGATTCAGATAACTTATGTTTTCACGAAAACTTCCTATTTCTGTTTTATGATTGTTTCTCTACTCGCATTATTTACAACTACTTCTAAATAAAAACAATGTTAAACGTCAAAAGTCAGTTTTTGGCATGAACGCTTTGAATGCTATTCAAATTAGTGACAACTCCGCATTGGAAGTGTTTCGCTTAACGTGATTCAAGAAAAAGCGAACCAAAGCGTAACCAAAAAATACCATATTTTCCAGTAATGCGCATTTTCTGGGAAAAATATATTTATTGATCGTACCGGTACAAATGCTTAAAATTCTTCAAAATACTCTCATTCAGCATCAATACATTGCGGAGACGTGTCTGTCATGCCTGGAAGGCTACCCTGAAACGCCTCGACGGAAATGTCTTTTAGGAAGGTTGTAACATGCTTTTGGAGGTTTTCCACGGACTCCCAACTGTCAACTCAGCCTTTTACCTGCAGGTGCTTAAGAGATTGAAAAGACATCAAAACCATGGTCAAGCTCCACCATGACAATGCCCCTAGCCACACGGCCATCGTTACCAATTTCCTGGCCTGGAGCAACACCCCGGTGGTCCCCCAGCCCCCGACTTGGCTCTGTGCGACTTTTTTTGTTTTCCCTACTGAAGAGAGAGATGAAAGGAAGCATTGGGAGTCACTGGAAAACATCCAAAAGCAATGTTACAACGTTACTAAAAGAAAGACATTCCCATCGAAGAGTTTCAGGGTGCCTTCCGGGCATGGCAGACATGTTTCCGCAAATGTATTGATGCTGGAGGAGAGTAATTTTAAGCATTTGTACCGGTTTAATCAATAAATATATTTTTCCCAGAAAATGCGCATTACTTTGATAATGGACCCTGTATTTGGAAACAGTTTATGGAATTTGTAAATTATCGGTAACATTCAATATTGTTCCCCCACCAGAACACCTACAGACCGGTTTCGACCTTTCAGGTATCATCAGTACAGCATTCAGGCAATAGATTCTGCCATTTTGGCGTTTCTACCTTTATCAGTAACATGTTTGTACTCTTTCGACTAACTCAGTCGCATTGCTTTAGGCCAGCGGTCGGCAACCCAAATGCATTGGTGTGCCACAAAACAAGTAATTCAGTAGCGGGCACTGAGCGTGCCACTAAAATAAAACCAGAAAATCTATTGTATATTAAGACATTTGTATTATATATTTATATAAAGACACACTATCCATAATGAATCTATCAAAATTTCAAGCATCTGCCAAAATAAATGTTGAATTCGCAGAGCAATTTTTGGTGATTAAAATTTATCTTCTAGCGCAGCCATTCTTCTTGCTGCAAAGTTCGGATAATGTCTTTTAAGGTAGATATGAAGACGCATTATTCATAATTAATCTGTCAAAATTTCAAAAATCTGTCACAATAAATTTAGAATTCACAGAGCAATTTCTGGCCAAAGTACATTTTTGGTCATTCAAATCAGTTTTCTAGCGCAGCCATCTTTGTTACAGAAACGTTCGGATAATTTATTTTAAGGCAGATATAAAGACACATTATCCATAAATAATCTCTCAAAAGTTCAAACATCTGTCAAAGTAAATGTGGAATTCACAGAGCAATTTCGGGCCAAAGTACATTTTTGGTCATTCAAATTTGTCTTCTAGTGCAGCCATATAATAATACAGACCATGCAGACTATATTAAAACAACATAAAAAATGACAATGTTTAAACATGAGTGGCTATTGGTGTTCAATTTTGGAAGGTAAAATATCAATATTTGGTTCATAGGTTGAAGTTTTAATTTTATGCATGTTTCTGAATTTAGATATAAGTTTATAATATATTTCATTATTGTCACTTTCGAGGCGTGCCATCAAAAATCTTTTCGCGTGCCCCCCAGTGGCACGCGTGCCAAAGGTTGCCGAGCGACTTGCGGGCTCTGGACGGTTGCCAAGCAATACGACTACGTTTGTACAAATCGCACAAACTTGTTACCGATAATTTCCAATGCATTTGTCAATTACATTTGAAAAATAATTTAAGTAATTTTTTTCAATATATTATTAATCAACATAAAAGCCGCCAATTTTAAATCCTGTATACACATGTGCGTACATCTAACGTTACCAACCTGAAGTGTTACCCACAAGAGATGGCGTTGTCCATAATATATTGGGCTATTTCAACCACAGAACACATACCTTTAGAAGTGAAACCTGCATGTTAAATTTCGGAAACACGATTTTTGGCGCCGCCTGGTGTCGGGGTGGCAAATTACTACGATTTCCGCCAAAATTTAAAAATGTTATACTCACTAAAATAACACTAAAAATATAATCAATTATGTTTTTTGAGCACATAATTGATTATACTTTTAGATAGTACATAAATGAAGAAGTTACTGGTTTTGGTAAAAGAAAAAAGATTGGATTTCACAAAATAAAAATAAAAATAGGCCTACATGGAAAAAATATATTTAACAGAATAATTATATACATTATTATTAACAAAATTATTAAATGTAAAAATATCACCACAATCGGCTATTAGGGTCTTGTCCAGGTGCAATGTTCCATCAGGTCTCTTCGTTCTTCTTAGGATATTTCTTTCAGGCGTCATAACAGGTCAGTTGTTTGCTCGTATCCAGGATTCATGGCATTAAAATAGTAAAAGAAGTAAATTAGTGTAGTTATATTGTCTTACTTCTAGGTGTCGGAACAGCATTGCAATTTAATTTTTTGCGGAAATGGTTAACAAAATGTTTACGAATAAAATGATCTTCACATGAATGAAAATTTAAACAATCAAGACTGTTCAATATCACAAATGGTTTTCCATGTTTTAAGATATTCTTCATTTTTGGGAAATTTATAGAAATGTTTATTTTTGTAGTCGACATTAGTTATATCGGAAAAGAAAGAATTTTGACATTCTGGATATTTACAAGAATATTTAATACGGCCATTTGATGATTCCATTACTAATAAATACAATTGACGAGTTTATAAGACAGAATATATAATAACTCACCTTCAAACATGAATTACTAGCACTCAGAGCACTATTGAGGTTAGTTAATTAAAATGGTGAGACTCATTAAGCGTTGCCGCATATTCATCGAAGTATAAAATATACAATGCACATGATTATATTTAATAAATAGTAATATTATACTTTCATGAGTTATTATGACAAATATAAGCGATAATGAGTCTAATTATGTTTAAAACATAATTTTAATTGTTAAAATTATCACTTTGTGGTGAAATTTTAAGGTTATTAAAAACGATAATCCCCATAATAAGATCTTTGATAAATCTGGCAACATCGAGGGAACCATCTTTACAAAAGCGGCAAATTTGATATTCCCCCTCGCCCCACTGTCCTGGGGTGGCCTACATACTTTCGTGTTGCCGATATTCGTATCTCGGCTTCACACCCGTGATTTCAACACTCCTACCACAAAATATTATGAACTTTCTAAATTTTAAACTAAACTATTTTAAATCCACAATTTCCAAAACGCTGAGAAACTTCAAATGTTTATTAGTAGTTATGCCTTTTGTTAGGACATCAGCAGGCATATCAGTTATCTATAAATATTGCACACCTACTACATTTTTAGCAATGGTTTCTCTTGTAATCTACAAATCTAGTTTCGACATTCTGCGAAATACTGGATTTATCGACTTTCTGTGCCCTTTACTTATAATTAAATAATCATATACAATTAGAATTTCCGATTAATTCAGTACGTAAATAACCTCTTTTGAAGCTACAGCCTTTTACTCTACTTCAGTAATTGATAGAGCAACCGTTTTCTGCTTCTTACTTACTCTCCCATGATTTGCAGAGCCAAATAGTTTAAAAATAAATCCTGAATAACAGGGGTGTCAAACTAAAGCATGGGCCATTTGGTACAACAGGCCATATTCACGCGGGCCACATCACATTTCCAAATTTTGTGAATTGAGGATTCAGAAATATGAATATGGATAGGATAATTAAAACACTATATAATTGCTTTTATTTCATCTAATGTCTCATTTATTTATAAAACTAAAATGATTTTTTTTTTACCCTAAACTTATCAGCGCTTTTCTTCCTGTAGTTTTCCAATATTTGGATTCAAAGACTGAGCACAGCCAATCTTCATTAAGGCAGATAGATGTTCATTACTTAGGGTACGGCTACACGGGTGTGAATTCACGCTCTCTATTTCGCGTTTTTTCGGAATTCCCGCTGTAGTATGACACATTAGCGTCTTTTCACGCAAAAGAAGTCTCCTTCCGCAGTGACCACAAGAGCGAGTCCTTGGAAGATTTGTGAAAAATTGACCGAATTTCTTTAAATAAAAATGCAGCACTTTGTACTGCTGTTGTTATTTGCCGTTTACGTCATCGATGTCAAAGAAAATACTGGATTTATCCATTATTGGTAACAGAAATCCAGCAATCCCTCTTCAAATCCCTGTTTTCATAAACTTTATGTTTTAAATCATAAAGACAAGGATGCTTCTGCACTTCCATAATTATTGTTGCACTATCAAAAAATCCCATGACGAAATCAAAGACAAATAGGTTACGGTGTGATTTTCCGCCCGTGTGGCCACTCCTCTCGCGTGAAATCTCGCAAGCAATTTAACTCAGGCGCATTTTCTGGCGGATAACCTTGAAGAAGCGCCCGCCAGCCGTCCTAACGGCGGGAATTCACACAGCGTCTGGCCGGCCATGCTTAAATTAATGTGGTGTATTTTTTCGGCGTTTATTCCTGCACAGACGTGGCGTGAATTCACGCCTGTGTGGCCGTAGCGTTAATATTGACCTGTCGTTTGATTAACTTTCATGGACGGAAATAGTTGCTCACACAAGTACTAGCATAAAATGTGTGCAGCAAACTTTTTAAATTCCAGGTATTTCTCACCTAAATAAGAATATATTTTGGGAGTTCCTGCTTCACAATATTTATCCTTTAAAATCGAATCATTTTGGAAATCATTTAATTCAAATTGTATCGAAGTGGGAGCATTTGCAACAAACGAAAAAGACCCTATAAAAAGGGAAAAAAAATTGCGTTTCTTTGACATCATCATAATGTTTATCGAATTCATGTTTGAGAGAGAGGCAAAACATTTATTGAGACCCTTTTACAAATAACCTCAACAGGCAATTGACCAGAGGTCTTTCAGCCTTAATGTTTGATTTCTTCAATTTTACCACAGTATTATGAATACGAGAAACTTTGATTTTGTGATATCGGCTGCTCACATGTAGGAAAATATGATAGAAAGTCTCTTTGTCTTTGATCTTTAAACAAAGACAGTTTTTGTACAAAATTTGTTAATGCATCATACACTTTCCTTTTTAGGTGATCTCTATTGCAAGGTAATATTAAGATTGTTTAGATCGCCTGTAATATTAAAAAATGCCAGATCGTTTATCCACAAAGTATCTTTTATAATCGATATATTTTCGTAAATTCAAAAAACGAAATATAGCCTGAATATATAAATATTCAACCTGTTCGTAACTCTGCAAGGAAAATTAAGTCTTACTAATACACAACAACAAATAACTTATTGAAACAACTACTTTCCTGGCTAGTAAGGTTGTTTCTATTTTATTTATTATTTAAATCGAGTATTCGGTTTTCCAACTGAAAACAAGATCATTTATTTCTTCACATCTGTACTTTCACTAATCACCTAAATTCAGGTATAAAATCAGTCCAACCCTTCTATAATCTCCTCATTTGTTTACGACTCCTTCACCGTCACGGTCACCTCCACGTAAGTGTATTTTATTCTTTGACATTCAATTTAAATGCGAAGCTGCACTGATGAGAGATAAATCTCGAAACGCGTCTGCAGATGGCTATTTACTTAATTTTTACATATTTTTGGGTTCAGTTTTATAATTTAAAGTTTTCAAATTCAATATAGTTTTATTTTTCAAGTTAGTCCTGTGGGTAGAAATAAGGGATCTTAAACCAATGTTATTTCACTTAGTACTTAGTACTAGTAATAACGCAAATTTCTTTTGTATCATTCAATATCCGGCGTGGCATCAGCCAGGGAAGTAGTTGTTTCAATAAGTTATTTGTTTATAGTCTTAGTAAGACTTAATTTTGCTTGCAGAGTTACGAACAGGTTGAATATTTATATATTCAGGCTATATTTCGTTTTTTGAATTGATTTAATACTTTCTGCAATAAGTAAGGTTGTTTCTATTTTATTTGATATATTTTCGGTTTTGTCATCTTTCATTTCAAGAAACATGATTATGTCATCTTTCAAAAGCAGATAGAAGCTCTTCAGGACATTGTAGCAGGACAACCAAGATCTTTGAATTCAGATTCTAAGTCTTTGTCTTTATTTACACTTTTTTTTACATAAGTATTTACATATATATTTTTTTTTGTGCAGGTCTTTATTTACTTTCTCCGTTACGAAGTACGAGAAAGTATTGTGATCGTGATTTTTTTTTCAAAAATTTTTTTTTCGGAAATATCCGTTTTGTTGTCCCTAGGTGCCATTTCAACAATTTCTGGAAAAAAAAATTTTGTGTGTGTGTGTCTGTCTGTGCGCGCTGTATCTCAAAAACTAATAGAGCAATTGATACGAAACTTTGAACATACGTCTTATTTGATAATCTGAAGAACTGAAAAGCTTTTGGTAAAATTTCGTACACCGGAAGTGGGCGTTTACCTTAACTGTTTTTTGTTTTTTGCCAATATTTTGTTAAATATGAAAAATATCACGAAAACATTTTAACAAACTTTGAAAACAACAAAGAAATGAACATCTTTTGCTTGAAAACATTTTTCATAAAATCATTGTTATTCGAGAAAAAAATTTATGATTTTGTTTTCATTTTTGGTTTATAATTATGAAACGATAATAGTTACAGAAAATTTATGTTAATAATAATTGCAGAGAATGCCAAAATGAACAACTTATAAGGGATAAGTTTTTTTTAAATCCCTTTAGTTTTAGAGTAAGTTGAGTTTTTAAATTTGAAGTATAATTTTTCCATCATTCATAATTTTGACGTTTTAAACGTCAGTTTCATGCGAGTCTACAAAACGCTCGATGTACATTTAAAATATAATTTAAATTTAGAATAAACCATGAAAGCGTAAATATAAATGATACCATCAAGTCGGAGAAAGTAACATGATGGCCACATCACCATTTTTTACTTTCTCCGTTACGAAGTACGAGAAAGTATTGTGATCGTGATTTTTTTTCAAATTTTTTTTTTTCGGAAATATCCGTTTTGTGGTCTCTAGATGCCATTTCAACAATTTCTGGATTTTTTTTTGTGTCTGTGTGTGTGTGGCTGTGTGTGTGTCTGTCTGTGCGCGCTGTATGTCAAAAACTAATAGAGCAATTGATATAAAACTTTGAACATACGTCTTATTTGATAATCTGAAGAACTGAACTACTTTTGGTAAAATTTAGTACACCGGAAGTGGGTGTTTACCTTAACTGTTTTTTGCCAATATTTTCTTAAATATGAAAAATAGCACAAAAACATTTAAACAAACATTGAAGACAACAAAGAAATGAACATCTTTTGCTTGAAAACATTTTTTATAAAATCATTTTTATTCGAGAAAGAAATGTATTATTATTTTTTAGATTTTTGGTTTATAATTATGAAACGATAATAGTTACAGCAAATTTATGTTAATAATAATTATAGAGAATGATAAAATGAACAACTTATAAAGAATACGTTTTTTCGAAATCCCTTTGGTTTTTGAGTAAACTGAGTTTTTGAATTTGAAGTATAATTTTTCCATCTCATAATTTTGACGTTTTAAACGTCAGTTTCATCCGAGTCTACAAAACCCTCGATGTACATTTAAAATATGATTTAAATAGAAAATAAACCATGAATGCGTAAATATAAATGACTACCATCAAGTCGGAGAAAGTAACATGATGGCCACATCACCATTTTTTACGGAAATATCCGTTTTGGGGTCTCTAGATGCCATTTCAACAATTTCTGGAAAATAAAATTTTGTGTCTGTGTGTGTGTGTCCTATGTGTCTGTGGTTCTATGTGTCTGTGCGCGCTGTATCTCAAAAACTAATAGAACAATTAACATGAAACTTTGAACATAAGTATTATTTGACAATCCGAAGAACTGAAAAGCTTTTGGTAAAATTTCGTACACCGGAAGTGGGCGTTTACCTTAACCGTTTGTCGTTTTTCTCCAATCTTTTTTTAAATATGAAAAATAACACAAAAACATTTAAACAAATATAGAAGACAGCAAAGAAATGAACATCTTTCGCTAGAAAATATTTTTCATAAAATCATTTTTAATCGAGAAAAAAATGTATTATTATTTTTGTATCTTTAGTTTATAATTATGAAACGACAATAGTTAGAGCAAATGTATTTTAATAGTAATTGTAGAGAATGTCAATGAACAACTTATAAATAATACGTTTTTTTTGTCGCCTTAGTTTTTGAGTAAACTGAGTTTTTGAATTTGCAGTATAATTTTTCCATCTTTTATAATTTTGACGTTTTAAACGTCAGTTTCGTGCGAGTCTAGAAAACGATCGATGTACATTTAAAAGATGATTTAAATTGAATATAAACCATGAAAGCGTAAATATAAATGATACCACCAAGTCGGAGAAAGTAACATGATGGCCACATCACCATTTTTTATTCTTCCCTTTGTCCTCGCCTCGGGATGTAGTGGAGTTGATTCCATCTCGGGCTAACGGTGTTAAGGGATGTATATATTCTTCTCTATAATATATTGCTTTCTACTGTAGTTTGTTGTTTAGGATTAGGTTTTTTAGTTTTAATTTGAAAGGTGTATAATTGAGTGACGTTATATATTCCGGTAGGTTGTTGTTAATGATCGTTTGTATTTCGTTGTGGTAAATTTTTCTATTCTTAGGTCTGATCTTCTTCTTGTTTTATAATTGTGTATTTGTTTATTTAGTTTTAGAGTAATATTTGTTTTAATTAAGTTGTTTTTTATTTTGTAGAAGTGTTATCATGTTTTATATGTTGAGTTCCCGGGTTTTTTGGTACAGCTCTGTCGTTTTTGTTGATTTGTCTAGGTTATTTAGAATTATATTTAAGGAACGAAGTAAATTGTCGATGGTTTAGTACTCTCGAACGAATAAAGTTCACTAACTACGTTATTGTTTTAAGTATTCCATCAATTTTTAATATTTCCAAAGAGAGAACTTGTTGGTGAATAAGACAATGGAATGTCTTAATTTTCGGTTTATCTGGATATTCATCTTGTAATTTTCTTGCCAGTCCTTTATTTTCACCCGTCATCGATTTAGCGGTGACGATTGTTACAGAAACGAGCCGGTGAAGAGGAAGATTGCATTTTCCTAAAATGTTCCACACATATCTTCACTACTTGTTGTTCCATAAAGAGTAGTAATTTTCAATAATTTTTAGGTGATCCTCAGATTATTATCACAACCACGAAGACAAAAAACTTGCACAACGTCTCTCACATCGGTGCTTTCATAAATTGTAATTAAAAAGGACTGGACTTTGGACCCCTAACACCCCCGATTGGCGCGACCCTGCTGGTTTCTTTCAGAACGTGCACCTTGATTTTACTGCCAAATATTCTTAAATCTGGTTTAACATCTGTCCACAACTCTGCAGTCCTAGCTATAGATCTGTTTCGTAAATATACAGCAGTATTGACTGCCTGAGCCCAAAAGTTAATTTCTAATTTAGCATCGAACAACAAACGCTTGATCTTCTGGATAATTATTCTATTTAACCTCTCACACATCTTATTGTGTGTAGGTGTGTATGTATTTATTTTTTGGTGATTAACTCCATTGTTAGAATTTTTTTAAATTCCTTGGTGCAAAACTAAATTCCATTATCGGATCTAAATGCTTTTATAACAGCATTTCTTTCATTTTTGACTATTCTTTTAAATTTCTTAAAACAATTCAAAACTATTCTTTGATTTCAAGAAATATACAAATACCACGTGACTAGAGTCATCTCACAGAATTAAAAAATATCTAGGCCCACCAATTAATTTATTTTCCATGAGTCTACATTACACCAGGGGCGGCTCGTTATATAGAGCCAAGGAGCCATAGCACTACCTGAAATTTCAAGCTTTTTCACCCTTTTTCGCCAGTTATTTTGGCCTAGAAAGATAAATCGGAGGGGCTGGGGTATATTGTACAAGTGGCTCTACCATCAACATGTTCCACGAGCCGCCACTGCATTACACTATTTACTCTCGTACTTTTGTGTGAGAACGGTAGCCTGAATTGCTTGCCTTTACAGCATACAACGCAGTTCTTCTTGTCTGCGTTTACCACACCTGGGTAGGTATTCAATTTTTCATTTTGTTTAGGTAGTTTGAATGTCGAAATCTACGACGCCAAATTTCCCCACAATTGTTGATCAACAATTTTCATTGTTTAAAATATTTAATTTATAAACACCATTTATCAAATCCGCAGTAGCGGACTAATTCATCACGATTATTATAAATTTTGCAATATTGTATTTCCATTTCATATCAGTTCACTTACTGGTAACAAATTAGTTGTTAGATCAAGAACATAACATCATCTTCTATTTTCAGGTAAGATATTTTTTTGTAGAATTATATTAATACTTATTTCCTTCACAGATAATGTAGTCATTCCTCCAGGATCTGAAGTCCTGTTATCCATCTTCAATTTACATTATAATCCTAAATATTGGGAGCATCCAACCGAATTCTATCCAGATCACTTTCTGTCAGAATCCGTCAGGAGGAGGCATAAGTATGCCTATGTTCCTTTCAGCAGTGGGTTGAGATCATGTGCAGGTATTGTAACAATTTGATTGCCAAACTATTTTTACTTCATAAATAATATCGTTTTAGGCCCTAATATCGGGATGCAGCTAAGTAAGCTCATGGTCGCTAAGCTGCTTCAAAATTTCGAGTTCGAGGCTGATGGTAAAATTAGCGATATCAGGCTGAGTCTGGAGTTAACTATAAGGTTTCGAGATGGGGTGATGGTGAAAATAAAAGAAAGGAAATAATCAAATGGGTAGATTGAAGCGTTCCGAAAATTAAGTCTTGGTGGGGTATTAATTTTATCGATAGGCTATTTATCTAAATTATAATATGTTTAATGTTGGCGGCGTTTACTTCGTGGTACATCTTGATTGTAGATTGGAATAAAACACTTTAACTTTTTTATACCACTATATTTTATTTATGTGACTAGTTTCGACCATTCACTGGTCATTTTCAAACATAAGTAAATTAAATTACGTTTATGTGGCTAGTTTCGACCATTCACTGGTCATTTTCAAACATAAGTAAATTAAATTACGTTTACGTAAGTTACGACCAGTGAATGGTCGAAACTAGTCACATAAATAAAATCTAGTGGTATAAAAAAGTTAAAGTGTTTTGTTCCAATCTAAATTATAATACTTTTATTAACACCTTGTAGAAATAGTTTAACTTAAGTCTGATTTTAAAAATTATAACCAATGAAAAATTGTTGGTTGAGGCGTCAAGTTAGTGCAATAAAGAACACTTTCTCTGCAAATGTTACATTTATTTTTGATCAAAAACTGATTTAAAAAGCTTAAATTCTATTGTGATTATAAATGTATTTTTTTTTTACTTAGGCTGAGCCATTCAGTCTCACACGGCTAGATTTTTAATTGTATTTTTGTATGAATAAATGAAGAAATTAATAATGATGGAAGACATATACAACAACCACGGACCCAAGCGAATACTTCTCGATAGCCGAAAAATCTTCCGCCCGGGATGGGAATCGAACCCACACGGCCGCGGTGCAGCCGGCACAAGCGTTCGCCTCTACCCACTACACCAACGGGCCGCCCTATGTATTTTTTGGTTTCATTCAAAAGCTAATAATCTGAATAGATAAAATTTCAATTGCACTTGTTTTGGAAAAGTTTTCTGTGGTTATTTGCGATGCAGAGAAACATCGTTCCAATTAATGGAACATATGGAGTGCGATTCAATTTACTCGTGCATTGAGAGGAAACTAATAAATAAAATTATTTACAAATACGCAGAAATGCTAAAACACACAATTTATATGAAATTGATTACTAGGATTACAAGTTTTTAAAAAATTATTGCTCACTCAAACTCCACAGCTCATTCGTCCTGGAAACTTGCCAAGTATTCGACTTAAGTTGTCTTGCTTATCATAATGATGCGTCTTGAATATAAGATTTTAATAAGAAATTTCGATGACGAAAACAAAATTTTAATGATCAAATCGCAGTTTCGCAGCCATACATCGCGCCGCCAAAAATTAAATCATCTTCAAGAATTAAAAAAATATATTCCCCAGAACTTTCACACTACCATGTGAACAAATAATCATTTTTGTTTTTAATGGTGGCGGAAATCACATTTAAGTTGAAATGTAATTGTTAGAAATTTAAAATAAAAACTATTTTATATTTTTTTTGTGTAATTATTTCAAAGCCTCATAAATCCATACCATTTTAAGGTTTCAATGTCAAAACACGTTATTTTTGCAGTAGTATCCATTTAAATTAGTGTTTCTCAACTTGAGCGATAACAGTCGACCTCCGGACGTCGAACAAAGCACACGTGCTGAACTCGCGCCCCGATCTCTGCGTTCTAAACCATCTTCATCGATCTCAGACTGGTTCTGAAACAAACGGAGTTTCCAGTGGCTCACCCTGGCTTACCAGTGGTCATTCGCAACACGCCTTGCCTGTATCACAGCTAGTCGTGTTCGGTTAATCCTAAGTTAAAAGCTTATTGTTATTACTATGGCACAACAGCAATTTAATTATTTATGAATTTTAATCCATTTTCTGTAAATTGGTAGAGATAACTTGTAAATTTACTACAGGTAAAAATGGTGCGGCGCCGGATTCGTGGCTGAAATTTATGGCTAACTTTCAGTCGATCCACCTATGCACTTTTATCCGAAAACGACTATTTTGCCTTTTTAAGTCTGTGATAGAACCTCATAAATAGGTTCTTGAATTTTTCTTTGGAGTTCTCACCGTATAACTCCTTCAAGCTCCAACACTCTCATGGAATGTTGTAAAAAAAATTCCCTTGTGATCTTTTATGGCCCAAATATTTTACTCCAATCACCCTCTTTGTACATGTTTGCAGTGGCGGCTCTTGGAAGATGGTGGAGCCACCTTTTTTTTTGCAGAATTACGATCAGCTCGAATATTTCGATATTCAGGCTATTTTTCGTCTTTATTTAATTTATTGAATGGTTCTGCAACAAGTAAAGATTTTCAATGTCAATTATCGTTTTCTCTTTCCCCAAAAAAACAATATTTGACATTGAAAATCTTTACTTGTTTACCATTCAATAAATTATATAAAGACAAACGTTTCGAATAATTCTAATAAAGGCCGCATTTAGAAGTTTTATTAATACAATTCTAGTGCTGTTTAGTCAAATTTAGACATAGTCTAATGGGATTGTTTGTTCCTACAGGCTCTTTTTGGTTGTTTTCCAGCTTATCCGCTTAGACCCATACTATAAGATAGTATGGGTCTATTATGGACGATTGGTTAGTTATGGGCAAATTTGTGGCAAAAACAAGGACACATTGAAAAAGTTGCAGAAGCACTCCTAGCAATGCTAGCATCGTTTTTTATACACTAAAGAATTTTCCACATCATGAAGAATAATACAAATCGGCTTTGGTCCTTTTTTGTTTATACTGCTATACAGGGTGTCAACATACGCAAAATAATGGATAACTATTTGTTTTCAAATAGAACACCCTATATATCTTGCCACCAATGCATGGAATTTTGAATAAGCTTTCCAATGATGTACAATTTGTATAATGAAATATTAAAGATTCTTAAGATTTATCCATAAAAACATTTTTCTTTTGTCACCTCCTGCTCATTTTTGGTTTTTCAGCCAAAACTATGCATTTTCTGAAAAAATAATAAGAGACCAAAGTTGTAGAGCGGAAAATTTTAGATCGATATAGGTCTTTCGACTTTTCCAATAATGCGTGCATTGCCCGCCAGAGTGCACAAAATCGTGACCGTATATGCATTTTAGCGTTTTTCTTCAATTTTTTTGTTAATTAATTGCACTATACTTTATTTTCCACGTCCTCTAGCAGAAAAACGGGTAATTATAGAATTATTTAAATGACCTACGTCGATTGAAAATATTCCGCTCTACAACTCTTAAAAGAAGCAATTTTTGCCCAAAATGCATAGTTTTCGCTAAAAATGCAAAAAACCATTGAAAAACGCAAAAATTGATATATACATTTTCAATTTGCATTTCTAGGGAAAACTATGCTTTTTTGGCAAAAATTGCTTCTATTAAGAGTTGTAGAGCGGAACATTTTCAATCGATATGGGCCATTTTAATTGCCCTATAATTTCCAGTTTTCCGCTAGATTTTGAGAATTTGAAAAGAAAACGCTAAAATGCATATACGGTCACGATTTTCCGCGCTCTGGCGGGTAATGCACGCATTATCTTAAAAGTTGAAAGACCTATGTCAATCGGAAATTTTTTGCTCTACAACTTTGGTCTCTTATAATTTTTCCTGAAAATGCATAGTTTTGGCTGAAAATCCACAAATCAGCAGAAGGTGACAAAACAAATATGTTTTTATTTATAAATCTCAAGAATCCCTAATATTTTGTAATACAAACTGTATATCATTAGAAAGCTTATTAAAAATACCATAGATTGGTGGCAACTTATATAGGGTGTTCCATTTGAAAAAAAAATTGTTATCCATTGTTTTGCGTATGTTGACACCCTGTATAGCACTATGAATAAAAGAGAACCAAAGCCGATGTGTATTATTCTTTATGATGTGGGAAATTTTCTAGTGTATAAATAATGATGCTATCTTTGCTAGGAACGCTTTTGCAATGTTTTCAATGTGTACATGTTTTTGCCACAAATTTGCCCATAACTAACCAACCGTCCATAATAGACCCATACTATCTTATACTATTTTTATCAGCTTCTCAAGAGGGTTGAAAATAAAGTATAAAATATAGGGTGTTCCATTTAAAAAAAACATAACTTTGTTCTGTTATGTATATTGGGACACCCGGTACAAAAACATACATATTTTTAAAACATGTAGACTAAGTGTGAGTACCAGTTCAAGAAAACTAGAAGCCGATATCTCAAATAGCAAATAAGTTATGGGGCTTTTACAGATCCCTGGGTCACCCGGTATATATACAGTACGTTTTTTTTTATCGTGGGCCATAGGATTTTACATGTTAAAAATTATACCTTGTTTTAATGCATATTTCAACATATAATTTTAAAGCAAATTTTAGTTAGTAATAAATCAATTACTTTTCCACATGATGCGCTTAATAAGATTACCTTAAACATGTTTTATTCCATTTATAAATGAAATTAATTCACTAATCAATCTGACATTTCAGAAATTCAAGGTACTTTGATTATGTTTGCTCAGTTATTTATTTTAAATAATTTCAATTTTTTAATTAAATAAAACATGTTTAAATTATTCTGACTAGCGCATCATGTAAAAAAATAATTGATTTATATTACTAACTAAAATTTCCTTCAAAATTTTATGATTAAATATACATTAATACAAGGTATAATTTTTAGCATATAAAATCCTATGGCCCACGATAAAAAAAATACCCTGTATATTAGAGTGGTTCTTATTTTAGAAGTATATAAAAATCAACGGGACAACCCGGAAACTTGTTCGTATAGACGAAAAACTAATAACCGTAAATTTTGAGCCATATTGAACATTGCGTAACTGAGCCCTAGCCCTCTAAAATTTGAAAAAGTGGGTTTATTCCCTTTTTTCATTTTGGTCCACCCTAATATTAAACGGTCCACCCGAATGGTCAACTTATATATTATGTCGATAGAGGACGTTAATGTGAATCCAAAACGTATTTATTTGTTGAAATTGGACTAAAATTGACGAAGTTATTAATGTTTTACGAAACTACAAGCCAAGGATCTAAAATATCGGCCGGAAAATCAAAAACCCTGGACTAAAAGTAAAAAAATGCAGACCCAAAACTTGAGAATTCAAGTAAAGGAAACTTAATTTGCCATTTTCACCCCGAAAATAATTCTTAAGCTCAAAGTAAAAGTAAAGTCGAAAATGCAAGTAAAAAATCTAAATTAGAGGCCAAGAAATGAAAAATCAACAATCGTGGCCAAAAATCAAACATCTTGACTCGGGCCTAAAAATAAAAAATGCAGACCAAACAAATCAAAATTTTCTGCCAAAATAAAGGAAATGTAGGACAGAAGATCTTGAATTTAGACTACAAAATCGAAAATACAGGTCAAAAATCAGATATATATATACTTAAAAAAATCCACAATCGGGACCAAAAAATCAAAAATTTTGACCAAAACTTGAAAACTCTGGTTTAAAAAAAATGTAGACACAATAATCAATTATTTAGGTTACAAATTTAAACTATAGGGCCAAAAATAAGAAATTCGAGCTTAAAAATAAAAAATATTAACCAGAAAATTTAAAATTTAGGCCAAAATAAAAAATATTTCGACTGAATGATCACAAAAGACCAAAAAAATTAGTCAAAAATCGAAAAAAAAACAGGCCAAAGATCTTAAATATGAGCTAAAAAATCAAAAATCCCGGTCTGGAAATAAAAATGGTGACCAAAAAATTGAAAATTCATGTAAAAGAAAAACAATTATTGTAATATATTTTTATATTAATAGAATTAATATAATATTTTATAATTTCGCGCTCTGTTCAAAAAATTGTATTGTGTGTTCAGCTTTTTCCAAAATCTTCATGTCGAATGAATTTTGAGTTTTTTATTAAAGTTTCAAATCGATTTTAATATTTATTTCAAGCCGCTAAAATTATAACAATTTTTTTGCGATTTTTCGCAGTGATTACATGAAATTATGACAAAATCTGATGGTGGTGTATATGCAGTTTTCCGCATAATAATAATCTCAAATGATTTTTGAGTAATTTCGGAAAATTTTAAGTTTTTGTTTGACAATTGTTTTTGTATATTCTTGAGATCAATAAAATGATTAAAATTTTTCATAAGTTCGCGTGCTGTTTAAGTAAAAAAATGGTTTTGATATTTATCCAGATTTTCCTAAAATCATAATTTCGAATAAATTTTGAGTTATTTTGGAAGGTTTTAAATCGTTGGCAGTTTTTTTTATATTTATTTCAAGCCACCAAAATTATAACAATCTTTTTCCGATTATTCGCACTGATTACAAGAAATTATCACAAAATCTGGTAATGCTGTGTAAGTATTTGTTTACGTAATAATAATCTCTATGATTTTTGAGTAATTTCAGAAAATTTTAAGTCCACAACAATTGTTTTTGTATTTTTTTGAGAGCATTAAAATTATTACAATTTTCATAATTTCACGCGCTGTTAGAATAGAAGTATCACAAAATTTGGTTCAGGTGTGTATCCAGATTTTCCCAAAATCGTAATTTCGAATGATTTTTGAGCAATTTTGAAAAGTTTCAAATTGATGGCAATTGTCTTTATATTTATTTAAAGCCACCAAAATTATAACAATTTTTCACGATTTTTCGTAATAACTGAACATTTAGTTTAAGTTGTTAAATTTTCTTAATCTGCATTTTTCATATCATGTTGAATAAATAGGTACATACTATTATGTTGACCGTATTTGTGTATTTGTTTTGGTACTTTGACAATTACCAATCTTTTGTTTTCTCATGGCACACTTGGGAACGGAAAACGTTTCCCGACATTTGCGATGAAATTCCTTTTTTCTCCGAAATTTTGTTATGCAATGTGTAATTTTTTTTACACCAATGAAAAATTTAGAGTTTTGGCTGTACAACGCCGTAATTTTTTTAGGGGGGTGCCATTTGAAATTTTCGGAAAAAATGACAACATGCGAAGATCAATCAAAAATTATTTTTTTGCCATAAATTACCCGAAAAAAAATTATGTGAAGGTACACGAGGTCTTAACCTGTACCTCAATTCAAAATTTAGGCGCCGGCGTCAATTAGTTTCTCTATAAAAAAATCTCAAAAATGGGGCGCAATTTTGAAAGAAGGGGTTATAACAGCGAAACCGCTAAAGTGAAGGGTATAACATGTTAGATAAAAAAATAAGTACTCGTCGAGCACTTTCCAAATCTGCAATAAAAAATAGGGCATTCCATTTAAAAAAACATAAGTTTGGTACGCCACTGGAGTACGGCACGCCACTGATGATTAGAAATATTTTTAAAACATAGCGACGGTAACTATGCACCACTTTGTTCTTAGATTTTTTTCGATAGCTTTTATCGTAAAGGAGCTATGGTCCGAGGCGTCTTAAGTGCCACACCCGGTATATATATATAGAATTGCGAAAAGGATAATTCTTGAGCTGTATTTTTTGAAAAATGTGCAAACATATATGGGAGAGCAGAAGACTAGGACGCGTTTCATCGTTATTACGAATCATCAGCTAGTCATATCTGCAACCTCACACACATGTTTGCACATTTTGGAAGTGATATTTATGCGGTCTGGGTGGACGGTGCCGCTGAAATCGTATTCGCAACAATACGAGTAATTGGTTATTGAGAGAGTGTGTCCAATTGTTCTATTCTATTCAGCGGTACCGTCCACCCAGACCACTTTGAACACATTAAAAAATCGCCAATGACCCCTTTTGTTCCCATGTGAACAAATTAAATGTTTTTTTCGACAACTTCAGTAGTAAATAGTGTTTATACAACTATGAATTTTCTTTAAAACTATACTTCATTAGAAATATGCACTCTCTTACAGAAAACCTAATCTTAGAAATATATATTTCATTCACCGATAAAGAAGTAATAGCGGAATTAAAACCGCTATGTTTCCACTCAAACGTCAGCAATTCAACCGCCATCTTAAACAAGAGTCTAAAAGACGTTTTGCTCCATTGATAAACTAATTCATTTATAGAACCCCTGGCGAATGTTTAACTAATTGTATTGTGGAGGATAGGGTCCACCCACCACGCATGGGGCCCACTCCACCACCCCTTTCAAAATTCAGGTATATTCTTATTTTAACAGTTGTAGAAAAAATAATGTGCGAAATCTGTTATCTTTGGCGCATTCTCATAAATGATGTAAAAGTTATTTGATTTTTTTTTTAATAAAAATTTATTTAAATACATACCTTCTTCCACAACTTCCAGTCTTTACGGGGCCCAACCATACTATTCAACGTTGCAGTTATTTCGCCCCACAACGTTAAGTAATCCTGCCTGGTAAATGAATTACTAAATTTACGTAATTTCAATTGTGGGTGGTGCTGCACAAAGTCCACAAGGGCACATTTCTGCTGATCTGTAATCGTCATCTTAAAGACGCTCGTTAGATAGTGAGAATAAATTCTTCCCAAACCCATAACGTTTAAGTGGTACTTCAACATGTTTTGGGGGTGTTTATACGAAGTGTTTTTTTTTATCTCGTTTGACTCTCGTCGCGTTCGTAAATGCGTAATTATCCCATCGTTTCATTCTAAATATGTAAGTTATAAGTGAAAATAAAAAATATTTGCCCTGAAAACGCACTTTATCATGGTTTTTGTGTGCTAAGTCTTTTATTCCATATCAAATGTATTTGAATTTAGCGGTTTGTTGGCCGCTATTAACAAGAAATCATCGTTACCATTTAGTTTCGGTGACAATATCATCTCATCAGAAATGTCAAAAAACCGTGCAATTAAAATCGGTGGAAAAACTCACCGGTGACAAAAGTCACCGATTAGCAGAATCGAGCCCCATACGTCGAGCATGCTCGCCGTTTTGTTACAAACTAAATTGTACAAACCAAAGAGCGTATTGGTGTAACATTTCTTCAAGCCTTAGCGCGAGCATGAGCGAGGGACGAACGACGTTCAATTCAACTATGTCGTGGGATAGGGAAAAAAACTTTATCGTTTATTGAAAAATACCGGAACCATGTCATTTTATGTGAGCATTGCGCCGAACAGTGCGCCGAGCATTCGCAGGAACGTTCATGCTTTTGAAACTGAGCATTTTCCATTCGTTAGAACGTTACATTACATAGAAATAGTGTATATCCACCTTAACATGACTGGCAAATAAAATCCTACCGATTGTGGAGTTCTATTGCACCTGTATATTGCACCATGTTTAGCAACTAAACGTAATGGAATGGTAGTGATTCAGCAACTATTAAACTGTTGATTACAAGTAATGTTGGGCACATTAATTACAAAGTTAATTTAATTACAATGTGATTGCATTAATTCAAATACAAAGTAATTCATTTACTTTATAATTATACCTGTTATATTGTATTTAAATTAATTAATAATTATACCCGTTATATTGTATTTAAATTAATTACAAATAATAATAATAATAATTATTATTTTTTTTCTCATACACAGAATATATCAACATACATATTCAATTATGAAATACACGCAGATACACACAATATTCTGTACAGGAAAAAAAATATTAATGCAATTATTTTCTCTAAAATGAAAAAAACAAACATTTAAAAAAAAAATATTTAAATAAGGTAAATACACCATGGTTCGCAGAAAGTTGCCAAAATCAAGTTCAAAGTCAACAAAACTCGCGTTTTTGCGGGGCCATTCGACCAAATATTTTCTTATTAAAAAAAAAATTGGAAAATGATTTTGAACAATAGAGTGATTTTTGAGACTAATTTAAACCATTTTCTTACTGGAATATTCTGCATTTTTTTTATTATTAAGCCTGTATTTTCGATTTCTTTTTGGCTAAATTTTTGATCATTTGGCCTAAATATTCGTTACTTTGACCTAAATTTTCGATTTCATGGTTCAAATTTTCGACTAGTTGGTCCGCATTTTTTATTTCTCGTGACGAATTTTTGGTTTTTAAATGTTTGGCCAGTATTTTCGATATTTTTGGTCAAAATATTTTAACCTTTAGCCTAAATATCCTTTATTTTGACCTTTTGCGATTTAATTGTTTAAATTTTCGACTTTTTGGCCCGCATTTTTGGTTTTCCCGCTGAATTTGTAATTTTTAGATTTTTGACCTGTATTTTCGATTATTTTGGGTCTAAATTTTTGATCTGTTGACCTAAATATTCTTTATTGTGACATAAATTTTCGATTTAATGGTTAAAATTTTTAAATTTTTGGTAAGCGTTTTTGATTTTTCGGGCCGAATTTTTAATTCTAGTTCCAAAGTTGACTTTATTTTAGTCAATATATCTATAACCTGAATTATTGATTTATATGTGAGATTTCTTTTTATTTTTTCCGGTATTTTCGATTTTTGTTTGTTAAAATTTTTGATTTTTTAGTCTGCATTTATTATCTTCAGGCCCGAGTTTTCGAGATACTGTCTAAATTTTCGACGTTCTGGCCAACATTACAGATATTTATTATTTTTTTATTTTTATTAAATATTTATTTACAAAATATTTATATATTTATGAAATGTTTCTTTATTTTGACCTAACTTTTCGATTTTATTGTTAAAATGTTCGATTTTTTAGCCCCAATTTTTAATTTTTCGTTTAGTCTGCATTTATTATCTTTAGGCCCGAATTTTCCATGTTTTGTCTAAATTTTCGTCTTTTTGACCAACATTGTGGATTTTTTTTAATCTTTCGGCCTAAATTTATCTTTCTTTTTACTTTCTCCGTTACGAAGTACGAGAAAGTATTGTGATCGTGATTTTTTTTCAAAAATTTTTTGAACAGAAATATCCGTTTTGGGGTCCCTCGATGCCAACAATTTCTAAAAAAAAAAATGTGTCTGTGTGTGTGTGTGTGTCTAAGTGTGTGTGTGTGTGTGTGACTAATTGATATGAAATTTTGAACAGAAGTTTTATTTGATAATCCGAAGAACTGAAAAGCTTTTGGTAAAATTTCGTATACCGGAAGTGGATTTACCTTAACTGTTTTTTGTTTTTTTTTCCAATATTTTCTTAAATATGAAAAATATCACAAAACTATTTAAGTAAATATTTTTTTTTGCTTTGGTAATTAAACCATTAGCCAAAGTAAATATTGAATACAACAAAGAAATGAACATCTTTGGTTTGAAAATATTTTTCATAAAATCATTGTTTATTTTTTTTTTCTTCATTTTTGCTATACAATTATAAAACGCTAATAGTTACAGCAAATTTATGTTAATAATAATTGTAGAGAATGCCAAAATGAACAATTTATACAGAATAACTTTTTTTCGAAATCTCTTTAGTTTTTGAGTAAACTGAGTTTTTGAATTTGAAGTACATAATTTTGACGTTTTAAACGTCAGTTTTATCCGAGTCTACGAAACGTTCGATGCACACTTAAAATATGATTTAAATTGAAAATAAACCATGGAAGCGTAAATATAAATGATACCATCAAGTCGGAGAAAGTAACATGATGGCCACATCACCATTTTTTTTATTTGTTTGTTAAAATGTTTCTTTCCTTGGTCTACTATTTTTATTTTTAGGCCAGAATTTTAGATTTTTGGTCTCAATTTTTTATCGTATATTTTTTTGATTTTTGGTATACATATTTTGTATCCTATATTTTACATTTTTTAACTTGAATTATTGATTTTAATTCGTGAATTTTTTAATTTTTTTAATTATTTCCGAATTTCTGGTGAGAAACTTATTTTTGGCGGTTGAAAGTTGCAAATTATTTTGCTTCCGATTTTTTGTTCCAACTTTTTTTATTTTTCTTTATTTTGACCAAAATATTCGATTGGTTTGTATAAATTTTTTTGTCTGCAACTTTTTTCTTTACGCTCGTTTTCGGTGTTTTGTTTAAATTTTCACCGTTTTAGGCTATATTGTAGATTTTTTTAATTTTTCGGTTTAAATATTCTTTATTTCGACAAAAAAATTCGATTGGTTTGTAGAAATTTTATATTTTTTGTCTGCATTTTCGTCCGAGTTTTTGATGTTTTATCTAAATTTTCACCGTTTTATCTTGGTTTCGATTTTTGGTCTTTTAGCCGAAATTCTCTTTATTTCGACTTAAATTTTCGATTTGTGTGTTAAAAATTTTGATTTTTTGGTCTACTGCTTTGATTTTTGGGTACGAATTTTATATTTTTGGTATACATTTTTTATTTTTTGTTCCATATTTTAGATTTTCTTGCGATTTTTTTTTGTTTATAAAAGGTGTTTCAGAGCTCTGGGAACGGTCAATCACGTGCTTATTTTTCAAAATTTCGAAAAATGTTTTATACAAAAGTTGTGTATAATAGTGAGCTGCACGCCCTAACAATATTTAAATTTATACACTCTTATAACAAAGTTACAGAAAAATAAGCACGTGATTGACCGTTCCCAGAGCTCTGAAACACCCTGTATATACAAACATCTTTATTCACAGAAATACCATCTAAATACATTATGTTAAAAACTTGAAATCCGCTTTCCGTTGTCTTTGAAAGGGCTATCGATTTTTATTTTAGCTATTATTTTCGAATTTCTCGTTGGAATTTATTTTAAGCTAAAAAGAGTTATTTTTAGGGCTAAAAATTGCAAATTATTTTTCATTTGCTTGTATTTTCAATTTTTGGTCTGCATTTTTATTTTTTAGCCAGGTTTTGATTGTTTGGCCGATATTTTAGATCTTCGGCTGTTTTGTTCCAAATTTTTGATTTTTTGGCCAAAATATTCGATTGGTCTAGATAAATGGTTCTTTGTTTCTTCAAAAAACGAGCGGGGGTATTGTATAAGTGCAGTAAATAAAAATATATGTTTTCTATTATCATTAATTAATGATTTAAGTTATGTTATACTCGTGGTTACAAATCGCGACATTTTCAATGAATCTGGCGTTTGCAATTTATTCGTAACTACGTTGATTTCGAAAGAGATTGAAAATACGCTTTTGATAGTTATACTGCGGCTTCTTGATGTTAGCGCTACTTGATTCGTTAATTTTTGACACACGTCATTTTATTGGTATTTCACAACTGTCAGAAATGTTCAATAGTGACGTACCTATAGGGTGGTTAATAAATTTGTGGATTTTTTGGAGAGTTCACTACCGGGAGGCAGCCCTACGTAAATGACATTTGTTTCCTTATTATTGACCGAGACCGCAGGCCGAGGTCAATCATTTAAAGACAACAAATGTCAATACATTTAGAAACAAACGTACAAATTTATTAGAAAACGAGAAAAGTAAACCCGATGTGTATTCGATTAGATTATTTCGTGAATGAAAATTTCTTTCATTTATTCAAGGTTAACACTATTCAAGGTGTGTTTATTTTTTAAGTTGTTATGAACGACGGTTGTTTATTACGATAATTAATCGCCATTAATTAACAGTTTAGTTCGACCGAATGGAAATTTTCTGTTGGTTCAAACCCGAAGTGGCCATGAAAGAAATACGCATTGGTAATGTTTAGGGCCGCGCCAAGGTTTGTTGCCGCCAGGGTGTGAGGCAAAAATTGCCGCCCCCTTTCAATGTGAAGAGGGGGTAGAGACAATGAATACCACCTCTAAATTATTTAGATATAAACAAAGAGTGACTTTTATTCAAAGAATAAACAATCATTTCCTATTCCACAAACGTACCTGTTACGAAAAAAAAGTATTTTGGGTGGATTGATTTTTTTTTACGAGCGCCGATTTTAAATAAAATTGCTTGCAAATTGTAAAAACAATAAGATTTGGTGGGCGCTAAGCTAAGAGCTGCCGCCCGGGTGCTGGGAACCCCCGACACCCCCGCTTGGCGCGGCCCTGGTAATGTTATCAGCTGTTAATTACATCTCACTTATGTTAATTATTTAATTAAAATAGGATTTTTAAAAGAGTGACTGATTCATAGAATATCTAATTGCTGATAATTCTTAATAACGAAGTTGTTACCATAATTAATATAATCAATTTTATCAAGGTCCAACATGTATATTTAAGCTAAAATTTGTCCACTCCGTCCTCAGTATCTCGTGAAAATGTTCATCACATTGATGATTGTGGGTTTATTATTACTGAAGTATGTATGGTCTAGAAGAGAACTGTATAAAGTTGGTTTTCAATTGGCTGGACCTGTAGCACTTCCTATTATTGGAAATGGACTAATGTTTATAGGAGACCCAGCAGGTATGTACAAATTGTGAAAATGTAATGTTTATGTATCGTAAGCGAAATTTAAATATGTTCAAGATTGAACATTAATTGAAATCGTATTCGAATATGACGGAAACTTGAAGAATAAGAAATTGTTTCTTCTGTACAGAATTTCCTGATGATGTTGTTTTCAAAGAAATTATAATTCAGAAACTTTTCAATAAAATGTACTTTGTTGATATCACACATGTTTTTTTATATTGCGACTCTACTTTCGACCCTTGTAGCGTTATTTTCAAACAGACAGTGACATTATAATTGTTATGTTGATATTGTACAAAAAATCATTCAGTTCAAAATTCAATCAACAATTTTTTGTAGAGAATGAGAAATTAGTTTTTCTGTACAAGATTTCTTTGCAAAATTTTCTACTGATACTATTTTCAAAGAAATGACTTAGTTGTTATCAAGATAAATGTTCTGAATTTTATCATTTCAACAACATTTTTTTCAGCCATACGATTTTGAATAAATTCGAACTTCTGTGTTAATAACTAATTAATCGTACACGCTGAATATTTTTCTGGACTAGAATTGTTTGATTGAAACTGTTTTAGATAGTTTTGATACGTTTATTAAGATGCTTAATTCGTACCCCAAACCGATGAGAGTATGGCTTGGTCCAAAGTTGATTGTGATCTTTACCGATGTGGAACACGTAGAGGTAAAATTTTAAAATAGTTCTTTTAATAATCAAACTAAGTTAACTTTTACCTTTGTAATTATGTAAAGGGGGTTAAGCCGTTTAAATAAATAAAGAAATAAAAATTGAGTACGCCCTAACAAGACAAACATTTCAAACATTCAGAATGTAAGCCGAGTTTTTATTTGGTAAAATTAATTTCTATTTCATATTACTATCCTCAAAATATGGTTGTTCATGTAACTAATAACTACAGATACTTTAGCGTATGAATGTTAAAGATTCAGTATTAATTTTCCTCCAAATGCGTGTATTTTTTTTACTTTCCTACGTTTTTAGAAATTATTTTCATCGACCAAGCTAATCAACAAAAGCGAAATTTACCGTTTCATGGAGGATTTCACACCCTACAACTTAATATCTAAAGGAGGTACAAACAAATTCATGTAAGATTTCCTTGGATCATATTAATATGGCATATTTCAGATCCGATTTGGAAAGAGCAGAGAAAATTAGTGAAACAATTGTCCACACTAAATTATGTCTTTTCAAACGTGGAAATGATGCAAGTTCATATCGATAAGTTGATTGCCAAATTGCGGAAAATGTGTGATCAATCTCCGATAGAAATTTTCGAGATCATCCATTACTGCAATTTTGATATAATATGTGGTATGTATTTTTAGAATTCTTACTAAAACGGATTTGTAATAGCAGTAGGAATTGTATTTACTGGTTTAAACATATAGTAGAGCTCAATTGCTTAACTTTAAACTCAGTATAAGGTTTTTTCTACTTTGGTATAATAATGGACTTATTTTTACATTAAAAGTCATTTTTAAGTTTTTGGTAAAAATTTAATTGTCACGACTGGCAGTACTTAGAACATGACTGTGCTTTTTTGACGATAATGTACTTCTGCGCATCTGTAGCCGCAGAAACAAGCACAGAACGGGATTTTAGGTTCTTATGTGTGGGGAATTTTATATAGAAAGGGATTTTATATCCAAACTTTAACCTCTCGCCATTCATGACTGATTGGGTGTATCGACCTGGGACCAACGTTAATAATCATTATTTATACATTCGTATCTATCGAATGACATAGAACTAGTCGTACCTTTTCAATTTAAATTTTGAAAAAAGTCCTAAAAAAACCTGTCCTGATAAAAAGTTCTGAAAAAAGAGTCCTGACAAAAAACTGTCTTGAAAAACAGGTCCTGTAAAGAGACCTAAAGACCTGAAAAAAATTGCTGACAAAAAACGTTCTGAAAAAACAGTTCCGAAAATGAAGTCCTGAAAAAGGAGTCCTAGTCCTGAAAAAAGGCCCGAAAGAAGGTTCTGAAAAAAGGCCAGAAAAAGGAGTCCGAGTCCTGAAAAAAAGGCCTGAAAGAAGGTTCTGAAAATGGTCCTGAAAAAAAGGCCTAAAAGAAGGTTCTGAAAATGGTCCTGAAAAAAGATTTGTGTAAAATAGTCTTGAGAAAAAGGTAAAAAAATAAATTCCCCTGAAAAGAATCCCAAAAAGAGTCTTGAAATAAAGTCCATAAGAAATCCATAAAAAAGTCTCGAAAAAAAAGTCTTAGAAAAATCTTTAAGGGGGTCACTTCCTCAAAAATCGTCGATTCTAATTCGACACTAAATTTCTGATTAGTAGACGTAATCGAAATTTGTAAGCAAAATAGGGGAGGCAAGCTCTTGCATGGACTATTTTGGCTCTCCTGAAGAATTTACTTTTTAAGTTTAGGTACACTTTTCTTCAAAACCATAAAAGGTATCAATACTATGTTTGTTTTGTTTTAAAAGTGGTATCGATATCTACCAATATGGCTCAGATTATTTCTATATGTTGAGTGGCGGTTTTTTTAAATATAAATAACTCGACAAATCATATTATTTTTTCATGTCATAATTCTGAATCCATTTAAAATTTGTTTAAGCTCTCAGCCATAAATGCTTATTTTAGAGGTAAAAACATGTGTGCAAAAGTTCAGAGAAATCGTTCCAGTAGTTTTCAAGAAAAGTGTACCTTAAAATCACGTTTTTCTAATGGAAAACGGCTGAGGAAGTGACCCCCTTAAAAATATCCTAAAAAAATGTACCTAAAAAATCCTGAAAAGCAGTTCTACAAAAAGGTTCTGAAAAATAGTTGATGAAAAGCCCTGAAAAAAGTTCCTAATAAAAGTCCTGAACAAAAATCTTGAAAAAAGTCCTATAACCAAATCTTGAAATTTCGAAAGGAATTCTGAAAAAATGCCTTAGAAAAGTCATAAAACAAGTGCCGAAAAACGGCCCAAAAAAAAATTCCTGAGAAAAGAATTATTAACAAAAAGTCCTGAAAAATAGTCTTGCAAAACGTCCTGAAAAAAACTCATGAAGAGGAAGTTCTGAAAAAGTCCTGGAAAGGGGTCCTGAAATAATGGTCTAAAACAATTCCCGAGAAAAAGTCCACAAAAAGGGCCTCAAAAAAATCCTGCAAAAAAATCCTTAAATAAGATTTGAAAAAAGAGCTCTGCAATGAAGTCCTGAACAAATAGCGCTGAAAAAAATCGTTCAAAAAGCGCTGAGAAAAATTGGAAATTGTTCTAAAGAAACCCAAAGAGTCTTGAAAAAGACCTGAACAAAAGGAGCAGAAACAGTATTGAAAGAGTTTTGAAAAATTCCTGTAAAAAAATCCCAAAAAGGTGTCGAAAAATGTTTTGAAACAAAAGATACCTGAAGAAAAGTCTTAAAAATACTTCTAAAAAGAAGCAAAAAAAATTCCTAAAAACGATACTGAAAAAAACAGTCCTTCAAAAAAGTCCTGAAGAAAGAAGTTTAATGATATAACTGTAATAATAGTCTTGAACAAAAATCTTGAAAAAAGTCCTATAACCAAGTCCAAAAAAAGTCTTGAAATTTCGAAAGGAATTCTGAAAAAAAGCCTTAGAAAAGTCATAAAACAGGTGCCGAAAAAAAAACTAAAAAAACCCCCGCAAAAAGTCCTGAAAAAAGAATCATTAACAAAAAGTCCTGAAAAATAGTCTTGCAATACGTCCTAAAAAAAAGTCATAAAGAGGAAGTCACGAAAGAGTCCTGGAAAGGGGTCATGAAATAATAGCCTAAATCAATTCCAGAGAAAAAGTCTGGAAAAAGGGCCTGAAAAAAATCCTGCAAAAAAATCCTGAAATAAGATTTGAAAAAAGAGCTCTGCAATGAAGTCCTGCGCTAAAAAAAATCCTACAAAAATCGTTGAAAAAAATTGGAAATTGTTCTGAAAAACCCGAAGAGTCTTGAAAAAGTCCCGAACAAAAGGAGCCTTGAAAAAGTACTATTAAAAAATGTCCTGAAGAAACAATACTGAAAAAGTCTTGAAAACGTCCTTTAAGAGAAAACCCAAAAAAGTATCGAAAAATGTTTTGAAACAAAAAATACCTGAAGAAAAGTCTTAAAAAAACTTCTGAAAAGAGGCAAAAAAACTCCTAAAAACGATACTGACAAAAACAGTCCTTCAAAAAGGTCCTAACGAAAGAAGTCCTTTGATGATATAACAGTAATAAAAGTCCTGAATAAAAATCTTGAAAAAAGTCCTATAACCAAGTCCAAAAAAAAGTCTCGAAATTTGGAAAGGAATTCTGAAAAAAGCCTTGGAAAAGTCATAAAACAAATGCCGAAAAACGGCCCAAAAAAACCTAAACAAATCCCCGAAAGAAGTCCTGAAAAAAGAATAATTAACAAAAAGTCCTGAAAAATAGTCTTGCAAAACGTCCTGAAAAAAACTCATGAAGAGGAAGTCCTGAAAGAGTCCTGGAAAGGGGTCCTGAAATAATGGTCTAAAACAATTCCCGAGAAAAAGTCCGGAAAAAGGGCCTCAAAAAAATCCTGCAAAAAAATCCTGAAATAAGATTTGAAAAAAGAGCTCTGCAATGAAGTCCTGAACAAATAGCGCTGAAAAAAATCCTACAAAAAGCGCTGAAAAAAATTGGAAATTGTTCTGAAAAAAACCCAAAGAGTCTTGAAAAAGTCCTGAACAAAAGGAGCCTTGAAAAAGTACTATTTAAAAATGTCGTGAAGAAACAGTACTGAAAGAGTCTTGAAAAAGTCCTGTAAAAAAATCCCAAAAAAGTGTTGAAAAATGTTTTGAAACAAAAAATACCTGAAGAAAAAGTCTTAAAAAAACTTCTGAAAAGAGGTCCTTCAAAAAAGTCCTTTGATGATATAACAGTTGATATTTATACTTTCATGGTTTATTTTCAATTTAAATGATATTTTAAATTTACAATATCGGATGATACTGACGTTTGAAACGTCAAAATAGTGAAAGATAAAAGTGACAAATTATACTTGAAATTCTTAAATTCTTTACCGCTAGTTTACTCAAGAATAAACAGATTTAAAAAGAAAAAGACAACAAATAAATTAACATCTTTTGTTGGAAAATATTTTTCATAAAATCATTGTTATTCGAGAAAAAAATTATTAATTTGTTTTTCATTTTTGGTTTATAATTATGAAAGGATAATTGTTACAGTAAATTTATGAATAATAAAATGAACAACTTATAAAGAATAAGTTTTTTTCGAAATCTCGTTGGTTTTTAAGTAAACTGAGTTTTTGAATTTGAAGTATAATTTTTCCATCTTTCATAACTTTGAGGTTTTTAACGTCAGTTTCATCCAAGTCGACAAATGCTCGATGCACATTTAAATTGAAAATAAACCATGAAAGCGTAAATATAAATTATACTACCAAGTCGGAGAAAGTAACATGATGGTAACATCACCATTTTTTTTTTCAAGACTATTTTTTCAGAACTCTTTTTGGCATTTTTTTCGGGACAATTTTTTTCAGTACTCTTTTTCAAGACTCTTTTTGGTATTTTTTTTCAAGACAATTTTTTCCAGTACTCTTTTTGGCATTTTTTTCGGGACAATTTTTTTCAGTAATCTTTTTCAAGACTACTTTTGGCATTTTTGTGGGCAAATTTTCTTTTTTTATTTTCAAACATTTTTTTAATATTGTAAATAACGTTCAATGACCTTGAAAAAATTCACATAATTTGGTATTTGGGTCAATAATATATAATAATAATAATAATAATAATAATAATATATGAGATATATATATATATACAAAATCTTTATTGACAAAGGTTACAAATTATTATAAATACATAAACAATTAAATACATGGAGTTTTCATGTCAATTGGCTATCGACCGAAGGTCTTTCTGCCAGTAATATATGAGATTTTTTCAGATTTTTAAAATAATTTTTTTAGTGGTTAAAAAAAATTATATTTGAAAAATCTTATTTTGGGTTTTTTTTTTGATATACGGCTACTTTGGTTTAAGGGCACAACTAATGATATTTTCATATTTATTTAAAAATCTGTGTCGGGTGGCATTTTGAGCATCTTATCTCGGGATACCCTTTTATTACCTCATAAATGGATTTTAAGCAGGAACGGGATTCGACCGAACTAAGCACCGACATGCGGCAGCATCCCTCGCCGATCGAGTTTCGCATTTGTATTTTCTCTGACTGTACAAGAGATAGAGAGTTGGTTAAATGAAGGCGTATTTTATTGCTGAATAATTTCTTAAAAAAGAGACTTAAAACACTTTCAGAGATAATAGATAAAAACCGAAAATATCAATTTTGGTTTTAAGTTTTTTAGGACTTTATTACGGGTAATTTTGAAAAAGGAAGAGAACTTTCTGTAACACTTTTGTAAACAATTTTAGAAAATAATTTTATTTTTCAAATATGATGTATCTTAATTTAGATATCCACAACTTATATTTTTTAAATACGGACCTGGATTTTTTATTTATTTTTGACTAGGTTTCACCTTTCAAAACTATTGATAACACACTTTATACAAAATTGTTTACAATAGGAGTTTTTGAAGATTTTTTAAAATTGAAAGAGTAGTCATTGACTTTGAAACATGTGCTTGAAAGTGTGCCTTAATCTTGTAACCACCCTTAGTTAACTAGCTAGTTTATAATAGTAGCAACCATCGCTTTACAGTCAACCAAAATCAGCTGAATTTAACTTATGGTGGTTGCGCCGGGTATTTAAAGTTGGCGTCGCGCGGTCGCTATTGATTGTTTCTGTTTATTTTTAGGTTTATAATTATGAGATGATAATAGTTATGTCAATTTCCATTAAAAATAATTGTAGATAACGCCCAAATAACAACTTATAAAGAATACGTTTTTTTCGAAATCTCTTTAGTTTTTGAGTAAACTGATGGTAAAAATTGTTAGAATTTGAAGCAAAATTTTGACGTTTCAAACGTCAGTATCATCCGAAATTGCAAAATGCTCGATGAAGATTTAAATTATCATTTAAATTGAAAATAAACCGTGAAAGTATAAATAACAAAGACACCATCAAATCGAAGAAAGTAACATGTTGGCCACATTACAATTTTTTCTCCTTTCAGAGCTTATTTATGGGGTTAACCCAGACATCCAGAACAATAAAGATAATAAATTTTTTAAGCATATGGTACGGTGAGTAATTCTTCCTTACATTTTAATAATATTAGCATTAAATGATCGTTCTCCATTAATACCCAACCACAGGACGATTTCGGACTATTAGTCTTCATCATTGTAGTACTAGTCTGACGACGGTAAAACTCTTAATTAAACTAATAATAGATATAAGATTAGGAAGTGATGCAGAGCTAACAAACTTTTTTTAGATTACATTTTTATGGAAAAAAATTATAATTTTTATTAAGAAAAAACTTAATAATGCGTTACAACTGCACGTACCTTTACACATTCAGCAACTCTTCAAGACATGCAAGAAATCAGACGGTCTAAGGTTTCTAATAATTGCCGGTATGTGCCAGACAATACAGTGGCGAACCATTGGATACATATTTTTTTAAATAAACCTAAAAGGAACAATGATAGTAATTATGTCTATATCGAGAGAGAGAAATGCTTGATTTTTCTTGAGGTGCAAATTTGAATTCCGAGGGCTATAACATCGCGGAAAAAATAAAACTTAGAAAAAAACGTTTAACCGTGACAATTAAAATAAATTATGGGAGAGAATAGTAGATTATTATAATTAATAATTGGCAGTTTGAGCCGTAGGCGAGTGATGTAATCATCCAAGTGATTTATTGCCATTGCCACGAGTTGAATACTATGTTTATCTACGATTAAATGTTTTGAAATGATTGTTAATACGTATTAAAATGCCATTAAATGAATTGAAATGCTTTTTTAATTTAAATATCATTTTATTTGCAATTAAATTGAAATATAATGTTATTATGCATCTATTTTACACTCAATTTTTATTCATTATTGTTTTTATTAATAAAGTTAATTGTAAAATTTGAGCAATTTGTGATTTGCATCGAAGGTGTAGAATTATGTAAAGTTGTGGTTTCGTTTCCTGTAGGTTGTATTTTCCAAGTTCAAAGTGAACAAAACCGCGTTTTTGATTTTGAAAAACTGATTAACTTCCCAACGCCTTAGTTGATTTTTACGATTTAAATTCCAAAATGTTCCGAAATGTTTAAGTAAAATATAAAGAAATATACACATCGTTTAAAGAAAGTTGCCAAAATATGTTGTTTTTCCATGTTCAAATTCAACAAAAGCGCGTTTTTGATTTAGAAAAATTCCGAAACTTTGCTGATTTAAATGCTAAAATACAGCAAATGTAGTGTGTCTGAAAAATGTATTAAGAGATAATCATGTCGAGTCTTTGAAAGTTGCCAAAATCCGAAATTTTCCAAGTTAAAAGTCAACAAAGATGTTAAACGCATTTTTTGATTATTATATTTTATGTGTTAAAAAGTAGAGAATTCGGTGTGTTTTAAATTGTATTAAAAATATCCATGTCGAGACAATGGAAATTGTCAAAATTTGAAATTTTCCAAATTTTATCAAGTTTTTGATTTTGATAAATTGTTTAACTTACAAGTTTAATTTTCAAAATATAGAGTAAAGGTGCCCATCTTTCGTCTCTATCCCAATCAACTAAGCGTTGGTTCGTTCATGAATTTTGAGTCAGTTCATTGAAATTACAAAATTATTGTAGACAGCATTTTCTAGGTTATAAAGAGTAGAAACGTAACTGCAGCAAGTTTTTTTTTGAGAAAGGGAGCCCGTTTTATGTTTCGCGGGGAATCTGAAGTTCCGCCACTGGTATGGTGGTGGGTCTGCCCTATCACGCCCTTTCTCTATTTTTTAACATATAAAATATCATTATCAAAATATGTCTTCAACACCTTAGCAATTTCTAAAAACTGAGGGCGTTAACTATGAACTTGGAAAATTTCGGATTTTCTCAATTTTCATAAATTCGACATGATTATCTCTTAATACTTTTTCAAACACACAAAATTTGCTACATTTTAGCATTTAAATCAGCAAAATTAAATAACGCGTTCGGTAGTTTCGGAATTTTTTCATATCAAAAATTTGAAAAACAACAGATTTTGGCAACTTTCTTTAAACGGTATGTATATTTCTTAATATTGCTTTAAAACACAATAAATTCGTTTAATTTTTTTATTTAAATCATCAAAATCAAGTTAGGCGTTCGGAAGTTTCGGAATTTTTCAGAATAAAAAACGCGATTTTGTTGACTTCGAACTCGGAAAACAACAGATTTTGGCAACTTTCTTTAAACGATATATATATTTCTTTATATATTTTTTAAATACACTAAGTTCGCTACATTTTGGAATTTAAATCACCAAAATCAAGTAAGGCGTTCGAAAGTCGAGCAATTTTTCAAAATCATAAACGGGTTTTTGTTGAAAAACAACAGATTTTTGCAACTTTCTTTGAGCGATATGTATATTTCTTTATATATATTTGAAATACACTAAATTTGCTACATTTTGGAATTTAAATCACCAAAATCAAGTAAGGCGTTCGGAAGTCAAGCAATTTTTTAAACTCTAAAACGCAATTTTGTTGACTTTGAACTCGAAAACAACAGATTTTTGCAACTTTCTTTAAGCGATATGTATATTTCTTTATATATATTTTAAATACACTAAATTCGCTACATTTTGGAATTTAAATCACCAAAATCAAGTAAGGCGTTCGGAAGTCAAGCAATTCTTCAAAATCTAAAATGCGATTTTGTTGACTTTGAACTCGGAAAACAACAGATTTTGGCAACTTTCTTTTAACAATATGTATATTTCTTTATATATTTTTAAATATACTGAATTCGCTACATTTTGGAATTTAAATCACCAAAATCGAGTAAGGCGTTCGGAAGTTTCGGAATTTTTCAGAATGAAAAACGCGATTTTGTTGACTTTGAACTCGGAAAACAATAGATTTTGGCAACTTTCTTGGAACGATATGTATATTCCTTCATATATTTTTTAAATACACTAAATTCGCTACATTTTGGAATTTAAATCACCAAAATCAAGTAAGGCGTTCGGAAGTCGAGCAATTTTTCAAAATCATAAACGCGTTTTTGTTGACTTTGTACTCGGAAAACAACTGATTTTCGCAACTTTCTTTGAACGATATGTATATTTCATTATATTTTTTTAAAACACAAAATTCACTACAAATCCATCTCGCATTATTGTTCTTGTGTTCAGTTGCAAAATTTTGACGGAAATATCCGCAATTAAATTCAAAACATTCTAAAAAATTGTTCACATTTGTAAGCTAGCTTATCAAAAAAATATATTTTCTCATCTGATATACATATTTATACATTTTTAGAATGTATGTCCTTGTTTATGAAAGAATGACGAAACCTTGGTTTCATGCCGACTTTATTTACAAGAGAACTTCAAGGTGGAATGATACAGAAAAGGCCGTGACAGTAATGAATACTTTCACTGGTAGGTACAAACAGAACATGATTTGCAGATATAAATTTAATCACATTTTGACGGTCTTAGAGTCAGCAATGGAAAAATCTTACATCAGAATTGAGGGAAAAATGGATATTAAACCAACCGATCCATTTATCGATCACGTCTGCAAATTTACGGAGGAAAATCCGAATGTTTTATCAATGGAGCATATAAGGGATCTTTTACTTACAGTAATATTCGCGGTAAGTTTATCGATTGTGTAACTTCGATTTTTATTTGTAATTTTAACATTTGTCTTTAGAGTGTGGATACAGTTTCTATAGTCATTGCTGGTTCGTGCATTTGTTTTGGAATGCATAAGGACTATCAGGTAGGATATGCATAAATTATAGTAGATGATGAAAAATGAAGCAGAAGTGTTAATTAAAATTAATAAAGAAGAAAAGTAGCCTGAATGCAACATGCAAATGTCTTTTGTATCATTCAATATCCGACGTGGCATTAGCCAGGGAAGTTTTAATTGTTTTTAATCTTAGTAAGACTTAATTTAGCAGAGTTATAAACAGGCTGAATGTTCGTTATTCAGCATACTTTTTGTCATTATTTAGTCTATAGTACAATAACCTGAATCAGTGTTTACTCAATTTGTAGAGCCTAATTTTTAAAAAGAAAGCACTATTTGGCCTACCCTTTATATACATGTTTAACGTCTGAGTGTTAAATAAAAAATAAAAAAAACTCAATTCTTATAAGAAGAATTCCTCAAAGGAAGAACAGGAACTTTATTCACGTTTATTGTATGTGTACCGATATAAAAAAAAAATCGTTATTATATTTTATATATCCACATCCTGGGTAACGAAAACTGGTTTTCCTTTACAACTGCCTTGATCCTCAGACTTTCCTTGCTCCAAGTAACCCTACTCATGCATATATACAAAACTTTAAAACACTAAAATGATCCTTTCTTCTTACAGAAACTTGCATCAGAAGAGGTCAATAGCATTTTCGGCAGCGCTCATCAATTCGTTGCAGATGAGACAAGCAAATTAACATATTTAGATATGTGTATAAAAGAGACACTAAGACTCTTTCCAATAGCTCCACTCATTTTAAGGAAAACAGTTGAACCTGTTACTATTGGTAATTATATAATTAAGCATTTTTAACAGTACTAAGGTTCGGCAGGGAAATGTGATGATTAAAGTATTAACTCGAACATGGTTATTTTTTAACGAATTTCAGTTTTCATTTTTTCCAATTTTACTCATCAAAATTATGTTACCTTAATTCTTGTAGGGCCTAATTAAATAGTAACAAGCAAGGTCTATCAGAGGGTGGGCTGACCTGGGCCTCGCAATATAAGGGGCCTCAATTTGGTAAGAACTTGTTCATTTGCCCTATCGGTCGGCGACCCACCTTTCCCCCAATTCTATTCATGAATTTATTGGGGTAAGTTAATAATCACCACGGGCTCATAAATAACATTTTCCAGCATGGGTCTCGCTGGCTACCCTCTGTGGGAGAGATCACAATAAGTGATATTTCTCAAAATATAAGAAAAAATAGTGATGTGGTCATCATGTTACTTTCTCTGAAGTATCATAGTTATTTATACTTACACTTTCATAGTTTATTTTCAATTGAAATCATATTTTAAAGTTACATCGAGCGTTTTGTAGACTCGGATGAAATTGACGTTTAAAACGTCAAAATTATGTAAAATTATACTTCCAATTCAAAAACTCAGTTTACTCAAAAACTAAAGGAATTTCGAAAAAATCTTATTCTTTATAAGTTGTTCATTTTGGCATTGTCTACAATTATTATTAACATAGAATTGCTGTAACTATTATCGTTTCATAATTATAAACCAAAAATGAAAAAAAAAGTAATACATTTTTTTCTCGAAAACCAATGATTTTATGAAAAATATTTTCAAACCAAAGATGTTCATTTCTTTGTTGTCTTCAATATTTGTTTAAATGTTTTTGTGATATTTTTCATATTTAAAAAAATATTGGAAAAAAACAAAAAACAGTTAAGGTAAACACCCACTTCCGGTGTACAAAATTTAACCAAAAGCTTTTCATTTCTTCGGATTATTAAATAAAACTTATGTTCAAAGTTTCATGTCAATTGCTCCATTAGTTTATGAGACACAACGCGCAGAGCAGACACACACACACACACTTAAAGATGTATGTATTATAGAGTAGTAAAGAATAAATAACTGCCACTCCATTAACTTTAGAATGTCGAACAACGTATTATAACCATAACATTTGAAAATAAATCGTAGTCTAATTTTTTGTTGCATAATTAACGAGTTTGTCTAAAACGCTGTATAAGCTTAATTACACTAGTGGAACTATACGAGTGTATAACACTTTTTGCTCATTCCACACAATTACTACAATGGTAATTGCTGTGCAGTGGCGAAACTACAGAAAAATCTTAATCACAGTGTGTCCTTTCTTTTTGTGCTCGATTGAAATTATTATCTTATTATTGATGGTTTTCCGGAGAAATGACTAATGATAATATAATTTATTGCAAAGGAAATGGCCATCTCTCATCTGTAATGGCATTATAAATAGATTGTCAATTAATTTATTTATAGTGCGAGCATTTCAACTAGTTTACTAATTAGTGATACATGTATAGCTTCACAAATGATCGCAACATACCTTAATCATTAAAATATTGGGTTTTCTTCAAGCGTCAGTAAAATTTAACATTTTTCACTGAATACATTACTTTATTGCCAACATTTTGCGTGGCACTAATGATGTATTAATGTACTAACAGATACAACTGAACATGGATATTTCATTTGAATACACAGGTGAAAAAAAAACACGAAATTCGTGAAATTTCGACCATTTTCATACCGTCATAACTCGGCGTATTTTCAATCGATTGTGATGAATCGTTGAGGGCAGAAAACTTTGAAGTGTCTTCTTTAAAGTCATGCATGCGAACTTGAGCGTAAACCCTTTCGCCCCCCTCTAGCAACCCTGTGAAAAAAAATGTTTTTGCATTAAACCATGTCCAACTTTGATGATGTATACGGAGTTGGAAAAAAATTGTCGACTCGATCCAACATAAAGGCTTTAAAATTTGATCAATTCCCTATGCAGGACTCAAAGAACAAAGTTCCTACGACGATTTGGCATCCAGTTATGGGTGTGCATTTTGAGGTTTTTCGCACATAACTCGGCGAGTTTTCAATCAAATTGGATAATTTTTCTTAAATTCAAAAACCTTATTTCATTGTTATTTATTAAACATTTAATCCCTCCATAAATTACCGTTTAAATCATTAAAATGAAAGTAGAATTGCGACGACATGACTTATTATTCCGGGATTTTTACGGCACATTTATATAAAAGAGATTAAAGGGTTACAAGTTTTTAGGTGATTTAACTTTAAAATGATCAAAATTATCCCTCAGAATTACTATTTAAAAGCTTTTAAACATTTTACGTTCGCATTTCCACGCCTCGTCGCCATCTATTCGACGATGGCCGAACTACTAAGTGATGTTTTTGAACAGCGCCATACTGCTCGAACTTTATACCTATAATCAAAATGTTAATATTCAGCAATGCGCTACACACGAAACGATAGACAATTTAATTCCGAATCGAACGGTGTATAAAATAGCTAAGGCAATTTAGCGGTTTTCTTGTAATTTGCGAATGAAAATTAAGCACGACACACTTACCGACATTTACAGTTCACTGTAACTTAAAAATTAAACACAGAACAATTTGCTATATTCTTCAATGAAATACGGGTCCCAACAATTATTACTGATTATTCATTTAACTTCCTATATCATTACTGCACCACAATAAGAGAAATATATGAGGAATCCAAATCTTCATAGAGGGTACCCTCTGTTATCGTGGGGCTAAACTACGTTTTCATTTGTGGATTTAATAATTGTTTTAATAGTGAAAAAATATTTAAAAACTTAAGCAGAATAATATCTTATAATAAAATATATATACTTGTAGATATTTTCGAATTTAAATTGCAGAAACAATACATTATAATATATCCGCCTAATCACAAGCAATCCGATATACGCATAAGTACTATTAATTTATTATTAAAAACTTCTAATTTTAAACGTGACAGTGATAAAACCATAAGTGTAATCCTCAGTAAAGCTTCAAAAATAGTGCGAATATTAAGGTATTTCAATTGCAGAAATAATTATATTACAAAAACGGCAACTTACAGACAACGCAATACACCCATACCTAATATTAATTTATTATTAAAAACTTCCAATTCTAAACGTGACAGGGACAAAACCATAAGTATAATCCCTAGTAAAGCTTCAAAAATAAGTGCAATATTTAAGCATTTAAATTGCAGAAATAATTATATTATATAAACGCCTATTGACTGGCAACCCAATACACGTGTAACTAATAATGATTTATTATTTAAAACTTCCAATTATAAACGTAACAAGGACAAAACGATAAATGTAATATTTTTAAAGCGTTACCAAGGACAACACTCATATCTGTACCCGTATTATGTTTAAAATTGGAAGTTTTTAAAAATAAATTAATATTAGTTATTCTATATTGGGTTGCCTGCAAGTAGGCGTTCATATAATACCATTGTTTTCACAATTGAAATACTTAAATATTCGCACTATTTTTGAAGCTTTACTCAGGATTACACTTATGGTTTTGTCCCTGTTACGTATAAAATTAGAAGTTTTTAATAATAAATTAATTAGAGTTATGCGTATATCGGGTTGCTTGCGATTAGGCGACCACCTTATAAAATATTGTTTCTGCAATTTAAATATGTAAATATCCACAAGTGAATTTATTTAATCATGAGACAATATTCTTTTTAAGTTTTTAAATATTCTTTTATTATTACAACAATTATTACATCCACAAATTATTAAGTAGTTTATCTCCACGATAACAGGTAGAGCCCACTACTTGGATTACGATTTCTCGTATATTTCTCTTATTGTAATGCATTAACAATATAAATAGTTGAATGATTAATCAGGAATAAGTATTGTAACCGGTATTTGATTGAAGAATATAGCTAATTCTTTTTTATTGAATTTTTATGTTACAGTGAGCTGTAAATGTCGGTAAGTATGTCGTGCTTAATTTTCATTCGCAAATTACAGAAAAACCGCTAAATTTCCTTAGCTATTTTATACACCATTCGATTAAAAAATAAATCGTCTATCGTTTCATGCACAGCCCATTGCTAAACATTAACACTTTGACAATAAGTATAAAGTTTGAGCATTTTGGCGCTGTTCAAAAACATCATTTAGCAGTTTGGCCACCGTCCAATAGATGGCGACAAGGCAGGGAATCCGAAAGAAAAATGTTTAAAAGCTTCTAAATAGCAATTCTAAGGGATGATTTTGATAATGTAAGCGTTAAATGACCGCCAAACATCTAAACCTTTAATCTTTTGAAACAAAAGTGCTGTAAAAATTCTGCAATAATAAATATTGCCGCAGCAATTTTTTAATGGTTAAATTGATTTTGATGATTCAAATTGTAATTTACAGAGGTATTAATGGTTTAATAATAAACAATAAAATAAGATTTGTTGTGGTTGGGAAATTAACATTTACTTACGGAGTTATTTTAAACACAAATAACTCCTAAACATTTATTGATTAATGTCCTTGTTAGCTTAATTGTACTTATTGTTTCATCGCTGTTAGACTTAAAAGCGGAAGTTTTAAATATTAACTTAATAGTCGGAGAGGTGGTATAAAAAGAGATAGCATGAAGCGATTAGTTTTAATGCATTACTTGGTGCAGGGTGGAAAGTTGTATTTAATTTTTGCAAGTATTCATAGAATCTGGGTTCTTTTAGAAAAATACTCGTACTAAATTAATTTAAGTTAAAAATGTAGCCAGTGTAAAATGTGATGGTTAAGGCTCCACTGGTTGAGATCATAACTGATTTTGATTCGGACCAAATGAATGCTGTAAATAAAACTGAACATATTTAACACGTATATTCACTGTAAAATGTAATATGTTTATAAGTATATATCAGAGGCAGCTCGTGGATCTCTGTAGAAGAGGCTAAGACAGAGATGCCGCTCAAAATCTTATTGTGTTTTATTTCCTTGCACACAATTCTTTCAAACTACTTTGCAACAAATGAAAAAACAACCTTTATTGGCATAAACATAATATCTCCATTCTAGAAATCTATACACAACTAATAGAATCATTCCTCCTCGCCTCTCCTTTCCCCTCACTTCCTGTCCTTCTTCTCGCGTCCCGCTTTCTCCAGCGTCCTTATCCCAGCCCCATCCTCTTTCATCCATTCCGTAACCCTTCTGTTCCCTTTCACTTCCACGCATTCCTCATTCGCACCCTCACACTCTTCCGCCAGATGCCTCTATGTATCCTTCCTCCACTGACATAATCCACATCTCATATACTCCTGCATCCATTTCTCTCTCCCCCTCTCAGCATACCCACACCTAGCCCTTGCCATTATCACAATTTGCTCCCTGCTACACCCACCCTCATTCAGGTATCTCGGTAACCTCCCATACACTTGCCACCTCCTAAACATATCATTATATTTGCTCTTCGCTATCCGTCCCTGCCTCTCCCAAGCTTCCACTTCCTTCACCTTCTCTTTCACCCATGCCGCCACCTTCAAACCCCTACCGAACCACTCTTTCACCTTCACCTCAGCCAGTCCTACCCTCTTTCTCTCTTCTCTCCATTTCCCTCCTTCTACATTCACACACGTCTCCCACACCGCCTTCGCCAATCTCTCGTCCCCTAACTCACACAGCCTCTTTTCGTACTTCACCACTCTCTCTATCGCCTTACATGTCAATCTCTCCCTGTTCATCTCCTGCAGTAGAATGAATCCAGGTGTCGACTTCTCTAGCCCCAACATCCGTCTCAAGAACCATAACTGCTCCCTCTCCATACACTCATACACTCTCGTCCCCCATGCTTCTTCCCCTACAATAGCACAGGCCTTATACCCTTGCCACACACTCGTCGAGTGGCATGGGAAGTAGCGAGGAAAGAAGGCAGAGACGTAGTGTAGCAACATTACTCGTCATGCAGCACACCACGTTCCTCGTCATGCCCACTGCTCCCTGTTTTGTCGGTTTTTGGGTGCGAGTCAAAGGACAGGCAATATGAACGCGTACGTTTATTTGAAAAGATTAAAGTATTACAAGTTTGGCGGTGATTTAACGTTCAAATGATCAAAATTATCCGTCAGAATTACTATTTAAAAGCTTTTAAACATTTTACGTCCGCATTCCTACGTCTTGTCGCCATCTATTCGACGATGGCAGAACTACTAAGTGATGTTTTTGAACAGCGCCAAAATGCTCGAACTTTATCCTTATAATCAAAGTGTTAATATTCAGCAATGCGCTGCACACGAAACGATAGGCGATTTAATTCCGAATCGAATGGTATATAAAATAGCTGAGTCTATTTAGCCGTTTTCTTGTAATTTGCGAATGAAAATTAAGCACAACACACTTACCGACATTTACAGTTCACTGTAACTACAAAACTAAATGCACAACAATTTGCTATATTCTTCAATGAAATACGGGTCCCAATACTTATTACTGATTATTCATTAAACTTTTTATATTATTAATGCATTATAATAATAGAAAAATATGAGGAATCTTAATCTTCATAGAGGGTACCCTCTGTTATCGTGGAGATAAACTACGTTTTCATTTGTGGATTTAATAATTGTTTTAATAATGAAAGAATATTTGAAAACTTAGGAAGAATGTTATTTTATAATAAAAGAAATCTACATCTAGATATTTTCGTATTTAAATTGCAGAAACAATACATTATAATATATCCGCCTAATCACAGGCAACCCGATATACGCATATCTATTATTAATTTATTATTAAAAACTTCCAATTTTAAACGTGACAGTGACAAAACCATAAGTGTAATCCTCAGTAAAGCGTTAAAAATAGTGCGAATATTTAAGTATGTAAATTGCAGAAATAATTATATTAAATAAACGCCTAATCATAAGCAACCCAATATACATGTACTAATAATGATTTATTATTTAAAACTTACTATTTTAAACGTAACAGGGACAAAACCATAAATGTAATATTTTTAAAGCGTTACCAAGCATTACGCGCTTACTTGTGTCCCTATTATCTTTAAAATTGGAAGTTCTTAATAATAAATTAATATTAGTTATATGTATATCGGGTTGCCTACTAGTAGGCGTTTATATAATACAATTTTTCTGGCAATTTAAATACTTAAATACTCGCACTATTTTTGAAGCTTTACTCAGGATTACACTTATGGTTTTGTCCCTGTTACGTATAAAATGAGAAGTTTTTAATAATAAATTAATTGGTGTAATGCGTATATCAGGTTGCTTGTGATTAGGCGTGTATATAATAAAATATTGTCTCTGCAATTTAAATACGTAAATATCCACAAGTGAACTTAATTTATCATAAAATAACTTCTTCTTAAGTTTTTAAATATTCTTTTATTTTTACAACAATTATTACATCCACAAATTAATAAGTAGTTTGTCCCCACGATAACAGGTGGAGCCCTCTACTTAGATTATGATTTCTCGTATATTTCTCTTATTGTAATGTATTAACAATATAAATAGTTGAATGATTAATCAGGAATAAGTATTGGAACCCGTATTTGATTGAAGAATAAAGCAAATTCTTCTTTATTGAATTTTTATGTTACAGTGAACTGTAACTGTCGGTAAGTGTGTCGTGCTTAATTTTCATTCGCAAATTACAGGAAAACCACTACATTTCCTCAGCTATTTTATACACCATTCGATTCAGAATTAAATCGTCTACCGTTTCATGCACAGCCCATTGCTAAATATTAACACTTTGACAATAAGTATAAAGTTCGAGCATTTTGGCGCTGTTCAAAAACATCACTTAGCAGTTCAGCCACCGTCTAAAAGATGGCGACTACGGGTGGAAATCCGAATGTAAAATGTTTAAATCTTCTAAATGGCAATTCTAAGCGATGATTTTGATAATTTAAGCATTAAATCATCGACAAACATCTAATCCTTTAATCTTTTGAAATAAAAGTGCTATAAAAATCCTGGAATAATAAATATTGCCGAAGCAATTTTTTAATGTTTAAATTGATTTTAATGATTCAAATTGTAATTTACAGAGGTTTTAATGGTTTAATAATAAACAATAAAATAGGATTTGTTGTTGTTGGGAAATTAACATTTACTTACGGAGTTATTTTAAACGCAAATAACTCCTAATCACCCTCTCAGCCACCTCCCCCTTCCTCTCTAGCTCTTCACACTCCCCTTTATTCCTGGACCTCATCCATTTCTTTTCTCCACATTCACACACAGTCCTCTCTTGTGCATACATCTCTGCACACTTTTCAACATGCCTTTCATTCCCTCCCAATCTCTCGCCATCAACACTATATCATCCGCATATGCACTTTCCAATCACCAACCCCTCTCCTGTCCTTTCCTCAACACCTCCTCTAACTCACTAATGTATAGATTGAACAGCACCGGGCTCAGAGGACACCCCTGTCTCAATCCTCTCCACGTCCTAAACCTCTCCGACACCTCCTCTCCCACCTTTGCTTCCACCCACGTTTCCTCATACACGCCTCTTACTCAATCTATCACTCCGTCACTCACCCCCTTTCTCCTCAAACACTCTACCGAATCATACACCGCTTTCAAGTCCAGAAATACCGCAAACACACTCCCTTTCCCTTCCATCACTCTCTCTGTCATCCTCGCCAGGATAAAGCCACCAAATTTCATTCAAATCGGAGGGAAACACTTGGGTTAGTTGTCACAAATTGTTATCATTAATTAATTAAATCACCTAGTTGTTTAATTGGAGGAATTTACCAGAAAATGCAGTTCATACATTTACGAAGTAAAATACCATTTTCAATCACTTTGACCCTACATTTACCACGACACATAGCAAATTAACATGGGGAAACCGATTTTTCTAGATTGCTGCTCCCCTATTTAAAATAAAAGGAATCCAGTGCCACCGTTGGATAGATTAATTTATTGTGCTTCATACGATATCACACAATTGTGAATTAACGTTATTGTTTCTACTACTGTGAGGATTGATTAATTCCCTAACAATAAACTGTACGGATGTAAGCTATTTTTCGGTTAAGTGTACGGATATGAAATCGTTGCCAGGTTACAGGTAATAACCAAATGAAATTATTACGGTGGCGGCGGCGACGACGACAAGAGAACTAAAAAACAAAAATCGTCGCACATCGAAGGTCAGGTTTTTATCATAAAAACCCTTTCTCCGTTAGAATAATTATTATTCATTGCAAATAAATTGACATCGCAATAAACGTCAAACAGATGAACGAGATTTTAATAACGTACATGAATAAAGCGAAGGTAACATGATTATTTTGAATAAATTTATTTACTTTTGAGGCTTCGTGCGTATCTATCGGCGTTCGCGATCACCCAATAGCCTGTTTGCCCAATGTTGTCGCATAACATTAACGGATTTTACCATGTTTGTCTCGAGTTCGTCAAAAGTCCCACCAGTTGTCTGTAACTTTAAAGGGTACGTTTGCCGAACCTCAGTCAGGTGTAGACGGCGAAACTGTTTACATCAATTTTAAATCGAAAAATTATGGAGTGGATGGATGAAAACACACTGACGCTGGAAAACTGGAACACTGAGCGAACTTCTTGGTGAACAATGTTCAACGAAAATTAATTTCATCTAGAAGTGTACTGAACGCAGGGTGTTCGAGATTTGTTCACGAGCTAATCGCAAACAGGGCTTGTAGCTGTTCATGAACTGTTCACTATAAGTTCACCTTTACAGATGGTATAACAACATTAATATATAATTGTGAGGTGCCATATGAAGCGCATTAAAATAATCTATCCAACGGTGGTATTAGATTACTTTTAGGTTAGGGTAAGGAGAGCAGCAATCCATAAGAAACAATTTTCCCATGTTAACTCGCAATGTTCCGTGGTGAATCGATCACACGGTATAATTTCTTTATCAATCAACCCTTTCACACATTAATTCAACCCTTTACGGTCGGCCGCGTTAAATAGCAGGGTTTTTACATTGCGCGCATGCGCAACTGATCCGTCTTCAACCATGATGGCCGCCGGTCTGGAATGCGCCGACCTTGGGGTATCCCCGTGACCCAGTCACGTCAGACTTACATAATCCCGCATTCCAGACGCGGAGTTCCCTCCGTCAGTAGGTCAAATGGAATTTTTGGTTACAGCTCGCTTATTTAAAGACGGATCGAACTCGCGTTTTTACAATGGTGTGTATTTTTGTGCGGGGATTTCTAAAATGCTATTGAAATTTTTGTACGGCTTATGGATTATGAGATTTTTCTGTAAATTACGGTAGAATTCACGTTATTAATTCTTAAAATTAATTTGTCATGTTTGCCACCTCGTTTTAAATTAAATTTGGCACAGGAAGTAATTTAATTCTTTACTGAAACATCCGCCATTATGATATCATGGCAAACCTTTCTTTTTAATTCAAAATAATTGATTCAAGGTTATTTCGCTAGTATCATATTTTTTTTGTAAAAGCAAATGATTTGCAGGGTTCAAAGTTAAGTTATAATCATTCTCTCCTTCACCGACTTATTGATTTACCTTTACACAAATTAGGCAAATTATAAGTTTTATGCGTGGAACTCGTTTGTGTATTAATAATTAGGACTTTCAATTATCTAATATATTAACGAGATACAGTGAGGAAAAGTAATTTACTATTAGAAATATTAACAATCCGCAAACTCTCACTATATGCAACCAACTGGTATCTCCCGGCAGATGTGAATACTGTGCTGCATATATTACGTTCCCATCATTGGGAAATTGCTCGTAATAGTTTAAATTATACATCAAATAATAGAATTTTTCTTAATTAAATTGATTCACTAAAAAAACAAGGGCCTTATTTATTACACAGGATGTTTCATAATGTCGGAGATTTCTGTTTTAGGAAGAATTAACATTTTTTTAAATATTAAATACTAGAAAATAACCAAAAAAATAATAGTTTTTAGACAGAAAGACATGTGGTCTGAATCTATTCCTTATTTTCTATGTACTGTCATTATTTACCATTTCTGTAAATAAGATTTGTCATATGTAATACTTTTTGGCATCTAAAAATATTAATGCCGTTTTGAGTTTTCACGGAATTGTCACTGAATTGCAATTCTGATGTCGCGGATTTTCCGCTCGGTTAAAAAAATATAGAAACAATCGCCAAGAGTTTGAAACTTTCCAAATTTCCCAAGCAACTATTTAACTTGATAATCCAGACTAAATCCAATATAATTATTTTCCTAGATTTTGAGTTATCACGCAATTATCACTGGATTGCAGTTTTGATGTCGCGCATTTTTTCGCTCGGTAAAAAAAAATATAAAAACAATCGCCACGACTTTGAAACTTTCCAGATTTCCTAAAAACCTATCCTACTTCATAATCCAGTCAAAATCAAAAATTATCCTTAGCCTAGATTTTAAGTTATCATACGATTACCATTGGATTGTAATTCTGAAGTCGCGCATTTTCCGCTCGGTTAAAAAAAAATACCAAAACCATCGTCAAGAGCTTGAAACTTTCCAAGTTTCGTGAACACTTTATTTATTTTATAATCCTGTCAAAATCCAAAAAAATCCCTTTTCCGGATTTTGAGTTATCACGCGATTATCACTGGATTGCAATTTTGATGTCGCACATTTTCCACTCGGTTAAAAAAATATTAAAACAATCGCCACGAGTTTGAAATTTTCCAAATTTCTGAATACCTACTTTACACAATAATCCAGTCATAATTTAAAAAAATCCCTGTATTTTGAGTTTTCACGGAATTGTCACTGAATTGCAATTCTGATGTCGCGGATTTTCCGCTCGGTTAAAAAAATATAAAACAATCGCCATGATTTTGAAACTTTCCAAATTTCCTAAGCAACTCTTTTACTTAAAAATACAGACAAAATCCAATAGAATTATTTTCTTAGATTTTGAGTTATAATGCGATTATCACTGAATTGAAATTTTGACGTCGCGCATTTTCTACTCGGTTAAAAAAATATGAATACAATCACCAAAAGTTTAATACTTTCCAAATTTCCTAAGCAACTATTTTACTTGATAACACCGTCGAAATCGATATCAATCCTTTGCTCTTGGATTTTAAGTTAATTAACGATTACCACTGGATTGCAATTTTGATTTCGCGTAATTTCCGCTCGGTAATATAAATATAAAAACAATCGCCACAATCTTGAAACTTTCCAGATTTCCTAAACACCTATCCTACTTCATAATCCAGTAAAAATCCAAAATTATCCCTACTTGGATTTTGATTTATTAAACGATTGCTACTGGATTGCAATTCTGAAGTCGCGCATTTTCCGCCCGGTTAAAAAAATTTAAAAACAATCGCCACGAGTTTGAAACTTTCCAAATTTCCTAAACACCTAATTCACTTGATAATCCAGACAAAATCCAAAAGGATTCCCTGCTTGGATTTTGATTTATTCAACGATTACTACTGGATTGCAATTTTGATGACTCGTATTTTCCACTCGGTTAAAAAAATATAAAAACAATCGCCACAATCTTGAAACTTTCCAGATTTCCTAACCACCTATCCTACTTTATAATCTAGTCAAAATCCAAAATTTTCCCTAGCCTAGATTTTGAATTTTTATGCGATTATCATTGGATTACAATTCTGAAGTCGTGCATTTTCCGATCAGTTAAAAAAATATAATAACAATCGCCATGAGTTTGAAACTTTTCAAATTTCTCAAGCAACTATTTTACTTGATAATCCAGTCAAAATCTAAATTAATGCTTTGCCTGGATTTTCAGTTAATTAACGATTACCACTGGATTGCAATTTTGATGTCGCGTATTTTCCGCTCGGTTAAAAAAATATAAAAACAATCGCCACCAGCTTGAAACTTTCCAGATTTCCTATACACCTATCCTACTTCATAATCCAGACAAAATCCAAATTAATCCTTTGCCTAGATTTTGCGTTATGCCTCGATTATCACTGGATTGCAATTCTCATGTCGCGCATTTTCTGCTTGGTTAAATTTTTTTTTTAATCTCCACCAGCTTGAAACTTTGAAAATTTCCTATATACCCATTTTACTTCATAATCCAGTCAAAATCCAAAAATCCTTAGTCTGAATTTTGAGTTTTCACGCGATTGTCATTGTTTCGCATTTTTCGCTCAGTTAAGAAAATAAAAACAATCGCCAGCAGCTTGTGATCCCAGTTCCCCAGGTCGTTGGATTGGTCCTCCAAGGTCAATTTGTCGCCAGATTTGAACCCTCCTGACTTTTTTACATCGCATCGACCATGGCAGTTTTACTTTAAATGTAACACCACCACACCGAACATCGCTGGGGTTTCAATAAAACTCGAGTGTTTGTTCCTTCTTTACCCACTTAGCTCGGGGGGGTTCAAGATTTACAGGCAATGGATTGACTTTAGTGCGAATTTTTGTCATGTCAAAAACGGTAGTCACATAACACCGAAATAACTGATTCTTTAAGAATGTTGATACATACCTTGGTGTATGAGAATTATAGTAACCTTATAGCAAATGTTGAAAGTAGTTGCCATTAGCATCAAGACTTGTTAATAACTCTATTTACATCTCCGGAGTAATTATAAGAAAATTAAGATTACCGAAGCTTAGGTAATTTAATTACACCTTTCAATCCGCACAATTTTCGACTGCCGAATGAACAAGTAATGTCCTAAACAAATTAGAAACAACTTTGTATTTAAGTAATGTCCTCACTTCTTCCAAAAATGCACACTAAAGTCGCGCATGTGTGGTCTATGGGGTATGAAAAAACGATATTCACGTGATGAAGGAGTAGAGGAATAGACTCTGTTATCTCCACCGAACAGTATCAATTTACATACTACATGGACGCTGATGATAAATAATTATAACAGATATATTATATGATCTGCTAGTGGTAGTAGCAATGGTGGTGTTTGTTAGGCAATCGTTTGCGAGATCCTTCAGCCGTATAGTTTCGAGCATTTGTTTATGTGCATGTGTGTGTAACTGAGCTTGTTACTTCAGAGGGTCGCCCCGTCACTCTAAAGCGCCATTAATTGTATCTCCAGACACTCACCGAAAGCCAGACTCTCGCAATCGCTGAACCACTACCGTTTTATCTTCTAATTTAAGGTAAGATACCTTTTGTAGAATTATATTAATACTTATTTCCTTCACAGATAATCTAGTCATTCCTCCGGGATGTGAAGTCCTATTATCCATCTTCAATTTACATTATAATCCTAAATATTGGGAGCATCCAACCGAATTCTATCCAGATCACTTTCTGTCAGAATCCGTCAGGAGGAGGCATAAGTATGCCTATGTTCCTTTCAGCAGTGGGTTAAGATCATGTGCAGGTATTGTAATAATTTGATTACCAAACTATTTTTATTTCATAAATAATATCGTTTTAGGTCCTAATATCGGGATGCAGCTAAGTAAGCTCATGGTCGCTAAGCTGCTTCAAAATTTCGAATTCGAGGCTGATGGTAAAATTAGCGATATCAGGCTGAGTCTGGAGATAACTCTAAGGTTTCGAGATGGGGTGATGGTGAAAATAAAAGAAAGGAAATAATCAAATGGGTTGATTGAAGCGTTCCGAAAATTAAGTCTTGGTGGAGTATTTATTTTATCAATAAGCTATTTATGTATATTGACACCTTGTAGAAATAGATTAACTTAAGTTTGATATTTAAAATTATGACCTACGAAAAATTGTTTGTTAGGGCGTTCTTAGTGATACATCTTGGAAATTGCAATAAAGAACACTTTCTCTGTAAATATTACAATTATTTTCGATCAAAAACTGATTTTAAAAGTGTCAAGTCTATTGTAATTATATTTGTACTTATTGGTTTCGTTCAAAATGCTAGCAAAATGAATCATCTAAATACACAAATTATTCGCATTAAATTTAAATTGCACTTGTATTGGCAAAGTTTTCTGTAGTTATTTGCGATGATGAGAATCGCTCCAATTAATGGAATATATGGAGTGCGATTCAATTTACTCGTGCATTGAGAAGAAATGAATAAATAAAATGATTTAGAAATACGCAGAAATGCAAAAACACACAATTTATATGAAATTAATTACTAGGACTACAAGTTTAAAAAAAATATTGCTCACTCAAACTCCACAGCTCCATTCGTCCTGGAATCTTGCGTATCCGACTTACGTTGTCTTGCTTATCGTAATGACGCGTCTTGAATATAAGTTAATGTAGTATTATGAGTGGTAGAACTTTCCATGGCGAAAACAAAATTTTAACGATCAAATCGCAGTTCCACAGCCATACATCACGCCGCCAAAAATTAAATCATCTTCAAGAATTAAAAGAAATATTTCCCAGGATATTAAAACATACCATGTGAATAAATAATAATTTTTGTTTTTAATAGTGGCTGAAATCACATTTAAGCTGAAATGTAATTGTTAGAAATTTAAAATAAAAACTATTTTATATTTTTTTGTTTGTAATTATTTCAATACCTCATAAATCTATACTATTTTAAAATTTTAATGTCAAAACCAGGTAAGTTATTTTTACAGTAGTGAACATCAAAATCTCGAATATTATTTAAATGAGTGTTTCTCATCTTGGGCTATAAGTTGCTTTGATTGTAAATTATTTTTAATATTAAAAAAAAACACATAGTTTGCTACATTTTCAAATGAAACCATCAAAATCAAATAACGCATTAATAAGTTAAACAATTGATCAAAATAAAAAACTTTATTTTGTTTATTTTTAACGTCGAAAATTTCGAATTTTGGTAATTTCCATCAGTGGCGGTTCGTTGAAAATTTTGATAGTAGAGCCACTTAGCATACACAATATATCTCAAGACCTCCTTTTCGAGGAAAGAATAATCGATCATTGAAAACCTTTACTTGTTGTAGAAGCACTACAAAAATTTAATAAAGATGAAAAATAGCCCGCATTAAATCTTCTTCGTCCACAGAGATCAGTTAAACGACGAATTGTATTTTGTAGCCTTATCTACATCTCCTTAACCCGCCAATGGTGACCTACTGGTCTGTGAGACAGGGTGTGTCGAATAACTTCGAATAATCTCCGTTATTGTTTTTTGTTGCAATTTCGAGTAGCTGCCGCACTGCAGAGCTTAAATTGATTAAATATCTTCGTTTTATTGTCAAAGAGCATAAATTTCAAAAATAACATGAACTATTAATAACACATTTCGAAAAATTGAAAACACCAATAAATTTATGTGTTCAATGGCAGGTTAATGAGTGCAATACTTTTAGAATGTGAAACTTATTTTTGGTTAAAAAAAGGAAATTATTTTTTGATATTATCTCTTCAATGAGTACCGAAAGAATTTGCATAATCTGTCCTTTCGTTCAAGATTTATCCTCAAAAAAACATAAAACAATTTAACTACAAATTTATTTCTTGTGTCTCATCTGCATCTATTCGGCGAGTACAACAGTTGCTGAAAGAATTTTCCAAATTTGGTCATCCTCTGAAACCCGAAAAACAATTGAACAACAAATTAATTTTTTTGGTTCTATCTACATCTTTTGGATGAATATAACACTTTGCCGAAAGAATTTTACAAATCTCGCGGTCAGTTCAATAGTTAAAATTTTGGAAATTTAAAAAATGCAATTTTTACATTTTGTGTTAATGTCAAGAGAACAATTCTTAAAGCGTTCTAAAATTACATAAAATTTGCTACATTTTTACGTTTAAATCATCAAAATCGAATAATGCCTGCGGCAGTTGTGCAATTTAAAAAAATAAACAAAATCGCTTGAAATTTAAAAACTGCAATTTTGCATATCGTGTTAATTTCACGAGAAAAATTTGTAATCCGTTTTAAAATAACACTAAATTCTCCAGATTTTAAATTGGACAACCCATTCAGGTAGTACAATTTAAAAAATTAAAATTTTTGAAATTTAAAAATGTCAATTTTTACATTTTACGCTAATTTTACGAGAAAATAAATTAATCCATTTTAAAATAACATTAAATTCGCCATATTTTGACATTTGAATAATTCAAATTGGAGTACCCATTCGGCAGGTGTGCAATTTCAAAAATTAAAATTGCGTTTTTTAAATTTTTGAAATTTAAAAAGGTCAATTTTTACATTTTGCGTTAATTTCACGAGAAAATTTATTCATCCCTTTTAAAATAACACGTAATTTGACGTTTAAATCATCATAATCGCAAAACGCTTTCGGCAACTGTGCAATTTCAAAAATCAAAATTACGATTTTAAAATCTTCAAACTTAAAAAAGTGAGATTTTTGCATTTTGTGTTGATTTCACGAAATAGTTTTGTAATCCGTTTTGAAATTACACTACATTTTCCATATTTTGACGTCTAAATCATCCAAATCGGACGACGCATTCGGCAGGTGTGCAATTTCTAATACCAAAATCGCAATTTTGAAATCTTGGATATGTAAAAACTGCATGTTAATTTCAAAACAAAATTTCGTAATCCGCTATAAACATACACTAAATTGTTCATATTTTGACGTTTTAATCATAAAAAAATGGTGATGTGGCCATCATGTTACTTTCTCCGACTTGATGGTATGATAGCCATTTATATTTACGTTTTCATGGTTTATTTTCAATTGAAATCATGTTTTAAATGTACATTGAGCGTTGTGTAAACTCGGATGAAACTGACGTCAAAATTATGAAAGATCGAAAAATTATACTTCAAATTCAAAAACTAAGTTTACTCAAAAACCAAAGAGATTTCGAAAAGAACTTATTCTTTGTAAGTTGTTAATTTTGAAATTCTCTACAATTATTATTAACATAAATTTGCTGTAACTATTATCGTTTCATAATTATAAACCAAAAATGAAAAAAAAAATAAATAAATTTTACCAAAAGCTTTTCAGTTCTTCGGATTATCAAATAAGACTTATGTTCAAAGTTTTATATCAATTCCCTTATTATTTTACAAACACACAAACAGGCACATTTTTTTTTAGGAATTATTAAAATGGCATCGAGGGACCCCAAAACGGATATTTCCGTAAAAAAAATTGAAAAAATTTTCACGATGACAATACTTTCTCCTACTTCGTAACGGAGAAAGTAAAAAATTCAAAACCATCGTTGTATTTTATGTTCATGCTTATACTAAATAATGCTATTTAAAATTAAATTTATGTTTCACTAAGAATTATTTTAAAATGTCAAAATATTTTACCACTTCTTGTTTATTCAAACCAATTTCAAAATAATCGAATGTTCAATACAATGTTTAGGTATCATCAATGGGTACGAAATAATCGAATTAGTAGTTACTAGGGGTGTTCGATTATGGAAATGAATAATTGATTATATCGATTAATCAAAATAATCGAATAATCAAATAATCAGATGATGGATTAATCGATTAATCAAATAATCAGATTATTATCGATTAATTATTTTCCGAGTAATAATCGACTATTTATCGATTCATCGATTATTTTCCACAGTTCCAGACTCGTAAAATATTGGCATGTTTTACCATTGATAATTGGCATATTTTACGTTTTGAAAATGTCATATTTTACATGTTAAAGAGGCATATTTTACCAGTCTAAAATGTCATATTTAAAAGGCATATTTTACCAGTTTCAAATGTCATAGTATTCAAGTAAAAAAATGCCATTATTTTACCATTTAAAAATGGCATATTTAACTAGTCACTAAGAGAAAAAAAATCAAGTTTGACATACATTCATAAACAGAAAATATAAGCATAAAAATATTATTCCTTTTTAAAATTAATTTTAAGATTAATCAAATGATCGGATTAATCGATTCGCAAATAATCTATTATTTAAATGATCGAATAAACTATTACTCAAATTATCGATTGATTGATTATTTTTTTAGTAATAATCAAAGAACCGATTAATGGATTATTTTGGACAGCCTTAAATAGTAGTTAATAATATTAGTAGTCTATAACACCAAAATCTAGGAAATATTAAACCCGAACCTTAACATTACTACCATGAACATTCCCATCACTAGTCATGGCACACATACACAGACATTTTTCAAGAATGGTCTTGTCTCAGCGTAAGATAGATTTTTGCACTAAAATTATTAGTTCAAAAAATAAATATAATTAGAAAATAATTTTATTCCTTTGTTCATAATTACAAAGTAGTTTAATTAATTTTTCTATAATTATAATTACAAAGTTATTTTTATACTTTGCCCATAACTATAATTAAAAGTAAATTGATTATATTAAATAATTATAATTACAAAGTAATTGTAACTACAAATGTAATTTAATTGCATTTTTGGCCAACACTGATTTTAGCAAATAAATCATCACAATCAAAAATGCGTTCAATACCTCAGCAATTTTTTTTTAATTATAAACCGCGATTTTGTTAACTGTGGACTTTTCAGTTTTCATCGACTCGACATGAATATTTCTTATTTCTTTAAACCATACTAAATTCTCTAAATTTTAACACACAGGTCATCATAATCAAGAAACGCGTTCAGCACCTCACCAACTTTGTCGACTTAGAATTTGGAAAACAATAGATTTTGGAAACTTTCTTTGACGCGATATGTATATTTCTATTTATTTTTGAAAACACTAAATTCGCTACATTTTGGCATTTGAATAATTAAAATCAAGTAATGGGTTCGGAAGTTAAGCAATTTTACAAAATCAAAAACGCGATTTTGTTGACCCTGAACATGGAAAATTTCAATTTTTGTTACTTTGACATGCATATTTCTTTATACTTTTTCAAAACTAAATTCACTACATTTTAGCATATAAATTTTCATAATCAAGAAATGTTGGCAATACCCAAGCAATTTTGAAAACACGAATTTGTTGTCTTTGAATCCTTATTAGCCAAATAAATTATTAGCTAGTTGAAGTACACAATAAAGTGGATAATTTGAAAATATTTATTATTATCATCACAATATAGACTTTATGTAGTAAGTCTAAAGTGTAAAAATGCTTAAATGATATATCTACTACCAGGAAAATAACGTAGTACAGGTTAAAATAACCTCAAAATCAACCAATTTTTAGAATAAACGAAATAAAACGTAGATTAAAAGTAGGCAATCCAACATACAATTAAATGGTAAACATTTGTATTATAAACAAAACACATTTCAATGTTAGTGTCAAGAAAAAAAAACGTCAAAAGTAAATCGCAATTGAATTGGTGTCCATTATGGATATATTATTAAGTGAGCTCCCAATACGCGATAAAAAGGAGTAAGTATTTCAAACTATTAAATAAATTCAGATGTTTATTGTTAATTTGGTAAAAACGCATGTTTAGTCCTACAATCAATGGTTCCTCTTGTGCTTCATTTAGTACAATCAAAACTTCGGTATTGATTTCCACTCCTTCTATGTCTAGTAGTAGTGTCCTTTTTCCCATCATTTCACAACCGCCTTGTCTAAAACCTATCAGTCTACTCAGATGTGGAAAATACTTCACGTTCAATTTTTCAGCCGTCTCTTCTTTCATGGTGACTACATCGCTCCCAAGATCAATAAACGCAAATAGTTCCATCGATGCTCACCTCCTTGAAGTACTCACTTCCTTCTGTAATGCAAGCGATTTTCTTTATTTCTGATGAAGATGTTTTCTTCGTACATTCGTTCGCGTTGTGTCCAAATTGAAACATTTGAAACCCAAATTTTTCGATTGACAGTTGGCTGCCATGTGACCATTTTCGACACAGGTCACTTTTTTGTTCATTTTGTTTCGGTTTAAATGACTTCATTCGTTTCTGTTTTCTAATTTTTTCATACGTTTCTATTTTTTCTTTAAACTCGGCGTTATTTCGTACACCATACAAAACAACTTTGGTTACTTAGGTCATCATCGATCCCATCTATTACATACTGATATAGAGCCTGTGTTCCTGTATTACCTGATTCCCTCATTTTCAGAAAATATTCACTAACTGTATCTTCATTTTTCTCCGTGATGGCATTTTGTGCAACTCATTCCAAATTCATGCTTTGATTTTCTCTTTAGTTTTTTCCATGTTGTGATCCCTCTCTCGGATTGTACGAAAAGTTTCACAACTCCTTTTAGTAATCTCTTACCAAAAATAAACATCTGCAGCTATGTCCATTATAGCAGAAAAAAAAATTCATTTTTTCAGTAAAACTTGTCTTTTTGGCAGTTGAAAATTATCTTTTTTTTATGGTCGAAAATAGCCATTTCTGGCAGTTGCAAATTGTCATTTTTGTCAGCTGAAAATTTTTATTTGTAGCATTTGAAAATTGTCACTTTTGGCAGTTTGAAAATAGTTATTTTTGACACATTTTTTTGTCAGCAGAACATTGTCACTTATAGCAGTTAAAAATTTTCATTTTTTCAGTTGAAACTTGTCTTTTTAGCAGTTGACAATTGTCTTTTTTGTTGGTTGAAAATGGCCATTTTTGGCAGTTGAAAATTGTCATTTTTGTCAGAAGAATATTTTCACTGCTTCTTTCTCGCAGTTGAAAGTGATCAAATTTTGTCAGTCGAAAATTGTCATTTTAGATAGTTGAAAATTGCCTTTTTTGTCAGTTGAAAATTGTTATCTTTGGCAATTAGAAAAAGCTATTTTTAACAGTTAGAAATTGTCATTTTTGTCAGCGGAAAATTTTCATTTATAGCATTTGAAAATAGTCAGTTTTGGCTGTGTGAAAATGATCATTTTTGACACATGAAAATGGTCATTTTTGTCAGCAGAAATTTTTCACTTATAGCAGTTGAAAATTGTCATTTTTTTAGTTGAAACTTGTCTTTTTAGCAGTTGAAAATTGTCTTTTTTGTTGGTTAAAAATGGCTATTTTTGGCAGTTGAAGGTTGTCATTTTTGACACATGAAAATTGTCGTTTTTGTCAGCAGAAATTTTTCACTTATAGCAGTTGAAAATTGTATTTTTTCAGTTGAAACTTGTCTTTTTAACAGTTGAAAATTGTCTATTATGTTGGTTGAAAATGGCTATTTTTGGGAGTTGAAAATTGTCATATTTGTCAGCTAAAATTTTTTATTTATAGCAGTTGAATATGGTTATTTTTGGCAGTTTGAGAATGGTCATTTTTAATACTTGAAAATTGTCTTTCTCGCAGTTGAAAATGATCAAATTTTGTCAGTCGAAAAGTGTCATTTTAGATAGTTGAAAATTTTCATTTTTGTCAATTAAAAATTCTTATTTTTGGAAATTCGAAAAAGTCATGTTCGACAGTTGGAAACTGTCATTTTTGTCAGCTTAAAATTGTCATTTTTGTCAGCTGAAAATTTTCATAATTACAATTTGAAAATTGTCACTTTTGGCAGTTTCAAAATGGTAATTTTTGACACATGAAAATTGTCGCTTTTGTCAGCAGAAATGTTTCACTTATAGCAGTTGAAAATTGTCATTTTTCAGTTGAAACTTGTCTTTTTAGCAGTTGAAAATTGTCTTTTTTGTTGGTTGAAAATGGCTATTTTTGTCAGTTGAAAATTGTCATTTTTGTCAGCTAAAAATTTTTATTTGTAGCAGTTGAAAATGGTCATTTTTGGCAGATTGAGAATGGTCATTTTTGATACTTGAAAACTGTCTTTCTCGCAGTTGAAAATGATCAAATTTTGTCAGTCGAAAATTGTCATTTTATATAGTTCAAAATTGGCATTTTTGTAAGTTAAACATTTTTATTTTTGGAAATTAGAAAACGTCATTTTCGACAGTTGGAAATTGTCATTTTTGTCAGCTGAAAATTGTCGTTTTTGTCAGCTGAAAATTTTCATATATAGCATTTGAAAATTGTCAGTTTTGGCTGTTTGAAAATGGTCATTTTTGACACATGAAAATTGTCGTTTTTATCGGCAGAAATTTTTCACTAACAGCAGTTGAAAATTGTCATTTTTTCAGTTGAAACTTGTCTTTTTAGCAGTTGAAAATTGTCTTTTTTGTTGGTTAAAAATGGCCATTTTTGTCAGTTGAAAATTGTGATTTTTGTCAGCTAAATTTTTTTATTTATAGCGGTTGAAAATGGTAATTTTTGGCAGATTGAGAATGGTCATTTTTGATACATGAAAATTGTCTTTCTCGCAGTTGAAAATGATCAAATTTTGTCAGTCAAAAATTGTCATTTTAGATAGTTGAAAATTGTCATTTTTGTCAGTTAAAAATTGTTATTTTTGGAAATTAGAAAAGATTATTTTCGACAGTTGGAAATTGTCATTTTTGTCAGCTGAAAATTGTCTATTTTGTCAGCTGAAAATTTTCATTTATAGCATTTGAAAATTGTCACTTTTGGCAGTTTGAAAATAGTCATTTTTGACAGTTGGATATTGTCATTTTTGTCAACAGAAATTTTTCACTTAAAGCAGTTGAAAATTGTCATTTTTTCAGTTGAAACTTGTCTTTTTAGCAGTTCAAAATTGTCTTTTTTGTTGGTTGAAAATGGATATTTTTGGCAGTTGAAAATTGTCATTTTTGTCAGCTAAAAATTTTTATTTATAGCAGTTGAAAATGGTAATTTTTGGCAGATTGAGAATGGTCATTTTTGATACCTGAAAATTGTCTTTCTCGCAGTTGAAAATGATCAAATTTTGTCAGTCGAAAATTGTCATTCTAGATAGTTGAATATTTTATTTTTTGTCAGTTGAAAATTGTTATTTTTGGCAATTAGAAAAGGTTATTTTTGACAGTTGGAAATTGTCATTTTTGTCAGCTGAAAATTTTCATTTATAGCATTTGAAAATTGTCAATTTTGGCAGTTTGAAAATGATCATTTTTGACACATTACACTTACAGCAGTTGAAAATTGTCATTTTTTGTTGGTTAAAAATGGCCATTTTTGGCAGTTGAAAATTGTAATTTTTGTCAGCAACATTTTTTTATTTATAGTAGTAGAAAATGGTCATTTTTAGCAGATTGAGAATGGTCATTTTTGATACTTGAAAATTGTCTTTCTCTCGTTGAAAATGATCAAATTTTGTCAGATGAAAATTGTCATTGTAGATAGTTGAAAATTGTCATTTTTGACAGTTGAAAATTGTCATTTTTGACAGTTGGATATTGTCATTTTTGGCAGTTACAAATTCTCGTTTTTGGCACTTGAAAATGATCATTTTTGGCAGTTGGAAATGGCCAATTTAGACAGTTGAAAATTGTCAATTTTGGCAGTTGAACATTATCATTTTTGTTGGTTGAAAGTGGTCATTTGTGATATTAGAAAATTGTCTTTTTTTGTAATTGAAAATGATTATTTTGCGCTTGAAAAGTTAATGATTGCAAATGGAGGTTACTTATGCTTAGGTTAGGGTTAAGCTAAGGTGCCCTGACCGACTGGTAGTTTCGCCCGCAGTAGTTTAATTATTTTTTATTTTATTTTACGTTAGTTATAGTGAGATAAGAAATCCGGCAACATCGCAAATAAGCGGCAAATTTGAAATATAACCCCTCGCCCCACTGTTCTGGGGTAGCCCACGTTTTTCGTGTTGACGGGCTTCATACCCATGGCGAACGCTACCGGCCGAATATCCACCTTACAGGACTCAAGAATTCACGATTTATAATAAATAGTAATCCATTTATATATCTTCTTTCAGAGATGAATTTAAAAATCCCAGGCCGTCAACACAACTTGATAATATTGTCTTTCTTAATAATGAAGTAACATTTAAGTTTTCCTGGTTGAATATCATGTTTCTGCCATTCAAATCCGTCTTCAACTGCACGATTAACGTTGCCGTAATCCTATCAATACACCTCTACCTGTACATACTTTGTTTCGATGATATGGAAGATAACTGGTATATAATGATGGGAAAGTTTACTCTGGAAGTGGTTTACTTCGTTAGGACATTATTATTCGTTTTGCATAGGTATGTATTATAATCAATTTTTTACATACCCAGTTCACCCAAAACCAGGTTAAATACGTTCATCTTTGATAAACAAGTATATTTATTAAAATACCCTAATATATACGTTAGAATATTCGACATTTTTGTCACTAATGTACGGAACTGATAATTAGATAAACTAAACTTTCCAATTATCAATCTGAAGGTGTTAAAAAAAAGAGTGTGAAATATTTAAGGGGGCAGTAGTATGAACTAAAATAAACAAAAAAGTCTTAATAAACATGGGTCATCGGATTAGTCAATAGGCATTTCATGTATGGTCGTGCTGATGAAATTGACACTGAAGCGCGACGTCTTTATGTAGAAGCTTATCAAAATCGCCAGATTCCTTCACATCGTATGTTTGGAAGAATTTGTCAGAGATTGTGTGATACTGGTTCATTTTGCACAAATGCTATCTTTCTGGCAGACCAAGCTCGGTATCTACTCCTAGAGCTGAACAAGAAATTCTAGCATAGAGAGAGCAAGTGCGCGGAGAATATAAGCCGAGGTAGAAATTGGTGCTCTTCTTGTTTGGAGAATCCTCCACGAGCAAATACTAACCCCTTAAATGTGTTACATCCTGTATATGTTTTACGGTAAAAGTACCTTTTGTACTTCCCCTTTTTTTAAGGATAATGAGGAAGCACCGACAGAAGCGCACTTACCAACCAGTGCCAATGATTCTAATATGCTTGGACTTCATCAGCTTGATTCCAGTGACCTCCTGTTTCGATTTCATGGACCGATTCACTTGGGTAAATCTTTCTGCGGCAAAGTATGCGATTAGAACCAACTCTTTACTCAAAATATTGAGAGTCATCCAATTAATGGTCTTCTACAAGGTAAGTGTTGCATAATTAATATTTTTTGAAATGCACAGGTGTCGATTTTTAGGGATTAAGATCAGTTCCTGTGTTAAACCAAACAGCGATAGTCATGCTCTTCCATTTCTCTGTGGCGTCCATTTGCGCACACCTTTCTGCGTTCTTCTATTGTTCCATAAGCGCTTGTTATAGATGTCAAGTTCCTGACTGGACTAATAGTTTGGAATCCCTTTATTTTGATGATGAGGCGATGTGGGATTGGGTAGTAATATGTTTCGTTCACCATTTCACCGTTACTTTAAATAATGCAGTGCGTAAGTATTGAATAATTCCGTAAATTAACTTGAGACACCTCACTGAGTATTATTTGTATTTAATAATTCCGTATTGATATTTACTACTTGCAGATGCAATTAAGGCAACAATTGCCCTCATTAAAAAAATTTTTTTGGCATCTCGTGACGAGCAGATACGACCTATTCCGAAAACATTGGTTCACCCCACCTTGCTTGGCGCCACGTTCAAATCTTCCATACCTCCCTGCATCCCTATACATCCATCACCTTATCAAAATATTTTATATTAGAACATACATCCTATCATGTGTAAATAATTGTTGTAGCAATTGTTATGGCTGAAGAAACGTGGGAAATAGTGATTGTTACTGCAACCATGATGGTGGGATTCATTTTGCATCATATGTATTTCTTTGGTTCACTGACCTCCGAGTACATATATGTAATGAGGACCAAGCATATGCTAAAAGAAAAATTGCAGAATATCGAAAGGTTCATGACAAAGTTAAAGTTCCCCGATAGAATCGCCTCGGACATATTAGCATATTACAAGACTTTGTGGAATCTGCGGAAGGCAATTATAGATTTGCCAGAAATAACGCAGGTATTTCCTCCTAAGCTTAAGGTAAGTTGATATTTTTTTCTAATACATATATAAATGTGAGTTATTTTTTGGTAATCTTCTGAACTAGCTAAAGAAAACTGAATATTCTTTTTGATTACTAAAAATCAAAAACGGTCTAGTGAAGGATATCCTAAAAATATCACCCCAGTCTACTTTCATTAGATTGTTAGCCACTTGCATAATCGAAATACATAATTCGATAAACTGTTTTGCTCTATTGTACCTCACCAACTAAATTCTTACAGAACGAAATTTTAACCGACATCTACTGGGACGCAATGATGCACAGCCACATTTGCGGTCTATTTAGCGACGCAATCAAACGAGAAATGAGCGGGTACATGAAGACAGAAACGTACATGGCGGGTCAATATATATTCAAGAAGAACCGATTGAAACATAAGATGTTTTATGTGTCGGCAGGAATCATCGAGGTTTGCCTCAATATATACTGGTTTGAATGAAAAATGCAACACCAAGAAAAACAGCCAGAATTTATTTCATTTTTCTACAATTGATGGCTTTCGGTATAATAATAGTGCGAAGAACATCATTTAAAATGCCCAGAGTTCGTAACCGTCGAAGTTTTGTACAACTAAGTGATTTCGAGCGAGGTCGTATTATTGGCATGAGAGAGGGTGGTCTTTCGTTTAGAGAAATTGCCAATAGAATGGAACGTGACGCAACCACAGTAATGAGGTGCTGGCGAAGATGGTCTGAGGAAGGTTTTCATGGACGTCGGAGAGGATCTGGACCACAGCGAAGAACAACACCGCGAAGAACGCAGGTTGAGACTTTTGGCGATAAGAGAAAGATTATCTACTACGCGGGCCATTGAAAATACTTGGAGGGATACATTAAATGTTAGAATCTCAATGGCATCGATATATCATCGAATACGGAGTTTTGGAATGCGTAGTTATCGTCCTTTTTGTTGCCTTCCCCTGACTCCACGTCATAGATCTTCTAGGTTGAAATGGTGTAGAGAACGGGTGAATTGGAGACAAGAATGGCAACAAATTGTGTTCACTGACGAATCCAGATTTTGTTTGTGGGCGCCAACGATGGACGTACTGACTATTCTAGAGCCCGTTGCACTGCAGTACTTACAAGGGTTGCAAAACCCTATCTTTCAGCAAGTTAATGCTCGCCCACATACAGCAAGGGTAACAATAGAGCGTTTAGAAGAAGCTAACGTTGTAGTGCTTCCATGGCCTTCTCGTTCACCAGACCTTTCGCCCATCGAACATGTTTGGGATATGATAGGCGTCAGACTAGGAAATTTACCCCGTGCCCCAGACACTTTGGACGAACTTCGTTTGCGGATTCAGGAAGCTTGGGATGAGCTACCCTAAGAAGATATTGATCACCTCATTCAAAGCATGCCGAACCGCGTGAATGAGTGCATTAGAAACAACGGAGGACCGACTCATTATTAAAAAAAATGCTTGTGTAAGTAAGGTTTAAAACTGAAATTTTGATCGTTTACTTGAGACATTCAAACACAACTTCTGTGAAATTTTCATTAAAATCTAACCATAACTTCTTGGTGTTGCATTTTTCATTCAAACCAACCAGTATATATAAAAAAAAAACTTTGTGCCATTTTACAAAACCGTAAACGTTGAAGGTGATGTCCGGCGAAAGCGAAGCCTTACCGATCCTGTTCTTATCGTCAGGAACTATACTTGGAGAATTTTCTTGTGTCAGACCTTCACATAGTGTCGAGTCAATAAGGTGTTCAACGGCTTGTACACTACAATCAGTTACTTATGTTGATATGTGCAAGTTGTTGATGAATCATCCCGAAGTGTTCGCCAAATTGAGGAATGTTATGGACACAAGGATTGAAAACTCTAGAATTAAAATTGGCACGTATTTTAATATAAGCGTAAATGTAGAGAATGTAAGTTTAGTACAGTTTTATCTGGAGATCGGGTTTGCTTAAAAATGTTAGCGTTGCAAAATTGAAATTAGCAGAAAAGCATATTTAAAATGATTATAATACCAGAAAAAGGTGTGTTTGATGAGGAACCCTGCATAATCTACTATATTTCATTTTAGGTGCAGTAAAGAGTGCGGACATTAAACGGTCACATATACATTGGATCAAATTCCAGTGGAGAAGGCTGGCGAAGAAACGCGTTGTTGATGTCGGCAAATTACCTGAACAGCTTGCAAGAGCAGAGCATGCCTATACATCAAGGTAAAGATATTATTGGATAATTTGATAGGATAGTACTTTATTATCATATATGTTAATAATAAAGAAACACCTTGGAAAGTAGGCGATGCTTCATTAAAATTTAGACATAAAACATATTATTTATTCACCTAAAATAATGTTACACGTAATTTATCATCAGCATCTGCTTACCAGTTAAAACAGCACTGCTGGAAGAAATCAGGGATTATATGCCTTTGACATTATTGTCACGCCTTGTTTTCATGCAAGACTGTGCATTGGTTTATGCACAGGGGTCTCGATTTTCCACATAAACCCAAATAATACTTAAGATTAGTTACATTTATATTTCCCACAATTGTTATCAATGTTACACTTTATGGCTGTACAAATAACTTACAATTACTTTTGCTTCTCGTTTTTGACTAACTTATCTTTTGATTTCATAGGTTCTTAGATTTACTGGTATTAACTTCAAAGGATGAACTTAAAGTGCACACATTCTGTATCAGAGGACACTGTTCATTCGTCTTGGAGGAGAACTCAAGTTTCCGCAGATTTTTAGAGTACATATTCCTGGTTACAACTATCATTCAAATATTTTTAAACGCTTACTACGTCTCGTTTGCCGGAGAAATCATCCCGGTACTTATGCCGTTGACGACGATACTGGACCTTTTATATTTATTAGATTTGTACGTCCAAGGCATCACAGCAGCGACGGTAAGTTAAGCCTTAAAATGATAAAACACTCTTTACTTCGATCCAAGTTATTCAAGACTAACTAAAAAGTAACGAAGTAAAAGCCTCCAACATAAACAATCATAAAATGTATGAATATTTCAGGTTCATAATGTATTGATTGCAGAGCCTTTTGAGGTATTACTCTACAGATGCAAGAAATTCTCGTTCTTGGTTGATCTAATGGCTAGTATACCCTACGATTTTGTTGCCGCTTTTTTTGGATTCGACGGCAAAGTTATTATATGGCTGCGAGCGACAAAATTATTGAAGAGCTATAAGGTATAACTCAGTGCACAGTTATAGTTATTATAGGCTCACTGTCGGAACATTACAAATTACATATTAAACCTGTTAGTAATTTTACAAAATATACAAAGTCAAAAAATACAAGCAGGTTTAATATTCATATATCCAGGCTACATTTTGAAGAATAAATGAAATAAAACAAGAAAATTTGGACTTACATAATATTTTCTTTTTTTAGATCGTACAATTCTTGGTGACTCGTGAAGTTTCCTTAGACTACAATATCAACGTTATTAAATACATCAAATATCTGTTTTTGCATATATTTTTTATTAATATATTCACCAGCACCGTTTTCATAACCAACTGTTATAAAGGAACCTGCTTGGAATATGGATGGTAATTCTTGACAATAGTATTCTTATCATAGTAATTGTCGGTTTTTCAATATCGGCTGAGGGTGTGGATTACGTAAGGTAGAGTTACTGTTAAGCCGCAGGTTATTTAATCAAGCGTTACGTAAAATAACTTTGTTATGAGACACCCTGTATACATTTAAATATTTTTAGGGCATGCAGCTCACTATTCTGCACAATTAAAATTTTGACAAATAAGCACGTGATTGACCGTTCCCAGAGCTCTGAAACACCCTGTATGTGTAATATAAGCGCAGAACCTAACCTCAAATTATGTATTTCGTTTACCATTTGAAAGATCGTTTACACAGCCGAAAATATAATACCAGTATTATGTCAATTTAAGCCTGAGATATATTTATTACCACCTTTGCGAAATCCACTGATTATGCTTTAATTTTTAGTTTGAGCCAAACTTTTCATTCTATTATTTTTGTAATACCAAATTAAACGCTTTTATATTTAAATTATTTTTTAAGATTGGCAAAACGCTTAACCCAATCAGTTATGTATGGGCGAATATTAATTACTTACATATTTTTAGGTTAATGGTAACTAGAACATTAAAGGAAACAATTTACGATATGAAGAATTACGCGGGAGATTTTTTGGAAACGTCGTACTACACTATTTCCGTGTACTTTAGTTTGAAACTCAACACTGACGGACCTTCAAATATAGTTGATTTAATTGTGGTATTCTTTGTAACTACCGTCGGTTTCTACGTAACTGCCCTGGCATCCGTTCAAGTTTATGCGGCATCGGCATTGAGCAGGAAGAGGAAACATGATTTTTCCGTTGCCGTAGAAACGATTGAAGAGTTTATCAAAGACAGGTCTGTAACATGAATCATTATAATTACTATAATCATTTTTTATGTTTCAAACAGACATCTGGCAATTATTCAATAATCTTCATAAATAGAATAAAATTACCAAAATGTTCTGAAAACCGAATCGATATAGTATGCCACGTGTGGCCTATATATTTGCTGTTATTTCATATACACAGGATTCGATTTTATTTTTATAAAATTTTGAAGAAGGGTTGTTTTGAAGTTTGTGGTGTGATGAATAGCAGTCAATAGTCACATTACGGTCAATATACTTATAAATACAACAATTCACTACAAACATACAGATATAACCTACAAATTAACATGCGTTATTCATCACACCACAAATTTTCTTAATTATGGCGTTTTTCTGCTGAAGATGGTTTAGTAAATAAACTGAAACTAGTTCAGATAATAAAAACCAATTAGTATCACGAAGTACTCTTTCATTACTCCAAATATACAACCTGATAAAAAAATGGATGTAATGCTCCAAAATATAATTTTATGACAGTTCGAAAAAAAATCAATTTTGACTTTTAGCTCTAAAAATGGCAATTCTTGGATTTAATCGTGTTTATTTGGAAAACCATGCAATTAATGTGTTTGATTTTATCGTAAATATAAAGCCCATCATTTCTGAATAATTCTGTAAATGTAGGAAGTCTGTACTGTTTCGAATTTTGGAATATCAATTTTTAATTTCAGCCTTAAAAATTACTATTCTTAGGTTCAATCGGGATTATTTGGAAAGCCATGTGCTTGATTTCGTCTAAAATATAAAAACCCAATCATTTCTGAACAATTTTTATAAAAGTTGTAAGTCTGCACTTATTTTAGATTTTTAAAGTTCAATTTGATTATTTGGAAAACTATGTAATGGAGGTGTTTGATTTTGTATTCAATCATTTCTGGACGATTCTCTAAAAGTTAGAAGTCTGTACTTGTTTCCAATTTTGAAATATCAATTTTTATTTTCAATCGTAAAAATGAATATTCTTGGGTATCGTGATTATATGGAAAATTATGCAATTAACATAGTTGTTTTAGTAATTAATTTAATTTATTCATTTCTGATCAATATTGCGAAAGTTGGAAGTTTGTACTTATTTCGGGTTTAAAAGAAATCAATTTTGACTTTCACCTCTGAAAATAACTATTATTGGGTTTGAGCGTGATTATTTGGAAAACTATGTAATCGAAGTGTTTGATTTTGTCTTAAATACAAAAGCTCAATAAATTATGAAAAATTCTGCAAAAGGTAGAAGTCTGCATTTCTTTCGAATGTTAAAATATATATATTTTTTTTAATTTCAGCCTTATAAATTACTATTGTTGGATTTAACCGTGATTTTTTGGAAAACTATGTGATAGACGTTGTTGTTGATTTTGTCTTCAATATGAAAGCTCACCAATGTCTGAATAGTTTTGCAAGAGTTGGACGTCTACACGTATTTTGGATTTTGAAAAATAAATTTCGACTTTCATCTCTAAAATTTGCAATTTTTGGGTGTTGGCGTAATTATTTGGTTTTACATGCTTAATTTTCTCTTGATTATGAAAATTTAATTATTTCTGAACAGTTTTGTGAAAGTTGTAAGTTTGCACAATAATAATTATAACAATATATATTTAACGGGAGTCCTGTACATCTAAGAATTAATTAGAATATAAAATAAAATATAAATATAAACATTCAATTTTTTTTTTTAAGGAAACATGATTGATGGAAATTTTAGGTTGGGGATGATATGGGACATTGGCTTAGACAGCGTAGGTCATTCAGCCACACCCGATTATTTGTACATATTATTAATATATAAATGAAAATGGACAACCACAAACATCCATGCCCTCGCCGGGAGTCGAACCCAGGACCCGTCGCATTAGTTCTGGCGCGCTAACGCACGTGGCTGGCGGGCTGGCAATACAAAAGTTAAAATTACAATTTAAAATTTAAAAATGCCACTTATTTCAGATTTTGTAAAGTCACTTATAGCTCTGAAAATTACAATTCTTGGTTATGATTATTTGAAAAACTATTTGGGTTTGTCTAAAATAAAGAAAGCTAAACCATTTGTAAATAATTTGTTAAAAGTTGACATTATTTGGGATTATAAAAAAATCATTTTGACTTGCGCCACTGAAAAAAGCCATTCTTGGATTTAGTTGCAATTATTTGGAAAACTATGCCATTGGCGGGCTTGGGATTCTTTGAATGTAAAAATAAAAACTTAATCATTTCAGTTTGAATTCATTTGTTTATAAGTTAAAAAAAGTGGTGATGTGGCCATCATGTTACTTTCTACGATTTTATGGTATCACAGTTATTTACATTTACACTTTCATGGCTTATTTTCAATATATATTATATTTTAAATGTACATCGAGCGCAGGGTAGCGACAAGCAGGGGTGTTAGGGGTACCCAGCAACCGGGCGGCAGGTCTTGGGGGCGGCGTTAAGAGGCGCCGGTTAATATCCCGAAGCATCGATGCTTAATTTTACAATTTGCAAAAAATTATTTAAAATCGGCGCTCGTAAAAAATATCAATCCACCTAAAATATTTTTTTTCGTAACACGTACGTTCGCGAAATGGAGATAACTGTTTATTCTTCGAGTACGGATGCAAGCGCGAAATCCTCGAACGTATCTTTTTGTTTATATCGAAATTCTTTCTAAATAATTTAGAGATGGTGTTCATTTTCTCTACCTCCCTCTTCACATTGAAAGGGGGCGGCAATTTTTCCTTCGCACCCCGGCGGCAACATACCTCGGCGCGGCCCTGATCGAGCGTTTTGTAGAATCGGTTAAAACTGACGTTTATAACGTCAAAATTTTGACAATTTTACTTGTAATTCTAATAGTCAGTTTACTCAAAAACCAAGAAGATTTAGAAAAAACTTATTCTACATAAGTTGTTCATTTAGGCATTCTCTACAAATTCATATACATTTACTGTAACTATTATTGTTTTATAATTATAAACCAAAAATGAAGAAAAATATAATAAATTTTTTTCTCGAATAAAAATGATTTTATGAAAAATATTTTCAAACAAAAGATGTTCATTTCTTAGTTATCTTCGGTATTTATTCGGATGTTTTCGTAATATTTTCCATATTTACAAAAATATTGACTAGAAACAAAAAAACTTCCGGTGTACGAAATGTTACCAAAAGTTTTCAGTTCTTCGGATTGTCAAATAAGGCTTATGTTCAAAGTTAAGGGTTAATTGCTGTATTAGTTTTTGAGCTACATCGCGCACAGACACACACACACACAGACATTTTTTTTCCAGAAATTGTTGAAATGGCATCTAGGGACACCACCAAAATGGATATTTCCGTAAACAAAAATTTTGAAAAAGTTTTCACGATCACAATACTTTCTCGTACTTCGTAACGGAGAAAGTGAAAACAACTTTGTTTTGATATCTGAGTGCTAACAAGAGTTATTCTTGGATTTGCTAATTATTATTTTGAAAATTATATAATTAACGTCCTTTTTTTTTTCTTTAAAAAAGGAAGGATGATTGATGGAAATTTGGGTTGGGAAATTATGGATGATATGGGACATTGGCTTAAACAGCGTAGGTCATTCAGCCACAACCGATTATTTATAATATATTATTCATATTAAATGAAAATATGAAAATAGACATCCACAAACACCCATGCCCTCGCCGGGATTCGAACCCAGGACCCTCCACATTAATTAATGTCCTTAAGTTTAAGTTTTTCTGAAATATGAAACTCTTTTATTTAGAAAACCACGTGATCAATTGCTTGGCTTTCTTTCTCGAATATAACAGCTCAATTGCATCTCAATTTTTTTATAAAAATTGTAACTCTGGATTTGTTTCTAAGTTTAAAGATATAACGGTGTTTTGAGTCCTGCGCCATTTGAGTCTTGCGCCATTCTTGGATTTGCTAGTGATTATTTTGAAAATTATGTATTGAACATGCTTTGTTTTTTTTTTCTGGAATATAAAAGCCTTATTATTTCTGAAAATTTTTAAATTAGAATTCTGTACTCACTTTAAATTTTGAAATATCAGTGCTGGTTTAATATTCGAGCTCAAAAAATGCCAGTCGCTGGATTGAATATGATTATTTGGAAACAAACGTGATGCTTGGATTTTTTTTTCTGGAAAATAAAATCCCAATTATTTCTGAATTATTTGATAAAAGTTGCAACTCTGCACCTGTTTATAATTTTGAAAAATCAATGCTTTGCGTTATTGGTGCGTTGAAAATAGGATCTCTTGCATTTTTTTGCGTAGGAAGCTGGTCCATTCAGCCAGAGGTACCATTTAACTATTTGTATTGATTTCTAATAGTTATTTATACAGTGTGGAAATTAAGTAGCGGATAAATTCGGTAAAACCGAAATTAAATATTTTTGGAAAAAATCCTCGAACAGGTCGATTTTCTTTGATAAAAATACACATTTTTGCATAAAAGTAAATGTTCAGTCGTCATTTGTTTTTGAGCAATGACGTCATCCATTTTGTTTTTAAATGACAACCTCCTATTTTTACTTTCTCCGTTACGAAGTACGAGAAAGTATTGTGATCGTGATTTTTTTTTCAAAAATTTTTTTTACGGAAATATCCGTTTTGGGGTCCCTAGATGCCATTTCAACAATTTCTGGAAAAAAAAATTTTGTGTCTGTGTGTGTGTGTGTGTGTGTGTCTGTGTGTGTGTGTGTGTGTGTGTCTGTGCGCGCTGTATCTCAAAAACTAATAGACCAATTGAAATGAAACTTTAAATATAAGTTTTATTTAATAATCCGAAGAACTGAAAAGCTTTTGGTAAAATTTCGTACACCGGAAGTGGGTGTTTACCTTAACTGTTTTTTGTTTTTTGCCAATATTTTCTTAAATATGAAAAATATCACAAAAACATTTTAACAGATATTGAAGACAATAAAGAAATTCAATTATTTTGTTTGAAAACATTTTTCATAAAATCATAGTTATTCGAGAAAAAAATTTATTTTCTTTTTTTTCATTTTTGGTGTACACTTATGAAACGCTAATAGTTACAGCAAACTTATGTTAATGATAATTGTAGAGAATGCCAAAATGAACAATTTATAAAGAATACGTTTTTTTCGAAATCTCTTTAGTTTTTGAGTAAACTGAGTTTTTTAATTTGAAGTACATTTTTCCATATTTCATAATTTTGACGTTTTAAACGTCAGTTTTATCCGAGTCTACGAAACGTTCGATGCACACTTAAAATATGATTAAAATTGAAAATAAACCATGGAAGCGTAAATATAAATGATACCATCAAGTCGGAGAAAGTAACATGATGGCCACATCACCATTTTTGTTCTTGATTTTGATAGATATTTTCATTGTCGAACTGGCAGTATATAAATGTTGCCATCTTACATGAGACATTTTTCGAGTAAATGACAATTGAAGGTGTAAATAAGTGGCTTTCCGTATTTAAGAAAAGACGAGGTTCGAAATGCATGCCCCCCACCCCCAAGCGAATTTGTCGTAATAAAACTTCTTGAAACGTATACCATGAAGGGTACAATTGTAACAACCGATACTTTTTTTACAAGTATTCCTTTGCCGTTAAAATTAAGATCTGAAAATACTTCGTTGCTTGGAACGATACGCGCAAACAAGAGGGAATTGCCGAAAACTTGCAAACTGAAAAAAGACATGGTTCGTTTCCCAACGTTGTTGTACCAATCCAATAGGTGCACACTTACCGTTTACAGGAATAAACCAAATAAAAAAGTATAAAACCTAAACACGTCAAAATTGATGAAACTGATAAGAAATTACCTGAGACTGTATCGTTTTATAATAGAACTGAATTTGTCGTCGATGTCACTGATTAAATGCCCCGAAAATATACAGTGAAATCAGGTTCGAGAAGATAGCCACATTCAATATTTTAGATTTATTCGGAATAAATTGCTGGATATTGCACAAAAATACAACAGGAGAAAATATCTTACGGAAAGACTATCTGTTTCGATTAGCAGAAGAACTTGCTTCAGAATATCAGACTTCAAAGCAAAAACCACACGATAAACCAATAGATCAAAAAATAAGAGTTATTGGGCTAGTTAAAAATAGGTGGGGCCCTAGGGGCTGGGCCGCCCCTGGTAGTACTAATATAGTACTGAATAATAATTAATTAGTTTAACTATAATTATCAAACTAAAATACCTAATTATAATGCCCTATCTTCACCTACACATACACCCATGCACATCCTGCCCACGTGGACGTACAATCAAGAAAATTTTACTTTAATTTATACATTTTATAATAGAAATTTATTAATTTATTAGCAAGTTAGTTACTAATTTTGATTTTTCTATTTTTAGGCGTGAATTGCGTCCGCTCAGATCTAAAATACTACATTACAAGAAGCTCCAGTGGCAGCTTTCAAGTAGTGTCATGTTTAAAGATATCAGTGACATCAATGGTATATCTTGCCGTTACCTGAAGGAACAGCTTCAATTCGGGTATATACAACACATACTATCGACCACGCAATTGTTTGGCGAATGTGGTGAAGTATTTTTGAAGATGGTTGCGAATGTAACGGAATTATTTGTGATTCCTTCAGGTACTATTTTGCTTTCTTACTAACGTGATATGAAGTGGAGCGTTTGATTTTGAATTCAAAAATAGTGAAGTATTAGTGCGTTATTCCCTATGACTTTATTTTCCCCCGTGACTTTTATTTCCCCGTGTGTATATATTGGTTGAATATTATCTTTGAACGTTTTATGTCATTGTGTCATGTATATTTTAATGTGTTTGTAAATAACAGCAAAAGTTTTTGAGACGATAATTGTTTCTTCTGCATGACAAATACTTACCTTCGATAATCTGTTCGTCTTATTCGTATTTTAAGAAACAACACATTTATTGCAGGATACACCGTAACTATTCCGGGTAGAAGAAGCGTGCACCTTTATATCATCGTGCAAGGCTTTTGCGAAGTGCGATCGACTGTTCCTGGAGACTGGGAGAGGAACACGATTCGCTACTACGGGAAAAATAGTGTATTTCCGGTAATCGAATTTTTTCATCAAATCGAATGTTTTCTCGACATCAAGACGGTCACCGAAGTCCAAATCCTGACCATTTCCTTCATGCAGCTACATCATTTACTTAAGATGAATCCGGCAGAGAATAATTTGGTAATTATGAATATCTAAATTCAATAGTATGATTAATTGTTTTAATATTTACGTATTTGTACAGGGTGGCCCATAAGTTGCAGTTGATAACTTCTTTGGTAATTCAATATTTTTATTTGTAATTTGTAATGATTGGCGATACATGTTTGTAAAATAATGGTGCATGCAATTGTTTTTTGTTCTACGTGCTTCGGACTATAATTTGAACATGAACATTTGGTTAGGAATACACGTTATTTGCAAAATTTTATCTGGTAAAATTGATTGATTTTCGTCAATTTTTTTAAATTATTTACTGCTTTCACTTCAAAAATTTTACCAAAAGCTTTTCAGTTCTTCAGATTATCAAATAAGTTCAAAGTTTAATATCAATTGATTTATTAGGTTTTGAGATACAGCGCGCACAGACAGACACACACAGACACACACTCACACAGACACAATTTTTTTTCCAGAAATAGTTGAAATGGCATCTAGGGACCCCAAAACGGATATTTCCCCAAAAAAAAAAATTTTCACGATCACAATACTTTCTCGTACTTCGTACCGGAAAAAGTAAAAATCTATGCAAGGATTATGATTTATTTTAAAGTCAATTTGCGTGCCAAATTTGGTGATGCTCTATAGAGAGCATTTGGTGCAATTGACATCGAAATAATTTTTTGATATAAAATCATCACACTTTTACAATAAGATTAAAATAGTTAAAGCTAAAGGCATATTTTTGGATTTTTATTGATTTCTAAAGAACATTAACTTGTATTAGTACTTTAAAACTATCATTAAAACCATTCTCATAAAAGGTGGATTTTACACTGTGCAAGAATTTCTTGATTGAAAAATCCAAGATTTTATTTAGAGTGACTGTTGATATTCTGTATCTGTGAATTTTAATTTTAATTTGTTTATTTATTGTTATTTCTAATTATTAGTGTGATATCTTGATACTTTTTTACATTTTTGTGACATAACCCATGAAGGTTTGTTACAAGAAATAAATATTATTAATAATATATTATTAAAGGATTTTGGAGCAAACTAGGAAAGATATATTTTTGGATTCCAAATGATTTAAAATAATAACTTTTCAGTTTTTGAACCAAATCTTGTAATGTTCCTTTGAGAGAATTTCTAGCAATCGCCCTGGAAGTATTTTTCATGCAAAATCAACACTCTTTCAGAATTAAGTCAAAATAACTTAAAAACTAGGAAAGGACATTTTTTTTTTATTTTTATTGATTTACAAAGAACGGTCATTTTTAATCTGAGTGACAAATTTAATGATGACTGAGGGAATTTTGTGTAATCGCCCTCGTAGTTAGTATCTGAAGTAAAATCATTACCCTCTCACAATTAAGTCAAAATAACTCGCAAAGTGGGGAAGACGTGTTTGTGGATTTTATGAATATCCAAAGAACATTAAATTCTCAATTTGCATGCTAAATGCAGCGATGGTGTGCCGGAGGAATTTGGCGCAATCCTCCTCGAAGTTAATTTTTAATGTAAAATAATCACACTTTTACAATTAAGTCAAAATAATTCTAAAACTAGCGAAATCATGTTTTTGAATTCTTAATTTAAAGACCATCTTTCTTCTACTTTCTTTATTTTTTTTAAATGCGTAACACTCGAAAACATGGCTTAATTGAAAAAATCAAAAGTTACTGTTTGACCTCGTTTACAGATGATTTTAACGACCACAAATGTTCTTCATAGTTCTCTTAACAATGTTAGTTAATAATTTATTCGAAAACATGGCTTAATTGAAAAAAATCAAAAGTTACGCATTTCCGGAAAAAAATATTTATACAAAGTGGAAGAAAGATGGTGCTCCAATCATTGACTGATATAGTCAATAGAACTCTGAAGCAGGGGCGGCTCGTTATATAGAGCCACGGAGCTATGGCACTACCTGCTCAACTCAGCTCAGCAAGAATTTTTAAGTAATTCTTAAAAAACTTTTAAAATATTAAACAACACCTGTAAAACCGCGTGGAAGTTCCACATTAATTCCAACAGATGGTTAAAATTTTGACAGACTATTTCTGAATAATGTGTTTCTACAAATTTCCAAAGAAAGCAATCGCAAGTTTACCACAACTAAAATGGTTGCACTAAAAAGAAAAAACCGAAAAGGCGCATTTTTCAAAATACAAGTAGGGATTGTACATTTATTTTAACAGATGGTTTAAACTTTGACTGACTTATTCTGAATAATGCGTCTTTACAAATTTTCAAAGAAAGCCATCGCAAGTTTACTTACCACAACAAAAATGATTTCACTAAAAGGTAAATTTGGATCACCAAAAAGGCAAATTTTTCAGAAATTCACTTGAGAATTCCACATTTCTTTCGACAGATGGCTGAAATTTTGGCAGACCAATTTTGAATAATGTCCCTTTATAAATTTTTTCAAAAAATAATCACAAATTTACCACAACAAAAATGGCTGGAAAAGCAAATTTTTATAACAAAAAAAGCGGATTTTTCAGAAATTCACATGGCAATTCTACATTTATTGCTACAAATGGTTGAAATTTTGACAAATTAATTCGGAATATTGTGTCTTTACAAATTTACAAAGAAAATAATGGCAAGTTTACCACAACAAAAATGGTTGTACTAAAAACAAATTTTTATGACCAATAAGGCGCATTTTTCAGAAATTTGCATGGGAATTCCACATTGATTGCAACAGATGGTTGAAATTCTGACAGACTAATTTTGAATAATGCGTCTTTACAAATTTCCAAAGAAAATAATTTTCTTCTAAATTTTCGATTTTTTTGTTAAAATTTTCGGAATATTGGTCCACAATTTTGATTTTTAGGATCGAATTTTTGGTCAAAGTTTTTAATTTTTTATCCTATATTTTAGATTGTTTGAACCTAAATGATTCCTTTTTATACGCAACTTTTTTATTTTTTGCCGATATTTTCAAGTACAGTTTCTGAATTTTAGCCCTTCATTTTAGATTTTCTAACTTGAATTATTATTTTTTATGGGCGATTTTTTTTACTTTTTGGTTACTAGTGTTTTCAGGTTTCTAGTCGGCAACTAATTTTGAGCTAAAGAGTTATTTTAGGAGCTGAAAATTGCAAATTAATTTTGTTTTCCTTGATTTTTAAATTTTTTTGATATGCATTTTTTATTTTTACACCAGCATTTTTAATTTTTTTGGCCTATATGGTAGATATTTGACCTGTATTTTTCATTTCTTCGTTCCAAATTTTAGAGTTTTTGCGCGAAATATTCTTTCTTTTGGTTAAACTTTTTGATTTTTTTCAGATTTTTGGTCTGCATTTTTTTAACCGCGAATTTTTGATATTTGTCTAAATTTTTTGTGCTTATATTTTAATTTTTTACCTTAATTAAGAGCTAATTCTGATTATTTTTTTTACGATTTTTCAAAACATTGAGTGCAATTTCCGTTCCCTCCAGTGCAATTTTGAGTCAATTCCTGTTGTTTTCAGTAGCAATATTGCAAATATATTTACAAGTAATGAAAAGTACACTCTTTCTGCATAGTTTTAGTAATTTTGGAGCTAATTCTACAAGTAATTAATTTTTTACAATTTCTCAAAACATTGAGTGCAAATTTCCTCCACTACAGAGCAAATTTTGAGTTTATTTCCTTGTTTTCTGCAGGAGCATGTCGTTGATTTCAGGAAATTAAAAGTAGACTATTTTTGAATAATTGATTTATTTGAAGCGAAACCTTCAAGTAATTTTTTTTTTAATTTTTCAAATCGTTGAGTGCAAATTTCCTTTGTTACAGAGCAAATATTGAGTTTTCTGGGGCTATTCACCCCGAGTGCAGAAAATGACAATATTTTTTAATTTTCAAACTTCTTGTTTTCATTTTTTATAGTTAAGCCCGGATTTTGAAATTTTGGTCTAAATTTTTAATCTTTTAGCCTTATTTTGTTTTCTAAATTTTCGATTTGTTTGTTAAAATTTTCGATTCTTTTGTCCGCAATTTTGATTTTTAGGATCGAAGTTTTGATTTTTTGTCCTATATTATAGATTTTTTTAACCTCGTTTTATACGTGACTTTTTTAATTTTTTTCCGATATTTTCAAGTTTTTTTTTTTGGTTTTTGATTTCTTGCCCTTGATTTTAGATTTTTTAACTTGAATGATTATTTTTTATGGGCAATTTTTTTTACTTTTCGGTTACTTTTTGACTAAAATCGATTAAATTAAATTTTTCTTCAAAATTTTTTTTGTTTTTTTTCAAGACAGACTATTCTGAACACTATTTGTCCATAAAATTTTGTAGTGGGACTTCCAGGAACTGAGGTTTTCGAGTTTCTGGTCGGCAACTTATTTTGAGCTAGAGTTATTTTGGGGGCTGAAAATTGCCAATTATTTTAGACCAGCATTTTTGATCTTTTTGACCTATATTTTAGATCTATGGCCTGTATTTTTCATTTCTTCGTTCAAATTTAAAAAAAAAAAAAATTTTGTTGAAATTTTCTGCATTTTTTTAACCGCGAATTTTCAAAATTTGTCTAAATTTTCGGTCTTTTGGGCGTATGTTATAGTTTTTTACTTTAATTTAGAGCGTATTTGTTATTGGTCTATACTTTAGATTTTTAACGTGAGTGATTGATTTTTATGTGCAAATTTTAGTTTTTTTTCCCCGGTATTTATTTTGTATAATTTGTCATCTCCATCTTTCATAATTTTGATGTTTCAAATGCCAGTATCATCTGACCTAATAAATTGTAAAAGTGGCTCTTCCATCAACATGTTCCACGAGCGGCCACTGCTCTGAAGAACATTCGCGGCTATTAAAATCGTTTCTAAATGAGGCCAAACACAAACTTTTGATTTTTCGAATTTGACTCTGTTTTCGGATATTCAGTTCAGGAAAAAAAATGAAATCAAAGATAAACGGAAAATTATTTCACTCATTTTTGCAACTAAACCTTCTATATTTAGGGCTAAACAGAAGATTAACATTTTATTGGGATTGATAAAATTTTGAATAATGGTGCATGCGCCGGGATACCGTGGCTGGAAATTCGTCGCTAACTTCTCGTCGGTATAAAATGAAATAGATATTAATACTACTAAATAAATAGTAATAATAATGGTTGGTAGTATTCATATCTAATTCATGTTATTGTTGGTATAACTCATACAAATAAGAATAATAATATTAAAAACAAGATAACCAATAGTTAGAACCGAGTGCATAACCTTATCCATTTCAAAATGAATTCTTTTGTCTGTTTTGTAGATTGAAGAATGTCTAGCTGCAAATTTAAAGCAGTACTGGAACATAATTACGAGAACCCAAAAAGAGTACTTTATTCCTAAAATAAAGAAAACCTCCGATAACAGAACAGTGGCCACGTTTGACTACGTAATATTTCCCCCAGGATCTGCTGTAAAAGCGTCATTGCAGATTAGGAATTTTACAGCAAAATACAGAAACATTGCGAACATCGTCTTATGGAGAACGTATGATCCGACTGGAAAATTTTTCGTCACTTACGAATTAGTACGATCTGTACTGATCTGCATTGATGCCATCTTGTTGTGCATATATTTTAAAGAGTCATTGCACTCAGGAATTGTGGTTGACATTTGTATACATGGCCTGGACGTGGCCCTAGGTTTTGATTTTTGGGTGAAGTCTCATATGCAATATTATAATTCTCTCGGTTAGTATCCAAATATTGAACCTTATTTTTTTAAATAGTTTTCAATCAGGTCGTTCATAATGTTAATACTTACAGTGTAAATGTCAGGAGAACATAGTTTTCCTATCTATCAATGATTTTTCATTTCCAGGTATAAAAGTGACCCATCCATTTTCTACATTGAAGAATTATTTGAGAACTTCGTTCTTCGTGGACTTAATATCGATGTTTCCATACGACATTGGGTTCAACCAGTTGTTTTATGAGAGAAATAACATTACAGCATTGTTCTTCTACCTTCTAATCACCAGACCATTGCAACTATACAGACCTTATTTCCTGATATCCTACCTTCGCCACGAGAAATTTACTAAGCACGCTTCGCTCATTAAAAGATTTACATGGATGTTATTTATCCTCACCATAATGGGTAAGAAATTTTATATTTATAACATAAGTGTTGTTATTTAAGTTTGTCAAAAATAATATTTATAAGTCCCTAGTAGCTGCTTGCTAACAATAGTTGCTTTCAACCCAGTGGCGTGCGGTGGAATTTTAAAGTAGGGAAACAATCAAGGAAAGTGAGTTAAATTTACTAATCTATTTATAATGAAGTTCTATTCTTCTATTTTCTTTGGAAAATTCATCTATAACGTCTTCATAAAATTTGGCGTGTTGAGGTAGGTTCTTGACAAGATCCTTTTCTATCGATAATATAGCCAAATTTGAGAAATTTTTTTCTACTGTAGAATTTCTCATGAATTTTTTAATGCGTTTTAAAAGTGAAAATCTGCGTTCTACTAAAGCACTGGTAGCTGGAATCGAAAGTCTAGTCACTACACGATATGCTTTATCTAGTCCAGTTTCTTTTAAAACTTGTAACATTCCTAGAAATTTTTTTGTAGCTGCTTCAGTAATTGTATATAAAACACAAAGTTGAGGTCGCAAAGCATTTAAAAAGAAAATATTATAATTAACTTCTTAGGAATGTATATCGATCATATAAGAATGGAAATTACGTAGCCACAAAAATATTTTTGATCTTAATTATAATAAAAAGATTGCTAATTTTTAGTTAATTGAATACCACTCGAATATTTATAAAGATAAAGAGAAAACATTTGGACATTTGGAATGGTTGCGGTATGGGCTAGGAAGTGTGAAAGATTGATTAACTTACAACCACAAATTACGGAGTTGTATACATATACATGTGGATATCTCGATTTTAAATTGATTTATTTTGGTTAATGAGAAAACTATTTTCCGTACATACTTCAAATTTGCCCACCTCTTAGATTGGATCATATTTGTTCAATTCACGTTTGTTTAAAATTGATTAAATGAAGGGTTTGCAGAGGGCATTGAATAATATAAAATCATGTTTGCACTTTCACCATTTATTGCCCTACACACGACGAGCGCATGACTAAGCGCTCGCATATGAAATGGTTAGGATAGGCGGGGTTTACTGATACGTATTTTGTTTGTGCCAGTCAAGGGTGGTATTTTCATTATTTATTTATTTATTTATTAGCTTTACATATACTGTTAATATAATATTTGCAAAACAATATAGATATAAATAAAGTTAATCACCAAACAAATTTATATTATATTTATATTGTTCATTGAGAGTGCTATGTGGTTGTGGTTTAAATTCAATTATATAAATTCCCATATTTTTTTTATTTCTTGTGGCAAGATATAACTACACACAATTCGAACGTAATTTTAATTTTTGACACCCTAGCTAAAGGGGTGATCAAAATGTTACTAAACTTTGGGGATGTGCTTCAAATGAAATGCTTAACGATTTCCTAAAGTTTCTATGTTCTAACCCTCCCGGAAGTACTTTTTTCAAAATTGGATTTTCGGGGAAATATTTTCAACATTCCAAAACAACAATAATTCATATATTCATATCACGGTTAATAACTGGGCGATTTTAAAAATTCAAAGTTTTTTTTACGTACACATAATAGTACAATGATAATCCGTCGTTAGGCTCGTGATTTAAAAAGAAACAAAAACATATATTGAAAAACGATCGAAAATATTTACCGGCCAAATAAGTAAAAGTTTAATTCATTTTTAAAATTAGAAGTAGGGGTCGGATAAAGAAAAATGATTTGGATTTTCTGTTCGGCTTGAAAAAAGATTTCCAGTGGTATAATCAGACAAAAAAAACTTCCCAAAAAAAAAACTCAAAAATCGGCAGTGGATCGTAAACGGTGCACCCTACGAAAAAGATGGACCTAACCTTTTCGTCGCAAAATGTTATTCTGAATACCTAGCCGTTAAAATTTCTTACGTGGGATTAAAAATGGCCGCTCTAGAATTTTTTTATTGAAACTGGGGGTGGTTTTCTTTGAATAACTCCTCGGGGGTTAAAGATATCAAAAACCGTAACAGATATAAAATGTAGAGAGAAACTCGTTCTGTAAAACTTTATGAAAATTTGAGTCGTGACTGTGAAGTTAGCGCCCCGCTCGCCGAAGCACGGATAAACCAGAGATTAGTACTCATCTCTGGATAAACCGACCCCTGCGGAGAAAGGGTTGCAGTTCGCGGACGGAAAAGAGCACCTGCATAAATGGTCGTTCTGCCCCCATGCATTGGGGATTTTTTGAGCCATATCCGAATCTTTCAACTCAAAATTCAGTGAGGAGTGGCTTTTGGCGCGAACCTCTGCATACTCAAAAATCGATTTTCAAAAATTCACCCTGGAGTAATTGGGTGATGTAGAAAATCGCCCCCAGAGGACCCGTGTGCCTTTCCGAAAAAAAAAATGAAATTAAAAAAAAAATTAAAAATGAGGGGATGGCAACTCTTTTTGTGAGGGATTGGTGGTGGAGGGTTGAAATTTTAATCATCTTATTTTTGATTTTTTATGATTTTTCATGAAAATTTCAACTTGCTACCTATACCCGTTTTCGGGATACAGCATTCCTTTGCTGGAAGGATAAGGGAGGTTTTAAAATTAAAAACAGAGAGTGTTTTTGGAATATTTTTTTAAGTTTAAATTGAATGGCCGCCACCTTATGGCAGCGGCGCGTTTTCGTTTTTTCAAAAATTCGCGCCTCCGGGCGGGGGTACGCGGGAAGGGCGGCACCGGGCGTTATCGACGGGACCGGCGTCGGGAATGGGGTGGCCACCCGAAAATAGGGGTTGAGGGTCGCCCAACGGGGTGGTCGGCGCATTCGGCGCCCTCGTTATCGTGAAATTTTTTCAAATTTTTGAAGACTTTTTTGACAAAGTTAAACTGAAATCCGTTTTTTCCCGCGGCTGCCACTGGGTCGAGGAGGGGACACCACGGGGTCATCGACTATTTTCCAAATACCTGCCAAGGCGGTGCTCCCGTTCCGCCCGTATCTCCCCCGAGTTTCTTAGTTTTTTTTTGGCAGATTTTTGAAAAAAACGTCGAGAAGCGACCTTCGAAGGGTCGAAAGGGGGCGAAGGGTATTTTTAAGAAAATAACCTTTCGGCTACTTTGATCTTAGAATTCCGCGTTTTAGGCGCTCCCCAAATTTCAGTCCGATAAACGCATTTTTAAAGGGGTACCTCTTATCTAATTTATATACAGGGTGATTCAAAGCTCTGGGAACATGCTTATTTGTCAAAATTTTGAAAAATGTTTTATACAAAAGTTATGCAGAATGGTGAGCTGCATGCAAAAATAAGCACGTGATTGACCGTTCCCAGAGCTCTGAAACACCCTGTATATATTTGCTACATTTAGCCCCTCACTGGCGCTATCGTTGGGGCACCCCGACTTCGAAGCAAACAGAAAGAATGACGCCACAACACAAATTACAGAAAGGGGAAGTCCCTGTAGAGTGACGTTTTTAAATAATAAAATGTTATGACCAACTGATTATTTTCGTTAAAAAAAAAAACATTAAGGGTGCTGAAAAATACCTCACCCAGGGCGCCCGGATGGCTAAGGTGGGTACTGGCCCCTACCCCTGGTAATATCTAATCAGATAAACTAATGCCACAAATATAATTTAATATGATGAAAAAAACACAAGTTTTGGTGTTGCCGTCAAAAACGCATAAGCATGTCGGCTCCAATATATTAAGGCGTGGTCACTACGTGCTTGGAGGCTTGTGATTTATATATTTTCGTACTCGCTCGCGAAATCATGCAGACCGAATGCATCCGAAACATTATCTTAAAAAGTGAAAGTTGTGTTGCCTATAGTTGTGTTATCGACATTTAGTTTATCTATGCGTCTTGACAAATGCTTAATTATATTAATTTGCATTTTATGAGCTAACCATTGCTCCTTTTCAAAATTATCATAAATCCGCATTATTGAAATTTCCAAACGAGATAATTTTCGAAGAAGAAAATCGTCTCGAACCAAAATTGTTCCGAGAAGTGCAATTTGCCGGTTCGACCACGTGCACCGACATTGATGATTAAGGGAGATCGTACACGACAACAGCAGAAAACACAATCAGGGGAGATCGTCCAACACAAGAGAGAGAATTACAACAATCACTCAGAACTCAGACACTTTGACACGAAGTTCTGCAACAGAGCCGTCGACGTCGCCGCAGCCGCCGATCCAACGCCGCTCCCGCTGCCGCCGCTGCCATAGCCGCCGCTGTTTTCGCCACCGCTTCCGTCGCCGCCCTTTGTGTTTCTTGTGCTGTTTCATAGCGACCCGACTCCAAGAGCTAGCTGGAGGTCATCGAGGGCTGTTTTTCACCCCTTCGCTGCGATCCCCCCGTTGACAAGTGGCGCCTAATGTGGGGCCGAGTCTACGCCCACGACTCGAGAATGCCAGCACCAAGGATGAGAGACACAGAGATGGACATCGATAAAGCGATCGCCTTCGAGAAGTGAATGTAGGAGGAGAAAATTCGTTACCTTCGAATCGAGAGCGAAATTGCGATGATCCGGCGGGCGAAACGAGACGCGATTAGACACCAGTCCGACAAGCGTCGCCAGGAACGTCATCGCTACGACTTTCCCGAGAGGACCTCGCCACCGCAGACGCCAGCACCAAAATTGCAAGTGTGCACTGCCTCAGCAAAGGTACTCGATGAGCTGAAGTACGAGAAAGTGACGCCCCTCGCCGCGGACCATCCCGTTGTTGCCGCCGCAACAGCCACAATCAGGCCAGAGCCAACTCCGCTACCAGTCGCGACGATGAGGATGCCGCTCGTCTAGGTCCCAATCCTACCCGTCATCACCGCAGCCGTCATCGTCGTACCTGTGCCACTACCGTCGTCGCCGGTGCAACCATGTGGCCATCCAGAGGCCGAGGAAACGATGTCTGCCAGCAGTTATGCTTAAACTGCCAGCCGAACGACGCCAGGAAAACAATCGGCCCCCAGCTAAGACGCCGCTGATCATACCACCGCCAATCACGACGCTGCACCTCTCTTTGGCCACAAAGAGGGCCTTACCTGGGCCATCCGACCTAAAGATCGCTGTCTTCGTAGTTACACGGAAATCCGTAGTACAGCCCGCCATCGTTGCCAGCAGATGACGCCTGAAGAGGCGCCGCTCACTGATTCAACCCGACGACCACACACGCCGCATGCCAGACGATCCATGGCAACCCGGCCACCCACGACGCCACGATGTCTGACGTCGTCGATCTCCGGACGATCTACGGCAAACCGTCGTATATAGACGACGCAGCTGTCCGAGGAAGCGACGCCCTCCGGCCCACCTGCAACGTCCCGTCAATCAAAAACGCCGCAAGCTGCGACCGCCCCGTCTACGGAAGGCGACCCGCCACAACCTCGACCTCCACCGAAGTTGCCATCACGATTACGGACCCGTGAATCGTGATGCGAATGACCGCGACCGCGACCTCTGACAAATTGAAGACATACCCACGTTGACGACTTTAACTGGCAGCCACCAGATGTACATACTTTCTACGCTCTTCAAAATTCTCTCGTTTTCCGGGGCCGTTTGTTATCGGCGCTTAGTTTATCTACGCGTCTTAACAAATGCGTAATTATCTTAATTTGCATTTTATGAGCTAACCATTGCTCCTTTTTCAAATTATCATTATCACCACTCGTTCTGTTCATAGATATTTTTATTAGTAAAGTTTTTCACTTTCGTAGTCAAATTTAAAATTGGAACCGGCTGACCTTCCTTTATTATATTTTATTTTTCTTGAAACACAAATTGAGAAAATCGTTTTCTTTTCAATAAAACAAAAACTACACATTTACATTCACCCACCGCAACTGCACACGTGTTTTTAAACTCTACGAGCCGCACTGATCTTAATAATTCCGCCGTTATTTTAATACTAACGGTAAAAAAGCGGTTGCGATCGCCGCTTCCAGACGAGTCTGAACTTGCGGTTTAAAAATATAACTGACTCATAAATCACCGGCGCGGCGGTTACATTCGAGCCGTTCTGATTCCGTCATAAAGAAGTGCTCGAGAACGCAGCGTCCAGACTCCAGAGGCGCCTGGCCCTGCAGCTTCAACACGCTCGCAGTAATTTATGTTCACCATGGAACGGCTTTTCTCCACGACCACCATAGAATTTAAGCATTCTGAAATCAATTTTGATTATAGAACGTACACATTCTCACTCTTGTTATGGAACAAAACACTATGCGCTTATGCGTTTTGCATGTAATTCATTCCATAACAAGGGATAGAATGAATATTCTCACATCGTTTCGAATAAAACAATTAGCCTTGGATATCACAATTGTCAAAATACTATAAACATAACCACAAACGTGATAAAACGTAAGTTCTTTGTGTTCATTATTTGATTAGTCTATTTTATCTGGTCGAGGAGAAAGTATAGTCTGATACTCGGTAAGAATGGAAATTCAGATGCTCGTGGTTCCTCGCGCTCGCCTCACGGCTCGCGCTCGAAATATTCCACTCGCATCGAATTTCCATTCTAACCTTGTTACAGAATATACTATTCCTCAACTATACTAAATACGAGGGCAATCCACAAAGTGACAGACGTTTTGAAATAAAAAATAAACAAAGTGAAAAAACTAATTTTTATTATATACATTTTGAAGGTAAACTCTTAGGCTATTTTTCGACGTAATCGCCATATAAATTAGGGCATTTATCATAACCTTTTACAAGCTTTTCAATGCCCTCTTTGTAGAAATCTGTCGCCTGCGAGTTCAACCACTGGTTTACACCGGCATGGAGTTGAGCATCAGTGTCAAAGCGTTGCGTACCGAGCCACGTCTTCATCGTTGGGAACAGATTAGTTAGTCGTTTGGGGCCAAATCCGGGCTGTATGGCAGATGACTGAAAATTTCCCATCCAAAATCACGCAAGAGCTCTTGAGTACGATTGGCTGTGTGTGGACGAGCGTTGCCATGGAAAAACAAAATTTTATTGTTAAGTTTTTCCCGACGCTTGTTTTATATCGCGCGTCTTAATTTTCGGAGTGTTTCGCAATATCTCTCTGAATTGATTGTTTAACCACGTTCAAGAAAATCAACGAAAATCACCCCCTGAGCATCCCATAACACAGTAGCCATGATTTTTCTTGCTAATAGCGTCTGCAGACACTTCCTCGGTTTCTTGGGCGAATGCGTGTGACCCCATTACATCTACTGCCGTTTTGTTTCACAGGTCACGTGCTGTACCCAAGTATCGTCACCAGTTACGATACGATCGATAATATGGTTTCCACTTTTGTCGTACTCTTCCAGAAATGTCAGTGCTGCAGCAAGTCTTTTGTTTTTGTGGTCTTCCGTTAGGATTTTCGGAATTCACCTGGCACAAAATTTGTGGTATCCAAGTTTACCAACTACGATTTCATGAACTAAACTTCGTGAAATTTGGGGAAAATGTTCCGAGAGTTCCGTAATCGTGAAACGACGATTTTCACAGATTTTTTCATTCATTTTCACCAACAATTCATTAGTCACAAGACTAGGCCTACCACTGCTATTTTCATCATGAACATTGGTTCGGCCATTTTTAAAGTCAATGCACCACTGCCTCACTCTTCTTCACTCATTATTCCGTTGCCGTACACTTGACAAATCTGGCGATAAATTTCAATAGGTTTGTAATTTTTCGCCAACAAAAATCTTATCACACCACGCACTTCACAACTGGCGAGATTTTCAATTGCAGCGCTCATTTTAAAACGCCACTGTATAAAACGTACAATATGCACGATGCTCTAGTCACCACGGCTGGTTGCGTACTAGGTATAGAAACATTTTGTAGCCAAGATGGTGGCGCCAGTGCCGCCAACTGCCGCGCCAGCCCAAAACGTCTGTCACTATCTGGATTGCCCTCGTAAAAATATTGCTCTGATTTACTTTATGAAAAATCATTTTACATTACATGCTTCCACCGCTTCTATGTACCTCATGCCACTGTTCCAACCACTAACCACAGTAGCAGGGAACTAGAACATAGTAGCTGACTACATTACATCTACCTTTTGCAGTAGAACATCTACAGGGATTTACTGGTTAAAGACCATACATTCAATTAATAAAATATAATTCATAAAATTGTGTTGCTTTTAAAAGTTTTTAAAGAAAAACATCATCCTGGAACATAAAACGCAACTTGTACTTACACAATATAGTAGTACTATTTATTATTTCTCGTTTGCAGGATGTTTATCATGTTGGGCATTTATCAGCGTCTGCTCGATTGGGAACGATTATAAGGTGACATGTGCAGAATATAGCTGGTTGGTTTTCCAAAAGAAGCACAATGACTGGGCCGAGCGCACCGAGCTGTACATCGCTTTCTACTTAGTGACTGGATTTAGCACAATCCGTGGCATGAAGGCGTTAGTAGCATCAGATTACATTTGTCTGGTTATACTCGCCACACTGGTTTACCGATTAAGGATATTTTACACTGCAAGAATCATGGGAGCAAACGTAAGATCAAAATATCAAGTACATATTAAAGAGCAGAGGAACCGCGGTTCCTTTTGACCGAACCGTTTCCTTGGCACTCTTTGCTAAGAACCGGTTCATTGAACACCAGGGGTCGTTGGAAGCATATGATCGAAAAACTCCAAACAGTGCAATAGCGCTCGTCTTTATCGACTGCGAAGAGGCCCGACAAAAAATGTCAATAGCGCGATCGCGCTGATTGGAACTTAGGAAGGGTTAAAACAAATAGACTAAAAGTCGATTTACCCCAAATAAGAAATCTATTAATTCATAAAATTACTCTTCAACAAATATAATTTCTCAGATGATACGTACCACAGCCTACTTTTGATTAATGTTCGCTTTTAGAATCGTATCAAAATAATATAATACCTGATCGTGCATTCGATGTTTGCAGATATTTGGAAACACCAGTCTTTCCAGATACCAGGACTCAGTCAAAACGTACCTAAAATTCATAGCCAGCAGAAATATAAGCAACGACAGGAAGTTGGAATTTCTGAAGCACTATCAATACGTGTGGAAGCAATCGAAATTTAAGTTGCCTTCGAATCTGTTTAAAAACCATTTCCCGTTCCTGAAGGAGGAGATTTATTCGTTGCTGTACGAAAAGACGCTGAAGAAAACGGAGATTTTTAAACACGCGAATTCTAGTTTGGTATAGTGAGTATTATGCAGAGAGAAAAAGGTTAGTTGGTTGAACTAAACATTCCCGATAGTATTTTAGTACCTTATTTGACCGAACGTTACTTTGCAAAAGATGCTCACATCATACGCTGTAATGATGTCGTGGATGAAATTTTTATCGTCTACAAAGGTGAAGTGGATGTGTACATTGCCGGGCATAAGATGGCAATGTTGGGGGAAGGGAGTGTTTTTGGAAATTTTGATAATAAAGGTATGTATTGGCGTAACGTTGTTATATTAAGTTATAAACCATAAAAAAAAGATTTTTAAAAGAACTCTTTAAAGATAATTACCAAAATATTTCTATGGTATTTTCGGTTGTCAAAATTGATGTTTTTTATAAATTATAATTATGATTATATATTACGGTATCTGTATTTATTACCAACTCAAAATAATTTTTTCAAGTTATAGAATAATATTTTGTTTTGTTTAGGCTATTCAAGACAAACCATCGACGTTTACGCAACGGTACACGTGAAACTACTCTGCCTGAAGACGGAAGATTTTTACAAAACCCTGGAATTTTATCCGGACCTAAGACGCCAAATAAACTTGACGAGATATCTACAAATCCAATACATGCCCAGTGTAACAAGCGTATACAACTTCGTCGTTTTGAGCCCACTCTCCGGAGGATCCGTACTAAAAAAGCAAGACAAATTTTGTTTGAACATCGACGCGAATAACATTTTCTACAAGATCTACTGTTACATAACAAACGTCCATATTTCCGCGATATCGAGCATATTAAGTTTGTATTTTATGGTCGTCAGCGACTTGACAGCCCATAGAATGATGTAAGTGTGATCTCATTTAGTTCTTTCGCTTGTTAATTTTATGAATGTCTTAGAACTCGGTCAATTTAATAATGTTAGGAACACTAATAATAGGTTGCTCGATTTAGTTTTATGTAATTTTGACTGTAAAATCAATTTAGAACACGATACATTTCCATTTGTTAATGAGGATCTACATCATCCTGCCTTATCTGCATTAATCGAAGTGAAAACATTTAGCAAGCCTGTATCCTTCCCTACAAATATTAATAAGAGGTACAACTTTAGAAAAGCTAATTATGTAGAGCTATATAACGATTTAAACAATATTGATTGGTCGTTCTTAGAATCCTGTAACTCGGCTAATGTGGCAGTCAATGAATTTTATAATATTTTATATAATGTTCTCGATAAGCATGTTCCATTTTATAATGTAAGCAAAACGAGCCGTTTTCCTCCATGGTTTACTGGAGAAATTGTAAGGAATGTTAAGTTGAAACTACACTATCATCGAAAATGGAAATCCACAAATTCTTCATTTTATCGCTCCGAGTTTCAAAGATTGCGAAACCTCACAAAATCTCAAATTTCCAATGCCTACAAGTCTTACATATCCAAAATTGAACAAAATCTTAGGAGTAAACCTAAAGATATTTGGAACTTTGTTCGGCAGAAGAAAGGTAATTCAAGAATTCCTTCTCAGCTAATTCATGAAGATAGGAAGCTATCTTCACCACAAGAAATTGTTAACGGTTTTGCCGGAGTCTTCTCCCAAGCATACCTTCCCAAAGACACATCCATAACTGTTACAGATATACAAGGTGTCTAAAAAAGACACCACCAAAATGATATGGTGTATTCCTGAGACAAAAAACAAGCAAATTAACTAAATTTATCTATATGAAAAATTACATACTTTCCAAGATACAGCAAGTCAAAGTTTTAGATTTTTAAATTGTTTTAATCTATATCTCGAAAATGGCAGATGAGAATGATTTGATTATTTTTTTCTGACAACTACATTAGGTGTACTACATTGTTTAAAAATTTCAAAAAATTTCTTCAAGTACAAAGGTGCTCCTGAGGACATGTTTACATTATTACATAGAACTTTTTTGTTCTTCACATTTTTTACGATTCAATATTTTTTTCAATGCAACTCGTCACTTTTAAGGAATTTATAACTCTTAAAGTTTTTTTGTTTACGTCTTATTTTTAACAAAAAAAAATAAAAAAGAACTTATTGTTTGGAAAATTTCGTGTTAAAAAATGAAATAATCTAAGTAGGCGGGTGTCAATTCGTTGAAAACGTGTGTCAGTACAATTCAAACTTTCAATTCAAGTAAAACTGGTTAACACGTTGAGTGGTGGTGACCGAAGTATCGCCGGTGGTTGAAGCGCATCGACGCGACGCGCGGGCGCATACAATGTGTACTGTGATTTTTTTTTATGAGGGTCATTTTTAACAATTTTTGTAATTTGTTAAATAATTTGATATGTTAAAATAAAAGCAGTTTTTGGATTATAGTTATTTTTAAGACTTTTCTTGCAGGACGAGCGCAATTAAACAATGAACAATAAGTTCTTTTTTATTTTTTTTTGTTAAAAATAGGGCGTAAACAAAAAAACTTTAAGAGTTATAAATTCTTTAAAAGTGATGAGTTGCATTGAAAAAAATATTAAATCGTAAAAAATATGAAGAACAAAAAAGTTCTTTGTAATAATGTAAACAGCATGTCCTCTGGAGCACCTTTGTACTTGAAGAAATTTCTTGAAATTTTCAAACAATGTAGTACACCTAATGTAGTTGTCAGAAAAAAATAAACAAATCATTCTCATCTGCCATTTTCGAGATATAGATTAAAATATTTTAAAAATCTTAAACTTTGACTTGCTGTATCTTGGAAAGTATGTAATTTTTCATATAGATAAATTTAGTTAATTTGCTCTTTTTTTGTCTCAGGAATACACCATATCATTTTGGTGGTGTCTTTTTTAGACACCTTGTATATTCTGATAAAGAATCATTCTCTGTGTGTAATATTTCTAAGACTGATATTATTAAGAGTATCAATAGATTAAAAAATTCAGCTATTTGTGGTGATGATATGATACCTAGCTTCCTTGTAAAAGACTGTAAACACATATTTGTCAAACCCCTAACTACCATATTTAATTTAGCTCTCCACACAGCAACTTTTCCGGAGTTATGGAAAACTGCAGTCATAAATCCAATCTTCAAAAAAGGAGACACCGCCGAGATGCTTAACTATAGGCCAATTGCTATTTTGTCTAACTTTGCTAAAGTGTTTGAGCATGTCATCTATAATTCTATTTATTATCACGTGCACAAATATATCTCTCCCTACCAACATGGGTTTTTATCAGGTCGATCAACGATTACTAATTTGGCAGTTATTACTCAATATATAGCTGAGTCTATTGATAAACAGCAACAGACGGACGTTATTTATACTGATTTCAGTCGTGCGTTTGATACCATCGATCATAATATTTTATTAAAGAAACTTAGCTCTTTTGGATTTACTTCCCAATTACTAAAATTTGTAGCATCGTACCTTGAAGACAGACAGAATTACGTTTACTACAATGGGTTTAAGTCATATATATTTCATAGCTCATCTGGTGTTCCACAGGGGTCAAACTTGGGGCCCTTGCTCTTTATATTGTTTATAAATGACCTAGTAACTTCGATTTCGTGCCCTGTCTTGGCCTATGCCGATGATCTGAAGATATATAATACAATTAATTGTATTCACAATGCCATCTACCTGCAACAAAATCTTGATCTAATTACTGAATGGTGTATTACTAATAAACTTAATTTGAATATTAATAAATGCTGTGTAGTTTCTTATGGTCGGAAACGTTCTTCCATTAAATTTCATTATAACATTCATGGCACCCCTCTTAAAGTAAATACGCAGATTAGGGATCTTGGTGTATTATTTGATTACCATCTAAATTTTATTGATCATATAAACAATATCTCTGCATCTGCCTTTAAGATTTTGGGGTTTTTAATGCGTACGTCTAAATACTTTACTGATTTAGTTGTATTGAAAACACTGTATTATGCACTTGTTAGAAGTAAGTTAGAATATGCTTCTATTATATGGTATCCCTATTATAACAATGCTTCTCTTAAAATTGAACGTGTCCAAAGACGATTTTTAAAATTCTTATCTTATAAAATGGACGGCATATATCCGGACAGATCCATCGATTATCAGAGCTTGTTGAATGAGCATAATTTCGTGTCATTGTCAAATCGCCGGGAGAATTACAGTGCTTTGTTTATATTTAAGTTATTGAAAAATACCATAGACTGTCCACAGCTGCTTTCCCAAATAAATTTAAATATTCCTCGTTTACCATCTCGCTATTCCAACACTTTTTGTATCCCTACAGCCAGAACAAATATTTTGCGCCAATCACCATTAGTACATATGAGCACCAATGGAAATAAGTTATATAATGATATTTTTATTGGTGATCATTGTTAACCAATTTCAAGGTAGTTTCACCCTATTTTCCAAATTTAGTTATGTTTCTTATATTATATAAGTATATTTAAAAGCTTTATTTTTTTTGTTAGTTATTAATTTTATTAGCTATGTTTTTCTTTTTTTTTTGCTGCACACTTTGTATATCCCAGTATTGGTCTTCCGTTTGGGCAATAAATGAATATTATTATTATTATTATTATTATTATTTAGTGTGTTTTGTAATTTTTGGTGGGACGTGGTTTTAATTTTCTTTTGCCTAGTATACAAATGCAGTGGCGGCTTGTGGATGTTCGGAAGAAAATTTGACCGAAACAGCAACGAAATATTTGCTTCCTCTATTAGAGTAAGTAGTGCAGCACGAGCGGCATCTTTGTCTTTGCCCTCCCTACGTGAATCCACGAGCCGCCGCTGTACAAATGGTAAAAAATAAAAGAAACTTATGACATCGCAGAAGAACTTACGTCTGCGTTTCAAATAATGATAATATTTTAACATTAAGTATTGTTCCCTCATCAGAACACCTACAGACCGGTTTTGACCTTTCAGGTCTCATCAGTGTAGTTAGTTGCTGATGGGAAACGGAGATTACTGCCATAAACACCGTTAAAGGTAGAAACGCCAAAGTGGCGGAATCTAATGCCTGAATGCTGTACTGAATTCAGTACAGCATTCAGGCATTATTCTACATTATTCTAAAATGTATTCATTAAAGGTAGAAACGCCGAAGTGGCGGAATCTATTGCCTGAATGCTGTACTGAATTCAGTACAGCATTCAGGCTTTGGCGTTTCTACCTTTAATGAATACATTTTAGAATATGCTATAAAAAAAGTGAGAAATGTTTGAATTCCAATTAATCAATTTACACTATAAATCAGTTTTTTAAATTTTGTTTTTTTTTTAGATATATGTGTCTGGATATTTATTTCTTCATTTACATACTGATACATTGTCAAGTTATGCATACCGATCCAGATTCTGGAATTGTCACAACGCAAAAGAGAGCGTTGATTAAACTGTATTTAAAATCTGCCAGATTTTATATCGATATAATCACCATTATGCCTTTCTATCTTATTTATTACCTTCAAGAAAAGAGGTGAGTGTTAGTATCTGATGTTAAATTAATAGTAATGAGGACCAATTCTGGGGCCGAGGTGGTCTAGTAGGTAGCGTTTCTACTTCTGGGCCTCGTGGTCGTGGGTTCGAATCCCATCCGTGCGGTTACTTTTTCTGAATGAAAAAATGGCCGTACGGGTCCATGGATGTATAAGTGGTTGTCCTTTCATATCTATATATGAAAATTATTACAAACAATCGGTGGCTACGCTAATTCCCACTATCATCGCCACTTCCTTAATCCGAATTCCCATCAACCATCCTTCCTTTGCAAATCATTGTTTTATAAAATTAAGTGCAGTTTTTGAAAATCCACCAATTACTTCGCGAGTTGTGAATTTTTGAAAATTTTAGTTTTCGAATTGTGTAATACTCGAGCAAAACATTTAAAAAAATATATAAAACGTGTCGACTAAATTCTACAAAAATTAAACAAGATTTGCAAATCATTGTTTTATAAAATTAAGTGCAGTTTTTGAAAATCCACCAATTACTTCGCGAGTTGTGAATTTTTGAAAATTTTAGTTTTCGAATTGTGTAATACTCGATCAAAAAATTTAAAAAAATATAAAACGCATCGAATAAATTCTATAAAAATTAAATTGGATTTGCAAATCATAGTTTTATCAAACTAAATGGAGTATTTGAAATTCCACCGATTATTTTGCGAGTTGTGAATTTTTGAAAATTTTAGTTTACGAATTGTGTAATACTCGAGCAAAAAATTTAAAAAAATATATAAAACGTGTCGACTATATTCTACAAAAAATAAACTAGATTTGTAAATCATTGTTTTATAAAATTAATTGCAGTTTTTGAAAATCCACCAATTACTTCGCGAGTTGTGAATTTTTGAAAATTTTAGTTTTCGAATTGTGTAATACTCGATCAAAAAATAAAAAAAAATATAAAACGCATCGACTAAATTCTATAAAAATTAAATTGGATTTGTAAATCATAGTTTTATCAAACTAAATAGAGTATTTGAAATTCCACCGATTATTTCGCAAGTTGTGCATTTTTTGAAAATTTTAGTTTTCGAATTGTGTAATACTCGAGCAAAAAATTTAAAAAAATATATAAAACGTGTTGACTATATTCTACAAAAAATAAACTAGATTTGCAAATCATTGTTTTATCAAATTAAGTGCAGTTTTTGAAAATCCGCCAATTATTTCGCGAGTTGTGAATTTTTGAAAATTTTTATTTTCGAATTGTGTACTACTCGAGTGAAAATTTAAAAAATATATATAAAACGTGTCGACGATATTCTACAAAAATCATCGTTTTGTCAAATTAAGCAGGGACAGTTCGTTATATAGAGCCAAGGAGCCATGGCACTACCTGTAGTTTCAAGCTCAGCAAGAATTTTTAAAACACTTTCGCCAGTTACTTTGCTCTAGGACAGACATGTCAAACACGCGGCCCGCGGGCCGCATGCGGCCCGCTTACAAGTTGCCTGCGGCCCGGCAAGGTTGGTATCAAATATTAAAAAAAATATATATACAAGGTAAAAATAATTTTTTTTTTTTTGGTTTCAATTGTAGTTTTTTTTTGTAATGCGGCCCGCGACTTGTGTGTAATACTTGATGTGGCCCTTGGTGGTAAACGTGTTTGACATGCCTGCTCTAGAGACTTCAAAAGGGAAATTTCCGTAAAAAAAAGAAAAAAAATTCACAATCACAATAGTGACACACACACAATTTTTTTTCCCATAGATATTTGAAATGGACTTTAGGGACCGCAAAACGGATGTTTCCGTTAAAAAAAAATTGTCACAATACAAAAACACCTATAATTATTTTTCCAGAAATATCTGAAATGGACTAGAGAGCTCAAAACGTACATTTCCCTTAAAAAAAATTGAAAATTTTTTCACGATTACAATACAGACACATAATTTTTCTTTTCAAGAAATATTTGAAATCAAAAAAGGATACTTTCGTAAAAATTTTCACGGTTACAATACAGACACGCATAATTTTTTCTCTAGAAATATTTGAAATGGACTACTCTAGTGACCTCAAAACGGATATTTCCGTTAAAAAATTTTTTTGAAAAACTTTCACGCTCACAGTATGTACACACACAGACACATACACACCACATTTTTTTTCCAGAAATATTTCAAATGTACTCTAGGGATCCCAAAACAGATATTCCCGTTAAAAAAATTTTTGCAAAAATTTCACGGTTAGTACAGACACACAATTTTTTTTCCAGAAATATTTAAAATGTACGCCAGGGACCTCAAAACAGTAAAAAAAAATTGAAAGAATTTTCAAAATCACAATACAGACACACAAACAAATTTTCTTTTCTAGAAATATTTGAAATGGACTCTAGAGACTTTAAAACAGATATTTCCGTAAAAAAAATTTGAAAAATTTTTCACAATCACAATGGAGACACTCACAAACCATTTTTTTCCCATAAATATTTGAAATAGACTCTAGGGAACTCAAAACGGATATTTCCTTTGACTATATACTATATAGTATATAGTCAAAGGATATTTCCGTGAAAAAATTTTACGGTCACAATAATTACGGACACACATAATTTTTTTTTCCAGAAATGTTTGAAATGGACTCCAGGGACCTTAAAACGGATATTTCCGTTAAAAAAAATTTGAAAAAGTTTTATGACCACAATACAGACACATATTTTTTTTCCAAAAATATTTGAAATGGATAAAATAGAAACAACCTTACTTATTGCAGAAAATATTAAATAAATTTAAAAAAAAACGAAATATAGCCTGAATTTTGCTTGCAGAGTTACGAACAGGTTGAATATTTATATATTCAGGCTATATTTCGTTTTTTTTTTATTTATTTGAAATGGACTCTAGGACACCAAAACAGATATTTTCGTTCAAAAAAAAATTCTGATAAAAATTTTTAACAGTCACAACACAGGCGCACACATAATTTTTTTCCAGAAATATTTGAAATGGACTCTATAGACATCAAAACGGATATTTCCGTTAAAAAAAAATTGACAGCATTTTCACGGTCACAATACAGACACATAATTTTTTTCCCAGTAATATTTGAAATGGAAATTTTTGTGTCTGTGTGTGTGTGTGTGTGTCTGTCTGGCTGCGTGTGTGTGTGTGTGTGTGTGTGTGTATGTGTGTGTGTGTGTCTGTATGCGCTGTATCTCAAAAACTAATAGACCAATTAATAGGAAACTTTTAACATACGTCTTATTTAATAATCTGAAGAACTGAAAAGCTTTTGGTAAAATTTCGTACACCGGAAGTGGGCGTTTACCTTAACCGTTTTTTGTTTTTTGCCAATATTTTCTTAAATATGAAAAATATCACAAAAACATTCAAACAAACTTTGAATACAACAAAGAAATGGACATCTTTTGCTTGAAAACATTTTTCATAAAATCATTTTTATTCGAGAAAAAAATGTATTATTATTTTTTTAATTTTTGGTTTATAATTATAAAACGATAATAGTTACAGCAAATTTACACCGGAAGTGGGCGTTTACCTTAACCGTTTTTTTGTTTTTTGCCAATATTTTCTTAAATATGAAAAATATCACAAAAACATTCAAACAAACTTTGAAGACAACAAAGAAATGAACATCTTCTGCTTGAAAACATTTTTCATAAAATCATTTTTATTCGAGAAAAAAATGTATTATAATTTTTTTTAATTTTTGGTTTATACTTACAAAACGATAATAGTTACAGCAAATTTATGTTAATAATAATTGTAGAGAAAATGAACAACTTATAAAGAATAAGTTTTTTTCGAAATCCCGTTAGTTTTTGAGTAAACTAAGTTTTTAAATTTGAAGTATAATTTTTCCATCTTTCATAATTTTGACGTTTTAAACGTCAGTTTCATCCGCTCGATGTACATTTAAAATATGATTTCAATATAAAATAAATATAAATGGCTATGATACCATCAAGTCGGAGAAAGTAACATGATGGCCACATCACCATTTTTTTTGGTAATGCGGCCCGTGGCTTGTGTGTAATACTTGATGTGGCCCTTGGTGGTAAATGAGTTTGACATGCCTGCTCTAGGAAGATAAGTCGTTCTGTCTTTCTTAAAAAAAGGAGGGGGGGGGGTGAGGAGTATATTTTATAAGTGGCTCTACCCTAGGCTACATTCCATGACGGCTATAGTTCTTATGTATCTCTGGAGATTCTGGTAGTTTGTACCAGGACTACCCATTTGTGACTCCAAGGAGAGTGGGGAACATAGGGAACTAATATAAAAAAAATTACAAGGAAAACTAAAATTATCCAAATTTGCCTCAAAAAAAAAGTTGATAGCTTCCCTTGTAATTTTAGCAAATATCTGATTGTTTATCGCATTTATGGTACTTTTGAAGAGGTTTCCCCTTTCATAATTTCGAAGATTGTTTCTCGCATTAGAGATGTTGAAAACATACAAAAATTAAAAGATGGTACTTTAATGATAACCACAGCCAACGAGAGGCAAAGTAATACTTTTTTTCAAAGCGGCGAAGATGGGTGATTTTAGGGCCAACGAGAGGCAAAGTAATACTTTTTTTCAAAGCGGCGAAGATGGGTGATTTTAGGGTCTAGTGCACCACACAGATCTCTTAACGCTCAGCAGCGTAGCAAATGGGAGATGGTACGGCTCTGTGAACAAACCAGATATTAATGACTAGCACGTGTAAAGTGGCCCCCGTGACCTCGTTAGCAAGCAAGGAGCGCATGTCAGACTTTCTGGACCACTGAGTGGATAGAGGGTTGGGTGTATTTGCCTGTTTTCCTCACGTGTCGTTACTCGTTCTTGTGGAGGATTAAGACGGGTGTTTACTAAATACGTATATTAACTAGACTGTTACAATATGTTAACTACACTGTATAATATGGCGGATGCGGGAGAGCTCTTGTTGTTATTGTTACGTCACATCACGTCTCTTTCGATCAATAATCGATGCGGCGGCCGTGCTCCTCCTGCCACCTGTTGGTGTCTGTGTGTAGGCAACCCATCATACTACACGCTTCCTACTTGAGCTCCAGTACCATGACAAGGTGAGGCACTGAACACTGGAGTCAACCGGCGGATAACGGTATCCGCCGGAGGGTTCCAAGACCGAGTGAAGAGATGATGTTTTCGGCAGCCACTGTGGTGAGCGTTCCTGTGTTCCTGTCACGAAACACTTAGGCACTGTTCCAAAAAACGTGGCTGGGCAGTGTCCCAGAATGATTAAAAGCCGTGCCAAGGTCTCGTAACATTGCATTACAATGTAACAATGTGTCTAAAGAGATAATTTATTGCTTTGGCTTGACGCACTGTGAAGACGAGAAAATCCTCAGAGTTAAAGGCACAAAATGTAATCGAAATTAGACGATTAACAAGTAGGAAGAATGAAACCGTTTCCGCTAATGGGTGTTTCATCCTAACCTTCAGAACTTTTAAACTTCCCATAAATGTGAAAATAACATCGATGTACCCATACATTCTAAACCCCCTTCATTGCTTCAATTGCCAACAGTTTGGACGCGTGTTGGGTACCTGCAAGAACGACTCAGTTTGTGCACAGTGTGGCAATTAGTTGTCCCACTCCTTTCAAATGTACAAACTTCTCTCAACCGCATTCACCACGATCAAGAAACTGTACATCCTTCCAACGCGAATTCGCTATCCAGCAGATTCGTGTTGAAGATCGTGTTTTATTTGGTAAAGCCAAAAAGAAACACCTTGTTCCATATGCTTACAATAATCAAACTCCGTACTCTAAAGTTGTCTCTTCAAAAAAATCCTCAACCGTCGCTATTCTATGCGACCTAGATCAGGTTACCACAAAAAATTAAACAAAAATAAACGAAACTTGATATAAAACACAAGTCTGAATCTTCTACTTCTCATGGTGATAGCACCTCTCGTGGTAGCAAGCCATCAAAATAATTTACTTCATCCTCCGTAAAGGAGGCAAGACATCCATCAAGAGCATCATCGGTAGGTCTTACCGATCATACGATTATTGACCATTTAGAAGACGCCGATCCGTCGTCCTATCTAAGTAAAAACAAAACACAAAAAGTAAGTTAAACGGTAGCAAAAAGGCCATAAAACCAAAACCGAAACCATGACTAGTTTACAATGGAACGTAAACGGATTTTATACATGTCTTTCCGAAATTAAATTGTTCTGCAACTGAAAAACCCTGTCACGGTTTGCCTAGGGAAGACTCACTTCCGGGAGTCACAAACACCTGCCCTAAGTGGGTACGATTTCTACCGAAGGGACTTTACTGTTGGGTGGTATGCGTGTGGGGGGGGGGGGGTGCAGTCCTAAAAACACCGTTTATTCTTAAGCCAGAATTTTAAATACATCTCTCCAAGCTGTTGCAGCTAGAATGCATTGTGCTCGTCCTATCCCTATATGTTCATTGTATATTTCTCCTGGAGAAGTCCTCCAACTAGACGATATCCATAGTCTCATCGAGGCTCTTCCGAATCCCTTCCTTATCATGGGCGATTTTAACACCCACAATCCATTATGGGGGTCGGTACATCTTGATCCCAGGTGATACTATTTCAGAGAGACGATACTATTCTTTTGAACAATGGACAGCACACACATTTTTCTGCAGCAAATGGCAGTTTTTCGTGTATAGATCTCTCTCTAGCGTTACCGTCGTTAGCCTCGGAAATTTTGTGGGAAGTAACTCTAGATCTATGCAGCATTTTTACCCTAACTAATTGCGTTAAAGCAAGCACTTCACAATCTATAAAGAGTAAAATTAAGTAGTATGTAGTGATGAGAGTTTCTATCAGAAAATTTTCTCGAAAGATTAAAAGTAAAATTTAAAATAGTGAGAAACATGAAACAATAATTAATAGGATACATTTGTTTATTGCAGCTCCCATGGAGGAATACTTTTGTTGAATAAATTATTGCGAATGTTAAACCTTTACTATTACTATCATTCGTATGTTCTCCTGAAAAATATACCAAGGCATCTGCGCTGGGTGTGGTTGATCTACATGACCATATTTTCCATACAAATCATGTTCTCTATCTGGTAAGTTTGTACTGTTTAAGATATTTTACAATACACGTATATACCGAGTGTTTGGGATAAGGGGCGAACATAGGGATTTAACATGTAAAATTAAATATGTGTAATTATTTGCTCCCCTATTCATTTTAGAGAAAAATCGTAAAGGAATATTTTTTAGATAATTAAAAACTGTAAATGTATCATCCATTTAATTTACGTTTGTACCAGCATACACCTCAGAAATAATAAAAATAAGTTTAACAATTTACTATTTAATAAAAACCCTTGCCATGACTTTGACAAATGTCATGTTATGGTGAGAATAATTTTACTAGTCAAACATTAATTCGGGCGGCCCGTTGGTGTAGTGGGTACAAGCGAGCGCTTATGCCGGTTGCACCGCGTGCCGCGAGGGTTCGAATCCCAGCCCGGGCGAACGATTTCGGGGTCGCGGAATATTCGCTCGGGACCATGGACATTGCATTTGTCTTTCATTATTCAGTTATTCATTTAATTTCTTATATATTACAATACAATGATTATGGCAGATGGCCTCGTAGCCGACGCCAATTTCCCGAATCATTCAATCTCCTTAACCCGCAGTTCCATCCACGTCCAAATATCAATTCACGCATTGTTATTACTATGAACAATAATATGAGTTATTCCAATGGAGAGAGGGTATTATTTATTATCAAAATATTTACAGTGGCGTCAGTTTACACAGAGTTTGTGACTTATTTTCGGTTACATTTAACAATCGACCAATTCCGTCTGTATCAACAATTTCCAAATTTGTGAAAAAGTTCGAAAATACAGCAAGTGTAGCGGCAGATGATTCAAAAGGTATTTCAATAGTCCAATTTCAACAAATATTATTTCAAACATATTAAAATTAAAGGCAAACGGAACAGAAGAAGCAACAAACAAAAAGTTCTCCGTTCTGGTGTAAACAATAACCCAATCGGTTATAAAATGCATGTCTAACATTAGCCAACTGCCTATCTGTAATCAATGTGCATTCCGCAAAAATTGCTTCCCGCAAAGATTCAATATTTGGATGGTGTTTTTTGTAAATTTTGTTTTTCAAGTGACCCCGCAAAAAGAAATCACATGGTGCTAAATCAGGAGATCTTGGTGGCCAGTTGATAGTGCCACCGCGACCAATCCAGCAATTGGGAAAATTAGCATTTAAATATTCCCTTACATTTAAACCATAATGGGCTGGACATCCATCATGCTGATACCATATCTCCTGATTGTCACGTGCAACTTCTTCTAACGCAGGGCCAACCTGGTTGATTAAAAGGTCTAAATAAGAATTCGAATTTAAATTTCCACATATTTCAAACGGCCCAATAATATTATTTTTAAAAATACCAGCCCAAATATTGATTTTTTGCGGGAACTGGGTTCTAGTTCTAAGGCATATCCGCGGATTTTCTTGGGTCCAGTATCGCGTGTTCTGAGTGTTGGGCTCGTTGTTAAGTGTGAACGTGCATTCATCCGTAAAACAGATAGACTGCAAAAAGTTTCTGTCTATGTTTGATCGATCCTGCATTATCTCGCAGAATACACGCCTGCTTTCTTCATCCACTAGCAATATCTCCTGATGGCATTGATGTTTGTAGGGATAATACCCATGCTTATTCAGAATCTTATACACTGAGAATGTAGACACGCTGCACTCACGAGCAATGCATCGTATGCTAGTTGTTGGATCAGCATTTATCAACCCCAAAACTCTTTCTTCCAATTCATCGTTGCTTCTTCTCTTCCGTTTGCCTGCAATGTTAATGTTTTTGAAATAATATTTGTTAAAATTGGACTATTGAAATACCTTTTGAATCATCTGCCGCTACACTTGCTGTATTTTCGAACTTTTTCACAAATTTGGAAATTGTTGATACAGACGGAATTGGTCGATTGTTAAATGTAACCGAAAATAAGTCACGAACTCTGCGTAAACTGACGCCACTGTAAAATGTTTTAATAATGAATACCCTCTCTTCATTGGAATAACTCAGATTATTGTTCATCGTAATAACTAGAATTGATATCTGACTTGCAATATTATTATTTTCAACAGTAATTGCACAAGTGCATTGGAAATTATCGGTAACAAGTTTGTGCGATTCTGTTTGGCAACAGACCCGAGCCCGGAAGGGCGAGGGGCTGTTGCCTAAAACAATGCGACTGAGTTTGTCGAAAGAGTGCAAACTTGCGATAATTTACAATGCACGAGAGCAATTTATCAGACTATATCCCAACAAAAATATTACAACAAAATAGAATGACATTTACTGTCATCGCGGGCGTGTCGTGCCGGTTTGAATATTACATTTTTAAATGGATCAAACAAAATTTAAAAATCAGAAACGTACTTCTCTTGCACTAACTTAGCACTGGTATTCCATATGGAGTTTACATTTTCTTTACAGTACGTACCGTTCGCGTTTCGCACGTTATGTGCCCCGTTTTCCAATATTGTAGAAATGACTTCCCGAGTACAGGTCATGTTAGTGACTCCGGCTAAACTTTTTGGTTGGGCCTCTTTCCCTTTTTCTCGAATTACTTCAAGAGAAACACTTCCAATGCGGAGTTTTCACTAATTTTAATAGCGTTCTACCCGCAAACTGACGTTTGACATTGAACATTGTTTTTCTTGAAACCAATCATGTGCCGAAACATAATGCGAGTAGAGAACTAATCACACAGCCGCATTCGAACTCTACATGATATGTTTCCTGAAAATAGAAGTTATATAGAATCTGATTGGTTCTAATTCATTTGAATTTCGGCATGCTACGTTTGGCGGGATATAGTCACTATAACATGAAACATGACATTTGTCAAAGTCATGGCAAGGGTTTTTATTAAATGGTAAATTGTTAAACTTATTTTTATTATTGCTGAGGTGTATGCTGGTACAAACGTAAATTAAATGGATGATACATTTACAGTTTTTAATTCTCTAAAAAATATTCCTTTACGATTTTTCTCTAAAATGAATAGGGGAGCAAATAATTACACATATTTAATTTTACATGTTAAATCCCTATGTTCGCCCCTTATCCCAAACACTCGGTATAAATACATACAGGGGCTATATCAAAAGTTCAGCTATTTAATTTATAGAACATAAATTCGCATTTCAAGGTACTCTCTTCCCGATTCAATGCACATTTTCAAACGCACCGTGGAAGACCTCAATGGGGACCTCTCGTACATAGGCCATCGAAGCTTCTTTTACTACCGCCAGCATCTCATGGTGGTGTATTTCTTATGAGATCACTCAATTCTCTCTGATTCAGTCTGTGAGTCTTACAGGGCCGATCCTAGACTCTTAGCCGCCCGCGTGCGAATTATGTGGTAGCCGCCCCCACAAGTGCAGTAAAACATTTCTTGGGGCGGGGGGCTTTTATTTTTCAATTCGAAAAATTTAAAAATCCTCTGTAATAATATGAACTATTTATTTCTCAACAGACATACCGGGTGAATATTCCAAAACCGAACATAGGCATTTAACATGGAAAAAATATTTTTTGCAGATTCCTGCTCCCCGTTTTAACTAAGAGGATTTATAATGACACCAGTCGAAAGAAGATTTTTTTCCTCATCTAATCATATCCGAATTAGTTAATTTTTAGTAGTATTTCTTTATAATTTTATCAAAATATTCGCAATAAATATAATTCGAAAAATCTTACTGAGCCATGACTCGATAAACAGATTAATGGTGTGGCATGGCTTGCCTGAAAACAAGTTATCAGTTTATGATAACTGTCATTAATATTTCTTTGTAAAATATATTTTATTGAGGAAAAACTATTCATAGTAAAAAACGTTTACAGAGGAAAGAGTTACTATAAGGTGCAAGATTTATTTTACGTGCAGTTAAACGAAAGCTCCATACCGTCAGTGTCGAGAATATAACAAATAGTCTTTCAATTAGAAAATTCAGGTTGTTTTAATTCAGGTAAATATTATTCACTTCAAATGATAGTTTTAAAATTATTTCATTGTGGTTGTTTATTAGAATATCGCAGACGAGAAAACATTCACGAAGAAGTTGTTAGGCTGGTATCCGGGAATCCTCGACTAAGTACAAGATTTATTGCTTTAGAATGTGGTAAATCGCAAGGAACGGTCTACAAAATTTTAAGAAAGTTCGGCTACCGTCCGTACAAGTTTCAATGCCATCAATTAATATTGCCGTTTGATGAAGAACCTAGACATACCTTTTGTGAAATTTTTGCGCAATTTTCTCTCGTCGATTTGCTTTACAGATTACCTTTACATTCAATAATGGACCAAACGTTCAAAACGATAGATATTGGGCAAATGAGAATCCAGATCTGAATTTAAATCTTAGAACACAATATCCTTAGAAAATTAATATTTGGACAGGCATTTTTTTTGGACAGGTCCTTTCGAAATTATAGGAAATTTAAATTCAGAAAATTATTCAGAATTGTTAATAACTTGGGTTGGACCTTCAATGGAAGAAGTGGCACGTCCAAACCAGGATATCTGGTTTAACACGATGGATGTATGGCACATTTCGGAATAAACGTAGATTGGACGAGTAGGTGAAATCAACTGGCTTGCTAGATCTCCTGTTTTGGCACCATGCGATTTATTCTTGTGGGGTCACCTCAAAAGCCAAATTTACAAAACTCGTCATCCAAACATTAATTCTTTGAGGAATGCAATATTTGAGGAATGCAGGTTGATAACGAATAGACAGTTAGCAAACGTCAGAAATTCGTTTTACAATAAGATGGGGTATTTTTTAATGCAGAATGGAGGTTTATTTGAACATTTGTTTTAATTATTAAATTCTAATTAGATTTGTCAATAGGTGTATCATTATGATCTTTATTTTCTAATTTAAATTGATCAAATTGGATACTGCAAAACATTGCGCCCAGTAATAAATCTTGTAATGTAACTTCTTCCATTTATTTCATTTATTAAAATGTATTTATGTTATTTTTGTATAAACAATTTTTTCTAAACACGATGCGATCGATGCTAATGGATTTTACCGAATTTCACATTTACCAGAAATTCAACCAGAGTTTTTTCAATTCTTTAGAAAATTTACAATTGATTTCAGTAAAGAAAATTGGAAATCTCAAAATCAGTCGCCAACGGCATAATGAATTTGTTACTCGAATGACGTTTGAATCTGTTTATTGTCTTACGAGTTATGGCTCAATACGATTTTCCGAATTGTATGTATTGCGAAAATAATAAAGAATTACAACTGAAAATTAATCAGTTTGGATATCATTAGATGAGGAAAAAAATCTTCTTTCGATTGGTGTCATTATAAATCGTCTTAGTTAAAATGGGGAGCAGGAATCTGCAAAAAACAATTTTCCCATGTTAACTGCCTATGTTCGGTTTTGGAATATTCACCCGGTATATCCAATTACAGGGAAATGTAACATTATTTAATTTATTTAAATTAAGATAAATAATATTTTTTAAAGGTTTAAGGCAGAAAAATATCATATCAGAGCATATACACATATTTCAAATTTGAAATATGTTTGGTCTGATATGAAAGAAGAAATGACTAAAGAATCTGCCAGTAATCCGAGACTGCCAGATGTATTTTTGCATTGTACAATTCCGAATACATTGCCACAGGAGTGTTTATCTTTTAAACCCAGTTGGATGCTGATGGAAAAACATGATAGAACTGTTGATAGCTTAATCAATCAACTACGTCCGTATAAAAGGGCCTTACGGACCAAGGGAGCTGAATCCACCAAGCAGGAAGCTCTCACCTGCAATCATCGAAGCAACGAAGTTCAGTCGATGCGAAGAAAAAGAAAAAAACAACTGATATGCAACTACTGCAGAAAGCAATCATATCGTTAAAGTGTGCACCAAGTCCTCCTAAGCCTAGTAAACCGGAGTCTGACACAAATATGATACTCGTCACTCTTAGGTCAACTATGAAACATATACTGAGTCGTCGAGATGCCTGAATGACAATGGCGCGACAAGCCATATTTTAAGCGATTAGATTTGCTTTAGAAAGTTTGTGTCTTTTTCAATTGAATACACAGTGATTACAGAAAATGGTGAGAAAATCAAAGCCAACGGAACACGCGAAGAAGAAGTAGGGACAGAAATCCAAGGAAAATGATACAAAATTACCTTCTCTGATTTTGGTGTATCCCGAATCAAGAGGAATCTGGTCTCCGTGTTTGCAGTCCAGGAGAAGTACTCGGACAGCCAGTTCATCTCATTAGCTGAAGTCTGCAATTTCTTCGTAAACAATGGAGGACTGTTCAAGTTGGCCGCGAGAAGTTTGAATTCTTATCAGATGAGGTTATTGAAGTGATTAATGGAAACCTGTTGCAGTTGTGCCATAAACGATTCGTCAGCTGAAGTTCCTAGTGAACAATTGGCGGAACTTCATCGTGAAGGACTCTTCAAGTTGGTCGTAAGATATTTGAACCCTATCAAATGAGCTGAATGCAGTGGGTAAGGGTTGTATCGTGAACGATTCAGACAGCAGATCAATCACCATGTGAAATCGCTATTGACCAAGGAGCTTGACATGAACATAGATAGTGAATAATGTATAGTGAACTGTGTGAAGGTTGTATTTATGATAAAGCTTCTCGGGTACCGTTCGGCACGAGGTCCAAAACAACGGAACCGGGAGACCGAATCCACATGGATGTCTGCGGTCCATTTTAAGATTCGAGGTCTGGATATCGATATTTTGTTATTTTCAAGGACGATTACACAAAATTCAGGACAGTTTATTTTCTGCGGCAAAAATCCGAAGTTGGTGAAAAACTGAGCCAGTTCCTAGCTGAGGGAGCTGCCGAGTAATAATGGCAGGTAGTTCGGTCACAAACAAATCAGGACCAGTGTACACAAGAAAGGTATTGTTCAATGTCTTATAATACACTACACTCCGGAACAAAACGGGTCCAGTGAGAGGAAAATCGTACGGCGGTGGAAACTGCTGGAACATAATAAGGGGGGGGGGGGGACTTAACCTCCCTCTAACCCAAGCATAATCACCAATCATTGCAACCGCTAACAAAAATTTACAGTCTTTTCTCGTGCTCTATAGCCTTGATAATTTTTTTTAATTTAATTCAATTTTACATTTACATATTTATAATTATCAATATTGCAATCCTAAAATTACGTTAGTTATAGTGTGACAAGAAATTTGGCAACGTAGCAAACATTGGTCTGAAGTTTTTGCGTTTACTTCAGTCCATTCATTAGTATCATATAATATTAATGAAAGCAGATTCCTCTCCTTGCAATTCGATGAATCAACGGATGTCACTGATGGCGCATAGCTATGTATATTTATTCGAATGTGTTTCCAAGATATGTCTGTCAGAGAAGCACTGCTAACAATTTTACCGATCAAGAGACAAACGAGAGGTAAAATATATTTAGCAATAACGACTGTTGGAGGTCATTCTATGGTTGGGAAACATATTGGATTCATAGCTCTTTGTAAAAGTGATGAAGTAAAATTCAGATGATGTGATCAATATCGCATTCAAAATAGTTAATTCTATTAGTGGAAGCAGTTTGCAAAGACACAAATTCAGATCATTGCTAGAGGATCTCGGGGAACTACTACTGGTAGAGGTGTTCGATTATGGAGCGCGCTCCTACATCCTTAACTGGACAGGGCCTACCCACGTCCCAGTAACATTACCTAACGGGTTGTGATTTGGAAGGAAACCAGGTTTAAAACATTAGTTCATGTATATTCATATTAAAGGAGCAAAGGACGAACATAGATCCAAAAACCATCAAAGGAATCCTCATCGGCTAGACAGGATCTACAGTAAAGAGGACAAGCTCTACAGATCCAAGGACGTCATCTATACTCCCAGGAAGCAACGAAGTTGAAGAGATGAATCCTACTGACCTGAACGATTGAAGAAGACGAGGAAATAGAATTGTGGGTAACAGATAACAGTGACAGTGACCGTGATTGGACAATTTTAGAAATGCCGATGAAGATCTTACTGCTCCACAAAAATTCTAAGATTGTGTGATGCCCACATGACGACCTTCGAGGAACCAGACACCTACAACGACCACAAAGTAAAAAAAACGCCGCTGGATCTATCGGCAAATTCAAGGCCAGATTGATGATCAAAGGTCTTTCGCAAAGAAAGGAAGTAGATTATGATCAAACCTTCAGTTTAGTGGCAAGAACATCGACTATTCGAACGCTACCCAGTTTTGATCTACATTCTAAAACAATACTTTTCGCGATTTTTGTGATGCAAATTCATCAATTACATTTAAAATATCTATTTCACTGATCTCATTTTCAATAGAAATTATGGCTAAATTAGCAAATCGCTTTTTTGATATAGTTGACCGTAAATAATTTTTAATCAATATTTCAATTTTGAAAAAATATATAAAGACATGAACAAGAAATCCAAATATATATCCATATATTTCCTTTAAATAAAACCTTTCCGCTAAAAAAAGGTTTTATGTTCACTAGAGGAAAATACGAAAATTGAGTTTTGTAACTACCTATATTTTTTTGTCAATTTTTTATTACACCAACGACTAGGCTTTAAAATGTTCTACATTTACAAAATTACGCTATCATGATTTGTCTAGAACAAACAAAAATATGGTTCACCCCCTAAACATGTCTTTTAGTCGAAACAAAAAAATACGTATAAAATATTTTGGCCCCCTCCACAAATCTATCAAATTTCATTCAAATCGGAGGGGAACACTTGGGTTAGTTTCCTTGTAAATCTTGGCTAATTAAATGATTTAAAATTTATTCCGGTTTTAGTTGGGAATGATCAGAAAATAGTTCTCTAAAAGATAACAATTCTTTTAAGAGTTCCATTCCATGTAAATATTTTGTTCATTTTCTGTTTTCGGTTACCTGTAATTTAATATCCATACAACATTTTCTTAGAAATTCGGACTCTGTAGAATGAAATACTAGTAAATATTTAAACAAGGAGCAGCAATTTGTTGACGGTTCGGATATCAAATTATTAGCGATGTCCAAAATTTCAAAATAAAAGTCAATTCTAAATTTTTCCCTAGGATCCTTAAGACTTTCATCGCATAACTCATAATTGGACATCCGCGGTTTTTTCTTACACGAACTTCAGATGCTTTGTGATACTTCTGTTTGTTTGGCAAAATCATTACCCGGTTATAAATCGGATACACTTCAGGCAGGGGTCCAGGCGACCGGCCGCTATTTCGGCGACTAAATTTTACAGATTTAGGACGCCGCGGACCCTCTATTGGTGGTCCGTGGGCTTCGCCGATTTCGCATTTGAAACTTGATTCTAAAGGTCAATTAAAAGACCCAAAATAGGTTCTGTGCCTTGAAAAGAAGAGCTACTCTGAACTTTTCATGGCGATTCTAGTGTTTAGCTAGACAAAATAAAGTTATAACTTATTGTTCAGGTGGATACTACTGGATCAAGACACACTGACAAAGCTACGCTATCCAGTTCTTGAATCCTACCTGCACATCTGCAACATCCTAACAGCGACAGCTGTGAACGAAGTCGGTCCATCGCACCACAGAGAATTCACCGCCAACATCATCCTAATCACGGCGTCCCACTGGATCTTCCAATACCTGACGGAAGCATTCTTCACGATGATAGTGGCCCAAAATAACAACTCGATGGATTTCAGAAGTGAAGCCGGCTTGCTCAAGCTGTACTGCGAAAAACAATCGGTGTCACGTTTGATAGTTCGAAGGTCTTGGATTTACCTGATTTTTATCTACAACGAGAGCAAGTGCGAGCAAATACCTTATCTCCTTGATGACGCGCCCGGGCAGATAAAGGAGGGCCATTTGTGTGATATGTACGGGAAGTTTTTTGAGGAGAATCCGATATTCCAAGATGTCCACGTCGACTTTCTCAGACAACTGATTAAGTGTGTGAAGTTCTGCATTTATCTACCAGGAGCGACGATTGTTGAGTCTGGCGATCGGAACCAGAAAATATTCTTTGTTGAACAAGGGAAGGTGTTACGTATAGGTAAATTGATTTGTATTAGTTCATTTAATTTTTATTTTATTCCTTACGAAGTACAAGAAAGTATTGGGATCGTGATTTTTTTTTCAAAAATTTTTAACTGAGTTTTTGAATTTGAAGTATAATTTTTCCATCATACAGTTTCATCCGAGTATACAAACGCTATGACTTAAATTAAGAATAAACCATAAAGGCGTAAATATAAATGATACCATCAAGTTGGAGAAAGTAACATGATGGCCACAACACCATTTTTTTTTTCATTTTCGATTTATAATTATGAAGCCATAATAGCCACATCAAATTTATTATTTATTATTTATTTTCAAATTAACAAAAACTCGTTATTTTAAAATAAGTATTAAAAGGCAGAATTAAGTTCCCCAACACGTATTTTTCATTAATAAACTATTGTTTAATCAAAATCATTGTCATTTTTGAAATTTTCGGATAAACTTTGCTTTCAAAAATAATCTAAAAATATTGAGCCCGGTAATAATAATCCGCAAAATGTACATTTACTTTGAAAACAAGTTGTTGTTGTTTTTTTTTATAAGTAACAGTATACCAAATTTCAAGCGATTTATGCATTTTTTAAATTTTTTGTCGATTAATGTTTTTAAAAAAATTATAAAACATGGCGAAAAAATCCCACAAACTGTTTACTAAATGCAGTAAGGACAATCCTTTCAAAATTAATTTAATTTAGGATTTATTCTATTTTTTAAGCTAGTTCTGTTACTTTTTAAATTAATAAAACTCGTTAATTAGAAAAAAATTAGAAGCCAGAATTTAAGCTCCTAACACTTCAATGAATAAACTGTTATTAAATTCACTTTAGTTTTTTTTTTAAGTGCCCAAATTTTCACATGAATTATGGATTTTCGAAAAAATCGAAAAATATTGGGCCCGGTAATAATATTTCACAAAATGTACAACAATTAAACAAAATGTATTTACTTAAAAAATGTGTTACCTAACATTGGTATTCGAGAAAACATCGATTTTCAAACAAATTATGAATTTTTGTATTTTTTTTTCGAATACTGAAAGTAACCTTAAAAAAAATTCCCTTGAAAATTCTTTGAAATTGAGTAGAAATTTCTCTTTCAAACAATTACTTTAGTTTTCCAAATTATTTTAATTTTTATGTGAATTATACTTTTTTAAAGTTATGTTTTTAAATCGACAAAAACTCGTTAATTAAAAAAAAGTATGAGAAGCCAGGATTTGGCTTCTCAAAATTCATATTCAATTAAAAAACTGTTGTTTTATTAAAATCACTTTAGTTTTTGAAAATGCACAAATTTTTAAATAAATTATGAATTTTCGAAAAATGTTGCTTTTCGAAAAAATCGAGCCAGGTAATAATATTTCGCAAACGAAATATTTCATGTCAAAGTATGTTGTTTTTCTTTATATAGTGCGCGCCTAAAGTATGGAATATATACAGTAAAACCGAAATAAAATATTTTTGAAAAAAATCCTCGAACAGGTCGATTTTCTTTTATAAAAAAACACATTTTTGCATAAAATTTGATTTTTAGTGTCATTTGTTTTTGAGTAATGACGTCCGCCATTTTGTTTTTAAATGGCAACGCCCTTTTTTTGTCCTTGATTTTGAGAGATCTCTTCATTGTCGAACTGGCAGTATAAAAATATTGCCATCTTACATAAGAAATTTTTCGAGTAAATGACGATTGAAGGTGAGAACTTGATATTTAGAGCTTTTGCAAAATGCCTTGGCTTTAGTGCTTTTTTCTAAACAAAACTTAACCTTCCATAAAATACAATATAGTTTCAGCAAGACCCCGCACTATGCGCGTTTTTTGACAATTGCTATACAAATTAGCAAGCAAGGACCGATAGAATAGCCCGCTAGTGAAATTAATGCCCAGAATTAGCCTGGAAGATATTCAAAATGTTTAAGAAGAATTTCTACATGTTCGAAAATAAAAAAGAAACAAAAAAACAAAAACAAAAGAAAAACAAAAAAACGCGAATAGTGGGGATGCGCCGTCTTGCTGAAACCTTATTGTGTTATATGGAAGGTTAATATTATTTTTGTTTGAAAAAACTCCATTATTCGTCACAACACAACAGTCAAAACGCCCAAGTCGCCGCCACGCGCCACGCTGAGCCGAAACGCCGTCGATCCACCGACGCCGCCGCCGCCGCTTCCGTTGCCGCCGCCGCATCCGTTGCCGCCAAGCCACCATTCACACATCTGCAAACTCGCCTGGCATCCCCGTGCTTTACGAACATTGAGTAAATTGTTGGTGACTATTTACTTTTCGTGACTGTTTTCTGTTTGTGACATTATTTCTAGACTTGTTTTTGTTCCCGCGTGTATATACAGTGCGCGCCTAAAGTATGGAATATATTCAGTAAAACCGAAATTAAATATTGTTGAAAAAATCCTCGAACATGTCGATTTTGTTTTATAAAAATACACATTTTTGCATGAAAGTCAATTTTCAGTAGTTATTTGTTTTTGAGTAATGACGTCGCCATTTTGTTTTTAAATGGCAACCCCAGTTTTTATTACTGATTTTGAGAGATCTTTTCATTGCCGAACTGGAAGTATAAAAATGTTGTCATCTTACATAACACATTTTTCGAGTAAATGACAATTGAAGGTGAGAACCCGATATTTAGAATTTTTTCAAAATGGTCTTGTTCCAGCGCTTGTAGCCATTTTTCCAAAGAACAGTGATCTTGACCTTTTATATAATACAATATGGTTTCAGCAAAACGGCGCATTCCCGCACTAGGCGCGTTTTTTAAATTTTTTTTTCTATTTAATTTTTTTTTTATCGAACATATAGAAATTCTTCTTGAACATATTTAATATTTTCCAGGCTAATTCCGCGCATTTATCTCTTTCGTGGGCTATTCTAACGATCCTCACATGCCAATCCACCTATTCGTAATGCAATTGTCCAAAAAAACGCACATAGTGCGGGGTTGCGCCATCTTGCTGAAACCATATTGTATGTATGGAAGGTCAAGATCATTTTTGTTTGAAAAAAAAACGCTGGAGCAAGATCATTTCGCAAAAACTCTAGATGTCAAGTTGTCGCCTTCAATTGTCATTTACTCGAAAAATTTCTTATGTAAGATGGCAATATTTTTATACTGCCAGTTCGACAATGAAAAGATCTCTCAAAATCAAGAACAAAAATAGGGGGTTGTCATTTAAAAACAAAATGGATGACGTCATTCTTCAAAAACAAATGACGACTGAAAATCGACTTTCATGCAAAAATGTGTATTTTTAAAAAAACAAAATCGACGTGTTCGAGAATTTTTTCCAAAAATATTTTATTTTGGTTTTACTGAATATATTCCATACTTTAGGCGCGCACTGTATTTTTATTCTTGAACTTTGAACATTTTTTGTAAATTTTTCCGTGTGTAAATAATAGCGATCGTTATCGCGCCTATCAGAATTTTTCTGCCTCTGCCCCCCTCCCGTGTTTCTTGTGCTGTTTTATAGCGACACCGACTCCGAAGAGTTAGCTGGAGGTCATTGAGGGCGGGATTTCACCAAGCGCTTCGACCCCCCGTGACAAGTGTTGCCCAACTCGAGGCCGAGTCAAAGCCCACGACCCGAGGAAGGCAGCTACAAGGACAGGTATGGAGATCAACGAAGCGATCGCCTTCGAAAACCGGAGGTTCGAAGAGCAGATGCGCCACCTCTTAGTCAAGAGGGAAATTCTGATCATGCAAGCAGAAATTCAGCGCACATCTGCAGCAGCTTCGCCAGGAACAGAGAAGACCTCGCCACTGGAGACGTTGGCACCACCATAGCAGGTGTGCACTGCGTCCACTGGGCTACACGATGGACCGAAATTCGAGGAAGTGACGCCTCTCGCCGTAGACCATCCCGTTGTTGCCGCTACAACAGACACCATCGTGCGGCAACTGACGCTGAACGCAGAACAAACAACGGCGTTTGTTCAGCCGCCAGCCATCGTGACGAAGAACGTCTACAGCTACAACTACCCGCCTGCATGCGGGAACTCATGCAGTGGCGCCCAGCAGACATGAATAGACGACAACATCCAACCAGAACATCTTCAGCTTCAGCCGCCCCGTGCTCCGCCCTCGCGTCCGATGCACCAGCCGCCCAAAGGACTGGAGAGACAGACCGCACGTCTTGGTTCCCGCCGTGCCAGTGCACGCCAGGATGTCAGCTCATCCCCGGCCAGACCAGACGTGACTGCTCGTAGGATGCAGCCACTCCAGGCATCCAGTGATGCCGAGATCGGGTGTGGGATGTCCGAATCTCCTCACACTTCAACCTCGGAAGGATCTCCAAGGACCAGTGTCCGGTCTGCATCCTAGGACCCAGGCATCCAGCGATGTCGAGATCCGGTATCGAGATGACCGAATCCTCTCACACCACAACCACGGACGGATCTCCCCAAGGACCAGTGTTCTGACCAGCGTCAATAGCAGCTAGTGCTGCCTCCCCAAGATAATAATAATAATAATAATAATTTATTTCCGATAGATGTACAGATATATACAAGTAGGAAGCGTCAAATAGGAGTAGAGTACAAAGTCTACTTTGCCGTTACACTTATATAGTGGCACCTAGGCCATAAAGTCGTTTACAGAATAAAATATGTTTTCAAGTAGGAAATCTCGCAGAGATTTATTAAAGGCTTTCTGTGACACAGCCGATTTTATGTTGTGCGGCAGACGGTTAAACATTAAGACTCCAAGTACATGTGGGCTGTTTTTGGTAAGGTTTAATCTATAATGCCTTATATAAATATCATCATTTTTCCTGGTGGGATAGTTGTGTATTTGGCTTGCTCGAGTAAAATGAGGATTATTCATGTAAACGTATTTGCAGAGTTCATATATAATTAGAGAAGGTAGTGTTAGAATACCTAGATGCTGAAAATGAGGTTTGCATGAGCTAATGCGAGGAATACCTACCATGGAGCGAATGATACGTTTTTGAGCAACGAACACTTCATTCCATGCGGTAGACATTCCCCAGAAACACAGACCGTATAGTAATCTAGATTGTATGGAGGCATAGTAGAAGGTCTTTAGCTGATTTAAGGAAAGGTAAGGTTTTATCACCCTAATGTTATAGCAGTAAGAATTTAAAAGTGTTGCTAGTTTTTTGCAGTGCGTCGTCAAATCAAGGGTCTGATCTAGATACACTCCTAGGAACTTGGTTTGTTCACAGGGGGAGAGTTGTTGGGAATTTAGGCTGATGTTTAGGTTTAAATCTTTTTTCGTTTGTTTAGTGTGGAATCTTATATATACAGTTTTTGTTAAGTTTATTGAAAGTTTATTGTCTAGAAACCAAGATGATAGCTTGCTCAATGTTTCATTACAGGAGCGTTCAAGCTCATGGTTACTTGGGGAGCTTATAATGGTAGTATCGTCCGCATATAAAAGTATTGGGATTTGGGGGACACAGCCGGCAACGTCATTTATAAAAAGGACGAATAACAGTGGCCCAAGGATTGATCCCTGAGGAACCCCTATGTTAATAGTCTCGTAAGGTGATAGGTAGCTGTCGGATAGGTTATTTCTGGTGTGATGTATTTTTACTCGTTGTTTCCTGTTTGATAGATAGGACCTGAACCAACTATATGCAGCGCCTCTTATGCCGTACGCATGTAATTTGCTCAGGAGAAGCTCGATGTTTAAGCAGTCAAAGGCACGGCTTAGATCGATAAACATACCTACGGGGTGCTCGCCGGCTTCAAGGTGTTCAATTACTTGGCGGTAGAAAGAATGTAAAGCGGTATGTGTGGAGAAATTCTTTCTGAAGCCGTGCTGACTTGTAGAGATAAGGGAGTATTTGTTTAAATATTCAGTTAGTCTAGCGTGCATGCACAGCTCGAATATTTTGAAAAAAACTGAAACTAATGCAATTGGCCTATAGTTTTTTATATTTGCTCGGTCATCTTTTTTGTGGATTGGGACAATGATCGACTCTTTCAAGATTTCTGGGAAGACGCCTCTCTCGAAAGAGATATTTATAAGGTATGTAAGAAGTTTAACAATGTGAAATGCTGCGTGTTTTAACAAAAAGTCCGGTATTTCGTCGTATCCACAGGATTTTTTATTTTTTAGTTTGTTTAGAAAGGCTAGGACTTCATGTTCCTCCATAGGTCTTAGAAATATCGACTGGGATTGAGTATTTAGGTGCTGCTCAAGATATCTGGCTGACGGAATGTTTTTTATAAGGTTAAGTGGTTCTGATTTGAAAAATGTGTTAAATAAGGAAGCAACCTTGTCTGGGTGTTCAATCTGTGTATTTTTATTCTTTAATGTAATGTTCTGTCGTCTTGTAGATTTGTTTGATAATTCGTTTGTAACTTTCCAGGATGAACGCGTTATATTGTCAGAGTTTGTTATTCTATTTTGGTAGTATAGTTTTTTTTGTGTTTTTGACCAATTCCAGGTGCTGCTTTTTTGCGGATAGGTATAATGGTCCTAAAGTCGGATGGTGTAATTGTAGCATGTATAGATCATGTAATTTACGACTAGATATCTTAACGTCTGTGTTTATCCAGGTTTTGTCATGTGACATGTACTACCGTGGACAAAAAAAATGACACCCCTAATTTTATTAATGTAAATATGACTTTTCATTTGACAAACCGGCAAATGTCAATCTTGTCAGATATGTGTTAATCATATAGATATCTGAACATAAATTGAATATGCCATACTTAAATAACGCACAGAAAGCACAAACTGCTTTGCAGGTCAAATGTGGCAAATATATCAATGATGTAGCAGCTGAATTGAATGTAGGTAGACGTACAGTGCAAAAAATTTCAAAAATATGGAGGAATGAAAGGCGAATGGAGCAGATTAAAGGTTTGGGCCGCCAAAAAGTTTCAAATAATGAAGAAAATGATGCTGTTATAAACTATTTAATAGAAAATCCGTTTGAAAATGCTACAAATGCCGCATTCATAACAAATTTTCCTGGAAGTTCCCGAACAGCTTGCAGACATCTAAAGTTAAGTGCGTTATCTTGTCATGCCGCAGCAAGAAAACCTCTATTGACTCAAATTAACAAGGACAGCAGAATTGGTTTTGCACTGGAATATCTTCCGAGGCAAGAAGACAATTTTTGAGTAAAGTGATATTTTCAGATAAAAAATGTTTCGATCATCCTATAATGGAAGAACGAAAGTATATCGGCCACGAAATGCACGATTCGAAGAATTTATTACACAAATTTATTAAGCTAATTATTACTGTCACTGTCAAATATTAAGGTTACATAAGTCAAATTCACAACACTAAAAAATAAGAAATAATAGACACATGACAAATTAGGGGTGACATTTTTTTTGTCCACGGTAGTATGTTACTTGTATGGGAAAATTCTTGTTGAAGTAATATGTGAAGGTGTCGTGGAAAGTATTGAACATGTTATTTATTTAAGATGCCCAACAGCAGTTCCCAGAGGAACTTGGATCCGGTGTGGGAAGACCGAATCCTCTCACACCTCAACCTCGAAAGGATCCACCTTCGTGATGACATACCCACAACAACGACTCCAACTGGCAGCTATCATATGTATATACTTTTCTACGCACTTCAAAATTCTCTCGTTTTTCGGGGCCGTTTGTTATCTTCGATTAGTTTATCTACGCGTTGTTACGGGGGTGCGATTTCGTTTAAATTCAGAATAGATCACAGAGATACCTCCACGTAACTTCCGACTAACTCATGAGCAAAAAAATACTTAACGGTAGTAAAACCACTTACCTTTGATTTAAAGGCGTTGATGCTCCTTTTTGCTAGAGCTTTTGCTTCGGTGCTCCCCTGGTTCGAACGTTACACACACACTGATTCTAACTTGAAACACTGACTCTAATTTTTGCGGTCAAAGAAAAGTATTTAGGTGTTTAACAAATGAGTTATGAGAGGCCTCGAATTTAACAAATGTTTATTAATAGATAAAGCAAAAGTTACAATATGAAATAAAAAAAACAATGTTAACGTACACAAGAAAAAAAATATTACCGCAGAAGAATACTTTGACGCGTGACGAAGTAGCAGCAAGACGTCTTCTGAAAAGATGCCGCGTAACTGGGAATCTTCTAAGGGCGGCGTCCCTTAAATATGGTTTTCCGGGAGGGGGGTGATCTTGTCGGCTCGGATTTATTTTGGCTGCAATCCTATTTTTTTTTACCAGAAAATGGTAGAGTTGCCTTGTGGAATTTGGTGTCCTGAAGGAATCTGCAATTTTGATTCATCCGCGGTCTTCGCGGTTAAACTTTTCGGCCACCTCCGTTGAAGGACACCCATCATATTTTGAGGGACCTGTTTCGATTCGGAATTCGATGCTGCACCTCATGGTATAAATGAGAATACTTAATTATTTATAGTATCCCTTATAATTAAGAGAAACTACATTTAATCAACCGCATCATTGGAAACTCCGAAGGGTTGGGTGACGTCACGGATATTCTGTGCAAACCCACGCACATTTGGACCGGCTCACGGGCGTAACTAAGCTCGCTCGGTTTATTGGGGTTTCGCTACCCGAGGCGAAAAAGTATTCTTTTGTTTTATTTAGGTTTCGGTCTTTTGCATTCGCAGTAATTTGTGAGTGAAAAGAATATTTTGTTCGAATAGAAGTTTTACAGCTTACAAGGAACATGCAATAAAATCTATTGAAAACGAACTTTACGGATTTGGTATTAAAAGATTACAAACTGAGTTTTGAAATGAATTTTTTATGAGCAATAAAACGATTTAAAATTCTCTGCAGCTGGGGTCCGTTGTTCTGAGAAATTGAATAAATGATTAGCGTCCGCGTTTTATTGTATCAAAATTTGGTTGTGTAATCAAGTTTAGGCGCTCACGGCAGAGCGCCGATAACAGCATCTTAAATGCGTAATTATCTTAATTTGCATTTTATGAGCTAACCATTGCTCCTTTTCAATATTTACATAAATTCCGCATTAATGAAATTTCCAAACGAGATAATTTTCGAAGAAGTACAGCTACCAGTAACGATACAATGAAGGGATAAGCCTCCACCTATTGTGCGCTGATCTGCGCATCTAAGACCATTTTCGCAGAACAATTAGTCGCCGCCACGCTGAGCCGAAACGCCGTCGATCCACCGACGCCGCTACAGCCGCCGACGTCGCTATAGCTACAGCCGCAGCTTCTGCCGCCACCGCTTCCGTTGCCGCCGCCGCTGCCATCGCCGCCGCTTCTGTTGCCGCCGAGCCACCAGTCACTCATTCGCGAACTCACCTGGCACCCCCTTGCTTCACGAACATTGAGTGAATTGTTGGTGACTATTTACTTTTCGTGACTTTTTTCTGTTTGTGACATTATTTCTTGACTATTTTTGTTCCCGCGTGTATATATTTTTATTCTTGAACTTTGAACATTTTTTGTAAATTTTTCCGTGTGTAAATAATAGCGATCGTTATCGTGCCTATCAGAATTTTTCTGCCTCTGCTCCCATCCCGTGTTTCTTGTGCAGCGACACCGATTCCGTAGAGCTAGCTGGAGGTCATTGACGGCGGTTTTTCACCCCGCGCTGCGCCCCTCCCGTGACAGGGTGATTTTATGGAAAGAGATGAAAAGTTTGGATTTTGCAGGATTGATTTGTATTGAGGGGGATTTTTGGGTATTTTTTAGGGTCGCGGAGTGTGATATAAGGGCTGTATCGTCGGCACATTGCTACCACCTTATTGATATTTATCAAACCAGTGGTTCACGGTGCAAACGGCAGCTTTTCATCGGCGGCATTTGGGCGTGGTTCAATAAATTAATATTTTTATTAAGTTTAATCCTGGGCGCCACTCAGTCTAGTTATTTATTAAAGGTTGTAAGACTGAGAAAATAAAAAAACCTTTAACCTTTTCGTTGTAAAGAAAATCAATTTTATTATCTTATTTTTTTTTTAAACCCAATAATTAAAAATAAAACAATTTTGCCTTATAACTAAATGATAATGAAATGATCTTAATAACTAATTTTAATATCTATGATTTTAAATTTACTTTTATATTATGACTGTTCATACTATGTTTCTCTAACATACAAAATTATACATACTTTAATTTTTACTAAGATGCGTTTTCTTCCTTCCATTCGTTGAGTCTTCCTTCATACCTTCTGTATTTTTCTTCCTTAGGAAATTATTCGAAAAATGTATATTTGTCAGATCCAATATAAAAAAAACTCCAAGGCAGCTTGCGATAATTGATTGCGGTTAATTACTGTCCTTTAGTTAGGCGGTGGTCGTTCGTTGGCTTCGTGTATGTGAAATCCAGCTCCTGGTAAGTAATTATTTTTACTCGTTGAATAAAAGAGTTCTTAACAGTTATTTTTTTCTTTCCAGAAGAATCCATAAAAACTCCACCCATGCGACGGCTTCTAGATTAATGTAATTCAAATTCATTTCCATGAATACTAATTAATATAATCCATACCTTAATCTGTATATTCTTCGGGTAAATTGATCTTTAATTCTTGATTCCCCGGACGCCACGTTTCACGACCATTGTTGGAAAACGACTCGCTCTACGCCATTCCTTTTTTTTTTTCGCACGCGTGACCGCTAATTATTATCTTCGCGCATTGTTGTCAGTGTACTTTGCCAAACATTTATTAATTCGTGATTTATTTATAAAATTATATATATGAATTACGTTTTTAAATATATTATTCTGTACTCTTTTAATTGTTTACTTTATAACTATTTATGTTCTTATTTTGACTTATTATTCTTATTCCATTAAATACCTTAATTTTACCAAAAAAATACAAACCACTCACTCCACAAACGAAATCCAGAAGAAAACACAATTCTATATTAATTTATTATCTCTATAATCGAATTACTATTATAATTACCAATTTTATACATATATTTTAATCTTGTTTTTTAAGCTAGGCAACCCAAATTACCACCAGTATTAAAACTCATTTTAAAATGTAACAACATAGTAAAGAATATTGTGCAGGATTGAAAAATTAAGGGTCTGGGTTATAAATATCGGAGCAGAATAAGTTATACAATAAGTTATACAATAGGGGTGCCTTGTGGCACATCTTGTTTGGCGGACTTCAATCTGGGCGGTTCTATCAGAGAGGAAATTGTTAATCAGGAGAATAATATGATGAGGAAATTTGAAAAGGAAACATTTATAAAGGAGACCTTGATGCCAGACCGAATGAAATGCTTGTTTGATGTCGAGGAAAAGGACAGAAGTCTTCTGGCCTTCAAGGTGGTGTATTTGGATGTTGGATGTGAGAATGGTGAGTGGAAGTGTGGTAGGAATCCGAATTGGTATTGAGGTATGGCATCGAGGGAAATTTGAAGGATCTTTTGCTTTAGGAGGGATACAAAAAGTTTGCTTATTACAGGGAGTAGTGTAATAGGACGATGGCCCGAAATAGAGGAAGGGTCATTTCCGTTTCTATTCAAGGGGGAAATATTGATTTCGGTAACAGGAATTAAAGATTTTAAGGATAAATATGTGGATATCGTGAGGAAGTCTCTTGCGGAACGGACGGGGTACATTGTCGAAGCCAGGGGTGGCATTTTTGCCGGAATATAGGAGTTTGAAGTAGTCTGTTTCGTCTAACGTGTCGTCTGTCAGTGGAAATCTGCTTCTAGTGTCAAGGGTTTCGTATAAATTACTAACAAAGTCAAAGAAGGTTTTGTCGTAGTCATTGTTTTGGGATGGTTCGTAAGTCTATCGAAAATGTCGCGCAAATGCATTTGCTATCTGTGCTTCGTTCGTCAGTATTGAACCGACATTAGGATCTGTCATTGTGTGAACAAGCTATGTTGTGCCAAATCGTCATAGGAACTTCGTTATTTGAGTCCTGCGAAGGTAATTGAACACAGTTCAGTGCCCTTTGGTGGATCGAGTCGACATCTTTTTTCGAACTCGGTAGACGTTGCCAAAGTTGGACGTTTTTTGCCCAAAAACCTGTTTTTTTTTGTTCGGGGGTTGAGGGGTTCGAAAAGGGATAATAGTACCCCCTTAAAGTAAAGCCAAAATGGGATTACATTTTTTAAACACCCATAACTTGGTGCCAAATTGTCGTAGGAACTTCGCTCTTTGAGTCCTGCACAGGGAATTGATCAAATTTTAATGCCTTTGTGGTGGATCGAGTGGACAAAATGTTTCCAACTCCGTAGACATCGTCAAAGTTGGACATGGTTTCCAGGAGAAACTTTTTTCCACAGCACAGTGGAGCGATATCCAAAAAACGCGGGATAAAATGAGAAAAGTGAACTTCGGAATTTTGAATGACTACATTCCGTGCCACCTCTATGGTATTATCGGGTACTAACCCGATAATACCATAGAGGTGGCGCCACTGTATCACGGCCCAAACCGGCCGTCAGTTATACCGTCCGGATTACGATATAATCGCAGGTCAGCTGTGAACCGGTGCCGCGCGCATGTGCTCATTTAATGTTAACCACAAACGGTGAAACGAGTTTTTTGTGAAACCAACGTGATGGAAGGTGAAAATGAAGGTAAGCAAATAATATCCATAGTCGTCGATCGTAACTGTAATTTTTAAGGGGTGCAAACATTAAAGTGAAATATTGCATTGTAAATTTTATTTGTTTAAACAAAACAGTTGTGAGTTTGATCGAGTTTGATGGTTTTCTTTATTTGGCAACACAATAAAATGTATGGAGAATATTTTTCCCAAAAAAGGTCTTGCACGAAATTGCCCTTTCGATTTTTTACATTGATTTAAGTTTTTGGTCTCAATTTAAAGAAACGGTATGATTTCATTTAACTCGATTAGCAATTTATAATTCATATTTTGATTATTTTATAACAGGAAATTCCAATTGCGTCACATGTAACCGGAGGAAAATTTTCGATGCCGTTAGAGACCACCTCACTGCGGAATATAGCGACAAAGTGCGCCGAGTGGAAGATTTCTTAAATGAGAAAATAGGGAGACCATATCACTGTCATGCAAGCGACAAGGTGGCACTGAAAAACCTCTTTCACACTTTAAAAACGAAGTGGTCCGATTGCAACCGAATGATCTCCCGCTTTCAGGAGAAGAATAAAGAGTGGCTCAAGGAAAAAATACAACTGCGGGTAATAATAATAAATTAAATTCGATTTTAAAATTTAAATAAATGTTGTCACAAAAACACTTTAAAGAATAGAATAACGATTGTCATTGATTTACTTTGAAGAACTATCAACCCGGGGAAGATTTGGAAGCACGTAAGAGAAAAAATGATGGACCTTCTACAAGTTCGACATCCAGGGGTCGGCCTAGCGGAGATTTCGAGAAGTTATGTGATCGAGCAAAAAGGCGGAGGTCAAGCGATTTACTGAAGGCGTACAACACTGCGGAATTGGCCTTTGCAACGAGTATGAGTCTTCGTTCATCTGGAGCCGCCGATGCTGCCTCTATTGTCAAGGACATCACTACTTCATCTCCAGCTCATGCTGCTAAGTACAAGGCAGCTTACAAAGCTTCCGATCAACCTCAATGCAAAGAAATTTCTGCCGACCTTGCTATTTCCGATTTAGTAGAAGGAAAAATGACTAAAAAAACATATCAACTCATTCGCAATAAAGAATTAAAGAACCACGCCAAAGTTTATCCTTCGTATCATAAAGTTTCAGATGCTAAAACTCGATGTTATCCGCCGGATATTAATGTTACAGAGACTTTAGCGGAAGTTCCCTTACAATGTGAAGAAGTACAGGGAACAATACTCGCGAAAAAACTGCAGGGAGAGCACTATAAGAGACGTGTTTCAGTGGCTGCTTGTGTCTTCCGATCCCGTTATCTCGAGCTTGCTAACGACACCCCCGAAAAAAGGCGCAAGTCTGTCATACGAAGCGATACAGTTGTTAAGTTCATACGTACCCGGCGGTTCGGAGTCTTCTGACTCGGACGTCAGCTCCATTGACGATAGCTTTGAATTATTTTTAAGGCGCAACACGTAATTTTGTACAAATAAATTAAACATACATCAAATACACAGTGTTTTTATATTACCTTAAATTTTTTTGTGTTTTTGGCCGTCATTTTGGATCCGCCATTTTGAATTTTCAAAAAATAATATCAAATTCATAATCAGCGACCTTGAAAACCCTTATATACCACTTTCCGTTCCAATTATTTTAATTTTTTGTATTTTTGGCCGCCATTTTGGATCCGCCATTTTGAATTTTCAAAAATAATATCAAATTCATAATCAGCGACCTTGAAAACCCTTATACACCACTTTCTGTTCCAGTTATATTAATTTTTTTGCATTTTTGGCCGCCATTTTGAATTTTCAAAAATAATATCAAATTCATAATCAGCAACCTTGAAAACCCTTATACACCATTTTCTGTTCCAATTATATTAATTTTTGTATTTTAGTCCGCGATTTTTACGAATTGCTCCACAGTGCACAGCGGTGCTAGAGGGGGCGGAAGTGGTTACGCTTAAGTTCGCATGCGTGAGTTTAAGATACTTTAAAGTTTTTCGCCCTCAAAGATTCATCAAAATCGATGGAAAATACGCCGAGTTATGGCGGTTTGAAAATGGTCGAAATTTCAAGAATTTCAAGTGTTTCATTTTTTTCCACCAGTGTATATTTATTCATTTCAAAGACGTTGCAATTTTTTCTTTGCAGATGATGATCAGAGCATGCAGATTTTGAGAAAAGGGCGAAGTTTTGGCGAAATCCAAGGAGTTGAAGGGGTTCCCTATACAGAGTCCTACAAAGCCATGACCATATGCCACGTTATATACGTCCGAAGGGATGATTGGTTTTATTTATTGGATTGGTTTCCGGCGACTAAAGAGATACTTTTTAGAAATCTTAAACAATATCTTTGATTTTCTCTTATGTACATTTTATATTAACGATTTATAAATGAAATATATATTTAAGATTTTTACATTAATATTTTTAAGTAGCTTTATTTGATAATTAGAAGAATTGAAATGATTTAGGTAAAATTTGTGTTTCTTGTTTTTTTTTCTATAATTCAACTCATATATAAAAAGGTGCATTTAAAACGGCGGAGAAAAATATTTGCAAGTGGTTAAAACATTATTTACCTTCACCATGACAACGATCTCTATATTAACAATTTTAGTAAACAGCTAACTTCAGTTGAATAGTGGGCGTTCGTGTCAGTTTTCAATACCTCTGCGGTGACATATAATTGAAATCCGTTTCGGACACGCTTTCACGTGAAATTTGTTTCACGATTTTTATTCCTATCCATGTTTTAGTTAAGTAAGTATTGTCCTTTCGACAATTATACATTTAGTTATGTACATATGCAATTAAAGCCGGTGACAGCATTTCGTACTTCGGCCTAGTGTCGTGAGATGTCGCAAGCGTACGGTAGCGCTGTTACGATGCGTGAATTGTAGAATTGGATTGCATTCAATATCCATCTTGTTCTATCATGTTCTAATAGTATGAAATAAACTTTTTTTTGTACCCGGTTTTAAATGCACATTTTTATACTTCAATTGAATTATCATTGATAAACCCCTCGTCGATGTTTAACTATTTGGAGGGTGGGGTAGAGCCTTACTAGTTTTTTAAACAATAAACGGAAAATATATGAAATATCTCCTTTATAGCAGTTGCTTAATGGCTACATAAATATTAACCCTTTGCGGCCCTGTGTCGGGACCGCCCAGACATTAAAATTTGTAAGTGCCGGTCCTATGTCGGGTCAGCTCCGCGAAAATATTGCGAGTGTATTTATCTTATATAATGACCTAGGGCAGCGTTTCCCAAAGTGTGGGTCGCAAAGAATTTTGCCGGGTCGCGAAAAAATATTGTAAAAACGCAAAAAAATATTTTTTTTACTTATTATTTGTTTTATAACAGTTAGTCACTAGGAACGATGGCAAAGTGTGTATTTGTAATTTTTCGTATAGCAGACTTTTTACCAAATTATGTAATCATAAACACCTCCTTTTGTATTGTAATTCACGATGGCTTTCAAAGAGAAACGTTTTAAAAAGTCTGAGCTAGATATAGATTCCGCTCGATAGTTCTATAAAAATTGGAAAACATTCCTACCTTAGATTTTAAAATAATCACACTTGAACAACTCCCGGTTCAATTGTGATGAACTTTTTACCAACCGCAAAGAAACAATTGAAACAAACCTTAAACTTTCGACATTCCTCTAAAATACATCTACTTAATTTTGGAAACATTCCTACCTAAGGTTTCAAAATAATCACATTTCAACATTCCGAGGTCGAACAAAAAAATCATTAAAACAAGCTCTTAATTTTTTTTTAATTCACTTAAAATATATTGCACTTATTTTTCTGCAAAAAAATGCATACGTTACTAAGCTAGATTTCGAAATAATCACTCTTGAACACTCTGAAGTCAAGTATTTTCTAAATCGCCAAAAAATATAAAACCAATTGAGATTTCTAAATTCACTCAAAATGCATTGCAACTTCACTTTCCTATAAGAAATTTGCAAACATTCCTACCCTAGATTTCGAAAAATCACACTCCTCTTCAATCCTGAGGTCGAACATTTTACAAGCCACAAAAAAGACACAAAAACTGTTGCAGCATTCTCGAACCTTTTCCAATTTAATCAAAATGGATTCTATTAAAATCAAACGCTCTTAGCCACAATTTTGAAATATTTACAATTCAATTTTGAGGTTGGACATTTTCAAGTGAAAATAAACACCAATTGCAAAAAATTCCAGACATTTAAATTTACTCAAAACGGATTAATTTTTATTTCAATAATAAAATCGGCAAACATCCCAAATTTAAAATAATCACACGTGCATTGAAAAAGCATTTTTTTACTGTAAACATATGAATTTTCGACTTCAACTTTTTCCGAAATTTCAACTCAAACATTTTTGAAAACGCAACATCATGCATTCGTCTAGATTATCTTAATTTCCTAGAAAAAAACTTAGCGGATTATCTTCAAATTTTACAAGCACATTCTATAGATTCGTAGTAACAAAACAAATAAATGATAAAAAAAATAATGTGAGCTAGTTTTTCCGAAATTTCAAATATTTTTGAAAGCGCAAAATTATGCATCCACCTAGAACATCTAGGATAATTTCCCAGAAAATCCCTTAGTGGATTATTTTTAAATTGTAAGAGCACACTCTGTAGACTTTTGGTAATAAAACAAGTATATAATACCAATATAGTTTAAGCTAATTTTTCCATAATTTCAACTCAAACATTTTTGAAAGTGAAAAATATGCATTTGGCTAGGTTTTCTTAATTTCCAAGAAAATCCCCTAGTGGATTATCTTTAAACTTTAAAAGCACACTCTGTATACTTCCAGCAATAAGACAAGTAAATAATCAAAAAATAATTTGGGCTAGTTTTTCCGAATTTTTGAGTCAAACATTTTTGAAAATGCAAAATCATGCATCCGCCTACATTTTCTTAATTTCCTAGAAAACAACTCAGTGAATTATCTTAAAATTTTACAAGCACATTCTATAGATTCGTAGTAATAAAACAAGTAAATGATAAAAAAAATAATGTGAGCTAGTTTTTCCGAAATTTCAACTCAAATATTTTTGAAAGCGCAAAATTATGCATCCACCTAGATGTTCTTAATATCCCAAAAAATCCCTTAGTGGATTATTTTCAAATTGTAAGAGCATACTCTGTAGACTTTTGGTAATAAAACAAGTAAATAATACCAAAATAGTTTAAGCTAATTTTTCCGAAATTTCAACTCAAACATTTTTGAAAGTGTAAAATTATGCATTCACCTAGATTTTCTTTATTTCCAAGAAAATCCCTTAGTGAATTATCTTCAAATTGTAAAAGCACACTTTGTAGACTTTTGGTAATAAAACAAGTAAATAATAAAAAAAATCATTTGGGCTAGTTTTACCGAAATTTTAACTCAAACAATTTTGAAAGTGAAAAATACGCATTCGGCTAGATTAGTGTTTCTCAGCGTGGACGATCGACCAGTGGCGGCTCGTGGATGTTCGGCAGTGGGACAACGGAAGAAAATTTGACCGAAGCAGCAACGAAATATTTGTTTCCTCTATAAGAGTAAGTAGTGCGGCACGAACGACATCTTTGTATTCGCCCTCCCTGCGGAAATCCAAGAGCCGCCGCTGCGATCGACGTTTAAATTGGACGTTTATCTGACAATTCGTATTTGGGGGCCGATGGTTATTTTATGGGGGCGAATACATTTTGAATACCCGCCTGCAGAGATGGCTCACATCGCCTAAAAATTTGAGCAAGATTATGTCTTTCGAAATTAGAACCAAATGTTATTAAACTTTTCTAAAATCAAAAAACTTGCATATTTGTAAAGTTGCGTTGAATTTGCATGTAAGTTTTCAGTATTTAAATGTGGATTAAAGATTATTTTTCTGTCTGCATTGAAAAGGAAGACATATTTAATCGTAGTGAACAAGAAGTTGATAATTTAATTGAAATTTCATGCGACACCGATCTTAAAAAAAGTGTTTGAAACTGTACCACTAATTTATTTTTGGTTGCGGTGTCAAAAGGAGTATCTAAGCATAAGCGAAAAAGCGATACAATTTTTAATGCCTTTTGTCACCACTTATACGTGTGAAGCTGCATTCACAGCCTTGGTGTACTTAAAAAAAGTATCGAAATAGAATGGATGTCTAACCTAATTTGGGAATAAAATTAATATCATTACCTCCTAATTTGAAATTGTTATTTCATGACAAACAACACTAAGGACAAAATATGTAAAACAAAGTTTATTTCGGGGCGCTCCGTGGCGGAGCGGTTTGGCTCCCGCTTTCGGTGCGAGGCGTCGTGGGTTCGAGTCCCATGCTCGGACGATAGCTTTTATTAATGAGAAGTTATTGTTCGGGTCCATGGTTGTTCAATATTTGTCCCATTCATTATAAAAATGAATTTTCGAATTCCGAATAGTTAATCACTTACGCAAATTCCTTTTATCATTCACTCTCCTAAACCCGCTATTGAGTCAAACATCCTTCCTTTTATTAAAAAAAAAGTTTACTTCATTTACTAAAGTTTTAAATGAATATAATTGTTAATTTTTTAACTACTTATATTTTTCTTATTATTCAATTATTTTGCATTTTTTGTGTATGAAATAAACAAACAAATAACTTGATTTTTATTAAAAAATAAAATTTGTTTTGTAAATAAATGTAAGGTGGGTCGCGAAAAATGTTGAAACCTTGTACCGGGCCGCGGTCAAAAAAGTTTGGGAAACGCTGACCCAGGGTATATGCTTTTAGAAATTAAATAGGACTGCAAAGAGTTAAACAAAAAAATAGTTAATGTATGTAGTATGATTGAATAAATCCGTAAGTAATGTGAAATAATAGCATCCTCCCATATCTCACGGGCTTAATCAAATATAATAGCAAGCGATTAACAAGGTGTGACGGTTTGATGTTGAACGGCAATTTATTGTATTAAATCTCATTTTTGGCCCCAATTGTGATTTTATAATTTTCAACACGATATCCTATTGTACCATCAGATATTATGAAAAAAAAATAATGTACTAGGTATTATGAAATTTACAATATATCCAGGACATCAAGTTAGTATAAATAATGCCATCCATCCAGTTCACAGCATATCACAAGCAACCATCATCATGAGAGTGTTACTGGTTTTAAGTGCAGTTATTCTTTCAATAGGAGCACAGGTAATTAATAAATTATATTTGTTTATGAATTAATAATAAGAATAGTTTATTCGTGCTATATCGTGATGGTACACTTTGCACATGTCATATTTACATAGTTGTAAAAGTACTGTGCATGTGTATACAGTGCGAATTTTTAATATCTGAACATGCTAATTGCGAGCATGTTCAATTTTAGAAAACACACTTCAATCGCATTGTGCTTTGACAGTTCGCAACGAACCGTACAGTGAAGCTTTGCATGTTGCCTATAATAACAAACCAGTTTGTCAGATTTGACAATTCAAAAGTCGTATTATTCCGTAAATAAGTTTATTTCAAAATAATAATGTATACAAAGAAAGAAAAATTAGAAACACTTTTCTTATCATTCACAAACAATCAAGTGCAAAACTTGACCCATACCCAGGATCCCGAGAAATGTCTGGGCCGGAATTTCTTTAATTATTAAGGAAAATCTCATTTTAAGTAAATATTTAGAACTGCTTAACATATTATACCCGAAATCGAAGCATTGAATATTGATAATGCGATTTTTCTAATGGATTCTACCAGGAGTATTACTCGTTATCTTTACCAAATATTTCGAGACAACCCCGTTCTGGACTCCTTGTTAGAGCGGTGGACGACCGTGGCCAGAGGGCGCCAGCACTATGCGGGGGAGGACTACCGGGGGGTCTGGAACATAATAACTAAAGCGTTAATCGCACATGACGCTGGCTTCAATATGCTTCTCTAGCAACTGGTCACGGTACGAACGGATCACCACACACATATCGTATCGGTATTTGTCAAAAAAAAATGACCATGTATTGTTTGCTAAATTCTAATGTTCATTTGATTCATTTCAAATATTTGCAAAATAAAAGACAAAGTAGTAGTTAAAACATAATTAGTGTAATTTTGGTAAACTAACACACGTAGAAAATTAAGACGAGACAGTTTTACTTTACATACATTTCAAAAAAAAGTTACCAGCTTTTACTACTTAATTTTTAATGAAAGTAAAAAAAACAAATATGTTCACAAATGTAATGTTCTTTGATTGAATTTACAAACTAAACCTGAATAAGTTTTTTTAATTCGGAGCTGGAGTGGCAAAGATAATCAATAACGGTGTCTGGATCTATGAAGTTCAAAATATCAGCGTCTGAGTGCATTAAAAGATTCTAAATTTTCGTTTGTCAAAGACGATCTCAATCTGGTGTTAATAAGTCTCAATTTAGAAAATGCTCGTTCGCAAGAAACTTGAGCCAATGGGATGGTTAGAAGAAATTTATATACCTTTGAAAGTTCTGGGTATTGTAAACAGTACATGTTATATTCTAATATAATTTTGTATGCATACTTGATACAACTGTTGCATGATGGTGACGCTTTGCACTGGATCTCGTGGTCTTTATCATCATCTTCTTCTTGATGATCATCATCATCATCACTGTGGTCATTAATGAGATATGTTCATACTCATAGTCAGCGTTCATACTTGCATTTGAAATCTGGGGCCATACATTCATAAACCAGATAAGTTCTTCTTTCAGCTTTTCTTCATCAACGTTCAAAAGTAATTCTATTTTCTTTAATGCTTTGGGAGGAAGAGATTCTTGGGATTTGAATCTTTTTGGGTCGAAACAGGCCAGATCCAAATAGAGCGATTTGTGCTGCACAAAACGGCTTTCCATAGTTTGGATAGCTCTATCCACAATTATGAAGAAGATCTTTATTTTGAATTCTTCGTTCCAGCACTGTCATCTTCAGCTAGTTCTCCTGCCATTTTCTTTACTTTCTTCTTTCTTTTCGCAGCTATTGCTTTGCCAATAACGATGTAATTAAGAGTTTCACCGGTCTTTGCTCTTTCTTCAAGTTTCTGCGTTATTTTCAGAACAAAGCGTTGTGCTGCTTTCAAAGTTTCAGAAAACTTGTCTCGTAGGCGTTTTAGTCTACTATGAGAAGACTCGATATTCCTCTACGCTTGGGCGTAGTATAGATTCTTTGTTTGGAGATAATCCGATAGTGGCGTAGTGATTTTGAACACTTGCAAGAATACCATGCCAACAACTATTGTTTCGAAATCCAGATACTTGTTAAGTAAAGCAGTTGCATCATGTCTCACTTTGGCGTTGAAATCAGTTGAATTTGAAATTTTGAACAGAGCCAATACAAACTCCAGATAAATGGGGTTAGGTTTAGCTGTGTTTGAGGACTGTTCTTCAGAAGAGGTCCACTCATCTATTCTGCCGAATATATTCTTTGCTGCGTTACTGCGGCTTCGCCATCTAGTTGCCCCAAAGGCTTATAATTTGCTCCGTGAACTTGTCCAGTCTTTTAATTGACCCTTTAAAAAAACCTGGATCTCTTGCATTATGCTGAAAAATGAGATTGATACAGTGAGGCACTGAGATATATCAGATATTACAAGATTTAAAACGTGCGCGTAGCACCACGTGTGAATGTGATTTGGGATTTTGCTGGCCATGTGTGCAGTCAAACCATTACACTGGCCGCTCATGATAGACGCGCCATCAAACGCATTGGCAACGCAATCACTCAAAGGTATTTCAAGGTCTGTCAATGCTCCAGAGAGAGTGTCAAATAGTGATTCTCCTGTAGTAGAAATCACACTTTTTAATGCCAGTAGTCTCTCGCAAACTTTATGTCCTTTAACATACCTGGCTACTATTGTACATTGATCGTTGCTACATGTCTATTATCGTGTCTATCAAAACTGAGTATTTGCCGGCTGATTTGATTTCATTTGCCACGACAGATTTTATTTCTTTTGTCATACAGGTCATTATTTTTGCTACTGTGTTGTTACTTAGAAATGTCACGGTACTTCCTCTGCCCACCTTTTTGTTTTTGCTTTTTCCTACGTCAGTTTTTTTTCCTGACCTTTTAGACATGCGCATATCACTTTCTTCGATAGCCTTTTTCAAGTGTTTCTCTAACCGTGGATCATACTTGGACATTAATAGAATAATTTCTAAGAAGTTGTCATCGTTGATTGTGTCATCTTTAAGAGAGTAGGCAGCTTCCTTTGATGCACGTAAAGCCAATCCTTACTTTCCTATAAGCTTTAAGACATCTATTACAATTGTCTCCTTTCTTGTTTCCTCTTTTCTAGTTGATCACAAAAAAGAAGGTCACGAGTGCTTTTCTTACTTTGGCTAGCATAAAAGCCTCGACAGATTTAAAATGAGCTTTGGACATTTCATGTTCATTAAGTCTTTGGTGGACATGTTTCCAGTCTTCAAACCCTGTGCAAAAGGGTGAATTGGAGTTGCTGCTGTAAACGATAAATAAAACAAAACATTTTCTTTGAATTTTCTCCATATGAAATCCAATGTCTCTGAAAGGTTTCTCCATCGTTTCGTTTTACAATGTATAAAGGTTTTTTTGTCATTGAAAGGCAACTCTCTTTCATCAGGTTGGATTGGATGATAATCAAAATATGCCGATAAATCTCTTTCACTTGGTTTCTTGAAGTAATTGATTGTAGATTCTTGAGATTCTTCTACTGTAGGATTACTTCCTCGAGCAGAATTTCCTGTATCGAATGAAGGACAAAAAGGAGGGCACTTCGAACATCCCTTTTTGAAATTGTATTCTGTTGCTTTTTTTTTATTGTTAATACTTTTTATAATATTTTTTATGTATTATTACTAATATCTAATTTCCTTGTGTAACGCGCAGTAACTCCTTTTACTTAACAGGGTTCAATTAAATTAGTGCCACTATAGGCAACACACAAAGCTTCACTGTACGGTTCGTTGCGAACTATCAATGGACAATGCGATTGAAGTGTGTTTTTTTTTAAATTGAACATACGAAATTTTACATGCTCGCAATTAGCAGGTTCAGAGATTAAAAATTCGCACAGTATGTACAAAATAATAAATTATTTAAGTCTTGTTGTTAAGAGTTAAAACTTCTTTACAATGTTTATCACTTTAAATAATTTTTCAGTCTCTCTCCGTAATTGCCAAAGATGATCCAGAACTTCTTAAAGCTGCACAGACTTGTGGAATAGAAACAGAGGTGGACATAACAGTTTTTGATCCCGATAAGGAGCCCGATGTCAAATTATTTGATGATCACAAATACCGTTGTTTCTCTCGTTGTATGGCTACCAAAGCTGGACTAGCTTTAGAAAATGGTGAGCTTTTTGAAAAATTATTATAATCACTTTTCCTGCGTTGAGGCTATCTAACGTTATTTATTTCTGTGGATTTAACATGTTTACGATTACACCGTTTGATGACACTCAGAGCCGAAACCAGCTATTTAATAGTAATAGTAATAGTATTTATTGGTGCTAACAAATTTGTTTACACAGGTCATAAATAGAGATAATAAATTACACAATGTTACTAAAAGTAAATAAGTACTGGCGCATAATCGACAGTTCACATAAAATTATGTGCTAAATATTCTTCCCATGAACAAAAAGCGAACTTAATTAGGAATGACTTTATTTTTATTGTTTTTGGAGACAAGTTCTTAAATTCTAGAGGCAGTTTATTGTAATGAAAGGCGTAACATTTTTTAAAGATTTAAGATAGATTTTATAATTACAATGTACTCATAAATTATTTTTTTACGACCGATAAATGAAGTGGGCTTTTGCCGGCATATCCGTCTGCGGTTAAGTCCATGGCATTCCGCCGCTAGATGCCCAAACCCCCCGCAAGTCCAGCAGCTCTGCGGCTTAATCCGGCGTTCCTGGATCATCATATCTTAATAACCTCTTCATAAGAATGCCTCCACTGGTGCAATCCTGAGGTCTGGGCCGTATTGCCTGACCCAGACCACCAAAACGGTGCCACCTGCGCCCCAGCACTGTCAACTACTGCCTCCAGGATCCCTTCTTCTCAAAGACCGCTTTACTTGCAGAGATTAACAATACTTTATCCTCGCCCACAATTACTGCATTATTCCTGTTAAAGTTGACTCCACCCAACTTAACATCCCCAGCACTTTGTTGTCCGACAATCCAGCGATACGAACCAGTACCAGTATCCTCACCGACCTAACGGCGGGGGGCTGAAAGAAACTATTTTTCTTATATCTGTCCTGAACTTTACGAAAATATAAGTGGTGATATTTGAGAATTTTAATCAATGCTTCATTCTTTTGAAAATTTGTTTGAAGTGCCCCCCAAATCTTCTTAGTCCGCTCCTATCCACCAGTCAGTACAACATGTTCCGCAATTGCTTCCACAGTCCTGTTTATATCAGAAGAAGACAATAGTGCAATTTAATTTTTTCAATATTTATTTTCTGCGTTTTGAATAACTATACTACTGGATAGAGCCCACCCACCATTCTCCGAATTAATTATAACTACAAACACTGAATTTAATAAAGACGAAAAATAGCCTGAATATAAAAACCAATTCGCGACTCTGCAAAATTATTAAGTCTTATTAAGACTACAAACAAATAACTTATTGAAACAACTACTTCCCTGGCTAGTGCCACGCCGGATATTGAATGATACAAAAGTAATTTACATGTTATTACTAGTACTACAAGATAAATAACATTGGTTTAAGATCGTTTCTTTCTAGTAAGACTTAATTTTGCAGTCACGAGCAGGTTGAATATTCATACATTCAGGATATTTTTCGTCTTTATTAAATGTATTTAATGCATCTACAGCAAGTGATTTTGCTTTAATATCACCCTCCAATCAGTGGAACACTTTCCTCTATTGCTTTTAAAGTCCCGTTTATGCGAACAGAATACTTTTGATTCAATTTTTCGTTTATTTATCTTCCGCATCTGTAAAACTCTTGATTTTGGTTTAATTGGTTGAAGGATGGAGGGTGGGATAGGGCCCATTCACCACCCTCAGGTTTTATTTTAACTTCAACTACAAACACTGATTTTAGTGATATGTGATGCTCTAAATTATTCCAAGTAAAATGTTACATTTACCTGAAGATCAGGTTTGTATGTAAAGATAAAATTAAACAAGAAAGTATTAGGTGGGTTCTACTTTCCCTCCAATTGGTATAACATGTTTTTAGTTTGCTTCAATATTCCGGTTTATACCAGCAGAATTAATACTATCAATCCAATTTTTCGTATATTTATTTATTCCATTTATAAAACCCTTGATTGTGGTTTGGAAGGTGGAATAGGGCCCACCCATCGTCCTCCGATCTACTTTGGAGTTTAACTGCAAACAATGATTTCAGTGATTTTTCCATTTAATTATTCCATCTAGAATATTTAATTTTCCTGAAGATTAAATTTGTAGTTTAAAATAAAATTAAGCCGATAGGTGGAGGTTGGACCCTATCCCACCCTCCAATCACTGGAACTCATTCCTGGATTGCTTTTATTTTTCGGTTTATATGAACAGAATTCTTACAATTCAATTTTTCGCTTATTTATCATCCACATCTGTAAAACTCTTGATTTTGGTTATTTTGGTTCAACTGATTGGAGGGTGAGATGGGGCCCACCCATCACCCACCGATTAAATTTTCACTTTAAGTGTGAACACTGATTTCAGTGATTTTTCCATTTAATTATTTCACCTAGAATATTTAAATTTCCTGAAGATTAAATTTGTAGTTTAAAATAAATTCTCTAATCAGTGGTACACGCACCTCGATTGCTTTATATAAACATAATTTTTACAATTCAACTTTTCGTTTATTTATTTTCCACATCTGCAAAATCCTTTATTTTGGTTCAACTAATTAAACGATGAGATAAGGAACCAACCACCACCCTCTGGTTTAATTTTAACTTTAACTTCAAACACTGATTTTGGTGATTTTTCCTTTTAATTATTCCACCTGGAATATTTTATATATATTTATAATATTATATTATATTTATATATTCGCTCGGGTCCATGGTTGTTCTGTACACGTCTGTCATTTATTCATTTGTCCATTTACTCATCCCAAAATTAAAAATACATAATTAATAACTCGGTGTGACTGCCTCATGCCTAAGTAAAAAACAAATGTATATACTTAACAACTTAACAATTAAATGTTTCATTTATTTATCTTTTACATCTGTAAAGCCCCTGATTTTGGTCCAACTCATTGGAGGGTAGAATAGGGCGAGTGTGTCAAGTTGGCACCCCAATGAAGAGTTCTGATAGTTCTGAATAGAGTTCTCAATTCCTTTTAATATACCTAGAAGTACTATCCACATTTTAAAAAGTGTTTTGTAAGGATTTTTTTGATAAACGGGGTGCCAACTTGACACCGCACCCCAACATTGTAATCAAATCGTTCTGAACTGGTTTTAGGGTGTGTTTGGGTTAGTACTATAGTTCCTGATACTTTTAAAATAGAGTTCTGTTTCCAGAGATACAAATTTTCAAAGTTGGAAATTCGAAATATTCAAATTCATATTACTCACTTAATATTGGTTGAATCTAAATATTTCATAAAAACTATGAATAGAACTCACAAAGAACTATAGGAAACATCAATCAGAACTATCCGGAACTATCAAAAACATTTTTTTGAGTCGCAAAGCCAAAACATTTAATTAATAAATCTTTATTTTGAGTTATTAATTTTTTCATAAAATTCTTTTGAATATTTGCTTTCGCCTTTAAAACCTATTAAAATGCTACATCATACCTACTCGAATTATGATTGATTATAAATAAAAGTTTTTACATTCGAAAGTAATATTTAAATATTCCGATAATATCTTTTCCAATGATATCATCAGTGATAAGAAATATTGTATCTTATTATCTCATTCTATGTTGGAATTAGAAACTGGAGAATAAAATTAAATGTTCATTTTTAAATCAATTGCCAAAAAAAATTCTTCTCATTGCAATCAAAAGATTTATTTGTACAATTGTGCCCTTCTTTCTTAAAAAATAATCAAAATAGTTATTTATTTCTATAACTTCGCACTTACTTTATGAAGGAAAATGTAGAAATAAATAGTTCAAATTTCGGATTTCAGTGTTTTTTTTAATAAATGTTTATTAATTACAGGAGAGCCCAACGTTGACAAAATTAAAGAGACATTTGGATTTAAAGAGGACGATAAAGTTATGGATCATTTAAAGATTTGCCTCGAAGAAAACAATGTGGAGGATGTATGTGATAAAGTCTATGGTGTCCAAAAATGTGTCATGGAAAAATTAAGTGCTAAACCAGAAGAGGATTGAGTAATTAAGGCTATTTAGAAATTTTGTACTAACCATTTTTGTATTTACCTATAATAAATATTTTCACGTAATAATCTTTTTCGCGGATTGATATGAAATGTAAAATTTTTTCAGACAGCTTTTAGGCCGTAAAATATCACTTTTGCGGACTAGGCGTCATGTTATTTCGCCAATCAGATGAGACGGAGATCTCTGCCAATCTCGAAAAGTAACCATCATTAACAATGAATTTTTTTCACCTTCAGTTATTTCACCCAAAATTGAACAGCAATGTCGGTTACGGAAAACATAAAAGCACGAAATTGTTTTATCAGAAAACAGTGTAAAAAGATGTAAAAAGCCAACTCGATGTAGAATTGTTTTATTTAATATTTAAAAAATGGTGATGTGGCCATCATGTTACTTTCTCCGACTTGTTGGTATCATTTATATTTACGCTTTCATGGTTTATTTTCAATTAAAATCATATTTTAAATGTACATCGAGCGTTGTGTAAACTCGGATATATCTCGGATGAAAGTGACGTTTAAAACGTCAAAATTATGAAACATGGAAAAATTATACTTCGAATTCAAAAACTCAGTTTATTCAAAAACTAAAGGGATTTCGAAAAAAACTTATTCTTTATAAGTTATTCATTTTAGCATTCTCTACAATTATTATTCACATAAATTTGCTGTAACTATTATCGTTTCATAATTATAAACCAAAAATTGAAAAATTAATAATAATTTTTTTCTCGAATAGCAATGATTTTATGAAAAATATTTTCAAGCAAAAGATCTGCATTTCTTTGTTGTCTTCAATGTTTGTTTAAATATTTTTGTGATATTTTTCATATTTAAGAAAATATTGGCAAAAAACAAAAAACAGTTAAGGTAAACACCCACTTCCGGTGTACAAAATTTTACCAAAAGCTTTTCAGTTCTTCAGATTATCAAATAAGATGTATGTTCAAAGTTTCATATCAATTGCTTTATTAGTTTTTGAGATACAGCGCACACAGACAGACACACACACACACAGACACAAAATTTTTTTTTCCAGAAATTGTTGAAATGGCATCTAGGGACCCCAAAACGGATATTTCCGTAAAAAAAAATTTTGAAAAAAAAATCACGATCACAATACTTTCTCGTACTTCGTAACGGAGAAAGTAAAAACTATAAGGCATACACCCATCAAAACATGCATCATTGCAATTGTTGGAAAATTATCGATTCTAAAATGTAAAAATATACAGGGTGCTCCATTTAAAAAACTGCCGATAACGTCATATAGCTAGGTATATTTTCGTTCCCGGGTTGTTTTGAAGCTACCTCAATACAGCTGACAATGGCGAGTGCCGCGAGTGTTCTCTCTCTATCACGCAGGTGATTTCCGACCAATGAGAAGCCTCTGAGGCTCGCCTGCAATATCCAAATAAATCTGCAGATTACACCGAATACGATATACACTGTGTACATAAAGTAAGGAATAAATTCGATTAAAATTCAGGGCATTTTCTTTCAGAAAAATTCTCGGACGCGTGTATTATTATTTTTTAACGCGCATTTTTTTAAATAAAATTCAAATGTACAGAGTGTCCCAAAATAGAGATACGACCCCTTAGTTAAAATTTTCAAATTTGAACACCCATTTTTTATTGCATTTATGGATTCTACGTAAAATTCTAAGTATTTTTCATGTAGCGTTCCCCATGTCGATATTCAGCTGTTTTCGAAAAAATGACGTTTAAAAAAGTACAAGTACTATTTTATTTCTGGTAAAAGATAACATGGTTTCATGGAAACATTGGAATTAATAAGGAAAAATCATTTCATTAAGTAAATAATAGTTTTTGCTTATTAATTCCAATGTTTCGATGAATTATCTTTTACCAGAAATAAAATAGTAGTTGTACTTTTTTGAACGCCATTTCTTAGAAAGCAAATGAATATCGACATGGGGTATACTACATGAAAAATACTCAGAATTTTAGGTAGAATCCATAAATGCAACAAAAGATGGGGTTCACATTTGAAAATGTTCACTTAGTAGTCGTATCTCGATTTTGGGACAACCTGTATATTTGAATTTTATCTTAAAAATGCGCATTAAAAAATATTAATACATGTGTCCGAGTATTTTTCTGGAAGAAAATATCCTGAATTTTAATCGAATTTATTCCTTACTTTATGTACACAGTGTATGTAAACTGTATGGAGGCATATTAAGTTGCATAAATTCCGATTGTTCTGGTTTACATTTGCCTTAAGTCCGGTTGGGAGGGCGCGCTGATTCTAATCATTAAAAATCACATTCCGTTAATACAACCATTTTAAATTACTGTATAATTAATTATCAATATTAAAACCAACACGGAAGAAATTTATTGAATACATTTATACCTATAAATACACCTGCCTCACCTGCCTCACCTACCTCACCTGCCTCCCCTGACGAGCCACCACTGGTGGTAGCTTTTCTACCTTGCGTAAAAAGAGAGAAGAAAATGGAAAGAACTGATTTTATAATTAGTTGAAACGACTCTAACGAATATCTCTCGGCGGGTTAGGGCCTATTGTCCCTCATCAGGCACGTACGACCGAGAATTTACTGTGACGCTAGAAATTTTACATAAAATGCACTCACTTTTCCAAAATATGGTAATGCAATTGTTCCAAAATGTCACCCAGGCACGTTTTCGAATTCGCCGCACTATTGCCGCGAACAATATATCTTATCTATAGCTAAACGCTCCAATGCTTTGACTACATAAACATGGACTGCTAGTCCCTCTCCATGTTCCATTTGATCACTGCTCAATACTTGTCGGCGAGTGGGATAATTTAAAAACTGGTAAGCTGAATCTTTACAATTTATAAAGCAACCGATCTTACAATCCAGAAAATACAGTGAAATTATTTTAACAGTAGAGTACTCATCAGTAGTACGACAAACGCCCACGTAGAGGGGGATTAAATCAAAATGGTATGACTGTAGGCACAGAGTAGAAACTTCTTTAAAGAGGGTTTACAAAGCCTATTGAATTTAGTGACGTCGCGAATAGCAACCTTACAATAGTACATTATTATACAAGTTAAATAAGAGCAGGGCCGCGCCAAGGGGGCATGTTTTGGGGTGCGCCGGGACCCGGGCCAAATGACGGCTCTGAAAGGGTAGAGGGTGTTTAAAAAATAACAAAATAAAACAAATCAAAGCACTTTACACCCTCTTCTCATCCCAGAAGTTTGAGCTTTTGGATTTAAAAATAAAAATACGTCCGCGAAAGAAACCTCGGAGAGGGGAAACTTTAGAAAAAAAATTTGGTCACTTTTTGAAAAATCATATCTCGTTAAGGGGGCACCAAATCAAAAAGCGCGTCGAAATAAATAATGCGGGCGGATGATTTGTTAAGTGATCCCGCTACCGGCAGATTCTTCAAGAACAAAAATAAAGTCAGTGGCGGCGTTTCGGCGAACCCCTGAAATTTCATATATGAGGCCGTTGCTCCTAAACGGCTCTAACGATTTTTGTTAAAATTGGCAGGGATATTCCGCTCGCCGGGGAGAGTATCTAAAAAAAAATTGGTTAAAATCGGACTATACGTTTTTGAGTTTTGACAATTGCTCTTTTTTTGGGTTTTTTTATTTCCCGGGGCGGTGGGGTAGAGTCAAAGGGGCGGCACCGGGATGGATCGATAGAGCTCTAGAATTTCCAAAAAAATTGCCTCCGCCCCCCGGGGATGATTTTTACGTTTCGCCACGGTAACCCGAATTACAGCGAAACCGGTCAACGTACGGCGGTCAAATTTGGTGGGGATGCGCAGGAAGGGGAAGAAAATCAAAGCGATCGGCCTTCATTTCTCGAAACTAACAATTTTTGACCGATGGGGGTGGTAAAAAGTTAGGGGTTAAACTCAAAAATTAAAAAAAAGAAACTAACCGACTTCTCCTCCGGCGCGTTAAAAAATTCGCCCTAGAGGTTGTGTTGATTCCAGAGGGGTAGATGTGGTTGGGATTCAATCGGCGATCCTCCATAAAATTGGTGAAAAAAAAACATGAAATTCGTGAAGTTTCGACCATTTTCATACCGTCATAACTCGGTGTATTTTCAATCCATTGTGATGGATCTTTGAGGGCGGATAACTTTGAAGTGTCTTCTTTAAAGTCATGCATGCGAACTTAGGCGTAAACGCTTCCGCCCCCTCTAGCAACCCTGTGAAAAGAAAATGTTTTTGCAGTAAACCATGTCCAACTTTGACGATGAAAAAAATTGTCGACTCGATCCAACATAAAGGCTTTAAAATTTGATCAATGCCCTATGCAGGACTCAAAGAACAAAGTTCCTACGACGATTTGGCACCAAGTTATGGGTGTTTGAAAAAAAAGTGCATTTTGAGTTCTTTCGCACACAAGTCAGCGACTTTTCAACCAAATTGGATGATTTTTCCCAAATTCAACAAACCTTATTTCATTGTTTATTATTAAACCTTTAATCCCTCCATAAATTACCGTTTAAATCATTAAAATTAATGTAGAATTGCGACGACATGACTTATTATTCCGGGATTTTTACGGCACGTTTATTTAAAAAAGATTAAAGGGTTACAAGTTTTTAGGTGATTTAACGTTAAAATGATCAAAATTATCCCTCAGAATTACTATTTAAAAGCTTTTAAACATTTTACGTTCGCATTTCCACGCCTTGTCGCCATCTATTCGCCGATGGCCGAACTACTAAGTGATGTTTTTGAACAGCGCCAAAATGCTCGAACTTTATACGTATAATCAAAATGTTAATATTCAGCAATGCGCTGTACACGAAACGATAAACGATTTAATTCCGAATCGAACGGTGTATAAAATAGCTGAGGCAATTTAGCGGTTTTCTTGTAATTTGCGAATGAAAATTAAGCAGGACACACTTACCGACATTTACAGTTCACTGTAACTTAAAAATTAAACACAGAACAATTTGCTATATTCTTCAATGAAATACGGGTCCCAACACTTATTACTGATTATTCATTCTACCTATTATATCATTACTGCACCACAATAAAAGAAATTTATGAAGAATCCAAATCTTCATGGAGGGTAGTACCCTCTGTTATCGTGGGGCCAAACTACGTTTTCATTTGTGAATTTAATAATTGTTTTAATAATGAAAGAATATTTAAAAACTCAAGAAGAATAATATCTTATATTAAAATAAATTTACTTGTAGATATTTTCGAATTTAAATTGCAGAAACAATACATTATAATATATCCGCCTAATCAGAGGCAACCCAATATTCGCATAAGTACTGTTAATTTATTATTAAAAACTTCCAATTTTAAACGTGACAGTGACATAACCATGTGTCATCCTCAGTAAAGCTTCAAGAATAATGCGAATATTTAAGTATTTAAATTGTAGAAATAATTATATTACATAAACGCCAATTTACAGACAACGCAATACACCCATACCTAATATTAATTTATTATTAAAAACTTCTAGTTCTAAACGTGACAGGGACAAAACCATAAGTATAATCCTTAATAAAGCTTCAAAAATAATGGCAATATTTAAGTATTTATATTGCAGAAATAATTATATTATATAAACGCCTACTAACTGGCAACCCAATATACGTGTAACTAATAATGATTTATTATTTAAAACTTCCAATTGTAAACGTAACAAGGATAAAACCATAAGTGTAATATTTCTAAAGCGTTGCCAAGGACTACACTCATACTTGTGCCCGTATTATGTTTAAAATTGGAAGTTTTTAATAATAAATGAATATTGGTTATTCTATATTGGGTTACCTGTAAGTAGGCGTTTATATAATACCATTGTTTCCGCAATTTAAATACCTAAATATTCGCACTATTTCTAAAGCTTTACTAAGGATTACACTTATGGTTTTGTCCCTGTTACGTATAAAAATAGAAGTTTTAAATAATAAATTAATTAGAGTTATACGTATATCGGGTTGCTTGCAATTAGGCGCGTATATAATAAAATATTGTTTCTGCAATTTAAGTACGTAAATATCCACAAGTGAATTTATTTAATCATGAGACAACATTCTTTTTAAGTTTTTAAATATTATTTTATTATTTCAACAATTATTACATCCACAAATTATTAAGTAGTTTATCCCCACGATAACAGGTAGAGCCCTCTACTTAGATTATGATTTCTCGTATATTTCTCTTATTGTAATGCATTAACAATATAAATTGTTAAATTATTAATCGCGAATAAGTATTGTAACCCGTATTTGATTGAAGAATAAAGCAAATTCTTCCTTGTTGAATTTTTATGTTACAGTGAACTGTAAATGTCGGTAAGTGTGTCGTGCTTAATTTTCATTCGCAAATTACAGGAAAACCGCTAAATTTCCTCAGCTATTTTATACACCATTCGTTTCAGAATTAAATCGTCTACCGTTTCATGCACAGCCCATTGCTAAACATTAACACTTTGACAATAAGTATAAAGTTCGAGCATTTTGGCGCTGTTCAAAAACATCACTTAGCAGTTCAGCCACCGTCCAATAGATGGCGACGAGGCGCGGAAATCCGAACGAAAAATGTTTAAAAGCTTCTAAATAGCAATTCTAAGGGATGATTTTGAAAATGTAAGCATTAAATGACCGCCAAACATATAAACCTTTAATCTTTTGAAATAAAAGTGCTCTAAAAATCGTGCAATAATAAATATTGCCGCAGCAATTTTTTAATGGTTAAATTGATTTTAATGATGCAAATTGTAATTTACAGAGGTATTAATGGTTTACTAATAAACAATAAAATAAGATTTGTTGTTGTTGGGAAATTAACATTTACTTACGGAGTTATTTTAGACCCAAATAACTCCTAAACGTTTATTGATTAATGTCCTTGTTAGCTCAATTGTACTTATTGTTTCATCGCTGTTAGACTTAAAAGCGGAAGTTTTAAATATTAACTTATAGTCGAAGAGGTTGTATAAAAAGAGATAGCATGAAGCGATTAGTTTTGATGCATTACTTGGTGCGGGGTGGAAACTTGTATTTAATTTTTGCAAGTATTCATAGAATCTGGGTTCTTTTAGAAAAATACTCGTACTAAGTTAATTTAAGTTAAAAATGTAGCCAGTGTAAAATGTGACGGTTAAGGCTCCACTGGTTGAGATCATAACTGATTTTGATTCGGACGAAATGAATGCTGTAAATAAAACTGAACATATTTAACACGTTTACATTTCACTGTAAAATGTAATATGTTTATAAGTATATATCAGAGGCGGTTCGTGGATCTTTGTAGAGGAGGCTAAGACAGAGATGCCGCTCAAAATCTTATTATGTTTTATTTCCTTGCACACAATTCTTTCAAACTACTGTGCAACAAATGAAAAAACCACCTTTATTGGCATAAACATAATATCTCCATTCTAGAAATCTATACACAACTAATAGAATCGTTCCTCCTCGCCTCTCCTTACCCCTCACCTCCTGTCCTTCTTCTCGCGTCCCACTTTCTCCAGCGTCCTTACTCCAGCCCCATCCTCTTTCATCCATTCTGTTCCCTTTTACTTCCACGCATTCCTCATTCGCACCCTCACACCCTTCCGCCAGATGCCTCCATGTATCCTTCCTCCACTGACATAATCCACATCCATTTCTTTCTCCCCCTCTCACCAGACCCACACCTAGCCCTCGCCATTATCACCCTTTGCTCCCTGCTACACCCACCCTCACTCAGGTATCTCGGTAACCTCCCAAACACTTGCCACCTCCTAAACATATCATTATATTTGCTGTTCGTTATCCGTCCCTGCCTCTCCCGGGCTTCCACTTCCTTCACCTTCTCTTTCACCCATGCCGCCACCTTCAAACCCCTACCAAACCACTCTTTCACCTTCACCTCAGCCAGTCCTACCCTCTTTCTCTCTTCTCTCCATTTCCCTCCTTCTACATTCACACACGTCTCCCACACCGCCTTCGCCAATCTCTCCACCCCTAACTCACACAGCCTCATTTCGTACTTCACCACTCTCTCTATCACCTCACATGTCAATCTCTCCCTGTTCATCTCCTGCAGTAGAATGTATCCAGGTGTCGACTTCTCTAGCCCCAACATCCCCCTCAAGAACCATAACTGCTCCCTCTCCATACACTCGTACACTCTCGTCCCCCATGCTTCCACCCCCTACAATAACACAGGCCTTATACCCCTGTCACACACTCGTAGAGTGGCATGGGAAGTAGCGAGGAAAGGAGGTAGAGACGCGGTGAAGCAACATTACTCGTCATACCACACATCACGCTCCTCGTCATGCCCACTGCTCCCTGTTTTGTCGGTTTTTGGGCGCGAGTCAAAGAACTGGCAATATAAACGCGTACGTTTATTTGAAAAGATTAAAAGATTGCAAGTTTGGCGTTGATTTAACGTTCAAATTATCAAAATCATCCCTCAGAATTACTATTTAAAAGCTTTTAAACATTTTACGTTCGCATTCCCACGTCTTGTCGCCATCTATTCGACGATGGCCGAACTACTAGGTAATGTTTTTGTACAGCGCCAAAATGCTCGAACTTTATCCTTATAATCAAAGTGTTAATATTCAGCAATGCGCTGTACACGACACGATAGACAATTTAATTTCGAATCGAATGGTGCATAAAATAGCTGAGGCTATTTAGCCGTTTTCTTGTGATTAGCGAATGAAAATTAAGCACGACACACTTACCGACATTCACAGTTAACTGTAACTTCAAAACGAAATGCACAACAATTTGCTATATTCTTCAATGAAATACGGGTCCCAATACTTATTACTAATTATTCATTCAACTTTTTATATTATTAATGCATTACAATAAGAGAAATATACGAGGAATCCTAATCTTCTCAGAGGGTACCCTCTGTTATCGTGGGGATAAACTACGTTTTCATTTGTGGATTTAATAATTGTTTTAATAATGAAAGAATATTTAAAAACTTAGGAAGAATGTTGTTTTATAGTGAAATAAATTTACTTGTAGAAATTTTCGTATTTAGATTGCAGAAACAATACATTATTATAAATCCGCCTAATCATTGGCAACCCGACATTCGCATATCTATTATTAATTTATAATTAAAAACTTCCAATTTTAAACGTGACAGTGACAAAACCATAAGTGTAATCCTTAGTAAAGCTTTAAAAATAGTGAGAATATTAAGGTATTTAAATTGCAGAAATAATTATATTACATAAACGCCTACTTACAGACAACGCAATCCACGCATTCATAATATTAATTTATTATTAAAAACTTCCAGTTTTAAACGTGACAGGGACAAAACCATGTGTAATCCTTCGTAAAGCCCAAAAATAATGTGGATATTAAAGTATCTAAATTGCAGAAATAAGTATATTATATAAACGCCTACTTACAGGTAACCCAATATACGTGTACTAATAATGATTTATTATTTAAAACATCCTATTTTAAACGTAACAGGGACAAAATCATAAGTATAATATTTTTACAGCGTTACCAAGCATTACACGCACGCTTGGGTCCCTATTATCTTTAAAATTGGAAGTTTTTAATAATAAATTATTATTAGCTATGTGTATATCGGGTTGCTGCACAAGTAGGCGTTTAGATAATACCATTTTTCTCGCAATTTAAATACTTAAATACTCGCACTATTTTTGAAGCTTTACTCAGGATTACACTTATGGTTTTGTCCCTGTTACGTATAAAATTAGAAGTTTTTAATAATAAATTAATTGGAGTTATGCGTATATCGGGTTGCTTGTGATTAGGCGTGTATACTATAAAATATTGTTTCTGCAATTTAAATCCGTAAATATCCACAAGTGAACTTAATTTATCATAAAATAACTTCTTCTTAAGTTTTTAAATATTCTTTTATTATTACAACATATATTACATCCACAAATGATTAAGTAGTTTATCCCCACGATAACAGGTAGAGCCCTCTACTTAGATTATGATTTCTCGTATATTTCTTTTGTTGTAATGCATTAAAATATAAATAGTTGAATGATTATTCAGGAATAAGTATTGGAACCCGTATTTCATTGAAGAATATAGCAAATTCTTCTTTATTGCATTTTTATTTTACAGTGAACTGTAAATGTCGGTAAGTGTGTCGTGCTTAATTTTCATTCGCAAATTACAAGAAAACCGCTAAATTTCCTCAGCTATTTTATACACCATTCGATTCAGAATTAAATCGTCTGCCGTTTCATGCACAGCCCATTGCTAAATATTACCACTTTGACAATAGGTATAAAGTTCGAGCATTTTGGCGCTGTTCAAAAGCATTACTTAGTGGTTCAGCCACCGTCTAATAGATGGCGACGACGGGCGGAAATCCGAATGTAAAATGTTTAAAAGCTTCTAAATAGCAATTCTAAGCGCTGATTTCGATAATTTAAGCATTAAATCACCGACAAACATATAATCCTTTAATCTTTTGAAATAAAAGTGCTATAAAAATCCTGCAATAATAAGTATTGGCGCAGCAATTTTTTAATGGTTAAATTTATTTTAATGATTTAAATTGTAATTTGGAGAGGTATTAATGGTTTAATAATAAACAATAAAATAGGATTTGTTGTTGTTGGGAAATTAATATTTACTTACGGAGTTATTTTAAACCCAAATAACTCCTAATCACCCTCTCAGCCACCACCCCCTTCCACTCTAGCTCTTTCACTCGCCCCTCTCACCCGTTATTCCTGAACCTCATCCATTTCGTTTTTTCCACATTCACACACAGTCCTCTCTTGTGCACACATCTCTCCACCCCTTTCAACATGCCTTTCATTCCCTCCCAATCTCTCGCCATCAACACTATATCATCCGCATACGCACTTTCCAATCACTAACCCCCGTCCTGTTCTTTCCTCAACACCTCCTCTAACTAACTAATACATAGATTGAACAGCACCGGGCTCAGAGGACACCCTTGTCTCAATCCTTTCCACGTCCTAAACCTCTCTAACACCTCCTCTCCGACCTTTGCTTCCACCCACGTTTCCTCATACACGCCTCTTACCCAATCTATCACTCCGTCACTCACCCCCTTTCTTCTCAAACACTCTACCATATACCCCCTCGATACCGAATCATACACCGCTTTCAAGTCCAGAAATACTGCAAACACACTCCCTTTCTCTTCCATCACTCTCTCTGTCATGCTCGCCAGGATAAAGACCATCAAGTTTCATTCAAATTGGAGGGTAACACTTGGGTTAGTTGTCACAAATTGTTACCATTAATTAATTAAATCACCTAGTTGTTTAATTGGAGGAATTTACCAGAAAATGCAGTTCATACATTCACGAAGTAAAATACCATTTTCAATCACTTTGAACCTACATTTACCACGACACAGCAAATTAACTGGGAAAACTGATTTTTCTAGATTGCTGCTCCCCTATTTAAAATAAAAGGAATGCAGTGCCACCGATGGATAGATTAATTTATTGTGCTTCATACGATATCACACAATTGTGAATTAACGTTATTGTTTCTACTACCGTGAGGATTGATTAATTCCCTAACAATAAACTGTACGGATGTAAGCTATTTTTCGGTTAAGTGTACGGATATGAAATCGTTGCAGATAATAACCAAATGAAATTATTACAGTGGCGGCGGCGACGGCGATGAGAGAACGAAAAATCAAAAATCGTAGCACATCGAACGTCAGGTTTCTATCATAAAAACCCTTTCTCCGTTAGAATAATTATTATTCATTGCAAATAAATTGACATCGAAATAAACGTCAAACAGATGAATGAGATTTTAATAACGTACATGAATAAAGCGAAGGTAACATGATTATTTTGAATAAATTTATTTACTTTTGAGGCTTCTTAAGGTGCATATCCACCGGCGCTCGCGATCACCCAATAGCCTGTTTGCCCAATGTTGTCGCGTAACATTAACGGATTTTACCATGTTCGTCTCGAGTTCGTCAAAAGTCCCGCCAGTTGTCGGTAACTTTATAGGGTATGTTCGCCGAACCTCAGTCAGGTGTAGACGGCGAAACTGTTTGCATCAATTTTAAATCGAAAAATTATGGAGTGGACGGATGAAAACTTGACGCTGGAAAACTGGTACACTGAGCGAACTTTTTGGCGAACAACGTTCAACGAAAATTAATTTCATCTAGAAGTGTTCGTGTAACTGTTCGTGTACTGAACGCAGGGTGTTCGAGATTTGTTCGCGAGCTAATCGCAAACAGGGCTTGTAGCGGTTCACGAACTGTTCACTATAAGTTCACCTTTACAGATGGTATAACATTAATATATAATTGGGCTGGTGTTTACTTTAGGGTAAATCGACCCGGGGGCTGAAATTTGTTTTGAAGACATAGTTTTTTGAGCCGAGTTCAGAAATGTACGTTTTAACCCGCGGAAACGTAAGGGGGAAAAGTTATGCCCCCTTAAAGTTTCCATTTTCGACGGACAACTCGCACAAACTACGAGTTTCTGTGTAAAATAACTTGTAAACTAACAACTACAATCGACTAATAATGATTTTAACTTACGATTTAAGTGGTGAAAGTGCGAGTTTTATATCCTATTCTTCATGAAAATTCACATTTTAAGGTCATGTTAAAAATGCGTATTTTCATTAGTTCATCGTCCCACCGCAACTGAAGGAGTGGCGTGTCGAAATAAACACTCTATAAAGTTTTCTGTGAACTATCATTGCGTTAACCCTAGATTACTTATGTGCATTAACAATTGATACGAATTTTAAATTGTTCTGTTGTAAATCTATTTACAATTTCTTTATTTGTGCCCCACTTTTGTGGGTGTTTCTATTTTTTTTGGGAAAAGGTGCCCCTACCAAACATAAACACACGCATGTATCTTTAACCTGGATCCTAACGACACAAATTCATCTGGTAAAAATTAGGGACTTTAGTCAATGATTAAATGGCAATGTAATAGATATTTATGCATTAAGGGAGATATGGAGGTCCTCTGGCCCGGGGTTTGTAAGTCAACCCAGGGTGAAGAACAAGAATATCTCCCATGGTGCATACAATATTTGATTTTATAGTTATATATTAGTAATTAGTAAAAATATTCAGTATAGCTATCCGTAATATGTATTTGCATGGTTGCTATAAGTTGGTTTTAAAACAAACAGCTCGCATTTCATGAACTAACGTTTATTTAATTTGATTTGACTTTAATGCTTTAACAAAAAACGTACGGTTGTGAATAAAATAGTGAACAAACCTGGGCGATAAGTTTAATTCATCATTACCTACCAGTTAATGGTTGTAAATGGTAGGTGCTTATCCTTAGGTTAGGGTGAGGTTACATTTGCCCCCCTTTAGACCAGATAGTAGTTTTACACGCAGTTGATTAGGTGATGGTGAAGCCCCGTCATTAATACATAGGAAGTAGTTATACGGGCTCCATGTGGTCAATGGCGGAGCAGAGCGAGACCGGTCGCTTATGCTTAAGTTAGGGTGAGGTTAAGCCCCTCCGCTTTAGACCGACTGGTAGTTTTACCCGCAGCGGATTAGGTGAAGGCGAAGCTGTCATGAATGCATAGGAAGTAGTTACGGTGGCTCACTGTGGTTGATGGCGGAGCGAAGCGAATATAGGAAGTAGTTACGCTGGCTCGCTTGTTTATGCTTAGATTAGGGTGAGGTTAAGATGCCCCCTTAGACCGGCCAGTAGTTTAACCTGCAACGGACAAAGTGAAGGCGAAGCCGTCATGAATGCATAGGAAGCAGTTACGGTGGCTTGCTGTAGTCGATGGCGGAGCGAAGCGAAGTGAAGCCATCGACCACAGCCGCCTCGCTTGCTTATGCTAAGATTAGGGTGAGTTTAAGGTCCCCCCTTAGACCGGCCAGTAGTTTTACCTGCAATGGATTAGGTGAAGGCGAAGCCGTCATGAATGCATAGGAAGCAATTACGGTGGCTTGCTGTGGTCGATGGCGGAGCGAAGCGAAGCCATCGACCACAGCCGGCTTGCTTGCTTATGCTTAGATTAGGGTGAGGTTAAGGTCCTCCCTTAGACCGGCCAGTAGTTTTACCTGCAATGGATTAGGTGAAGGCGAAGCCGTCATGAATGCATAGGAAGCAATTACGGTGGCTTGCTGTGGTCGATGGCGGAGCGAAGCGAAGCCATCGACCACAGCTGGCTTGCTTGCTTATGCTTAGATTAGGGTGAGGTTAAGGTGCCCCCTTAGACCGGCCAGTAGTTTTACCTGCAGCGGATAAGGTGAAGGCGAAGCCGTCATGAATGCATAGGAAGCAGTTACGGTGGCTTGCTGTAGTCGATGGCGGAGCGAAGCGAAGTGAAGCGATCGACCACAGCCGCCTCGCTTGCTTATGCTAAGATTAGGGTGAGGTTAAGGTCCTCCCTTAGACCGGCCAGTAGTTTTACCTGCAATGGATTAGGTGAAGGCGAAGCCGTCATGAATGCATAGGAAGCAATTACGGTGGCTTGCTGTGGTCGATGGCGGAGCGAAGCGAAGCCATCGACCACAGCTGGCTTGCTTGCTTATGCTTAGATTAGGGTGAGGTTAAGGTGCCCCCTTAGACCGGCCAGTAGTTTTACCTGCAGCGGATAAGGTGAAGGCGAAGCCGTCATGAATGCATAGGAAGCAGTTACGGTGGCTTGCTGTGGTCGATGGCGGAGCGAAGCGAAGCCATCGACCACAGCTGGCTTGCTTGCTTATGCTTAGATTAGGGTGAGGTTAAGGTGCCCCCTTAGACCGGCCAGTAGTTTTACCTGCAGCGGATAAGGTGAAGGCGAAGCCGTCATGAATGCATAGGAAGCAGTTACGGTGGCTTGCTGTAGTCGATGGCGGAGCGAAGCGAAGTGAAGCGATCGACCACAGCCGCCTCGCTTGCTTATGCTAAGATTAGGGTGAGGTTAAGGTCCTCCCTTAGACCGGCCAGTAGTTTTACCTGCAATGGATTAGGTGAAGGCGAAGCCGTCATGAATGCATAGGAAGCAATTACGGTGGCTTGCTGTGGTCGATGGCGGAGCGAAGCGAAGCCATCGACCACAGCTGGCTTGCTTGCTTATGCTTAGATTAGGGTGAGGTTAAGGTGCCCCCTTAGACCGGCCAGTAGTTTTACCTGCAGCGGATAAGGTGAAGGCGAAGCCGTCATGAATGCATAGGAAGCAGTTACGGTGGCTTGCTGTGGTCGATGGCGGAGCGAAGCGAAGCCATCGACCACAGCCGCCTCGCTTGCTTATGCTTAGATTAGGGTGAGTTTAAGGTCCCCCCTTAGACCGGCCAGTAGTTTTACCTGCAATGGATTAGGTGAAGGCGAAGCGGACATGAATGCATAGGAAGCAGTTCGCTTCGCTCCGCCATCGACCACAGCCGCCTCGCTTGCTTATGCTAAGATTAGGGTGAGTTTAAGGTCCCCCCTTAGACTGGCCAGTAGTTTTACCTGCAATGGATTAGGTGAAGGCGAAGCCGTCATGAATGCATAGGAAGCAGTTACGGTGGCTTGCTGTGGTCGATGGCGGAGCGAAGCGAAGCCATCGACCACAGCCGGCTTGCTTGCTTATGCTTAGATTAGGGTGAGGTTAAGGTGCCCCCTTAGACCGGCCAGTAGTTTTACCTGCAATGGATTAGGTGAAGGCGAAGCCGTCATGAATGCATAGGAAGCAGTTACGGTGGCTTGCTGTGGTCGATGGCGGAGCGAAGCGAAGCCATCGACCACAGCCGGCTTGCTTGCTTATGCTTAGATTAGGGTGAGGTTAAGGTGCCCCCTTAGACCGGCCAGTAGTTTTACCTGCAGCGGATAAGGTGAAGGCGAAGCCATCATGAATGCATAGGAAGCAGTTACGGTGGCTTGCTGTGGTCGATGGCGGAGCGAAGCGAAGCCATCGACCACAGCCGGCTTGCTTGCTTATGCTTAGATTAAGGTGAGGTTAAGGTGCCCCCTTAGACCGGCCAGTAGTTTTACCTGCAACGGATAAGGTGAAGGCGAAGCCGTCATGAATGCATAGGAAGCAGTTACGGTGGCTTGCTGTAGTCGATGGCGGAGCGAAGCGAAGTGAAGCCATCGACCACAGCCGCCTCGCTTGCTCATGCTTAGATTAGGGTGAGGTTAAGGTCCCCCCTTAGACCGGCCAGTAGTTTTATCTGCAACGGATTAGGTGAAGGCGAAGCCGTCATGAATGCATAGGAAGCAGTTACGCAGGCTCGGTTGCCTGGTTGCGTCAAGGTCCTCCCCCTTGAGACCGGGTAGTAGTTTTACCCGCAGTAGATTAGGTGATGGCGAAGCTGTCATGAATGCATAGGAAGCGGGATTCTTTGTCATGTTAGCACATACTTTCACTTTAAACACCCTAATAGCACTATAGCACACAAATGGAAATAACAGTAGCAATTACTAGAACGTAAATACAAGAGGTTTCAAAAAAATCAGTGAACTTATTGGGACTGTGTGAAAATCAACTAGAAATTAAGGACATGGTAATTTAAATGTAAATGTTAACTGTTTAACCTCTTAACATACACATTTGTTTTATTATTAATATAGTTAATTTCAGAAATATAATTATTTTTATTTATATCGTACTTTATGTATTCACATATTTTCCGTGAGAATTAGATTGGTTTTCCGATTATGATGTGACCAGTTGGCAACCCTAATAATCACAGATAACTAAATAGAGTGTTCAGTTTGCATGTCCGTCAGTTTCTGCGGTTCAATGAACTGCACATAACCTTAAAATGAAATATTAATGTAAAGAAAAAGATATAAAATTCGCATTTTTACTACTCAAATCGTAAGTTTACATCATTATAAATTGATTGTGGTTGTTGGTTTACCAAAATCTACCCAGAAAAGCAGGTTTTGAGCGAGTTGTACGTCCGATACGAGAGAAACTTTAAGGGGGCACAACTTCTTCCCCTTATGTTTCTCAAAGTTAAGATATACATTTTTGGACTCGGCTCAAAAAACTACGTCTACAAAGAATTAAGAAGAAATAAAAAAACAGCCCACTTCCCGATTTTTCCCGATTTACCCTAAAGTAAACCCTTACCTATAATTGTGAGGTACCATATGAAGCGCATTAAAATAATCTATCAAACGGTGGTATTGGATTCCTTTTAGGTTAGGGTTAGGAGAGCAGCAATCTAGAAGAAACAATTTTCCCATGTTAACTCGCAATGTTGCGTGGTGAATCGATCACACGGTATAATTTCTTTATCAATCAACCCTTTCACACATTAATTCAACCCTTTACGGTCGGCCGCGGTAGATAGCACGGTTCTTACATTGCGCGCATGCGCAACTGATCCGTCTTCATCCATGATGGCCGCCGGTCTGGAATGCGCCGACCTTGGGGTATCCCCGACGTCAGACTTACATAATCCCGCATTCCAGACGCGGAGTTCCCTCCGTCAGTAGGTCAAATGGAATTTTTGATTACAGCTCGCTTATTTAAAGACAGATCGAACTCGCGTTTTCACAGTGGTGTGTATTTTTGTGCGGGGATTTCGAAAATGCTATTGAAATTTTTGTACGGCTTATAGATTATGAGATTTTTCTGTAAATTACGGTAGAATTCACGTTATTAATTCTTAAAATTAATTTGTCATGTTTGCCACCTCGTTTTAAATTAAATTAAATTTAAATTAAATTTGGCACAGGAAGTAATTTAATTCCTTACTGAAACATCCGCCATTATGATATCATGGCAAACCTTTCTTTTTAATTCAAAATAATTGATTCAAGGTTATTTCGCTAGTATCATATTTTTTTTGTAAAAGCAAATGATTTGCAGGGTTCAAAGTTAAGTTATAATCATTCTCTCCTTCACCGACTTATTGATTTACTGTTACACAAATTAGGCAAATTATAAGTTTTATGAGTGTATGAGTTTGTATATTAATAATTAGGACTTTCAATGATCGAATATATTAACGAGAAACTGCGAGGAAAAGTGATTTGCCATTACCAATAATAACAATCCATCGGCTCGTGCAGTATGCAACGAACAGGTCTCTGCCTGCAGACGTGAATACTGTGCTGCATATATTACGTCCCCAGTGTTCGTAACGCAGTTTAAATTATACATCAAATAACACGTGCAATATGTTTCTACATTAATAATGATCCAAGGACATTCAACTATTAATATATTAACGAGATACAGTGAGGAAAAGTAATTTACTATTAGAAATATAAACAATCCGCAAACTCTCACTATATGCAACCAACTGGTATCTCCCTGCAGACGTGAATACTGTGCTGCATATATTACGTTCCCATCATTGGGAAATTGCTCGTAATAGTTTAAATTATACATCAAATAATAGAATTTTTTTTAATTAAATTGATTCACTAAAAAAACAAGGGCCTTATTTATAATACAGGATGTTTCATAATATCGGAGATTTCTGTTTTAGGAAGAAATAACATTTTTTTAAATATTAAATACTAAAATAGGAGTAATAGTTTTTAGATAGAAAGACCTATGGTCTGAATCTATTCCTTATTTTCTATGTACTATCATTATTTACCATTTCTGTAAATAAGATTTGTCATATGTAATACTTTTTGGCATCTAAAAATGTTAATGCCGTTAATAACTTTATTTACATCTTTGGAGTAATTATAAGAAAATTAATATTACCGAAGCTTAGGTAATTTAATTACACCTTTCAATCCGCATAAATTAATCTAAACGATCTAAAATTCTCGGGGATTACACGCTAATTTCTACAGATTTATTAGCGCGAGGTGTAAATACCAAGTGCTTTTATGGGGCAAAAATGTAATGCTAATTTTATATAACACACACCTCTCATTTTCAACATCCCCTGAATGCCGATGAGCATCCGGACTTAATAATTTTTTTTCTATTGCAATAGAAAGTATCACATATACAGTATGTTTTTTTTATCGTGGGCTATAGGATTTTACATGCTAAAAATTATACTTTGTGTTAATGTATATTTCAACATATAATTTTAAAGCAAATTTTAGTTAGTAATAAATCAATTACTTTTCCACATGATGCGCTTAATTAGATTAACTTAAACATATTTTATTCAAATAAAAAACGAAATTAATTCACTAATCAATCTGACATTTCAGAAATTCAAGGTACTTTAATTATTTTTGATCAGTTATTTATTTTAAATAATTTCATTTTTTTAATGGAATAAAACATGTTTAAATTATTCTGACTAAGCGCATCATGTAGAAAAATAATTGATTTATATTATCTAAAATTTGCTTTAAAATTATATAATGAAATATACATTAACACAAGGTATAATTTTTAGCATGTAAAATCCTATGGCCCACGATAAAAAAAATACCCTGTATATGAAACATTAATCTTGAAGCAATAAATAGCAATAAATGTGTAATTTTATATTTATTGGGAAATATTGACAGTAGTCAGCTTCGTGTTACAAGATAGGTATAGTGTTAGGGCGAGGGAAATTGAGACACGCTATCGTGGAATTCTGAAAGGTAATTTTGTGTGAAAATTTGCGCCTTCCTCAAGGACGTGAGGTAAGTGCTAAGGCTAGAAAACGCCTACAGACTAACAAAGGATTAACTCATGTTGATTAGCATAAATCATTTTGTTATTACAAAAGAAACAATAATCGTTTTTTTTTCTTCTAAGTCCTAAGTCGTTATTACAAAAGAAATGATCATCTTTTTTTTGTTTACTATAAGTCCTAAATTCTCAATTTGCGGACGTAAAGTAAATCTTTACGCCACAGAGTGTAAAATAAACATTGTTGTAACAATAGACTATAAAATATGATGCTCTATAATAGTTTTAAATAATTTAATTTGCAAATGCAAATTTTTCAAACTAAATCGTAAAATATGATTGATGGTGGAAGCTATTACTTTGTGACACATTTCAGATTCAGGAACTTTTTAATAAAATACACTTTGTACGTGTGCGATATCAACAAAGTGCATTTTATCGAAAAGTTTCTAAATCGTATAAATTGGATTAAGAGTAGCATGCATTCGATAGGGATGCCAGGCTGTTGAAGGTCTCCATTTTAAACATTTACTATTCATTTTTTTGTCAATATTTAACTGCTCAGTATTTTGTTATAAAAAATGGTGATGTGGCAATCATGTTACTTTCTGAGACTTGATGGTAGTCATTTATATTTACGCTTTCATGGTTTATTTTCTATTTAAATATTATTTTAAGGCGTTTTGTAGACTCGCATGAAACTGACATTTAAAACGTCAAAATTATAAGATGGAAAAATTATACTTCAAATTTAAAAACTCAGTTTACTCAAAAACTAAACAGATTTCGACAAAAACTTATTCTTCATAAATTGTTCATTTTGGCATGCTCTATAATTATTATAACATAAATTTGCTCTAACTATTAGTGTTTCATAATTATATACCAAAAATGAAAAAAAAATACATTTTTTTCTCGAATAACAATGATTTTATGAAAAATATTTTGAAACCAAAGATGTTCATTTCTTTATTGTCTTCAATATTTGTTTAAATGTTTTTGTGATATTTTTCATATTTAAAGAAATATTGGCAAAAAACAAAAAAAACAGTTAAGGTAAACACCCACTTCCGGTGTATGAAATTTTACCAAAAGTTTTTCAGTTCTTCGGATTATCAAATAAGAGATATGTTCAAAGTTTCATATCAATTGGTCTATTAGTTTTTGAGATATAGCGCGCACAGCAGACACACACACACCCACACACCATTTTGAAAATTCACTACAGCTCTGCCATCTGTTGGAATGATTTGAAACTTCATCCACCGAGAGGAGAAACACTGAACTTGAAGTACCTAGAAGTACAACTTTCAGTTTTTGCTCATTGTGGAGAAAAAATATGGGGCATTACTTATTTAATGACCCTCGTATGTTGTACCAAGAATAAGAAAAAATAAACACTAAGTGTATTAGTAGGTTAGTGTAGAGATAAATTTATAAAACACACATTTTATCATATCATCATTTTATTCATTTATATTTATTTGTTTATTACTGCGTTTGTCTATTTATGTCATCAAATGTTCATGCAAATATATTAACAATTAAAAAAATACTTTTATTTAAAATCTATATTGTACAATGCATATATCCTTAAATATATTCATCTAGTTATTTAATTTTCTTTTAAATATTTTATTTATAAGTAAATTCCACTATCGAAAAATTTCATTGATTATTTAAAACAATGTATATTAAACCTATTAAAACTGAAGGAATAAATAAATTAAATAAAGGGGAAAAGTAGTCTAAATATGTAAATATTAAACGCAAACTTGTCTTACAAATAAATTAGTTGTTACAATACGTTATTTGATTTTAATAACTCGTTAAGCTATTGATAATGGATACAAACAATCATTTAAGCCATGTTTTTCGTAAGCCGGTATTATATTTTCAGCTGTGTAAAGCGCCATTGTCTGTCACTGTCAGTTACCGAATACATTTAAGAAATTAAGACTCGGAAGGTAAAAATATATCGGAATAGAAAATAATTTGTTAATAAACTTTGCGAGAGAGTAAATATTAATTAAAATGTGTGTAATGTAATCACAGAACCTAACCTCAATTACCATTTGACAGATCGTGTACACAGCCCAAAAATATAATACCAGTGTTATGCTAATTTAATCCAGAGTTATATTTATTACCGAAATATACATTTAGTTTAATAAAAGAAAAAATTGCGAAGAAAGAAATTATTATACTGTCATGTCTTATTCAAAGTAATTATTCGATAGTAGATTTAGTAAAAACACGATGAATGTTATGTTATAAGAAGAGGTAATGAGGAACTGGAAATAAATAATTAGTTAATGGTAAAAACGTTAAAGCTACGTAATATGTTTACACATGCGTTTACTAATTTCATTTTACACGTTTTAATCTCTTTATTATTTACAAGGACTCGATATAAAATATAAAATCGGGGATAAAAATGTTCATATAAAATCCTACGAAGTAACACAATAATACACTGGAATATTATCCCAACTGTTCTCACTAAATTCTCGCAAACGTAAAGCTAAGGTTCATAAATATTTACAACGTAGTTAAGTCACATAGGAATCGGACGCAGTCATATAATAATATATATATAGGCACTTCTTATGTAAAAGAATGGCGGAATTGTTTTTTTTTTCAATTAATGGCAGGAATTTGGCGTTACATTTAACACTACGGTTTTTTATTTTCATCTAGGCAGAGAAAGTGATCGTTGAAAAATCGCTCCAATTCAAGCGATTGACACTAATTACAAAAATTATGGGAAAAAGAATAAATAGTTATTTTTTGTTTTAAGTGCGCAAAATAGGTGTTTTTTGTGTGCGTGATAATGTCGTTTTTTGGCCTTGGCGATTTGATCCTTTTTTGACGTGTTATTCTTAACGATGCGCCTTGTAGAAAAAAGTCGCTGAAAAGCATGTAAAAATTAAACTAATAATCATGTTTAAAATAAGAAAGTTTGCACTTGTGTCCAAGTAATTAATTTTAAAGTTTATCTCTTTAAACCAAATGACTTTAAAATAAACATTTTTTTTTAACTTTTTTTTTAGTTTTAGTCATTTCCGATTTTAAATAATTTTCTCATGTGAACCCAAATAAGCACATCAAACTGTACAACTTTGCCCAATTAAACAAATCTTTATCACTAATAATACTATAGTTATCCACAGTGGCGGCTCGTGGAACATGTTGATGGTAGAGCCACTTATACAATATATCCCCATCCCCTTTTTTCAATTGTTTGTTTTTCTTGGATAACCGGCTCGTGGATGTTCGACGAGGAGGCTGCGGAAGAAAATTTTACCAAAACAGCAGCGACATATTTTCTTCCTCTATAAGAGAAAGTAGTACAGCACGAGAGGCATCTCTGTCGTAGCCTCCTCTACGAACATCCGCGAGCCGCCGCTGCCTTGAACGAATGATGAATGAAGTCTAGTATTCTACTTGGCAAATAAATTTAGATCAGACGAAAAGCCTAAATTAGACGTTTAATTGTTTGATGCAAAAAATCCTAAATTCCTACAAATATTGAAATGTTAAATAATTCCTTAAACATCCAGCAGACTATATTTTCCAGATAAATATCAAAGTAAATTAATTTTATCTAAAAATAAACCCCATATTTAAATTAAAACCCTCGAAACCAAACAATATAAAATTAAATAAATAACCTGAAATTAAAAACAAAAACCCGTGAAAATTTTTGGCACCAACCTGGAGGATCCTCAACTAGATTGAAAAAGCTCTTCTGAGAGAAAACCAGTCGGGTTAACTATGGTCTTAATAAACCTCTATCTAGGCTATCACACACTGCTAATTGCCTCTTGCCATCACCGAATTTCGATTTATTCTTAAAAAATTATAGCTTGTTCCGTAAATCATTATGTGTCATTAATTTGAATATGACTTTTTCATAATTCATATTTTTTTATAATTCTTAGTTTTAGTTTCTAGCTATTATGTTTCAATTTGGTTTCATTTATTATGTGTGTACGCCAAATTTAATTTTTTTCATTTCATGTAATTTATGCATTTTTCTTTGTATTACTATTTTTATATAGAGATTTCGTTAAATAAATAAATTAAAAAAATAAAAAAATAAATAAAATACAGGTCAAAAAATTCAAATATTTAGGTTGCAAAATCTAAAACAAAGGTCAGAAATCAAAAAAAAAAACTAAAAAAATCAAAAATCCGCGTAAAAATCTAAACTGTAGGACAAAAAGAACAAAAAATTTAACCAAAATGTCGGGCCTGAAAATGCGGAAATATTTAAAATCGTAACAAACTAATCAAAAATGTAGTCCAAAATAAAGAATTATTGATTTGTATTCAAGAATTGTTTTTCTTTTGCCTGTATTTTCAAGTTTTTTGGTATGCATTTTTATTTTTAGACCGGGATTTTTGATATTTTGGGCCAACATTTTAGATCTTCGGTTATTTTGTTCCAAATTTTTAATTTTTTTGGCCAAAATATTCGATTTGTTTGTTGAAATTTTGAATATTTTAGTCTGAATTCTTCACCTTCTGGCTCGAGTTTTCGACGCTTTGTCTAAATCTAGGCCAAAAGATCGAAAACCCAGGCCAAAAATAAAAAATGCAAACCAAAAAATCCAAAATTCAAGAAACGAATCGAATATTTTGACCAAAACAATAAAAAAAATGGAACAAAACAGCCGAAGATTTAAAATATCGGCTAAAAATCAAAAATCCTAGTATAAAAATAATACTTTTTAGCTTAAAATAAGTTCAGACGTGAAATTCGAAAATAGTAGCAAACAAAATTACAAAACCGCACAATAAAATCATTAATTCTAAATATCCGGCGTGGCACTAGCCAGAGAAGTAGTTGTTTCAATAAGTTACTTATTTATAGTCTTAATAAGACTAATAATAATAATAATAATAATTGTATCGATTATCGTACGGAAAATAAAGCATTTTATTATTTTTATGAATAATAATTTTGAAGAGTTAGGTACAGGTTGAAATAATTTATATTCAGGCTACTTTCGTCTTTATCGAAATCTTTAATTCTAGTTAAGAAAATCTAAAATATGTGACAAACTATAAAAAAATTAAGACCAAAAATCTAAGCGGTGGACCAAAAAATGAAAATTTTCAACAAACAAATTGAAAATTTCAACAAACAAATTGAACATTTCAACAAACAAATCGAAAATTGAAGTCAAAATAAAGAAAATTTCTGCCAAAAGACCAAAAGGCGTAAAGATAAAAAATGCAGACAACAAAAATCGAAAATTTTGGTCAAAATAAAGAATATTTGGGCCAAAAATTTAAGAAAATGGAAAATACGGTAATCTAAAATATGGGCCAAAGAATCAAGAATCCGGATCTAAGGATAAAAACGCAGAAATAAAATCAATCATTCAAGTTAAAAAATCTAAAACATAGGACCTAAAATTCGGGCCTAAAAGTAAAAATGGTGGTCCAAGAGTACAATAAAATTAACAAACAAAACAAAATGATAATAATAATAAATGGTGACCAAAAATCAAAAATTTCAGCAAACAAAACTAGAAAAAATTCTCGCATCAATAATTCAGGTTAAAATGTTAAAGAAATCAAAAATTTGTAACTAAAATTAAAAGTTCGGTCCGAAAAATCAAAAATGCGGACTGAAAAGTCGAAAATTTTAACAATTAAATTGAAAATTTAGGTCAAAATAAAGAATATTTAGGCCAAAAAAAAATCGAAAATATAGAGAAACATCTAAAAATTAAACATCGGCCCGAAAAATCAATAATGCGGACAAAAAAATTCAAAATTTAAAACAATTAAATCAAAAAAATAGGTCAAAATAATGGATATTTAGGCCAAATTTAGAACCAAAAATCGAAAAAACAGGTAAAAAATCTAAAAATTAATAATTCGGTCTGAAAAATGTAAAATGCGGAGTGAAAAGTCGAAAATTTTTAGAATGAAATCGAAAATTTAGGGCAAAATAAAAAATATTTAGATCCAAAAGAATCGAAAATACAGGGTTAATAATAAAAAATGCAGAATATTCTAGTAAGAAAATTGTTTAAATTAGTCTCAAAAATCACTCTATTGCTCAAAATATTTTTTTTAATTGATCAAAATAGTGAAGCTAATTCTAAAGAGAATTCAAATAAAACAATTCACTTTCAGATGGAAGCTGTCTCCGTTAACGGCGCGCCGCGGCGTTGGGAAGCAACTGCATTGCGATTTTTCTTTATTTTTTTAAGTCATGCAGGCGTTGTTTAACATTTAAACTGGCGAAAAAATGTTTTATGATTTAATTAAAAATTATTGCTGAGCTTGAAACTACAGGTAGTGCCATGGCTCCTTGGCTCTATATTACGAGCCGCCCCTGGTTATCCATACTGTTCCACACAATTTTAGGATACCCTGTATAAAAAAAAAATGTTTGACGGTAATGTACGAATGAACAAACTTCTAATATTGGCATTAAAACGAGCTATAAAAATAGGTAACAAAGTCGCATTTGAATGCCTATATATAGAACTGGATCAAGGGTGAGGCGAAGGGCGTGGTTGGAGCGTGAAAATGCGCAATAAATTGTACATGTTTTAGCAAAAATATGAAAATGATAAAACGATCGAAAAATATGAAAATTACCTGTGGCTAGGGGTTTCAATTACTAATTCTGCCTCAGCAGACCAAAATAACTAAACCCGGCTCTTTTTATATAGGGTGTCCCAACTATAAAGGATAATAAATGCTTTTAACGAAACTTTTTTTTAGGAATTTTATAGGGCTTTTTTCAGGTCTTCTTCCTTCAGGACTTTTTTGAAGATTGTTCAAAATGCCGTTTTTCAGGACTATTTTCAAGATTTTTTTTCGGGTATTTTTTTCCAGTAAATTTTTGCAGGACTTTTGCCAGGACTTTTTTTCACGACGAGTTTTTTCTGGTCTCTTTTTGGGAACTTTTCAGGACTCTTTCGGAACTTTTTTCAGGGCTGTTTTTAGGATAACTTTTAGTAATTTTTTTACTTCTTCTTTTTCCGGCCATTTTTTGAAACTTTTTCAATATTTTTTCCAGGACATTTTTGCAAAACTTTTGTCAGGATATTTTTTCTTAGGGCTTCTTTCATCAGGACTTTCTTAAAAACTTTTTTTGCGACTCTTGAAAAACCTTTTTTTGGCATATTTTTTCAGGATATTTTTTCGGTACATTTTTTTCGTGATTTATTTTTCTGGACTTTTTCCAAGAAATTTTCCGTTAAATTTTTTTTCAGAACTTTTTCTCCGGAATTTTTTAGAACTCTTTCCGGACTTTTTTTCAGGACTTTTTTCGGGATATCTTTAGGACTCCCTTTTCAATACTTTTTTTAGGTCTTCTTTCTTTAGCTTAATGCGATGTTTCACTTATGTATGCATCTGTATTTAATTTAATTTTATTTTATTTGTTACTTCAATTGCTACTATATTTCCCTGTTAATGGATCTTGATATCTGTTGTCAAATAAATATTATTATTATTATTATTATTATTGTTTAGGTCTTTTTTGAAGGGTTGTTTTTTGTTTGAGCTTTCTTTCGGGACTATTTTCAAGTATTTTTTCAAGACATTTTTCCAAAACTTTTGTCATGACCTTTTCAGGACATTTTTCGGTACTTTTTTATGGCTTGTTTCGTCGAGACTTTGTTAAAAACTTTTTTTTTAAACTCTGACTAACTTTTTCATTCAGAATTTTTTTGGGAACCGTGCAATAACTAAAGTTTTTTATTGATTTAAAAAATACTCGATCTGCCCAAGCATTTTTCTTGTGACTTTATCGAATTTATCCGTTAATGTTGGGATCCCGTATTGTAAAACAGAAATAAAAATGTGAACACCTTTCAATAAACAAAAGTACGTTTAATGAAAGCGTAAACTATTCTCTATTATATTAGTCACAAAAATGTCACGTTGATTTTTAGTATATTACAGTGTGTTTCAAAAATAAATTAATCGCAGTCGCCTAGGAATTTACATGCGCATGTCCCTGATTAAACATTCGTAGTTGTCATTCAGACATTTAATCAAAAAGTAAACAAACAAAGTAAAAAAGTGTTTTATTCTATATTTGTTTTTTGTTTGTTTTTCCATTCCCTTATTGTGGTGTGATTTTCACTGACTCATTGCCTTTTGGCGTTTCTTCTTTCTTCTAATTTTAGCCTTACCTTTATTGTGAGGTTTTTATGTTCCATTCTTGTTTTTCATAGTCTCGTAGACGGGCAGAAGATTACAACCTCATTGTTTTTGATTTGCTTCTTCTCTGTTAACTCAGTGTAAGGCGGTTTTAACCGACTTATCACCTCTTGCTATTTCTTCTTTCTTCTAATTTTAACCTTTTTCGTGCGATAATTATGTTCCGTATTTGTTTTTCATAGCCTCGTAGAATAGTAGAATAGTCAAAACTTCATTGTTTTTTCATTTCCTTCTACTCTGTTATCTTCAATATTAACTTATTGTAGAGTGGTTTTGACCGACTCATCACCTTTTGGCGTTTCTTCTTTCTTCTAATTTTAGCATTACAATTTTTTTGAGGTAATTATGTTCCGTTTTTGTTTTTCGTAGCCTCGTAGAAGGGTAGACGGTCAAAACCTCATTGTTTCTTCCAGTGGCGGCTCGTGGAACATGTTGATGGTAGAGCCACTTTTACAATTTATTAGATCGGATGATACTGGCGTTTGAAACGTCAAAACTATGAAAGATTGAAACGACAAATTATACAAATTAAATACCGGCAAAAAATCAAAAATTTGCACATAAAAATCAATCACACACTTTAAAAATCTAAAGTATAGATCAATAAAAAATACGCTCTTAATTAAAGTAAAAAAACTAAAATATACGCCCAAAAGATCGAAAATTTAGACAAATTTCGAAAATTCCCGGTAAAGAAATGCAGAAAATTTCAACAAAACAATAAAAAAAAATTTGGAAGGAAGAAATGAAAAATACAGGCCCTAGATGTAAAATATAGGCCAAAAAACAGAAAAGCTGGTCTAAAAATAAAAAATTCAAACCAAAAAATTGAAAAATCAAGGCAAACGAAAATAATTCGCCATTTTCAGTCCCCAAAATAACTCTTTAGTTCAAAATAAGTTGCCGACCAGAAACTCGAAAACCTCAGTTCCTGGAAGACCCACAACAAAATTTTATGGACAAATAGTGTTCAGAATGGCCTCAGTCTTGAAAAAAAAACCAAATAAAAAAAAATTAAATTTAATCGATTTTAGTCAGAGTTACCAAGAAGTAAAGAAAATGGCCATTAAAAAATAATAATTCAAGTTAAAAAATCTAAAATCAAGGGCAAGAAATCAAAAACCATCAAAAAAAACTTGAAAATATCGGCAAAAAAATAAAAAAAGTCGCGTATAAAAATCAATTATTTAGGTTAAAAAAATCTAAAATTTAGGATAAAAAATTCAAAACTTTGATCCTAAAAATCAAAATTGCGGACCAAAAAACCGAAAATTTTAACAAACATCTCGAAAATTTAGAAAAAAAATAAGGCTAAAAGATTAAAAATTTAGACCAAAATATCGAAAATCCGGGCTTAACGATAAAAAATGAAAACAAGAAGATTGAAAATTCAAGTAAGAAAATTGCCATTTTCAGCACTCGGGGTGATCAGCCCCAGAAAACATAGGAACAAACTCAAAATTTGCTCTGCAGCGAAGGAAATTTGCATTCGACGATTTGAAAAATTTAAAAAAATTATTACTTGAAGGTTTCGCTTCAATTATTCAAAAATAGTCTATTTTTAATTTCCTGAAAACAACGACATGCTCCTGCAGAAAACAAGGGAATAAACTCAAAATTGGTTTTGTAGGAAGGAAATTTGCACTCAATGTTTTGAAAAATTGTAAAAAATTAATCGCTTGTAGAATTAGCTCCAAAATTACTAAAAACTATGCAGAAAGAGTGTACTTTTCATTACTTGTAAAAATATTTGCAATATTGCTACTGAAAACAACAGGAATTGACTCAAAACTGCACTGGAGGGAATAGAAATTGCACTCAATGTTTTGAAAAATAAAAAAAAAATCACTTGCGGAGTAAAAAACTGAAATATAAGCACAAAAAATCAAAAATTTAGACAAATATCAAAAATTGGCGGTTAAAAAAATGCAGACCAAAAATCTGAAAATTTCAACAACAAAAAAATCAAAAAGAATATTTCAGGCAAAAACTCTTAAATTTGGAACGAAGAAATAAAAAATACAGGTCAAATATCTACAATATAGACCAAAAAAATCAAAAATGCTGGTCTAAAAATAAAAAATGCAAACCAAAAAAATTGAAAAATCAAGAAAAACAAAATTAATTTGCAATTTTCAGCTCCTAAAATAACTCTTTAGCTCAAAATTAGTTGCCGACTAGAAACTCGAAAACGGTAGTCAGAAAGTAACCAAAAATTAAAAAAAATCGCCCATAAAAAAAAATAATTCAAGTTACAAAATTTAAAATGAAGGGCTAGAAATCAGAAACTATACTTGAAAAGATCGGCAAAAAAATAAAAAAGTTGCGTATAAAAAGCAATCATTTAGGTTAAAAAAATTAAATATAGGATAAAAAATTAAAAATTCGATCGTAAAAATCAAAATTGTGGACCAAAAATCCGAAAATTTTAACAAAAAAATCGAAAATTTAGAAGAAAATTATTTTCTTTGGAAATTTGTAAAGACACATTATTCAAAAGTAGTCTGTCAAAATTTCAACCATCTGTTACAATAAATGTGGAATTCCCATGTAAATTTCTGAACATGCGCCTTATTGGTCATCAAAATTTGCTTTTTAGTGCAACCATTTTTGTTATGGTAAACTTACGATTATTTTCTTTGTAAATTTTTAAAGACACATTATTCCAAATTAGTTTGTCAAAATTTCAACAGTCTGTAGCAATAAATGTAGGATTTCCATGTGAATTTCTAAAATCCGCTTTTTTGTTATCAAAATTTGCTTTTCGAGTGCAACCATTTTTGTTGTGGTAAACTTGTGACTATTTTTTGAAGAAATTTATAAAGGGACATTATTCAAAATTGGTCTGTGAAAATTTCAACCATCTGTCGAAAGAAATGTGGAATTCTCAAGTGAATTTCAGAAACACAGATGAAAATAAAGCATTGCTCAACAATGGAACATGTTCTAAAATGAGACAATATTTGCAAGCGTGCTGGCGTCATGATTTCTAAAAAATGGAGAAAGAAACTCCATAAAATATAGATTTTGTTTAAAAAAAAAGTAAAAACAAAAATCTTTATAACCAAAAACGTTATTTAAAAATCAAATGTGTTAGTGAGTTTAGAGAGACTGAAAGTGACATTTGTAGATAAAATGTCTCTTTATTATTATTATAGATGAACAAAACGGAACATAGGATTTTCAATGTTAATTTTTTATAAATATTGGAATATTAACTTCCCTGATCATTTTAGAGGAAAGATCTCCTCCTAGTAAAAATTAGTAAAAAAAGAACAAATAAGGAATCTAAAAGAAGTTTGTACGGAGAAAGTAAAACATAAAAATGACAGACAGGTGGACACACAGGCAGACTCACACAGACTTTTTTTAACAAAAATTGTCAAAATAGACGAAATATTTACGCAAAAAAAAAATGTTTGGAAATTCTTTTCGATCGCCAAACTTTCTCGTAGTTTGCACGGAAAAAGTAAAAATAAATATGACAGACAGACAGATACAAAGGCAAACACACATTTTTTTTACAAAAATTGTCGGAATCTACGAAATGGATATTTTTGCAAAAGAAATATTTGGAAATTGTTTTACGATCACAATATTTTCCCTTAGTTTGTAAGGAGAAAGTAAAAATAAATATGACTGACAGACACACATAAAGGTAGACACACACATTTTCTACAAAAATTGTCGGAATCGACGAAATAGATATTTCCGCAAAAAAAAATATTTGAAAATTTGTTACGATCAGAATCTTTTCCCTTGGTTTGTAAGGAGAAAATAAAAAATAAATATGACAGACAGGCAGACACAAAGGCAGACACACATTTTTTTACAAAACTTGTCGGAATGGACGAAATGGATATTTTTGGAAAAAAATATTTGGAAATTTTTTTACGATCACAATATTTTCCCTTAGTTTGTAAGGAGAAAGTAAAAATAAATATGACTGACAGACACACATAAAGGCAGACACACATATTTTCTACAAAAAATTGTCTGAATCGACGAAATAGATATTTCCGCAAAAAAAAATATTTGAAAATTTGTTACGATCAGAATCTTTTCCCTTGGTTTGTAAGGAGAAAATAAAAAATAAATATGACAGACAGGCAGACACAAAGGCAGACACACATTTTTTTACAAAAATTGTCAGAATCGACGAAACGGATATTTTTGCAAAAAAAAATATTTGGAAATTTGTTACGATCAGAATCTTTTCCCTTGGTTTGTAATGAGAAAATAAAAAATAAATATGACAGGCAGTCAGACACAAAGGCAGACACACATTTTTTTACAAAAATTGTCAGAATCGACGAAACGGATATTTTTGCAAAAAAAAATATTTGGAAATTTGTTACGATCAGAATCTTTTCCCTTGGTTTGTAATGAGAAAATAAAAAATAAATATGACAGACAGGCAGACACTTTCTTTTTCACAAAAATTGTCGGAATCAACAAAACGGCTGTTCCGCAAAAAAATGGAATTTTTTTGCGATCACAATATTTTCCCATAGTTTGTACGGAGAAAGTAAAAAATCAATATGACAGACAGACAGACAGACACAAAGGCAGACACACAAAAATTGTCGAAATCGACGAAAAGGATATTTTCGCAAAAAAGAAATGTTTGGAATTTTTTTACGATCACAATAGTTTCCCGTCAATTTGTACACACCTTGTATAGTATAAGTTATGGTTTTGGCCCAAGGGTGGAGAGTACTCACCGACTCGAAGCTGAGGGCCAAAAAACCATTTTACGGCCGTTGTGATTATTTGGTACATTATTTTTTCATTATCATTAAGTTTTACTGTATAAAAAATTCAAATTACAATTTATACGAGAGAATAGAAATAATCGTAATGTACATGTTACGTTTATTCTGTACGTAACCATGGTAATAGGTGTAAATAAGAACGAAAATTTTTCACTAATTTTGAAAATAATCATAAAATTGTTGTTAAAGTTGCGAATTTCTTCAGTGTGGCCAAATAAATGTAGAAACAATTGTGACCAACATGAAATTTTTAAAATGTGCTCAAAATTGATGCTGCTTTATGATTTAAGAAGAATCTAACTAGTCTCTTCACTAACTTTGGAAATAATCATGTGATAACCGAGTAAATTGTTATACTGAAGTTGCCAATTTCTCCAGTGTAGTCAAAGCAAACTTGAAAATTTCAAAATTTCCTAAAAATGTATTTTTCTTTATAGTTTCAAAATAATCTCAAACACAATTTTAGTAAATTTCAAAATAATCACTCAAGAACTGAGTTAATTGTAATACTGAGATTGCGCATTACTTCAGTGCTGCCAAAAAACTTAAAATTTTCAAAACCTACTCGAAATTTATACCATTTTATGGTAGAAAAAAGATCTTCTACACACCCTGACTAAATTATAAAATAATCATCGGAGAACTGGGATCATTGTTATTCTAAAATATTGGATTTCTCCAGTGCGAACAATAATAATTTTATCACTTATATACCCGATATTGGATCCGCCATTTTGAATTTTTAAATTTTGACATCAAATTTATAATCTGCGATTAGTATCCATTTATGTTAAAATTTATCAAGATTTAGACTTTTGGCCAGCTTTTTCGAATTTTGAACCACTGTGCGTCCCTTCCACAGCTGTTTTGTGGTCCAGTGATGAAGACTAATTTAATGTGCTCAGGACTATTAACAAACAAAATGTGTGGTATTGGGAAGAGAATAATCTCCGTTACCTTCACCCAAAATCCCTGCACAGACCTCGAGTTACTGTCTGTGTCCCGTTTAGGAGTAGCGGTACTTTTTTGAAGAAGATGATGATATCCTGTAAATTCTAATCGATATTGTGTAATGTTGGAAAGCTTCCTTCGGCCTAGATTGGAGGAATTTTGTTTTTAACCCGTTTTTTCCCCAATTATTTTTCTGATTTAATTTAACTGACATTGGTTAGATACAAATGATTACAGTATAATATGTAAGTGTATTATTACATTTCGTTTTTTAATGCATCTGTGTATAGAATAAGTGCATAATGCAAACAAACTCGTGCGACTACACGTTTTTTTTTATAATTCGGGAATAAACTTAATGTTCCATTGTTGGGACACTGGGAAAAAACGGGTTAATAGGATGGAGTCACAGCCCACCCAGTTCTTCCTTTGCTAGAAATTTTGAGAGAAACAACTCATCTTTTTAGCCAGTATGCAGTGTGTTCACCCGATTTGACCGGTCTCGACTCTTTTCTGTGGCCGAGGAATATAAACATCTACGGCAAACCCTAGAAGCTCTTAAGGATGCTGTTCGTGAGAAAATTGCCGCTATTTCCCCAGAGATGGCTAACAAAGTGATGCGAAACCTTCGAGCAAGGCTTCGGCAGCGCATGTATCCAAAATTGTACCAAACTTTATTTCTTGAGAAGTGAATTGAAACTTAAATCTTTTATGAAGTCAATCAGAGTGTCACCGGGGGTTGGTGATAAATTTATATTATCCCAGTTATTATAGGGATCTCGAATCCACAATTTTCTGCTATCAATTTCATCATTTGAATAATACTCAAATTTTTAAATTAATTTTTGGATTGAATTAAATAATTTGTATGTTCTTTATCACATTCACAATTATTTGTAATCATTTTAAAATAAATTGGAAACGTTTTGAAAACATTCGATTCTATTCTTCGATTCCAGGTACGTTTTTATTTTCATTTTCACTAAACACGCCGATTGTTGATTCAGTTTCCTTGAATAGAATTTTGGGTTTAAGGCGCATCGACAGCTAAGATTATTCGCGATATTCAATAGATAAGTAGTTGACTAATTGTTCAACAAATTAGTTCGAGTTTTAGTCTATGCCCAACTCAAGAAGCTTCTTAACCCCAAGTTCAACAAGTACTCTGCACAGACCTCGCGTCACTGTGTGTGTCCCGTTTAGGAGAAGCGGTACTTTTTTGAAGAAGATGATGAGATCGTGTAAGCTCTAATCGGTATTGTGTAATGTTGGAAAACTTCCTTCGGCTTAGATTGGAGGAATTTTAGTTTCAATAGGATGGAGTCACAGCCCACACCGCTCTTCCTTCGCCAAAAATTTTAAGAGAAACAACTCATCTTTTTAGCCAGTATGCAGTGTGTTCGCCCAATTTGACCGCTCTCGACTGTTTTCTGTGGCCGAAGAATAAACATCTACAGCAAACCCTAGAAGCTCTTAACTTTCACTTCCATTCTGCCTAAATGGAAACCAAAAACACTCTACGCGTACAAATTATTCCTAACAGTAACACAAAGTTTTCAAATAAGAATTATTGACGCAACTACTATGTGACTTATACGAGTTTAATCTACTAATGCCCGTTTGGACCTCAAACCGGTGTTCATCGGTTGCGGTGAAGTTGACCTTAAGAGTGCTTTCGAAAACAGCGAAAGGCACAGTTTCAACAATTAATATTAAATACGAATCGGCGGTCGTAGATAAACGGGAGGAGATCACATTTTTCAACTTGTATTTGGCACATTTGTTGGCTTCCTTGCTCGCGGTGAGGATGTCTTGGATGTGGATGACCACCTTTTTCGCGGCTTCTTGGACGGTTCCGTTCTTCTCGCTAATCGACATGAAATTGGTGCACGTGCACCAGTGCGGATCTACGCAGGCATCCTCGCACGATCTTTCCGCCGGAATTTCTTGAAATAATGACTTGCACGTCACACAGCCGGTGCTGGGCTGAACCGTGTAATTCCTGCCAGAGTACGCTAGGATATCCTGGATGGTCATGTACAGATCGAAGGGGGTTGTGAGTTTGTTTGCGTTTACTCGCATATTGTCGTATTCTAACGGATACATTTCTCTAAACCACTTCGGCATCCAGATGTAGAAGAAGGGTAACCTTTCCTCCAACCAACCGGTGTATGTATATAAGATTTTCCCGAACCTCAAACCGTGATCACTCAAAAAGATCACAACCGAATTCTCCAGAACACCGTTATTACTCAACGTCTCGAAGAACTTCTTCAACTTGAAATCGAATCGCGACCCGGAATTCAGTTTGTTGTGAGCGTAATTCAACCAGAAAAGCCCAAAATTTGGCACACCCTTAAACGTGCCGCTGAAATCCTCGGCAATCTTAAGTATCCTCTCCCCGTAACTCATCGGGCCCAAACAGTACGTCAGCTGATCTAAATTTGTGGTTTTCAACTTCTCACTAGCCAAAGCGTACGGCCGAAAGTAATAATCCGCTGGTTCCGATTGAAATCCGAGTTTATGATAGTTAAACGTGCTCATGGCCCCGTGCCCTTCCGCGTACCCAGTTACATAACCTCTAACCCTAAATCTAGACCACATTAAATCACACTTATCCAACAACCCCTCCTTCGAAGGATCGCAGTCTGCATACGACGACTTCTTGTTCTTCCCCGTTAATATCGCCATTAAGTTTGGATATGTATTGTCTCCTATTTTATTATAACCTTGCATTTCTAACCAACCATTATCATCCATATAGCTTCTGGTCATCGGCATGGTTCGCATCATGTTTAAACGCGATACACTGTCTAGTCCAAGGAAGAGTACGCTTAGCGGTTTTGATGATGATTCATCCATAGCAGCAATTTTCTCCTGGATACTTTTGCGCACGATGACCGGCGCGTAGGTGTTGCTGAACACTTCGCGATTCGTTTTGTTATTCCTACATCTAACTATCACTGGTATCTCGGGAAGTGTTACGTTATCGACGAAGTCCGTACATTTTGATACGCTGGAAAAAAAGCATTACATTCATTTGAGTTATCAGTTGGAGAACTGGATATCTTGGATTATTAATCTGAGGCAGTTGGTACTTACGCTATATGATTATCTATGCTTGAACCCTTTTTTGCATATCTGGTGACGTTAGCTATACAGCACACTATACTACCTTTGCTGTAGGATGGTATCAGATTCTTGTCGACGTGCAAGTGGGCTTCGGTGTTGTTTTTGTTTTTGGTTACATAGGTTAATGGTTCTAATTTGCTGCACTGTACGAAGTTTTCTTTTTTGTATAAGCGTTTTACTTCTTTATTAAAGGGATCGACGTTTGGTATTTTGCACTTGTTGCTGTAGACTAGATAGCTGGTTGGTGACATAAAACTGGAGTCTGTAACAGAGAATGGTTAATTAGTTTCAGAACTAATCAGGATGGAATAATTTATTGCCGCTTTATCTTTATCTTTATCAGACACCGGTTTCCACTGTTTAACTTGTAGTAGTAATTTTTTAATCAAAGGCTCGAATAAAATAATCAACACCTATATATAACTGGTATTGAAACTGATAATATCAACGCCCTAGGTCAGCGTTAGTTAATTGCTAAAGTTGTGAAATATATACTCATACACACATTTTAATAATTATAGTTTGCATGCCAAGCACAAATTATATGCATAATTTTGCATAATTTTAATAATCATAACTCGGAAATATTATTAAAATAATAGCAGAAGTATTATTATTCTACCTGAAAAAAATTACGCATAAATGATTGTGTCAACTTTAGACCGGTTTCGGGCTACTGTTCGAAAGTTCACGCTTTACTATACCTCATTTAATAACCAGGCGGACTAAATCAAATTATAGCCGCCAAAATACGTTGTTGTGATTGGCCAATCGGGCGCCATTTTTACACAGGCCCAAATTGCTTAAAACAGTAATGGCCATTGTTATGATCAGCTGATCACTAACCGATCCTTGTGTCTCATTGTTTCCACGCGTTTAGCATCAGTTTTTGTGTTTTTTAGCCAGTTATTTCTACTGTTGATAGTGTAAGAATCGATTCCTCTCATCCCGCGATTTTTGTGCAAATAATTTTATTTTTAACTACGTTTAAAACACACGTTTGGTGTCATTTTCGGCCCCCAAGAAACGGAAATGGTTGAATTTTAGAGCATTAACGCATTAACGAAAAACAATCCAAAATTATCTTATATAAAGCTTTAATACAAGAGGCTTTAAAACCTACTGCCGTCGTATACAAAATTGTGATTCATTAGGTAAGTGTGGCGCAAGTTATTGCAATATGGAATCAAATCATAAATGTACATTATATTTAGGATTGTGGAGTTTCACACAATTAGGGGGTGAAAGGAGATTGGAGCAGTAACAAGTCAAGAATCCTAAACGTCTCGAAGGACGTCCAGCGACCGAAGATATCCACAAATTCTGCGTGTGGAAAATTGTACATAGATTTTTCTTTAAAAATGAAATCGCTACATTGGATTCAATTTTGATTGCATTAAAGGATAGAGATGACCTGCCAATGACGTCCCGTTATACATTATATAAATTAATGAATGAGATTGATTTTAAGTAAGTTTTATACGTTTTTAAATAGCAAATTTATTTAATTTAATAAAATTTTATTTCACGACAATCTAGTATTTATATTTCAAACCTTTTACGGAATTATATGTATTTTTAAAATACACCTACTAGTACAATCCACTTTATATGTAAATAAATATATGTACAACTTGAGTTTTTCAATACGCCCCTAAATTCTTAAGAGGGTCTCATACTTATTTTAATTATTATTTTAATATTATATACTACATCATTGAGTATATGATCAAGAAAGAATGCCTAGAATTAATTTATGTGTTGGTATACATGTTGAATGAATGTTATGGATAAAATAAATTGAAATCATTTTATTTTTACCGCCAAAACATGTCTGGTTACTTTTCTGGTTACTTTTTATAGTGTAAACGTGGCTTTCGCGTTTAGTCCGCCTGGTTATTAAATGAGGTATAGAAGTATTAAACAAGTCGGCGATTTTTAAATTGTAGAATGGTTTTTGAAAAATAAAATTTTTCGAGACATTAATCATTTACGAGTATTTCACGAATGCCCAAACAATGAATCTGGCGTTATCTGGAAACATCTGGTATTAACATTCTTTCCATTATAATAATTTATTCTTCTAAACTTTATAACGTTAGTGGCTGAATAGCTTGTAATCCAAAGCCAGGAAAAAATAATATGAATACATTTTAGGTAATATTTACTAATTGCTTATAATTAATCAAGTCCCACTAAAAAGTATTCACCGATAAATCCCTCAAATCACATTTCATAAACAAGTGCGTGCTGCTATAAGAGATTCTATCGTAATGTGATATAAACTGAGGGTGGCACGAGCTTTGGGTGAATGATTGATGTTAATGTCATTTGTACAATAATTTTGCTTAACACTCGATATTTATGATTAAAATCACATTAATTATTAGGGAACATGATAGCTACGTCATTCCATTACAATTGTAAGGGCAATCCGTAAATATAAACCTATAACTTGCCATAGCACACATGCACATACACACGAAAAAATCGAAATTTTCAAAAAATGTTTTTATTTTTTTGCTAGACTATTTATAGAGATACTTCAAAACAATTGACACTTTATCATTGCCACTTTGTACGCTCCACAACGTGGTGATATAATAAGAAAAATTTCGACGTTTCGATTTTCGGGAAACATCATCAACTTTATTTTTTCTTATGGGCGCCATCTTGTATTTTTAGATTTTCAAATACAGATTCTTTTTCTGATTACGGTGATGTGTCATATGTTAGGGTTTGGTCTATCAGTTTAATGGATATGCCAAAAATCCTGTTTTTGCAAAGAGTGCCTTGGAAATGACAGCTACACTTTTGTTTAATAAAGTAATTATTAAATATTTTAATTTGTTTATTATTAAAGAATAATACCAAACTAACGCAAACTTGTTTTCTATTCCCATTTCATTATAAGATATGAAAAGTAGAAAAATATTATTCAAATTTATAACATAGAATGAAATTAGAGCATGAAAAATAAATAAATATAAAAAAATTATATGCTCGAATGGCTCACCCTCCATCTACAAGCATAGCTGTATGCGTCTTCTTAAATTTTGTATTGATCTTAAAACATCACTTCTTCTTATTTTGGTCCTTAAAGTTGTAATGATCTTTCTTCGCAAGTCATTGATATCGGTGGGTACAGATTTATAAATTATGTTTTTCATAGCCCCCATAAATAAAAATCTAATGGAGAAAGATCTGGAGTACGTGCCGGCCAACGTACATCCCCACTATTTGAAATAACTGTCGGGAAATATTTGAGATAAGTAATCAGACACTCTTCTAGCGTTATGTGGTGGAGCTCCATCTTGCTGGAACCAAAGGCTATTTAGGCGGTTGAGGCAAATGTTGTCATCGATGTAATCGGTCTGGTAAGTCATTAAAAAGTGCAAATACCTATCTGCAGTCAAATTATCTTCGTAAATGTACGGGCCAATGATCTTATCGAAAATAAAACCAACCCATACATTTAGACCAAAACGTGCTTGTGGTCGCCGTCCTTGGTGTTCGTCTGGATTTTCAACGGACCATACATTTATTTATTTATTTATTTATTTATTTAACGGTTACACCTTTTTTATACAAATTATAAACAAAAACAAATTTTCTTAAGTTCTATAACATGCGCAATGAATAACAAACAAAAAATGTAATACTAAACATATCAATATTTATAAATACAGTGTTACTGCCCATATAAAAACATTAAATTTATTCTTGATAAATTCGACTTAAATTTATGTAAATTGGATGAAAATAAATCAAAATTGGCGTTCTTATTTAAATCGTTCGAAAAACGTATCATTCTTAGGATAGGATTATTATATGAATAGTTATTCGTTGTCATCTTTAATCTAAATACCGGTTTAGATCTCATTGGTCGCGATGATACTGGAATATAAAATTGAAAATAATGTATAATATTACATAGTACTAGACATAATTTTGTATAATATAGATAAATCCAACTTAACTCTACGTATCACCAAAGAGTCTATGTTTAGATGACAACAAATCACATTATAATCATAAGTTCTAAAATTAAATTTATAGTTAAATTTGAAAAATATAAACGAAATAAATTTCCTCTGGACACGCTCTAATTGCTCTTTATATTTCTTATAATATGGAGACCAAAACATAGACGCATATTCAACATTAGACCTTACCAAACCGAAATACAATATTTTGAGTGTTTCATAACTAAATTGAACGCAATGACGAAACAGAAAACCTAGTAGTCGCAATGCTTTTTTAGTAATACTTTCAATATGGAAGGCAAATGACAATTTACAATCAAAATAAACACCAAGATCCTTCATAATAATTACGCTTTCTAACGCAATACCACTAATTACATAATCATGTTTCAAAGTACTAGGACGTCTGCTGTAGGTAATAACTTTACACTTATTAATATTTAAATCCAAACAGTTAATACTACACCAGGAAGATAGGTTGTCTAAGTCAGACTGGACCTCAAAACAGTTATCAATAGCACAATAAAACTTTAAATCATCCGCGAATAATAAACATTTTGAAAAATTAAAATAGTCAACTATATCATTAATAAAAATACTAAATAATAAGGGACCAATGTGAGAACCCTGCGGAACCCCTGAGTAAACATTAATAATGTTTGACAAATGATTTTTAATTTTGACAACTTGGAATCTATTAGAAAACTGTTAACCCACCTAACAACTTTATCATTGAACCCATAGTTTCTAAGTTTCAGAGTTACATGTTCATTGTGACGATTGAACATGCCTGTATTGGTAAACTTGCTTTCATCCGTGAATATCACGTTTTAAGGAAAATGGGGATTTTGCAATAACAGAGTCATGATGTTAAAACTTGCGTGATATGAATATTAAAGGGGCGATACTTATGTTTTTTTAAGACTCTCCACACTACCTGACGAGATACATTCATTTCTTCTGCTATAGCCCTTGTCGAAGTTGAAGGATTATTTTGAATCTAATGAAGAATTACATTTATAACCGTTTTACTCACTGCTTGTATCCATTTCATTTCCGTTGGGCCTATGAACACGTATTCTAGGCTTAGAAAATGCACCAAACTCAGCTAAATTTCTATGAAGAATCAGAAAATAATTTTCAGCAGGTAGTTTGGATACCGTTGAAAGTATGTTTTCGAAGTAACTTTCACATCTCGATGCGATGCGTAATAAAGTTCTAGCATATCGCGTTTTTCTTCACTTGAAAACGGCATTTTGTTATAAATGTATACCAGTTTTGGAACTGTAGGTCAGGATAAATGAAATTCAGTGTCAAAAATTGCTTTATTAAACAAAAGTGTAGCTGTCATTTTCAAGGCACTGCTAGACCAAACCCCAACACATGACATAATATATAATAATTTTTATTATTATTATATCACCACGTTGTAGAGCGTACAAAGTGGCAATGATAAAGTGTCAATTGTTTTGAAGTATCTCTATAACTAGTCTCGCAAAAAAATAAAAACATTTTTCGATTTTTTTCGGATATCTCCGGAAGTAGTCGGAACATTTTATGTTTCAAAACGGCATTATGTTACCCTCCAGATTGGGCAACTTTGCCCTAATTTAACCGACCTTGTATCTCTTCAAATAACCGAGATCCCCATGCTTGAGCTCCAAAAACGGACCCCTGTATACCCAAATTTTATTTACCTACCCATTGGGTATTTACCCGCCGCCCATCAGTGCCTTGTATATTTTTTCCACATTTTAAAACCTCACCGAAATTATTGTATTGTTACAATTCCAATTTAGAAAAATCATAACTTTCTTAAAAAGTGACTCAAATTAAGAAAATAAATAAATTATATTAAATCAATGATGCATCTATAAATTACCTAGTTCTCAATTTTTTCTGAGTACCCTGTAGATTTTTTCCACATTTTTAAACCTCGCCCAATTTTTTTGTGTTAATATAATTCCATTTTTTTTTCATTATTGTTGCAATTTTCTCTAATAGTTTCAAGATGTGCATGTTATTGCCTTGCAGAGATAGATTCAAGGCATTCAATTTGTCAAATATATCGCACGAATATGCCAGTTTTATCAAAAAGTGGGGATCGTTAAAGTATCTGGAGCTTGACCTTCCTCTTCAGAAAAATGTGAATTTCTTGATGTAGCTCGAATGTACGGAATATGACGTTTCCACGTGAAAGCCATCGTGCACTGCAGTAATATAGCAGACATTGATTGAGCGCCATCAGTACAGACTCCAATACACTTTTCCCAATCCAAATTATTTTCTGTTATAAACTTGTCAAGAATTTGAAACAAGTCTTGAGCCTTTCCGCTTTCACTGATGCGTTTGCAGACAAGAAGGTCTTCAACAATAATATTATTATCCAGAAAGCGTACGTAACAAATAAGGTGCGCATCTTTATTACTGACAGTAGCCTCATCTAGTTGCAGACCTTTCATTTTCTCTATTAATTGGCCATTGATATCCTTAGCTAAATGATGGATTCTTCGACTAATAGTGTTGTTAGATAAAGGTGTCTTTGAAATTCGTTTTCTCGTCGATTCTCCTACCATAATATTAACCAAGTCGAGAGCAGCCGGTAAAATAAGTTCATCTGCGATAGTGTGAGGTTTTTTGCACTTCGCCACCCTGAATGTCACCTTGAAAGAGGTTAGCAGTACGTTGCTAGGTATCGAAGCTTGTTGGGTAAAGAGGTTTTTTTTTGTTTTTGTACATTTTTGTGAAAAAATCGCGTGATTTTCCGACCATGGTAGGGTGAATGGTCTCGAGATGTCGTTTTAGCTTAATTGGGAGCATATTTTCGACCGCTAGAATTTTCAAACAGAGCACACACTATTTCCTCGTGATTTACTTTACTACTAAAGTAAAACCAAAGTTTAAATAGCTATCATCGTATTTGCGACATTTCTTCCTTTTTGCCTCCCCGCCACTCGATGCTTGATCACTCAGTCTTGATCTACCGATATCCTTATTTAATAAAAATGTTTCCATTTTATGACTAACTTTTTACGAAAATACAAAGCTACCATGATTTTTTGTTGAAATTTTAATCATTTCTTAGTGTGGATTATTTACGTATTATCTGAAATGTTCAAAAAAATTGAGCGACGAATTCTTGGTGTTCTTTTACTTATGGCGGCCAGTATACATACGAAATTTAATTCATTCCATGCCACGAATTCATACAAAATTTTACAAATTCTTCGTTAAAAAAATTACCCCTCGTGCGGGATTCGAACCCGCGCCAACTAGGCCACCGCGGCGCAGTATTGTCATCGCAAATTTATAGTGCATTCACGTTAATAATGTTGAAAATCAATTTTCTTGCTATTATTAGCGCCCAATTAACTTCACCGTCGTTGCTTGATTAATGAAACAAATTTTCACATAATCGGAGATATTCCCCAGGTAGTACATTCTGCACCGTTCGTTCGCTGCAAACTTACTCAAAGTAATTATAGCCGAGTTCATTTGCGGGGAAGTAATTCAGGGTTGTTGTATCGTCGTAATAACCCTATTAACACCTCGCAACCTTCGGCGTCACCCAGACCGCGGAAACGGGTCGAATTTCCCATTAAATTAAGATTTGTAACTATGTAACTATTCATTAACAAAACGCGGATTTAATTTAATCATTCAATAATTAAACTGAATTATGTTACTTCTGTTAGTGTTAATTATTAAACAACAAATAATGAACACTTGTAGTGAATTTTTCAATTCAGTTTAATTATGGAAGGCCGGCAATTTAATTATTACCTCATCATTTGAATGAAATAATTAAATAATTTAGTACATGGTAATAATTCCGGATATAAATGTATACATGAATTTTAATGACACACTTCTTCAAGGTGAGCGGCGTCACTCATGAGTGCGGTTAAACACGATTACCTTTCAAGTGTTATCTCAAGTTGTAATTACGATGGTCATCATCAAATATTTAAGCATTGAGAAATCGTGATTATAATAGTTGTAATTCTAAAATTAAAAATATCTGCAGTTCTTTTTCAATTGCCTTCATCATCCACATTATCAATAACAGTGTTTCTTCCAACAATTTAAAATTATTCCAATTTCTCAGGATACTGCCCATTTTATCAAAAATTTTGGAACAATTAATTTAAAATCAAATGAATGTTTTCAATATTTTTCCCGAATTCCTAATTGTTAAAAATCACTGATGATGTTATAATAGTAATTTACGATATAATTCAGTTTATGAAGATTTTTATATTACGAGAGAAAAGTTTGAAAGCACGAGTGACGTATGTCGTAACACGATCTATTTTATCCTATTTCTATTTTTTTAAATTTAAAAAAATGTTTAATGAAAACCGTCAAAAAGCGAAATAATGTTTGTATATATTTGTAATGTTTGTTTGTATATTGCCAATATCTCCATAGCAATGAATTGCGTGAAGATACATATAACAACACTAGTGCTGTTAAGAATTTCTTAACAACACTAGTGTTATTAAAGGTACCTTTAAAGACACTAGTACCTTAACGTTACTCGTTGCTAAGGAATTATTGGCAAGTTACATTATAGGATAAAATAAAGGTAATTAATGATTATGTTGTTGGATTACAGCAAGGTTACTTAGGAATTACTGCCAGCAATTTTTAAATTTTGGAGTGTTAGATCCATTTTTTTATCAGGTTTGTATATTTGAAGTAATGAACGAGTACTTCCTGGTACTAATTTATATTTATTATCTGAACTAATTTCGGTTTATTTACTAAACCATCTCCAGCAGAAAAACGTCGTAATTAAGAAAAATTGTGTTGTGATGAATAACGCATGGTAATTTGTAGGTTATATCTGTGAGTTTGTTGTGAATTGTTGTATTTATAAGTATATTGACCGTATTGTTGTGACTCGTTTAATCAGTTTGTGATGGTGCTTTGTTAGTTTTAGAGACAATTTTGACGCTATTGCGTATGTTGAGGTTATGTTTGGTACGCATACATAACCTCAACATACACAATTTTGGCGCAATTGTAAATCATTGTTATTCGAAATGAGTCTCTTAAGAAAATTACGTTTTTCTTGTGGGACTAATTACGTACATTCCACATTCGTATAATAAATAACTATTTTCTCGAATAACAATGATTCGCAATTACGCCAAAATTGTGTATGTTGAGGTTATGTAAGTATAATATAAAATTTTATTCAAAATCGTCAGTAATTGCATTAAATATTGAAATAATGTTTATAAAATTTTGAGGAGAAATTTTGACGTACGTGGTGTCAATTTGAATTATTCCAAAAATCCTATGAAGGATCTATGCATTCCGTGAGAGAAACTTATTCTCTCACTAGGAGGTAATGAGCAACATTACATGGCTCAAATGACCACTATAATTCGATTATTACACCCGATTTTGGATAACATTTATTTTTTTTTCATTTTTGGTATATAATTATGAAACGCTAATAGTTACAGCAAATTTATATTATATTATCTCTAATTGTAGAGAATGTCAAAATGAACAATTTATGTAGAATAAATTTAAACTGAGTTTTTGAATTTAAAGTATAATTTTTCCATCTTTCATAATTTTTAAACGTCAGTTTCATCCGAGTCTACAAACGCTATGATTTAAATTGAAAATAAACCATGAAAGCGTAAATATAAATGATGATACCATCAAGTCGGAGAAAGTAACATGATGGCCACATCACCATTTTTTCTTAATATTTTTTATCTCGGCCTGTTAAGGAAACAAGGCCTATCATTGTTATTATAAAATAAGAAAATATTTGCTGTATCTGAGGCATATTCTTCGAATTAATTCCCGGATTTTTACATATCCGCAGAATATAGTTAGTAAAAATATTTTAATTAATTTAATTAATATTAAACACGCAAATTCGCGCTTTGATTCACAGAACGCGATTTATGATAATATTTTGTTTACCCTGTTTAATACTGATTTTAACTTTGATTTTAATATTTTTATAACGTTCAAACATTTTATTATAACACAGTTATTAATTGGCTATCAACCAGAGCTCTTTCAGCCTGTCTATGGTAGTTCGTCATTGACGACGTACCTCCTGAAATGACAATATACTATTTAATCGTTTTATTAAATTAACATTCAAACCCGCAATATTTGCAGTTATTTGATAATTTAAAAAATTCGACTTGCTATGTTTTCGTCATTCGTTGTTCCATACCCGTTGGAACATTTGTGACCAAAATATCGAACCTAAACCAGGCTTTTTATTTTTTTTTTAAATTGACCAAATTTCATGAAAGTGTTAAGTTAAAAAATTATTTAAAGGAAAAATGAAAAATATGTGTCATTTTTTATCACTTAATATATTAATAAAACCACATTTGTGGCCGAAAATATCGAATTTAAACTAAGCCTAACAATGACTTTTATTCATTTTTTTAAATTGACTAAATTTCATAAAACTGTTAAATTAAAAAAATATTTAAAGGAAAAATGAAAAATATGTGTCATTTTTTACCACTTAATATTATTAATGAAACCACATTTGTGGCCGAAAATATCGAATTTAAACTAAGCCTAACGATGACTTTTAATTTTTTGAAAATTGACCAAATTTCATAAAAGTGTTAAGTTAAAAAAATTATTTAAAGGAAAATGAGAAATATGTGTAATTTTTTTATCACTTAATATTATTAATAGAGCCCTTTAGAACATTTGTAGCTGAAAATGTTGAGCCTTAAGTAGGCCTAACGATGACTTTTAATTTTTTGAAAATTGACCAAATTTCATAAAAGTGTTAAGTTAAAAAATTATTTAAAGGAAAAATGAAAAATTTGTGTAATTTTTTACCACTTAATATCATTAATAAAACCACATTTGTGGCCGAAAATATCGAATTTAAACTAAGCTTAACGATGACTTTTAATTTTTTGAAAATTGACCAAATCTCATAAAAGTGTTAAGTTAAAAAATTATTTAAAGGAAAAATGAAAAATTTGTGTCATTTTTTTACCACTTAATATCATTAATAAAACCACATTTGTGGCCGAAAATATCGAATTTAAACTAAGCTTAACGATGACTTTTAATTTCTTGAAAATTGACCAAACTTCATAAAAGTGTTAAGTTAAAAAATTATTTAAAGGAAAAATGAAAAATTTGTGTCACTTTTTACCACTTAATATTATTAATAAAACCAAAATCTGGGAACACATTTTTATGCTGCGTACTACAATAACTGTCAATCAAATGTCAAAATATGTATGTTCAGTTCAACCATTCATCGAAGCGCCCGGGCGATAAATTTGATTTTAAGATCTGGACAACATGAGCCACATCAAATCATCTAAATGTAAATAAAAACATTTTTATGTTATACTAATTGGAACAGATCAAATGTGTCATATACAAAATATCGAATTTAAACTAAGCTTAACGATGACTTTTAATTTTTTGAAAATTGACCAAACTTCATAAAAGTGTTAAGTTAAAAAATTATTTAAAGGAAAAATGAAAAACTTGTGTCATTTTTTACCACTTAATATTATTAATAAAACCACATTTGTGGCCGAAAATATCGAATTTAAACTAAGCCTAACGATGACTTAATTTTTTGAAAATTGATCAAATTTCATAAAAGTGTTAAGTTAAAAAATTATTTAAAGGAAAAATGAAAAATATGTGTCATTTTTTACCACTTAATATTATTAATAAAACCACATTTGTGGCCGAAAATATCGAATTTAAATTAAGCCTAACGATGACTTTTAATTTTTTGAAAATTGACCAAATTTCATAAGTGTTAAGTTAAAAAAATAATTAAAGAAAAATGAAGAATTAGTGTCATTTTTTTGTTACTTAATATTATTGATAAAGCCCTTTAGAACATTTGTCGTTGACAATATCGAACCTTAACTAGGCCTAACGATGACTTTTGCTTTTTTGAAAATTGATCGAATTTTATAAGTGTTCAGTTAAAAAAATATTTAAAGAAAAATGAAAAGTATGCGTAATTTTTTTGTTACCTAATATTATGGATAAAGCCATTTAGAACATTTGTGGCTGAAAATATCGAACCTTAACTACTAACGATGACTTTTGCTTTTTTGACAATTGATCTAATTTTAGTAGTGTTCAGTAAAAAAAAATATTTAAAGGAAAATGAAAAATATGTAATTTTTTTGTTACTTAATATTATTATTAAAGCCCTTTAGAACATTTGTCGCCAAAAATATCGAACCTTAACTAGACCTAACAATGACTTTTGATTTTTTTTAAGTTGACCAAATTTCAGAAAAGTGTTAAAAAAAAGTTTCAAATTTAATTTTAGAATTATTTTCAAGTTAGTCCGTACGTAGAAATAAACGATCTTAAACTAATGTTATTTGTCTAGTACAGTGAGCTCGGTGTCTCAAAATTTTGAAAAATCGAAACATAATTTTCATGGCGTGTTACACTAAAAAAATACAAATATTTACAATTTTTGTATTAATTAATTATAATTTTGTTAATTATTAATTATTATTACCGTAAGTAATAATATTATCATTAATAACCAACTCTGGCCGTTATGAAAGACAAATATTTGAATCATGAAATTTTTTATCTTTGAAGATGCATGTCACCAGAAATGAACTTGCATGTCAGCACTGACACGCGTGTCATAGGTTCGCCATCACTGATGTAGTCTTAGTAAAACTTAATTTTGCGTCCCGAACAGGTTAAATATTCATATATATATATATAGGCTATTTTTCGTCTTTATTACACTTATTCAATAAATCTCCAATAAGTGAGGTTGTTTTAAATTTATTTAAAAAATATTTAAAGGAAAGTCATTTTTGTATCATTTAATATTCTTAATAAAGTCCGCTAGAACATTTGTGGCCGTAAATATTGAACCTAAACTAGGCCTAACGATGACTTTTGATTTTTTGAAAATTGGCCATGTTTCGCTAGATGTCTTATCGAAAAATCCGGGTAAATCCTTAGTTAAAAGCTTACTGTTATTATCATAGCATCACTGCTATTAGATTGATTATGAATTTATCCATTTTCTGTAAATTACTAGAGATTACTTGGAAATTTAGCAAATGCAAAAATGGTGGAGGCACCGGATTCGTGGCTGAAATTTATTATTCCAATCAGTATGTATAACTATATTCGATCCGCTACACATTAAGTTTTTTGGAATCATTTCTCTGATCTCATTTTCTATTTGAGTTATTATACTTTTAGTTAAGTCGCCGATTTCTTTTTGATATAAAATTTTATTAGACCTACAAAATCTTGTAGATAAGGGGCTCCGATTCTGCCACACAACTTCATTATTTTTGGAAACGATGTGTTGAAGAGGTACCAAACACACAGAAAATAAAAATTCATCCGTTTGCGAAATTTCTTTGTTTTCAGTAAATACCTGTTGGTACATGGAGTGAATTATGCGTCACTGCCATACGTTTGTAAATTTCGTACAGATTCTATTAATTTTTCTAATCTGCTAATTGTATGATCAGCAAGAGCTCGTGATTTAACTTCGCCAGTGGTCTCGGTAATTTTAATACTGTGTACTTCGGGATAACACGTTTCTTTGCTTTTACAATAATGTCATCGCTGGGACAAATATTTGCATATCTTAATTATGCCCCGGAATACATTAATTTATAAGTGTGCTTCGTAAATTCGCCATCTATATACAACGCCAGGGCTTCTTCAGGAGTGTATTTTGTTGGTTGCTTCGGTGGAGTTTTCCAGGCCCGTTTAGTCCCTGCGACTCTTTTGGGCGAAGCAGCCGTAATTTCTTGTTATTTTAGCAGAATATCTTTGGCCACTTGCTCGTAAACTGGACTGCGTTGCAAATAATAACCCCTCCTGTGAATAATTTTCTAACAAAGGTTTAATTTTTTAGCTTAGTATTTATCATTATTTTTATAGGAATTTGTGGTAGACCAGACCAGAGAAATCTTCGGGTTTCATCTGAACATTTTCCTGTTGACCCCCTCTTACTGTAACGGTATTTTTTTTTTGTAACCTGTAAATTTTGCTATTGTAAATTTAAGTGGTCAATAAATATTATTATTATTGTTATTATCATTCATATAATAGTGTAATTAACACAGCTAGCTTTTAAATGCATCGGTCTAATGTATATAGTCGTTATAATAAGTAACATCTCTTGTATAAGGGGAAAATCAATACGCGGGAAACAATACACTCTCAATGGATTACAAAGGCTTGATGGACGTCCTGACCCTTCAGGGTTATAATGAAAGAATGACCTGATTCAGCGAAATGAGAAGCTCGAGATTTTTCACCTTGATAGAACTTCTTTATATATCTACCTCTTCTAGCCAAATACAGAGGGAATAATAAAAGCAAAGACTAGAGTGGATTGCAAAAATCTAGGAAAACATTTTTTTATGCTGCGTACTAAAATAACTGTCAATCAAATGTCAAAATATTTATGTTCAAACCTTCATCGAAGTACCCGGGGCGATAAATTTGATTTTAAGAGCTGGACAACTAGAGCCACATCAAATCATCTAAATGTAAATAAAAACATTTTTATGCTGTACTAATTGGAACAGATAAAATTTGAGGTAGGTTAATACCACTAAAAATTTGTCATATACAAAAAATACCGTCTTAAAGCTGTTTTACCGCGGTGGCCCAGTGAGTAGAGCTCCTGCTTACGGGCCTCGTGGTCGTGAGTTCGAATCCCATCCGCGCGGTCACTTTTTCGGAACGAAAAATGGCCGTACGGGTCCATGGATGTTTAGTGTATGTCCCTTTCATCATTATAAATGATTATTATACAAATTATCGGTTGTGGCAGAATGCCCTAATTGGCTACGTCAATTCCCAAATCATCCACGCTTCCTCAACCCGAATTCCTGTCAAACATATTTTCTTAAAAAAAAGGCGTTTTGCACTAGACAATTTATTGAACAAGAAATCAGTTAATTTAAAGTGCGATTTAAATTGTCTAGTTTCACACAGTAAATTGTCTCAAAAATGTATTCATATTGCAAAATTTACTCAATTTTTGTGGTACTAGACAACTTAAATTTCACAAGAAATTAATTAATTTCTTGTTCAATAAACTGTGTAGTCTAAAACGGCTTTTATAGATTTTTGCAACCAATTCTACATAACATATCAAATATTCCAGCTGATTTTTAAAATCAAATTGTAAAAAACACAGGACCGCGAAGTTATATAATTGAAGTAAATCAGATGGACGCTCATAGGCGTCCTGGATTTTTTTTAAATTAAATTAAAGTAATAATAATAATAATAATAATAATAATAAGTCTTTATTTCTCTCTTAAATTATAATAAGACGTACAATAAGAAAGAAAGTGCGTCATAATAAGAAAAACATAAGCATACATCACTAATCAAAGTATTCTTCTAAACTATACAATTCTTTTTCACATAAGAACTTAAACAAATTAGTTTTAAACTTCTTAATAGTTTTGATACACTTAAGACAATCAGGTAATTTATTAAATAACAAAATGCCGTTATAACCTAAACTGTTTATTTTATACATTCGGCGTCAAAAAAAAAAGCGCCACTCGAAAAATCGCAAAAAAACCCGATTTTCCAAACCGTCGTAACTTGGTTCAATTTGGTCGAAAATCGATGAATCTTTCAGTTTGGGAACGATTCAAGTTTTATCTTTAAGAATGTGTAGTTGATTTTGACCCCAAGTCCAACCCACCCCCCGTAACAACGCGATAGAAAAAAAATGTTTTTTATGTAAAAAATTGTCCAACTTTGACAAGCTGTACCGTGCGCAAAAAAATCGGCGGGAAATTTCACCATAATGGCAGAAAAATTTAATCAATCCCTTTCAAATGCCTTAAAAATCGAGTCGTTTCGATGATTTGGAGCAAAGTTATTAATTTTTGAAAAAAAATTTTTCACTTGTCTTTTGTTTGAAATTTCAATTAAAATGAACAAATTTTATCACCCTGTCGAAAACCGTTTTTTGCACTAGGGGTGACAGAGGGTGGAATGAAATTTATGCTTTTCAGATCGCAAAGAATCATCGGCTCCTGAGCAAAATTGAGTTATGACCGAAATGGAATTTTTACAAGTTGTAAAAATTTAACATTTTTTGTCAATTCAAGATACTTTTTGTAGGGGTTTCAGGGGTAAGTCGAAAACTTCTTAGATCGCAAAATTCCATCGAGTTTCGTACGAAATTCGCCTAGTTATGGCCAAAAAGGCGCAAAATATAATTTTTTTGAAAACTGCTTAACTTCGCGCCAAATCATCGCATCGACTTGAATTATAGAGAAAATTGGAGGAAAATGATTGAACTTTATTACCATGCTGACCGATTGAGTCCACGAATTTTTTTTGCATACGGTACAAGAAACCAAATTTGCACATTTAAACTTCAAAAACATTTTTTTTCCTTTAGGGGTGGCAGGGGTTGGAATCGTTTTAGCAACAAAACAATTCACATGATGTTGAAGAGAAAATTAGAAACTATTCAGACGGCAAAAGTTCATCGATTTTGGTGCAAAATTACTCAAGTTATGGCCAAAAAATAGAAAAATTTAATTTTCAAACTTTGCTCCAAATCATCGAAACGACTCGAATTTTTAAGGCATTTGAAGGAAGTTGATTAAATTTTTCTACCATTGTGGTGAAATTTCCCGCCGATTTTTTTTGCGCACAGTACAGCTTGTCAAAGTTGGACGATTTTTTACATAAAAAACATTTTTTTTACATCACGTTGTTACGGGGGGTGGGTTGGACTTGGGATCAAAATAAACTACACATTCTTAAAGATAAAACTTGAATCTTTCCGAAACTGAAAGATTAATCGATTTTCGACTAAATTGAACCAAGTTACGACGGTTTGAAAAATCGAGTTTTTTCGCGATTTTTCGAGTGGCGCTTTTTTTTGACGCCGAGTGTATACTAAACGGTAGTCGGTAAATGTATACTTTAAGAACCACATCAAAATGAAAAATTATAACAAAAAGTGCGTTCCACGTTATGTTCGATGAATCCGAAAAAAGTTGACATACAAAGACGAGCGGGCACGGTTCCACCCGACGCGTATAATACAGTGCGATCGAATAAAAGTTGGTCAAAGTTGGCCATGAGCCAAAATTCCTAAACTTATTGGCAAGTGTCAAGCTGGCGTATATTGATATTTTCAAATTTAGGAACTAAGAAAATTCATGCGGTTTTTTGATCATGACCTGCTTTTACTAATTATTTATTCGATCTCGCTGTATTATTACTGTACATTTTAGTAGAAATTAACAATTTTTTACCGTTATAAATTGTTATTTTTGGCAGTTGAAAATTTCCTTTTTACTGCCAACGTGCCATTTGTGATGATAGAAATGTGCGATTTTTGACAGTTGTGGATGCTACTAATTTCTTTATTTACTGTTGAATCGTACCGTTTGTGGTGGCAGAAATGCAGAATTTTTGACATTTTGTAATTGTTACTTTTGACCATTGGAAATTTCCCTTTTTTAATATTGAAAAATGCCGATGGAGTTAGTAGAAATGCTCAAATTTTAACAGTTAAAAAATTTTGGCATTTGGAACTTTTCTTTTTATTGTTGAAATGAAACCGTTTTCAGTAATGATCAAATTTTGATAGTCCTGAATAGTAAAATTTTGGTAATTGAAATTTTCTTTTTACTGCCAACATGCCATTTGTGATGGTAGATATGTACGATTTTTGACAGTTCGAAATTGTTCGTTCGACATTTTCAACAGTTGATTTTTTTTAATATCAAAAAATGCTGTTTTTGAGTAAAATTCCACAATTTTCGGCAGCTGCTAATTTCCTTATTTACCGCTGAAAAGTAATTGTTACTTTTGGCCGTTGGATATTTCCCTTTTTTAATATAGAAAAATGCCGATAGTGATAGTAGAAATGCTCAAATTTTGACAGTCTAACATTTTTAGCATTTGGAAATTTTCTTTTTATTGTGAAACGTGCCGTTTTCAGTAATGAGCAATTTTTGACAGTATTTAATAGTTATTTTCAGCAATTTAAAGTTTCCTTTTTACTTCTAACGTGCCATTCGTGATGGTAGTGCAATTTTTGACAGTTCGAAAATATCATTTTTAGCAGTTGAAATTTCCTTGTTTTTTTAATATCAAAAAATGCCGTCTTTGGTAGTAAAATACCATAATTTTTGGCAGCTGCAAATTTCTTTATTTATCGTTGAATCGTGCCGTTTGTGGTGGCAGAAATGCAGAATTTTTGACAATTCAAAATTGCCATTGTTAGCAGTTAAAATTTTATTTTCTTTAATATCAAAAAATGCCGTTTTTAATAGTAAAAATCCACAATTTTTGACCGCTGCAAATTTCTTTATGTGCTATTTATGGTGGCAGAAATGCAGAATTTTTGACATTAAAAATGTATCTTTTTACTATTGGAAAATGCCGTTTTTGACAGTAGAATTGCACAATTTTTGACAATTTGTAATTGTTATTTTTGGCCGTTGGAAATTTCCCTTTTTTTAATATTAAAAATGCCGATAGTGATAGTAGCAATGCTCAAATTTTGACAGTTACACATTTTTGGCATTTGGAAATTTTCTATTTACTGTTGAAACTTGCCGGTTTCAGGAATAAGCAATTTTTGGCAGTACTGAATAGTTATTTTCAGCAATTGAAAAAATTTCCTTTTTACTGCTAACGTGCCATTTGTGACAGTAGAGCGATTTTTAACAGTTCGAAATTGTCATTTTTAGCAGTTGAAATTTTAATTTTTTTATATTTTATATATTTTATATTTTTATTATAAAAATGCCGTCTTTGATAGTAAGAAACCACAATTTTTGGCAATCGTACCGTTTGTGGTGGCAAAAATGCAGAATTTTTAACAATACAAAAATGGCAATTTTCTTTTTTAATATCAAAAAATGCGGTTTTTTGGTTGTAAAAATCGACAATTTTTGACAGCTGCTAATTTCTTTATTTACTGTTGAATCGTGCCGTTTAAGGTGACAGAAATGCAGAATTTTTAATAATTCGAAATTGTCATTTTCTTTTTTTTTAATATCAAAAAATGTCGTTTTTGATATTAAAAATCCACAATTTTTGACAGCTGAAAATTTCTTTATTATTTATTTCTTTGCGATGGCAAAAATGCAGAATTTTTGACAATTCGAAATTGTCATTTTTTTATTTATTCTAAATTTCTGTATGAAAGTTTCCCCCACCCCCTGGAAAAATTTCTGCGGACGCCCATGTGGACGTTGGTTAAAAAGGGTTAAGCCTTACCTCTTTAAAATTAAAATTTATGTTTGGTGACCCTAGTTTTGTTTGTTATTATTTACTGGTAACATCCGGTACGATTAACGATACCCACTATCAGTTACTAGAAATAACGAAATAAAGGATGAGTAAGAACCGTCTCGCCTTCAACGTCGACACTTGATATGAAGTTTCCTGCCAAACTTTCAGATCCGTGTCATCAACGGGAACTCCCATTTGTTTATAAAACAATCATCGTCGCTCTGTGACATGGTTTCTAATCGCACGCGTGGGCGTGCAAAATTGGAGTAATTCTGCACGCGTATGATTAATAAATTGCTTTGTTAGAGTACATGTGTTTGACAAGTGCATATGTCATAAATTGATTATGAGTAGAGAGAGGATTTTATGCAAAATGCATATTTTGCATATTTTGTATATTTAGCCATATAATGCATATTTCGTCAATTAATGCATATTTTAATACACACATTTCTGGGGAAAGGTTATAGATATAAAATAAATAACTTTTTCCGTTGCTCGTTGGCTAACGGCTAACTTTAATGTACCCAAATGTATCAAAAATCGTTCATTAATGACCCCTATTAATGTACGATTTTTCATTAATCAACGATTTTTCATTAATGAAAGATTTATAGGGCCGCGGTGGTCTAGTGGGTAGAGGTCCGGACTCTAGACCCCGCAGGTACGGGTTCGAGTCCCGTCCGGGCGGTCCCTTTTTTTTACTTTTTTAACACGAAAAATGGCCGTGCGGGTCCCTGGATATATTTAGTCTTTGTCCTCATTTCACTTATTAAATACTATACACTGGTTGTGGCTGAATGCCCTAGCTGTCTAAGCCAATTCCCTATCATCCTCGATTCCCTAACTCGAATTCCTATCAACCATATTTCCTAAAAAAAAGAACGATTTCTAAGCATTTTTAAGCATTAAATAGCTAATTCATGAGTGGCTAATTACTCATAATTGCTGGAAATATAACTGATAATAGCGAGAAAACGATCTATAATTTGTTTTACATGTAAATGCAAAAGTATATCAATTTTCTGCTTTAGAAACAAATTAGCAGCGAACCGCCTTCGATTTTGTTATACAATAATGTCAAAGTGTGAAACGTCAAATTTATAAGAAGCGTGTATCGAGTGAATGTCGGCTACTATGGATAGTCTCGAGTTTATATTAACACCGCCAAAAATACTAGCCATTGCAAATAATGCAACATTCAATTTGCTTCCGGAAAAGAGTACACATTTTTACGAAAAAACTTACGTAGAATTTATTTCTTGGTGCGAGGAGTAACAGGTAAGACGTCATTCGGAATCTGTGCTATTCGCATGTTTTGCCGATATTTCTACAAAGGGCTTAATATCAAGTTTATGTGTTTGTTTTGTTTAGATTTTCTCTAATCTAATTTCTAATGTTGATCTAAGTTACGAGCAACGGAAAAATCTTGTAACCAATTCGTGTGTTAATTGGCGATTAATGATCGAGACATTTTCATTAACACACTTGTTGGTTAAATAACTATTAAGGGGGTAAGTGCCACGTCGCATTTTTGATGGTCAGCATATACATAATTCTGAAGTTAGTATCAAATATTAAGAAATGATATTTTGCACATTTAGAGAGAAAGGGTTAAACTATTCGTCTATAGAATTAGATTTTTTTTTTAATCATCAGACAAACTGTATAATTTATCCTGAAAATTACCAATATTGGATGGATACCTGAAGCTTTTCTCTTCAAAGAATTAAAAATGTAATGCTATAGAAAAATAGTTTATACCTTTGAAAACAATATGTAGGTAATAAAATTGTCATTCGTTATCAAATAAAGTCGCAAAAACGTAAGAGCTGCACCTCTGCAAACAATAATTTGCTTAGTTTTTGCCGCTGTAATGAACGCCACCTGCATGAAACATATTGCATCAACACTGGAGGCGTGCACAAACAAATTTACGTACTCGGTAAAATTTCGAGCCCAAAATAGTGGCGATTATCATTTTTTATTAGACCATTCTGGTCTAACTCTGGCGCGAGGCACTTACCCCCTTAAGAAAAAATGTCTGCCCTTCTTATCTGTTGCTACCATTGTGTACAATTTCAACTTTTATCTTAAGGTTAATAACACGCTACACACTGAGGAATATCGCCAGTCAGGATTTCCGTCATGATGCCATTTCCTTATAAAAGTATTTTCTATTTCAATAAGTGAGGTATCGTTTGGTATTTTCCAATTTGATATAAAAACATATAACGCATCGTAAAGATAATACACTCTCTACTTTGATCCACATATTATATGGAACAAGGGGATAGAAACCAGAAAGTTATTAAGCTAACGTCAAAACTGTAGTATATTACAACGGCGCCGAAGAAAAGTTTTAAAACCCTCGCTTCATAAGTTTTCACTTTCAAAATTGGGGCGCATTTGCCATTTTCATAATAGTCTAGGGAACAGTTTTTCCACACCTCATTTACTTCACTTGAGTGTTTTTTAACACAGTGCAAACAAGAATAAAATTAACATTTCGATGATTTATTTATCTGTGCGGATAGTTCTGCGAGAAACGTAATTTTAATTGCGAAATATTTATCGGCAAAACAATTTTTACTATAGATGACTATCATTTACATTTCTGTCCATTTCTTTCTGTGCTCGTGTATGTTTCAGTTAGGATAAAGGCACCATTAACCCTTACGTGACTTCAATTTACGAATTGAATCAAAATGTTTGATAAACTGGAATTGGAAGGGGGAAGATACATTAGACGCAAACACTACGTTTCGGATATAATGCACAAACAAATAACATCCGTCTCCCAGTTTCTATTGAAATAGAGGGACGCTGGATTCGGTATTCACGGTATTGATGGTATTTAGATGAACCACCGGGAACAAAGCAAAAAACACGTGTATTCGGTTAGACGGCACTGTATTGACTGACTCACAATGTATATATGATTCAGAATTCATAATACTAAATTATACAAACAATAGATGTCGACACCGTAACTTTTTATATCTTATAACACAGTTTCAAGATATATTTTATTATTGCGGATTTGTCCGTCCCCCGCCACGACAGGATTGAGGCGACATCTATTGTTAAAAATAGTGTTTCTATCCTTACGGTTGCATGATTGGTCTATAACTCTATAGGAAAATTCTGTTTTCTTGATAGTTTACCTAATAATAATAGATGCGATGACAGAAAAAAAAAATGTTTGCATTGTCGAAATCGATAACAGAAAAACGGTAACTAGGTGAGTAGCTTTTAAAATTATAAAAACATGATGTTCATGACATTACGTCACTGTCATTTTAATTTTTACAATTACTCTTGTAGCAAACCAAACTATTCAGCTTGTAATAAACCATAACTTTTTCTGATCCTTATTATTATTTTATTCGATAGATTATCTACCCAAATATACCGCGAGGTTGGATGAATTATCAAAAAACATTTTTTTCGTACCTGTTACCTTTTAGTAATTCATCTCGACATGACATTTATTGTCAACTGGTTATTAAACGAGAGCGTCAGCGTCAACAAATGTTATTGTCTTGTTAAATTACTAGGTAACAAGGTACTCAAAAAACGATTTTTTGGTAATTAACCTCGATCTAGATATATTGCTACTGATAACGACCATACTATACGGCAGATATTAACTCCATTAGAGGTGAGCAGACAGTTCAGGAACCGGTTCAATGAACCGGTTCTTAGCAAAGAGCGCTCAGGAACCGGTTCGCACAAAAGGAACCGCGGTTCCTCTGCTCTTTAATATATAATTGGCTTTTTCTTCAAGATTGAAAACCGGACGCGTACCCCTACCTGTAGACACGCCCCGGTTGAATCGCATGTAGTCACCTGCGGAAACTTCATGCGGTTCCAAGAAAAGTTAACTGCGAAAATTTCATGCGGTTCACTCTACTATCTGCATGAGCCTCATGCGGTTCCTTGTATGAACCGTATGAAGTTTCCGTAGATAACTTCAAGAGGTTCATACCAGGAACCGCATGAAGTTCGTGCAGGTGGCGTTCCCGTTGAGAACCGCTTGAAGTTATCTGCAGAAACTGCATGCGGGTCTCGTGAATTTCTTTTAGTCCGGAATTAAATTTTGAATTTTAAATAAAAATGTAATAACGTTTAATCAAATGCAACGTTTTTTCCAGGGTCTTAACGGCTTTAAGTCAAAATTTGTTTTTTTTATGTTGTCACTAAGTCAAATTTTGACATTCATTAGTCATAAAGTCTTTTATCTTTAAAGAAATTTAACATTGTTTTTAAAAACTTAACGACTTTGAGTCAAAATTTGTCTTTTTTTGACGTTTGATGATTTCAAGTCAAATTTCATAAACATAAAGCCTTGTAACTTTAATTCAATTTGGCATATTTTCTAGAAGCTTAACGACTTTAAGTCAAAGTTGATGCTTGCTGACTTACGTCAAATTTACACATTAATTTGGACATAGTCTTTTAACTTAAATTTGACACTTTTTTTAGAGGCTTTTTTAATGGCTTTAAATCAAAATTAGTCTTTTTTCTTAACGCTTGTTGACTTTAAGTCAAATTTAAACAATAATTTGAACATAAAGTCGTTTAAATTTAGAGAAACTTCTAGAAACTCAACGACTTTAAGTCAAGATTAGTCGTTTTTCTTGATGTTTATTGACTAAGTCAAATTTCGACATTAATTTGCATATAAAGTCTGTTAATTCTACCTAAATTTGACATTTTTTTTCTAGAGGCTTAAGGGTTTAAGTCAAAATTAATCTTGCTTTCTTAACGCTTCTCAACTTTCAACAGTAATTTGGACATAAAATCTCTTAATTTTAACTAAATTTGACACTTTTTCTAGAGGCTTAAAAAATTAACTTGCGACATCTTCACTTATTGCAGATTTATTCAATACAAATAATAAAGACGAAAAATAGCCTGAAAATATGAGAGAGGCTTAACGAAGTCAAAATTAGTCTTTTTTGACGCTTATCGACTTTAAGTCAAATTTCGACATCAATGTGCACATAAAGTCTCTTAACTCCACCCAAATTAGAAATTTTTCTAGAGGCTTTACGAGTTTAAGTCAAAATTAGTCTATATTTTGACGCTTGTCATTAATTTGTCATAAGGTTTTTTAACTTGAATGAAATTTGTCATTTTTTGTAGAGGCTGGCCTTCAGTCAAAATTAGTATTTTTTTCTTAACGCTTGTTGACGTTAAGTCAAATTTCGACATTAATTACTCATAAAGTCTTTTAAATTGAATCAAATTTTACATTGTTTCTAGAAACTTAATAACTGTAAGTCAAAATTAGTCGTTTTTGTTGAAGTTTGTTGATTAAGTCAAATTTCGACATTATTTGCACATAACGTCTCTTAATTCTACCCACATTTGAATTTTTTTCTAGAAGCTTAAGGGTTTAAGTCAAAATTAGTCTTGCTTTCTTAACGCTTCTCAACTATAAGTCAAATTTCGACAGTAATTTGGACATAAAGTCTCTTAACTTTACCCAAATTTGACGTTTTTTCTAGAGGTTTAACGCCTTTAAAGTCAAAATTAGTCTTTTTTGATGCTTATCGACTTTAAGTCAAATTTCGACATTCATTTGCACATAACGTCTCTTAACTCTACCCAAATTTGACATTTTTCTAGAGGCTTAACGAGTTTAAGTCAAAATTAGTCTTTTTTGACGCTTATCGACTTTAAGTCAAATTTCGACATTAATTTGCACATAACGTCTCTTAACTCCACCCAAATTTGACATTTTTCTAGAGGCTTTTCTAGTTTAAGTCAAAATTAGTCTATATTTTAACGCTTGTCATTAATTTGTCATAAGGTTTTTTAACTTGAATTCTATTAGTCATTTTTCTAGAGACTTAATGGATTTAAGTCAAAATTGGTATTTTTTCTTAACGCTTGTTGACGTTAGGTTAAATTTCGACATTAATTATTCATAAAGTCTTTTAACTTGAATTAAATTTGACATTGTTAGAAATTACAAAAAATACAAAATTAGTCGTTTTTCTTGATGTTTATTAACTTTCGACATTATTTTTTTTGCAATGCGTTTATTTTAGGGGCCAGCTACGGAATTCCGTTAAATGTTAAATAATAAATATAAGAAAAAATCGTCACGGCTTTTTGACAGCTTGTAATTGTTAACTGTAATTGCAGGAAGGCATTGGGAAAATAACATATTTTTTTGCAATGCCATTTTTGAGTTACGATTTTTTTAAACACCACTAGTGGATTAATGAGCTGTTATTTGTTTTTTTTTTTTTATTTTCGTGACTTTTTGACAGTTTGTGTTTGCTAAATACACCCGCAGAAAGGGACTGCATGAATAAAATTTAGAAATCGCACGCCATTTTGGTAGATGCGCCGAGAAATCTATGGCTGGAATTTTTATGGCTAACTTATATATTGCAGTTGTGGCCACTCTATGAATACCTTTATTATATATTTTTTAATTCATTGGAAGCCTGGAACTCATTTCTGACAATTTGGTATATAACTGTAGAAAAGACCCGCGAACCGCTCCAAGGAATCGGTTCACTCCAGTGAGTGAACCGGTTCAGAGCCGTTCCCGACAGTGAACCGTTTTTCCCATCTCTAAACTCCGTAGTTTAATTCTGTTTTCTTAACAACTATATAGAGAAGATATTTTTATAAAATAGTAGAATGGTTTGTTACGCCATCTAGTGAACTCTAGTGCCAAACACATGTTAGAGATAGAATCATTTCTGGACACAAATTTCTGCCGTAAATGGCGGGCGAGACTCTTATTCGCATTTAAGAACAATAACTATGATTGTAATAAAGCGTTTTCCCATCTACTGATAACGGTCAGTAAACAGAAACCGGTCTGCAGTTGTCATTGATGGGAAACAATAACTTATGGTATTATTATAAATCTATCAAGATACTTGATTTGTGCTTCTCCAGTGTGGTGTGTGCGTGACAGTTTAGTGCGTACACCCTGTATATTTGTTAAGATGTTCGCGAGACTTTCGTGCGCTTCAACGATAAACTCACAATTCGTTCTAAATGTGCTCAACTATCCAAGCGCCAAATATATATTCAGCCATTATCAAACTAGAAATGTGTCTTTGAATTTATAGCCTGTCATTTAATATCATGAACTGTTGTGAAATGGCGCGCAAGGACGAACTATATATAGAGCATATATTAGGTTTGCCATTATTGAAAACGTTATCCATTTCGCATAATCAATATCACCCACGTATATCCGATATAAGGCGTTTGCTTTGTGGTGACAGTTTGGTCGATAACGTTATTCTCGCATCGCTTTATAATGAAATAATCAATTTATGCGAAAGTGATAACATGTGTTTTTTTTATTAAGTGTGTAATCTAGCATAAGATGTATAATATATTCGAACGAATAATATTATTAATCTCTCACTTCCCACGTCACAATTATATTCTCAAGAATTTCAAATTCTTAGATGTCGTTTAAAACTCAATTTTGTCAAACAGAATAGAATCACTGCTAAATTTATACAGACAGGTGTCTTAATTAAAATTGAAAAATAAAAAATAAAGTCGAAAAGTAGCCTGAATATATGAATATTCAACATGTCCGTAACTCTAAAAGACTAAAAACAAATAATTTATTTAAAACAATATGATTTCAATAGTAGCATTATTAATAACATGCAAATTTCTTTTGTATAACTCAATATCCAGAGAAGTAGTTGTTTCAATACGTTATTTGTTTTTAGTCTTATCTTGCCGAGTTACAAACAGATTGAATATTACGATATTCAGGCTACTTTTGTTCTTTATTGTAAAAGGTTTCCGTCATATTCTCTAAAGTAACGATTGCAACTGAAGCATATAATATACAGGGTCTTTTTTTAACTTAGAACATATGGTTGTTAATGTCTATGTTCTATGTTATAATAATCACATCAACGCATTGCAATGTATTGACAATGTAAGCAACCAAGTACACAACGGTGACAGAGACACAGAATGCATTACGAATATTAGGTTAATTAAATTAAATACTGTTTCCCAGAATTCTGTTCGTTTGCCTTTGTCCTCATTTGATAGTTGCTGATGATTTGAAAACTTGTAAGCATTGTATTTAAATTCTCTTAATGTCTTGTAAACGGAAGCTGAACTTATTTGAAACTGTGCTGCGATAACTCTTAACGTAACATAAAATGTTGAGTTTCATCTCTTCCGTTAAAATGTGATTTCCTTTAGCCCGTTTAATGTGAAAATTACTCACGCAGCCAGTATTGTCAAAATGATGGACAATATTACAAATTGTTGAGATGGATGGAACTTATCTGCTCGGATACTCAACCGAAAACAAATCTCTAACACGTCGAATGCTCTTCCCACTCTTGTACCAATTAATTATTTGTATTATTTCTTCGGTGGTGTAATACATTTTTATTAATAACACCATTTTGACAATTAAATAAAACTGGGTGTAAGTATGGTTGTCTACATTGTCAATACATTGCAATGCGTTGATGTGATTATTATAACATAGAACATAGACATTAACAATCATATGTTCTGAGTTAAAAAAAAGACCCTGTATGTAGTTGAGTACAATTGAAGCTAATGTGATAATTTAGTAACTACCATACTGATCCATATCATAAGACTTTAAACATTCAACTTTTAATTCAATTCCAGTAATGATGTTTTAAAACTTTTGAACAGATTCTACGAGTAATGGTCGACTTGTCTACATTTGTTTCAAAATAAGAACTACTTCAGATCGTTTTAGGGCCTTGTATTGGTGGTCTTAGTATCCTATATTGAGTCAAAGCGTTCGTCCTATCCGCGATTACTGAATAATCCCCAAATAATCGTACACTCCAAACTAGTTGGATGAATCTGCCCTAAATATAACATTCCCTCGTCAATTTTAAACTTTGGAGATTAATCCATTTCGACGGACTGTCCCACACCTTATTAAGTTACGGATATACAGGGTGACCCACCGAGATGGTACATTAAAAGTATATGGACTTTAATGTATTGTAATGTGATTTTCAACGTTTAGGTAATTGACTATGCCCTTTTCAACAAAAATATTTTCAAGATTATTCGACTTCCTGTTATACCGGAAGTCAACACCAACTTCCTTATTTTAAATGGAATGCTATATTTTTTATTGCAAATTTGGATTACACATAAATTTCTGTAAAAAAAATTATTAAGTAGCATAACCTCAAAATGTCAGCGTTTTCGAAATATTTGACATTTTAAAAAGCCAATATCCGAAGGTACCCAGCGGTGATTTATTTTTGGAATAATAAAATTAAGAGTGTTCAAAATTTCATACCACATTTAGTCAACTTTAACGCATCTCGATTTTTTTTAATGGAACACCCTGTATATTTTTACATATTCCGACGCAGAATTCATTGCATTGCCCTATACTAGCATTTCTTATGCCTATCTTCTTTCGTTTCCAAGATATTAACTTTTTTTTAATACCTCAATTTTTTGTGTAATATAAAAAAATTTCGTCCAAATCGTGAGAGAAATAGCGCATTTTTCTCCCTATGGAGAGAAGTAATCATTTCTTTCCCTACTAGGTTCCATTATTTATTTCAAGTGTCACACGACTGACAACTTTTATCGCAACCTCATTAGATTTTGAATAAACTGACGGTAAAGATTATTAGAATTTGAAGTATAATTCATTTTCAACTTTCATGATTTTGTTGTTTCAAATGCCAGTACTCCGATTCTGCAATGTAAATATAATAGTAGATTATAATATCAAGAGAGAGAACTGCGTGATTTTTCCTGGGATATTTACGAAAATAGTATATTATGCAACAAGTGTTATAAAGGCACTTTAGTCACGAGTTAATTAGGTACGGGCGGAGCGAGTATTTAATAACGAGTGTCTAGAGAAGAAACAAAAAAAAACACGAATTGCACCTTTTTTACGACTAAATTGATAAAATTTTGAAATTATTTTATTATCTTAAATGAACCTAAATGAATTCAATTACCATTACATTCTATTAAATTAGTCTACTTGGGTAAATATACATTAACAGTTACGTTAGATACATTACGGCAATTGCTAAACGAAATCATTGATTCTCCTAAATTTCTTTGATGTTTTGTATCATTTATTTGATTTAAGTTGAAAGTATTCCTTGTTTCATTTATTTTTTTTTTGTTTTAACAGATTGTTGATAAGTGACAACTAACTTGATTTTGAGTTTCAATTGATTTTAGCGATTTAAAAATCTGTAGCTAACTTCAGCCCATGACTAAAATGCACAAAGTGACAGTTTGTGTATTTAAAGAATCACTTGGCGTCATGGAAACATATGCGATAAATGACATATTAGAGATGGGAGTAGAAAAAAGTCATTTTGCGTATCTCGGTTCCTAGAAGTCAAACAATTTTTTTATGAACAAATAATGTTCAGCACGAGCTCTTAGACTTGAAAAAAAAACAAAACAAAATTTTTAAGGAAAAATTTAATTTAATCGATTTTTAGGCGTTTCCAGTCGATTTATTTACGAAAAGTCATTTTGCGTATATCGAGGACGAGAGCTTGAGGGATACAACGCACCGAGCAAAAAATAGCATTCTCTCCCCTATTTTATTCACAAACGGGATATTTTAGGAGTAAAACGTTCGTTTCTAAAATCTAATCTTAAAAAAAAACGCTGTCAGCCATGACAGTTAAAATAAATAATGGAACGACGCAGAGAGAGAAATTATTATTTGTCTCCCTAGGGAGAGATGAGATTTTTTTAATTCAACTTTTGCTTTAGCGATTAGACTTTCTTAAATTCAACATTTTTTTTTTTTATTTAACTTTATCTTTATACAGGGTGAGTTTTTCTGATGTTCTTTATGGGGATCTAGGAAACTATAATATAATATATATAGGCAAATAAGTGCAGTTTTACGAGCCCAATAAAATAACACTTTCAAAGTTTACTAAAAAGTGAAGGGTAACTAAATATTTTGAAAAATGTAAAAAGCGTCAATTTTTTCAAATAAATATATCTCGGTTATTAAGACAGATAGAAAAAAACTGCAAAAGACAAAGTTGTAGATAATTTTACGCAACTTAACTGGAAATAAATTCAGAAAATTTTTAAAACCATCATTTTCCGAGATATGACGAAGACTTACATTTTGTAAATGGAAACCATAGTTTAGAATGACCTCATTCGAAAGACTATTTTTTTCTCTTTAATCCGATATCACAACTGACATAGTTATTTCTAAAAATAAGTGAGTTACAGTTACAATGAAAAAATTGTTAGCCATGAAGATGAAAGTAAAACAACTGCAGTTGTTTAGAACAACAATAAAATATTGTAGTTATTATTTTTATAGAGATAAACAAACAAAAGTTGACAAAAAACAACATAAATTCTTTAATTATCAAAATAATAATTGGATCGTTTGACTGAAACTGCAGTCACTAATAAATAAACAGTGTGATATTAACTAAGTAAAAGCGCGTTTTATTTCAATAACAATGGGAGATATATTTTAATATTACAAAAGATGCTCTAAAAGTCCTCCATTAATATTATGGCATAAATTACATCTTTAAAAAACTGCACTTCTTTGCCCATTTAACCGTTTCTCTGTCTCTTATAATTTCCGAGATCCCCATAGAGAACATTGAAAAAAACTCACCCTGTATGTAATTTCATTCTTTGTTATGGATGTTTTTTATTTCATTTTAAATTTTTTACATTCGACATTGTTTTTTTTAAATCAACGGTTAATTGATAGATTATTTTTGATTACTTCCACTGTTAGTTGAGTCTTTTAAATTAAACATTCTTTTATAGAATTTTTTATTCATCCTTCATTTATCGAGGATTTTTTTTTAATTCAACCATTTTCTTGTGGTTGAAATTTTTTTAAATCAACTGTATTTTTTATATGAATTTGTTTTTAAACAATTTGATTTATAGAATAATTTGTTTAGAATTCTACTGTATTTAATAGATTAATTGTTTTAATTTAACTCTAGATTTACAGATTTTTTTTTAATAACTGTTTAAACTGTTTTTTTAAATAAAATTTTTAAATTCAACTGTATTCTACACATAATATTTTTTTTTTAATAAACTGTTGATTTACATATTATTCTTTTTTTTAATTTAACGTTTATAGATGATATTTTTTTAATCAACTTTTTTTATAAATGCATTTTTTAAATGCAATAATTTATAGATTTCTTTTTAAATTAAACTGTTTTTTTTTTGGAAATTAAATTTTTAAATCAAAATTGTGTTTTATAGAATTTTTTTGTACTTTTTTTAAACGTTCATCTAATTCAACTATACATTATAAATGTTTTCTTTAAATATAACTGTATTTTAGTAGATTTTTTTAAATTAAACTTTTTAACCCCTTTCTGCATAACATGCCATATATCGCACAAAGCAGTTTGCATATATTTTTAGCTTTATTTAGCGGCTAGTGGTAAACATTTATATTTAGATATATTTTAGAGACTAATAGGGTTGCCTAGAAGAAAATATCTAGTTTTCATAGGCATCAGGAAACAAGAGATTTTTGCCAGAATTAGCATTTGCGTTATCTGCACTGACAGTTGTTAAACCGCAAACTTTGTGGTCTATTTTGTAGGCCGATGTGTCAAAGCTTGCCTAAACTTGGTGGTTCAAATTGCAGTCCCGTATGCAGCAAAGAGTTAAATGAAGACAGAAATTGTTTTCTATATACGAAATAAGGTTCCGTTACCGCATTGCGTGCCAGACATGGCACAACCTGTATTTTTGTAAAAATTCATAATTATTTTTGTTTCATAAAAATAAAAAATCATGCAGTAAGGGATTAACAGTTTTTACTTTATCTCTATGAGATGCGAGAATATATCTTTTTTTATGATTTTTTTCGAATTGGAAATTTTAATTGCCCCGAATCGATTCCAACCATTTTTGAAAAATTTTGCTGGTCTGTGGGCTCTATATCTCAAATATGAATAGAGATTTTCAAATGATATAAAAATCTGAAGGACTGAAAAAGTAGTTACATATTACCGTTTTTTTTAATTAATTTCCAAAGATATGAAAATATTTATTACAGGAAACAAAAGTTGAAGATCTGCACAGCCATTGGTCACAAATGTATTAGGTTGTTTCAAAAGTTTTGTCCGCTTTAATGTCATGTATTTTTGTAGCTTTATATCTCAATAAATATTTATTCTACTGTGTCGTGGTATATACTGATCGATAGAGAATTTTGTACTCTATAAATTGATGCTGTTTTTTTCCAAATTTAATTTTTTTGTCTCTTTTCAGCTTATTACTATATGATGTCGTTAAGCGATTTTCGACTAATTTGTCTCTACGAATTCAAATTGAACCAAAGCGCTGCTAAAACAGCCCGAAAAAATTAACCAGGCATTCGGCACCTGGGTAAAATATAAAAAAAAACGGAAAACGGAAAACGGAAAACGGAAAACGGAAAACGGAAAACGGAAAACGGAAAACGGAAAACGGAAAACGGAAAACGGAAAACGGAAAACGGAAAACGGAAGGTTGTTTGTGAGGTTTCTTGCTACAAAAGTATAGTGAACTAAGTTTAAAAAAATAGAAAAATGTGGCAAAAATTTTAGATGTCCAAATTTGCCGAACTCGCGTGATTGGGCAGATAGTTCTCGGCACCTGTGTAAAATATTAAAAAAAAAAACGAAAAATGGGAGGTTATTTATGAAATATTTGGCTACAAAAGTAGGCCAACCACATCGCTCTAACATTTTTCATTGGCGAGCAATTAAATAAATTCAACACCAAACCACAGAAATAATGACAAATCAAAATGTCAAATTGCATGATAACCGTAGCTTGCAGAAAAAAACTGATTCAGATTAGAAATCAGCATTGTCAAAATACTCAGAATCAGTTGAAACATCCCATGCAACAGAAAATATATTTTTTTTGTTGACCAGTGTAATTGGAGCAGATGCAGGTTACACTTTCAGATTGATTTTTGAAGAAAACGCGCGATCAAGCCTATCATCTCAGAAGAGATTAAAGTTGATGAAAGGGTAACCCAACTAATTTGTGTAAATGAGAAAAAGTAAGGTCTGTAGAATGGAGCCCTGTGGGATACCAACTGTCTTACTTCTAGAATTTGACTTGGACGTGTTAATATCCACTAGTTGTTGCCCCACGACTTATTCTTATAGATGAAGTAAATATTTTACTGCTGTTTTGGTAAAATTTTCTTTTGTAGCCTCCTCGCCGAACATCCACGAGCTGCCGCTGAAGATTTCATTTTGCAGATTTTTAAGCAAATTGCGTATTCCTATATTCAAGCTACTTTTCGCCTCTTTATTTAATTGAATGCCTCTGCAACAAGTGAGGCTTTCAATTTTAAGTGTTTATTTCAATTCAACTTCCTCATTGTTTGATAGCGAACTATTATTTAAAAAAATAAAATATAAAATGTATAGTATAGATCAGAGGTATGCATGGGCCGAGCCAGGCCGGGCCTGGCGATGGATAATTTAGGCCGGGCCGGGTTTAGATAAATTAAGTTTTATTATAGACTCTGGAGAGTAATAACTAATTGTAAGTGAATTGAAAAAAATTGGTTTCTTTTTAATTCGCAAAAATAATAAATATTGAAAACATTATTTGATTTGGTTATTAAATTAAAATAGTATAGTCAAAATTAAAACATAGTCTTTAGGCTTTAGAGCTTTGAATATTTAACTCCAGGCCGGGCCGGACCGGGCCCGCAGTACATTTTCTTTTCATCGGGCCAGGCCGGGCCGGGTTTAAAATTTTGACTAACTGGCAGGGCCGAGCCAGGTTTTAAAAAAGCCGCTCCTGTAGGTCTCTGATATAGATTACATTAAAAAAAACATGAATGTCTAACAGAGAAACAAACAACTTTAGGTTTCCGTTAAAAAAAGTAAGTTTGAGTTATATCCCAGGAACTCAATATATCAATAATATAATAAAATATTACTATTTACTGTTGGATTATCTAAAAGTTTGCCCTTTGCAGTTTTTTCTATCTCTTATAATAATCGATAAAATCGATTTGAGAAAATCGGCATTTATATTTTTCTAAATATCTTGTTGCCACTTAGGTTTTTGTAAAATTACCCATTTAACATTTAACCATTTCTCTATCATACAGTTTTCGAGATCCGCATGGAGAACATTGTTCTTAAATAACCATGTTTTTTTTATTAGCTAAAAAATGTACTTACTATTAATTGAGTAGACGATTTCATTTGTGGTGGTGATAAGTATCATATATTTGAAAAGGACAAAAAGACATATTGTTGGTATCATTAAAACTATTGCAGCCTTCTTCTGTTCTATTAACTTTAAAGTCTCCATTGTGCAGGTCCTGAAAAATAAAATAAAAAAATAGTTAAAGTATGAAATAGCAACTATAGTAATACATTTAGAAAAACAATTTTGATATTTATAATTATTAATAACGGAGCTTTTAAGACCACATAACATAGTGGTCTATCTAAGAAGAATCAGGCGTTTTCTGGCATTATCTTCAGACATACGAATATATACTCCAAATTATTTTTGGGCATGTGAATCTTAAATACAGACCTGTACACACCAACTGACCGCAAATAGGTTGGTTATTTTTCAAAATAATGCAAATAAATAAATGAATTTATAAAAATACGAAATCTGTTCGTTAATTAAGTGTTATTTCCATTCTCCTGCAGACACAAATTAATTTGTCGTTGAGCGAGGAGGCTACGGAAGGAAATTTTACCAAAACAGACACATATGTTGACTTCCTAACTTACTACTTATTGTTATGGTACTACGTGACTAGTGACTATAAACTTGAATTGTAATGTATTTTCCAATAATTGACCATTAGGCAGTGTAATTCGCTTTTTTATAGGAATGATATTTTTTCCGATGTTCTAGTCAATCTCATTATATAAATGGTTTATACTAAACTAAAGAATAAAATATGCTATTACGTGGTGAAATAATAAATTTTATACGAAAATAACAAAAAATCGGCACTAAAATCGGCTGCATACAAAGCTGTCTTTAGTATTTCATTTCAAATGTAAAATCACGAGAGAGATAGGCACAATACATTTATTGAGACACTTTTACAAATAACCTCAACAAGCAATTGACTACTTTCAGTCGATGGCTTCAGAAAAAATATTAAAGATTTTCGTATGAATTAATAAATTCTATTAATTAATTATTAGCAGTTTTTCATAAATATAATCCTATATGAATTTTAAATCAATTTATCAAGTTTTAAGCCGAACGCAATTGCTTTATAGAGGGTAGAAACTTTAACTGGAACAAATTCGGTAATAATGAAATGAGAAGTTCCAGAAAAAAATCCTCGCACACATCGATTTTTGTTTTTTATTGCGCACTTTTTGGCCCTCTTAAAAATAGATAGATATGACGTCATAGATATTTTTTTTATGGAAACCATTTTTTTATTTTACTAAATTTGTAGCCCTTTTATTCTCTTTACGACAGTGTAAAAATATTTTGTTTTTTTTATTTTTTTTTTATTGAAGAAATTGAAAAAAAAAATTTTTTTAATAAACTTATTTAATGTATAAAATGTTCAAAATAAGAAATGAGCACCGTTCCTCTCTTGGCAATAAGCCAATCGGTAATAAAACCCATCCCTTACATTTTGAAACATTTCTGGTGGAATTTGAACATTTGATACATTAAGTAAGTTTAAAAAAAAATCAGTTTCTGAAATAAAAAAACAAAATGTTTTTACACAGTCGTAAAGAGAATAAAAAGGGCTACAAATTTAGTGAAATAAAAAAAAATGGTTTCCATTTAAAAAAAATGTCTATGACGTCATACGTAAAAGACTAGTGACGTCATACTATTTTTAAAGGGGCTAAAAAGTGCGCAATAAAAAACAAAAATCGACGTGTCCGAGGATTTTTTTCTGGAACTTCTCATTTCATAAATAACGAATTTGTTCTAGTTAAAGTTTCCACCATTAAACTTAAAATGGGAATGAAGATTCATAGATTTTGCGAGTCAAGTAAGAGTTTGTACATACATTTTTCGAATTTGTGGATACTAAACCATTTGTAAATATTAGGTATATCGTTATAAATAGGAAGGTGATAAGGCGGGTTTATGATATTGAAATATGCAAATGGCTTAGTTAAATTTGTTAACTACCTCTAAAAAGTTTTTAATTATTTGTTTTTGATAACAACAAATATTTTGTTAGATCGAGCAGATCGTCTGAAAGAACGAGTGCTCGATCTTTCAAGCCGCTCGATCATTTCACGCCGCTCGATCATTTCACGCCGCTCGATCTTTTTATTTATTTATTTATTTCAAACCCAACAGACTGCAAGTCCAGTTACAGGGCAATTACTTGCGATATAATATATACATTATAATAATTTAATACATATAAATTAGTTAACTAAAATACAAATTATTTAAATTAAATTAAGTAAATTAATTATTTAAATCGCCGCTCGATCTTCTTACGCGGCTCGATCATTCATAAAAAAAGTTATAAACAATTCTACCCAAAATTTCAAACTTTAAATCGTTTAGACTCTTATCTACACGTTGTTGTTAAAAAATTAAATTTGAAACGCGTCAAACAGTGCCATACTGGACTTTGAATTCTTGTCATTTTAAAAAGAGAGATCCCGTGGACTTGAGAAAAAATAATTTAAATTGTGGATTGACTGTACATCTCTAGGCTAATGTTAATTACATTCTCAGCGTTTGATTTATTATAAATCATTAAAATTGAAGAAATTTTTAATTGGAGGTGAATGCGCCGGGAAATCCGTGGCTATCTTCACATCGGTCAAACAAATGCAGATACCATGTACAACAAAACACATCCACTATTTATCGCTAAATATCGAAATTAAAAAAAAAAACGTATATCCAATTCTCACGTTAGACCGACCAAATTAAATACATAAATGAGAGTCAACTTTGTTTACATGTATCTCCGTTATCATACGAATTTAAAAAGGCAAGTTTTGGTACAGTATACTACTACTAATTGATAATCCTACAGACATAAATTAACGGTGAAATTTCAACTTTTGACATTTAGGTTTTTTTTCCGCGAGCGCACCACTGTGCGCCGGTGTGCCAAATTTATCCTCCGATTTAGCACAACCAGAATGGTAATCTAGATTACAAATGTTGCACTTAAATGGATTTAGATCTATTGGGTCACTACATGTTACACAAATTTTATTTTCACTCTTTGATTAAATTCACTAACCGAAAGAGAGCGATTTTTGGATTTTTGACTCGAAAACAACAAAATAATTGAAGTAATTTTTTTCAATCGATTATTAATGAGCATAAAATTCTACAAAAAGTGCCAAAGGACCCCGCAGCATTTCAATGTAAAATGGGTTTCATAGAAATTGTCCCATTTTTTTGCAGGAAGCTAGCTTTTGACATCCTGAACAAAAGTTCTTATGGGCGGAACAAAATCCTATGTAAGAATTTTGAGTTATCCGCCAAAGAAGGTCTTATTTCACCGATACTCGAAAATCGTAAAAACGGAGGGAAAAACGCATACAACGATGTTAATATCTTCATGTTTGGATTGTTTTCGACCAAGAAGTTCTTGTACAATGTTCAGCAGTTATTGCTGGAAAAAAAAACGAACCTTCAATTGAGATTCATTCTTTGTAGAGACTGATTTATTGCGCCGGGCACGTCAGAAAATATATGCTTCTAACTAACTCAAAGTTTTAATTTTTTTTAATCTGAAACTTTTCCAAAATAATCTCCATACTCAATACTGAGCAACTTTGTCGCTGGTGTCAAGTTTGTTGACAGACAACTTTCATCACACACTTTTTTAAGTGAAACAAAAAAAAAGTGGATTAAAACACTTTTAACTTCACATGCCCATGATGAACCATTGAGAGAACAGATAGATGGCCCATCGATGGTCAGACCTTTTCAGGGCCTTTCCGCCCGGGAAATTGATCTTCCGGTCCAAAATACGAGTTTCAATTGAAGTTTTGGTATATTTTTTAAATTGCCCATCATGGACCATCGATGGACCACCATGCCCATCGATCGGCAAGGGCTGTTCCGAGTTTGAGCGGGCAACAATAAATAATTCTCTACAAAGAATGAATCTCCATTGAAGGTTCGTTTTTTTTTTTCCTGAAAATGTTCATGGCCGCCCTACGAGTTGCCTAATAATGGGCACAAGTGCCCAGCGTCCCTAGCAATGACTGCTGAGCATTGTATAAGAACTATAAGCCGTCCAAACATGATGGTATTAACATCGTTGTATGCGTTCTTCACCCTGTTTTTACGATTTTCGATTATCGGTGAAATGAGACCTTCTTCGGTGAATAACTCAAAATCCTTACATAGGATTTTGTTCCGTCCATAAGGACTTTTGTTCAGGATGCCAAAAGCTAGCTCGCTGCAAAAAAATGGGACAATTTCGATGAAACCCATTTTACATTGAAATACTGCGGGGTCCTTTAAACATACCCTCTATCTCTTCTAATAAGCGAGATCCCCATGGTGAGCCTCGAATTTGAAACACCCTGTATACTCGTAAATACACTATTTTCAGTTAATTGAAACAACAATAGGGACAGAAAAAAAGGAGATAGAAATTAAATTAATGCGATTTAAAATATTCAGGCCAATTAACAGATGATAAATGCTCATTTATTTTCAATAAAATTAAAATAATCATGAATAATCCTCAACTACCTCTGTTGGTTAATCAAAATTCCACATAATTGAATAATTAATAATAACTGATTAATCGCAACACTCATCACAGAACAATCACTAAGTCCAAAAACACTCATCATTGTTTGGGTATTTGTTTAGTTGACGCATATTTAAGGAAGCGGTTTTAGTCAGCAGTTATGCATTTGCGTTTGAATTAAAAATTACACCTTCTTCTAGATTGTCTTTACTCCAACAGATGTCTGGCAGATTGTAGCCTCCACAAATAGCAAATAGTTTTGTTCACTTCTTTCTTCGAACATTTCGCAATGAACTGAGCAATATTCAGCAGGGCTATTTGATGGGCTGTAGACCCCCCCTTCCCATTGCATTTTACTGCCAACGATTTTTAGGGCTACTTGTTTTAGTGCAAATTTTACAAATTAGAAACACAGTGATTAAATTTTGGTTTATACGTTTAAGGAATAAATGGTTAAAAAAGTGGGACACAAATCTTCACGTCTAGGGGCCGATCAAAACAACTTACGTAACAATCACAGGAAGGCCTCGTATGGTACAAAATTATAACAAAGGAATATCAAAGTATTCTTATATAAAATAAACCACCTGAAAGTAAAAATCAAAAATAGGGGTCGACATTTCAGATCACCTACCGTAATGACGGAATAACAATTAAAACGGCGGTAAATATTTATAAAATGATTTGTCGATCCTTACTTGATTATGCGGCCGTCCTTTACAATAATCCCCATCCCAAAAGCCTAACGATCAGCTCTGAGAGTGCTAACAAAAATCAGGCATCCCAACAATCCTCTACAGAATCCTTCAAATATCCTGTTATACCAAAAAAACCCAAAAACCTATTGAAACACGCATATCATACCTCGCCGAGAAATTTGCCACAAACATCCACATCCTTGATACCCTCAAACATCTATGCATAAATCGCAATCCCAACATAGTCCCCAAAGTCAACCGCCCCGAAAAAAACTATATATGAATTTATCTTATCTTTTCATGATCATTCATAATCATTTCAGTCTAAAAGACAAGGTCAAACTGCCATAGACAGGCTGAAAGACCTCGGGTCGATAGCCAGTTAATAACTGTAATGTAACAAAATTGTTGAATATGTCTTAAAATGTATACAGTATGTTTTTTTATCGTGGGCCATAGGATTTTACATGCTAAGAATTATACCTCGTAGAAAATACTTCTTGTGGAAAAAATACAACTATTTCCCTGCTGGAAAAAACTCTTATAAATGCCGTTACAAATTCCATCCGTTCTTCAATAGTATAAATGGATATTTTCAAGAATAAAATCCGTTTGATTACTTGCCTCACTAATCAATCTGACATTTCGTAAATTCAAGGTACTTTGATTATTTTTGCTCAGTTATTTATATTAAATAATTTCATTTTTTAATGGAATAAAACATGTTTAAGTTATTCGAATGCAGCCCATCATGTAGAAAAATAATTGATTTATTACTAACTAAAATTTCCTTCAAAATTTTATGATACAATATACATTAACATAAGGTATAATTTTTAGCATGTAAAATCTTATGGCCCACGATAAAAAAAAATGGTGATGTGGCCATCATGTTACTTTCTCCGACTTTATATTTACGTTTTCATGGGTTTATTTTCAATTGAAATCATATTTTAAATGTAAATCGAGCGTTGCGTAAACTCGGATGAAACTGACGTTTAAAACGTCAAAATCATAAAAGATGTAAAACTTATACTTCAAATTCAAAAACTCGGTTTACTCAAGAACTAACGAGATTTTGAAAAAAACTTATTCTTTAGAAGTTGTTCATTTTTGCATTCTGTACAATTATTATTCACTTAATTTTTCTGTAACTATTATCGTTTTATAATTATAAACCAAAATTTTAAAAAATAATAATAAATTTTTTTCTCGAATAAAAATGATTTTATGAAAAATGTTTTCAGGCAAAAGCTGTTCATTTCTTTGTTGTCTTCAAAGTTTGTTTGAATGTTTTTGTGATATTTTTCATATTTAAGAAAATTTTGGCAAAAAACAAAAAACAGTTAAGGTAAACGCCCACTTCCGGTGTACGAAATTTTACCAAAAGCTTTTTAGTTCTTCAGATTATCAAATAAGATGGATGTTTAAAGTTTCATATCAATTGCTCTATTAGTTTTTGAGATACAGCGCACACAGACAGACACACACACACACACACACACACACACAGACACACACACACACACAGACACAAATTTTTTTTTTCCAAAAATTGTTGAAATGGCATCTAGGGACCCCAAAACGGATATTTCCGTAAAAAAAAATTTAAAAAAAAAATCACGATCACAATACTTTCTCGTACTTCGTAACGGAGAAAGTAAAAACATACTGTATAAACTACTGTTAACAAAGATATTTGTATATATAAAATGGATCAGGTATAAAAACGTTCTCGAAAAAAAATGAATTAGAATTTATATTCGGCGGATTAAGTAAGCGTGAACAATCAGCGTCGACACGGAACATTAATAATAATCTCGTTTATTTGCGATCATATATTATTTATCAAATTTTTACTCATGGATGTTGATTATATGTTGTGTATACTCACAAATTATAGATTTAAATATCTGTTATTTGCCACCATCACTTGCGCTCTAATACACACATCTATTCGAGTCGCCGTTCACATTAGGACCTGCACGGGCCGTTTTTATAAGGCCCGGCCAGGCCCGGTAGTGTAAATTTTCCGGTGGGGCGTCTGTAGATTTTTGTAGAAACATAATTTTGACTGCGTTTTCAAGAAAACTAAAAAGTTACAGTCGATGGCAATTGTTTTTTTTTCAGGCCATAAAAAAAATATAAATTGTTACAATCTTACTCTTTATTTGCAAGGGATTATTTCGAAATCCAGGGATGTGGTATTTAAAGATTTTTCTAAAATTTTAATTCAAAACTTTTATTTAATAACTTACGCTAGTTTTAATTGCAATATTTATGAAATTCATTTTTTTTTCGCGAAACTACTCGAAATATAGAAAAACTTTTGATGGTACTATCCAGCACTATAATGTAATGTATTTTTTTCTTTCTTCTATTTTTAAGATATCGCTGAATCGAATGTTCGTGGCCCACTAAGAATGCTCTGTGGCCTCTCCAGTATTATGTTTTCTTTGAGCCCCCCTAAAAAATACTATGTGGCCTCCAGGGAGCCCCACATTGAGAACCGTTGGAATATAGTACAAACATGGGTAAAAAATAAAAAATTAATTAATTTTGTCAGCGATAATTCAACTCATGTATAAAAAGGTGCATTTAAAACGGCGGACAAACAAAATTTGCAAATGGTTAAAAATTTATTTACCTTCACCCTGACAACTACCTTTATATTAACAATTTTAGTAAACAGCTAACTTCAGTTGAACAGTGGCCGTTCGCGTCAGTTCTGAATACCTCTGCGGTGAAATATAATTGAAATCCGTTTCGGACACGCTTCTGCGTGAAAAATTGTTCACAATTGTCATTCCGACCCATGTGCCAGGGAGGTAAATATTGTCTTTTCGCTAATTATAGATTTAGTTTCGTATATTCGATATTAAAGCCGGTCACACTGACAGAACTGCAATTCGTACTTCGGCCGCAAGATGCCACAAGCGCGCGATTAGCGCTGATGCGATGCGTGAATTGCAGAATTACATTGCATTTAATATCCATCTTGTTCTATCATGTTCTAATAGTGTGAAATAAACATTTATATATTAGTGTAGTTGGCGTCTTCCCTTTTATGTGTGTCGGAAATAAGTGCACCCGGTCAATTAACGATCAGCTGTTATTGGTTTCCTAACTTCATGCCGCTTGTAGTGTGTGTGTGTTTGGTGAGAGGTTATAACCAATAATATAATATAAGAAACGCCAGAAATGTGTGGAATTTATACTAAATGTAAGTAATAATATATATTTACACAACACAATAATTATAAATATCATTTTAACGGCTAGATCCTAGTGTTTGTACCACTCGCAAACGTGTAGGCGCGAATTTCGCGATTCCCGTGACACTCAACAATTTTCATTTTACCCACACACGATTTTGACGATTGGTGCATCATACAATTCCATCACAAATAAACAATACTCTTTCACCCATTGTACATTTAATTAATATAAATTGTTAATATAAATATAGTTCTTATTCGTTAAATTATCTCAACAAATACCACTGGCGGTTATAATTTCGGCAGGATAAATTTTATTTCAAGCACTCGTCATTTCATCGCAAATTTCTTGAATGAATTGAGATTGGGCAAAAATTTTTCCATCTCAATTCATTCTAGAAATTTGTGTCGATTCAATGGCTCGTGCAAACAAATAAAATTTATCCGGCCAAATTTAACCTCTTGTGGTATTACCCACGATAATCTTCAAACACTTCTTTACTGGTAGTCATTTTGTCTTTGAATTTCGTGACTTGTAACGAATAATCGCAAACACATTTACATATAGGGAAAAAAATGGTATACACTTTTAGAATATTGATATCCACCATTTTTTATCTCTGTTGGAATTTTTTCCATTCTTTTTTCTAATTTGACTGGTCTTATATTATTTATATTTAAGATCAATAAAACAAAATCTACATAGTGTAAACAAATAACGAAACTTTCAATTTTTGCCATTTTTGTAAAACCAGGTAATTTCAAATATCTCAGAAATAACACACTTCCAAAATTTTCAGAAAACATTATTTTATTGTGGTGGTTAAAATACGAGACTTTTGAGAAAATTGTAAGTGCTATTAAGTTAAAATATTACATTGCTTGTAATAAAAATGTAAATAACCCATAAGTAATATTATTCAATTTTTGTTAACTTCACAATCTGGACAAACAAAAAATATATATTTATATAATTATATATACAGTGCGCGCCAAAAGTATGGAATATAGTCAGTAAAACCGAAATTGAATATTTTTGGAAAAAATCTCGAATACGTCGATTTTGTTTTTTAAAAATACACATTTTTACATGAAAGTCGATGTTCAATCGTCATTTGTTTTTGAGTAATGACGTCATCTATTTTGTTTTTAAATGACAACCCCCTATTTTTGTTCTTGATTTTGAGAGATCTTTTCATTGCCGAACTGGCAGTGTAAAAATATTGCCATCTTACATAAGACATTTTTCGAGTAAATAACAATTGAAGGTGAGAACTTGACATCTAGAGTTTTTGCAAAATGATCTTGTTCCAGCGCTTTTTTTCCAAACAAAAATGATCTTGACCTTCCATACATACAATATGGTTTTAGCAAGATGGTGCAACCCCGCACTATGCGCATTTTTTTGACAATTGCATTGCGAATAGGTGGATTGGCAGGTGAGGACCGATAGAATAGCCCGTGAAAGAGACAAATGCGCAGAATTAGCCTGGAAAGTATTCAAAATATTCAAGAAGAATTTCTAGATGTTCGACTAAAAAAAAAAAAATTAATTTAATTTTTTTTTAAAAGCACCTAGTGCAGGGATGCGCCGTCTTGCTGAAACCATATTGTATGATATGGATGGTCAAGATCATTGTTGTTTGGAAAAATTGCTACAAGCGCTAGAACAGTCATTTTGAAAAAATTCTAAATATCGGGTTCTCACCTTCAATTGTCATTTACTCGAAAAATTTCCTATGTAAGATGGCAACATTTTTATACTTTCAGTTCGACAATGAAAAGATCTCTCAAAATCAAGAATAAAAATAGGGGGTTGCCATTTAAAAACAAAATGGCTGACGTCATTACTCAAAAACAAATGACGGCTGAAAATCGACTTTCATGCAAAAATCTGTATTTTTATAAAAGAAAATCGACGTATTCGAGAATTTTTTCAAAAATATTTTATTTCAATTTTACTGACTATATTCCATACTTTAGGCGCGCACTGTATATATACTGAAAAAAAATGAAACGCTTTAAATTCGTGAAATTTCGACCATTTTCAAACCGCCATAATTCGGCCTATTTTCAATCGGTTTTGATTAATCTTTAAGGGGGAAAAACTTTGAAGTGTCTTCTTTAAAGTCATGCACGCTAAATTAAGCGTAACCCCTTCCGCCCTCTCTAGCGCCCCTGTGAGAAAAAAAGTTTTTTCTGGAAACCATGTCCAATTTTGACGATATCTACGGAGTTGGAAAAATTTTGTCGACTCAATCCACCATAAAGGCATTAAAATTTGATCAATTCTCTTTGCAAGACTCAAATAAAGAAGTTCCTACGACGATTTAGCACCAAGTTATAGGTGTTTGAAAAAAAAGTTCATTTTGGAGGTTTTTCGCACATAACTCAGTGACTTTTCAACCAAATTTGATTATTTTTTCAGGAAATAATTCCATTTTGGCTCTACTTTAAGGCAGTAAACTCAGATTAGAATGATCCTTTTTCGAACCCTTTAACCCCCGAACAAAAAAAAAACAAAACGGCCAACTTATTGCTTATTCTGATATCAAGAATATGTTGAGAATACATAGCCTAGAAGACCGTAGATCTTTCTCCGACCTACGTATCTTACATCAACTAATAAATGGTTACATTGATTGCCCCTACCTATTAAGTCAACTTGATTTTCATGTATCATCTAATAATCGCAGATTAAGAGCAACTCCTTTGTTTCGAATTCAAACTTTTTCATCTAATATTAGTGGTAACAATTCAATTAGCCGTGTTATGAGATGTGCGAATTTGTTTAATAAGAACGATTGGTTCGACTTATGTAATAGTTCGTATAATATCTTTAAAAATAACCTTTATCGTCACGTGCCATATTAATGTATTAAATTGTATTAAATTTGTTAATGTCTTTAATGTTAGGTTAAGTTTATTATAAGTAAATATGTATACAGATTGTAAAAGGGGGTTTCCCGTATAATTAAATAAATAAATAAATAAATAAATAAAAACTTTGGCAACTTGTACCGAGTTGGAAAAAATGTGTCGACTCGATCCAACAAAAGGGCAATGACATGTGTTCAATTAGTTCCTACGACGATTTGGCACAAAGTAATGGGTGTTTGGAAAAAAGCCAATTTTGTGTTTTTTTGACTCATAAGTGTGAAGTTTTTCGACAAAATTGTTATCGTTTTCACGAATGAAATTTTCTTTGCATGTTCTTTGAAAGTTAATTGTGAAATCACTAATATCGCATTTTGTACCTTAGAACACCGTTAACAAAAAAAAATATTTTAGGTCAAAAAAGGCTTACTTTAACGATCTCTGTAGGGTCAGAAAAAAATGTGGGCCTAACTCACCACCATTCGTCCATTTTTCCATTCGTCCAATAAAAACAAACAAATTGCACTGATGGAAAAAAATTAAACACTTGAGATTTGTAAAAATTTAGGTATTTTCAAATGGCCATAACTCAGCTTCTATTCAACCGATTTCGACGATCTTTTGAGAAATAAAAAGCAAAATGTGTCCTCTTTGAGGACTCAAAGAGAGGGCTTTACACCCCTCAAAAAAAAAAAAGACCACAAAATGCACTTTTTTTAAACACCCATAACTTTGTGCCAAATTGCCGTAGGAACTTCGTTTTTGAGTCCTGCGCAGGTAATTGACACATTTCAATGCCCTTTTGGTGGATCGAGTCGACACATTTTATCCAACTCGGTACACGTTGCCAAAGTTCGACGTTATTTTTGCCCAAAAACGTATTTTTTTGTTCGGGGGTTTAAGGGTTCAAAAAGGGATCATTTCAATCTGAGTTTACCCCCTTAAAGTAGGGCCAAAAAGAGATTTCTTCCCGAAAGAATCATCAAATTTGGTTGTAAAGTCGCCGAGTTATGTGCGAAAAACCTCAAAATGCACTTTTTTCAAACAGCCATAACTTTTAATGCCTTTATGGTGGGATAGAGTCGACAAAATTTTTCCAACTCCATAGACATCGTCAAAGTTGAAAATGGTTTCCTGAAAAAACATTTTTTTTAACAGGGGTGATAAAAAAAACAACAAAATGTCTACATTCGTAACTTGAATTTGAGTAAGCAAAATTTGCATCCTGAGATTCTAAAAATTCTAAAAGCTTTATTACTTCTGGAATTATCTTCGGAATTTTCAAAACAGCTTAGAAATAATGCATTCTTTACATCCTATAAAACAATTGTCACTTCTAAGCTAGAAAAAAAAATGGCGACATTCTAAACTTGAATTCGAGTAAGCGAAACTTTTCATCTTGGAATTAGGAATATTAAAAAAAAAATCATTCGTGCAATGGTCTTCAAAATTTCCAAAAAAATTTACTTATAATGAATGCACGTTTGACATACTGGAAAACAATTAATATTTTAAGGCTAGAAACATGATAGCCTGCGAGACTTAATTTCGAGGATGCGAAAGTTGTATCTTCGGATTAGAAATATTATCACTCATAAACTGTCTTCAAAATTACTAAAACCACTTAGAAATTATGCATTTTTGCGATATTAGAAAACAATTGATATTTTTTAAGCTGGAAACAAATTGTCGACATTCGTAACTTGAATTTGTGCAAGCAAAATTTACATCTTGGGATTAGAAAAATTCTAAAAGCTTTAATACTCCTGGAATTATCTTCAGAATTTTTAAAACTGCTTAAAAATAATGCATTTTCACGCAGTAGAAAATAATTGATATTTTTAGGCTAGAAACTGGAATTCGGGTAAGCAAAGTTTACATGAGATTAGGAAAACAAAAAAAAATTTAGGTGTAATTATTTTCAAAATTTCAAAAACTGCTTAGAAATAATGCATTTTTAATATATTAGAAACCAATTAAATAAAGTTTTAGCTAGAAACAAAATGGCTACTTTTAAAACTTGGATTTGAGATAGGGTAATTTGCATTTACTTTGCATTTGCATTAGAAATATTTAAAAAAAAATTATGACTTATGGAACTGTCATAAAAAATTTGAAAACTACTTAGAAATAATGCATTCTTGATATACTGACAAACAATTGATATTTTGGAACTAGGAACAAAATGACGACATTCAAAACTTGGATTTGAGCAAGCGAGAATTGCTTTTTGGGATTAGAAGAAATTTAAAAGCATTGTCACTGGTCTTCAAAATGTTTAAAACGACTTAGATATAATGCATTTTTAATATACTAGAACACAATTAACTTTTCTAAGCTAAAAACAAAATGGTGACTAATAACTTGAGGAACCGAAATTGGCATTTTGGGATTAACAATATTAAAAAAAAAATAATCTCTCGTGGAATTATCTTCAAATTTTGTAAAACTTCTTAGAAATTATATATTGACTTACTAGAAAATAACTGATTTTTGAAGCTAGAAAAAAATACTTGAATTCAAGTAAGCAAAATGTCCATCTTGGGATTAAAAAAAATCTAAAAGCTTTATTTCTCGCGGAATTGTCTTCAAAATTTCTAATAATGCATTTTTGACATACTGGATAACAATTGATATTTCTAAGCTAGAAAAAAGCTTAACGCTCCACCATTTATGATCCTATTCATAATATAATTGTTGCCGTGAAAATGTTTGAATTTCGAAACCTCAACGGAAGTATACATTTCGAGGTCTTTATTTTTGAAAAATGTTTATGTATCTGCCTGTAGATGCTGTAGCTCAAAAACTAATAAAGATGGAAATTGAAAATCCTCATGTAAAAAAAATGTTATATCAGTAGTAGCAGGCATTATTTATCTATTGAATATTCAGTGTGGCATTAGCCGGAAAAGTAGTTGTTCCAATACATTATTTGTTTATAGTCTTGGTAAGACAATATTTTTTTCTATTTTTGATTATTATCAGATTTGGGTTCAATGATTCTTTTGATAACCGTAGTCACCGATTATTTTAATAACCGGATTCGGCGATTTTTTTTTTCATCCGAATCGTCCCGTCACTGGTTTTAATTATTTATTATCTATATTCATGTATTATTATGAATACTTAATTATGCCCTTTTACCGTTAATCTATTCGACAATAAAGATAGATTATTATTATTAATAATAATTAACAATTGGTCGATTAAATGTTGTACCGAAATCTCGTTTCCAATATTTCGGTATCTGAATGAGTGATATTTCTCGTAGTAAGTGAAATTCCCCATCAGTCTCTATTGTAGATTTTAATAAATTCACTCGATAATTTATCAAAACTATATCAGTGGCGGGAGGCAGGTGAGACATTGCCTCACCATTAATTTTCTCTCTTCTATATAATAAAAATATAAATTTATTCAATAAATCTTTTAATATTGATAATTAATTATTATACAATAATTATAAATTGTTATATTACCGAATTTTAATGATTAGAATTAGTGCGCCCACCCAGGTTGGACTTGAGGCAAATGTAAACCTGCGCGATAGAAATTTATGCAACTTAATATGTCTCCATACAGTTTACATATATCGCATTCGTTGTAAAGCGCAGATTTATTTCGATATTGGAGGCGAGTCTCAGAGGCTTCTCATTGGTCAGAAATCACCCGCGTGATAGAGAGAGAACAATTGCAGCGCTCGCCATTGTCAGCTGTGTTAAGGCCACTGTTGCCAAGTCAGCGGAACATCCGCCAGCTCTGGCGGATTTTGAATCCGAACTGCAGAATAATTTTTGTTTTAGCGGCTGGCGGATTTTCTAACGAAATTATGTTGAATCATTGAGAAAACTTACGTAATTCAATTTAAATTTCAACTTTATTTTCAATACATCTATTTTACAAGAGAGAACGCAGAAATTTAAAACATTAACTTAAAAAAATCATAACTCACGGAAAAATGAACACATTTTCAAAAATTAAAGCTAGTTTCAAAGGTATTCTAAAATATTTTATTTTTCTCATATCAAAGCTTTTTTTCGATTTTTGTTTTGTTTAAGTGTTTACCAACTTAAAATATTAAAACTGAATACTGAGACGTACGTCATTTTATTACACCACTTACATATTGCCCAGTAATCATGGATTACAACATGAACAAATTAAAACATTAATTTTCAAAAATTCATACGTTCTGTTTAAGTGTTCGACAACTTAAAATAATAATCTACAAAGCTTCATAACTCAAGCTAAAATAAACAAAACACAAAGTTAATTTTAAAGGTAAATGTATTATGATTACATTCGACTTTTTAAGGAATTCAATCATATCAGTATAATGTTTTTTTTCTATTTTTTTCTTTGTTCAAATATTCGACAAACTTAAAAAAAAAATCATTTTTGAAAATTTACAACTCACCCAAAAATAGACACCTTTTCAAAAATCGAAGATAATTCTAATGAATATTTTGTGAATAAACTAGGATTTTTAAATTTTTAATAAATACTATCATATCAGAATATTTTACGTTCGACAACTTAAAACGATAATTTTCAAAAACACCCAAAAATGAACACATTTTCAAAAATCAAAGTTTTAAAGGTAGTCAGTCGTTCTGTCGATTTATTAAACTATTTGTGGAACTCAATTTTGCTTTTTATTTTTGTTCTGTTTTAGTGTTCAACAGTTTAAAACATTCAAAATTCATAACTTAAGGAAAAAGTGACACATTTAAAAAAAATAAAGTTAGTTTTAAAGGGAGATGTTTTGTGAATATATTAAAAAAATAGATTTTTTTGTTCAAGTCTTCAACAACTAAAAATATTAATTTTCAAAAATTCGTAACTCGCAGAAATTGACTAATTTTAAAAAATGAAAGCTATTTTTTAAGGTAAATAAATGCGTTAGGATTGCATCAGAGTTTTTAAAGAATTCAATCATATTGATATTTTTTTAAATTTTACTTTGGTCAAATATTCGACCAGTTAAAAAAATCATTTTTAAAATTTTATAACTCACGTAGAAATTGACACATTTTCAAGAATCAAAGTTTAAGTGAAAGGTAGATATCTCGTGAATATACTAAACATTTTGAGCAATTCCATTACATAAGAATTTATTTTCTTTAGATTTTGTTTGTTCACTTGTTCGAAAACTCAAAACATTAATTTTAAAAAATTCATAACTCAGAGAAAGTGGCATACTTTCAAAAATTCAAGTTAGTTTTAAAGGTAGTAAAGATTTAAAAAATGTTGGGAAATTATATTATATCACTATTTATTTTTTTTTTAGATTTTTTTTTGTTCGTCTTCACAACTGAAAATATGAATTTTCAAAAATTCATAACTCCGAGAAATTGGCATACTTTCAAAAATGCAAGTTAGTTTTAAAGGTACAGGGTATCCGAAAAGGTTTTTACTATTTCAAGGTCATATTTCACGAGAACTATGGGAGGATCTGACCAATTGTAATCGTGAGCATGTCTCTCGCAATTTTAGTATATACGGGGCCGCAGCGCGCTTTTTGTGTAAAAGCATTTTATCAAAACAGCAATTCTTACATCCAAGTTTGTCGCCATTATCAAACAACATCAACAACCCCTACATAGTCCCAAAGTTACAGTCTGGGCAGCAATGTCTGCACATGGAATAATTGGTCCATTTTTTTTGAAGATGGAAATCAACGCAGTGTCACCGTTAACTCTAATCATTATGAGGCAATGGTGAAAAATTTTCTTGAACCAGAATTGCAAAATTTTGATGGCTTCAACCAAGACACTTGGTTTCAGCAGGATGGGACGACTGCTCACACTGCGAATGTGTGCAGGTCCTTCGAAGGATGTTTCCAGGAAAGGTCCTATCAAAAAATGGCGATATCAATTATCCACCCAGAAGTCCCGATTTAACTTCATGGATTTTCTTTTTGTGGGGTCAGGTTTACACTGACATTCCTGCAAATCTGAATCAGTTGAATCAAAGAATTCGCGATGAAATTCGAGCAATTCCACAAGAAGTGTCCGCGTGTTCGCCAATTTCAGAGAGCGTTTGGAGGAGACGGTGCGCGTGGGGGGACACCATCTCGACGGCATAATTTTTCACAAATAAATTTTCACATTTTGTAGTAAATTTAAAAAATAAAACACGTTAATGCAATTTAAAATTGAATTAGTTATAATTTTTTTAAATAGTAAAAACCTTTTCGGACACCCGTTAGTAAAGATTTAAAAAATGTTGTGAAATTCTATTTTAACACTATTTTTTTTTTGTTCGTCTTCACAACTGAAAATATGAATTTTCAAAAATTCACGCAAAAATTGACTCAGTTTCAGAAAGAAAGGTTAATTTTAAAGGTAAATGTATTATCATTGCTTCCGAGTTTCTAAGGAATTCAATCATATCGATATGATTTTTTTTTCTAGCATTTCCAAAAATCAAAGTTGAATGTATTAAAAATTGTGAGCATATTAGTATTTTCTGTTAGATTTGTTCAATTGTTCGACAACTTAAAACATTAATTTTCAAAAATTCATAACTCGGGGAGCTGCGTGAATTCCCGCTGGTAGGAGGGCAAGCGGGCGCGTCTTCAAGGTTACCCTCCAGAAAATGCGCCTGGGCTCATTTGCTTGCGGGATTTCACGCGAAAGGAGTGGCCATACGGGCGGAAAATCACGCCGTAACCTATTTGTCCTACCATCTTCTGGTTTTTATTTCGTCATGGAATTTTTTGATAGTGAAACAATAATTGTTTCAGAAGCACCCTTGTCTTTTATGATTTAAAACATGAACAGGGATTTGAAGACGGATTGCTGGATTTCTGTTACCAATAATGGATAAATCCAGTATTTTTTTTTGATATCGACGACGTAAACGGCAAACAACAACAGCAGTACAAAGTGAAACAACTGCATTTTTATTTAAAGAAATTGAGTCCATTTTTCACAAACGTTCCAAGGACTCCGACGCTCGTATGGCCACACCAGAAGAGGATTTCTTTTGCGTGAAAAGACGCTAATGTGGCATACTACAGCGGGAATTCCGGCCAGCGTGAATAAACGCGAAATAAAAAGCGTTATTTTCTATTGTTAGGTTTTGTAATTGATTTGTTAGTTCGATAGAAATATAGTGGTATAAAAAATGTAAAGTATTTTATTCTAATTTACAATCAAGATGTACCACGAAGTAAACGCCGCCAACATTTATGTCTGTATTTATTTTTCTTCGGATTATTTCATTGTTCCTAATATTCAACCTTAATTCGTACGCAAAACGTTAAATTCAACTGTTAAAATATAAGATGGATTTATTTCGTACTTTATATTTTCATATTTTCTGGCGGAATTCTATTGGAATTAGGTTGGCCATCCGCCAGAAATATTATGTGATCAGATGGCAATGCTTAACGCACACCAGGAGCGGTAACGAGAACGGGAACGGGAACGAAAATGTACCTAGCTTGTCATTCCCGTTACCGGAAATTACTTATTAGTTGTGTAAACAAAATATACTTAATGTTTTAAGTACGGCTCGGAAAATTGAAATCGAAACGTATAATAACAACGTGAAGGAAAATAGGGAGGTTTTAAAAAGATGTGTAAATAATATTAAATCTGTGCCTCGCCAAACCAAAAGTTGACGAGCCGCCACTGAACGATTTTCGAAATTGTGATTTGAAAATCATTTATATAGAGTAGAACACAAGAAAGAAAATTGTGTTTTCTATTAATTGCTTCTAAAAATCATTAAAATAGGGACTTCAAAACGGATATTTCCGTTAAAAAAAATTTGTTTTTTTTTTCTGATCACGATACTTTCCCGTATCGGAGAAAGTAAAAATAATTCAAACTAATAGTGTTTCTATTTATTGTATAATATGTTTATCGAAATATAAGGCTTTAGCAGGCTGAAGAAATTTCTAATAAATTAAAACACTTTCCTTTACTTGTAGCGACTATAGTTTCAATCAAATGCTAATCATTATCAAACTAAGAGTCAATTTGTTAAGAAGTTATTTATTCAAACAAACAAAAAGTTTCAATTTTTTTAATTATTATGTAACTTATCAAAAATCAAGCATTTATTGTCATAATTTGCGTGTTAAATATCTCAAATTTAATTTATCCAAAATTAATATTATTTACTAACAATTTTTAATTTAATTTAGTGAAAGGTTACATGCAGCTGAACTGATATTAAATTCAACAATATATTATTATTACTATTAATCACACCCCAGAGACATAATTCGTGCACGGTTCAGCTAACAGGTTGCCATAAATAAATCCAAATTATCGAGCACGAAACACAATATTTTTTATTTTAATGAGAAGCAACTACAAGTAATGCGAACGTAACGGTAACAAAGTATGCAAATAAATTCACAGATATCATCAAAATGCATAAACAGGCAACGTAAGGAAATGAGCAACGACAACAACAACGGCGGCCGTGGTGGCATGAAAATTTAAATGGTGGATTCGCCGGGATTCCGCAACAAAAACTGCGTTGGGAATTCACAAATGGACGCGAATGAAATGCGCAGCGAGCAATTATTAAATGCGGCGAAAATGGAATGAACGCAATTACGTGATGGATGATGAGAATTAAAAGCTGCAGGAGGAGGATCGGGCGGAAGAAGACTCACAGGCTTGTGGTGAATATCTGTTGTTGAGGTCATGATGTGGGTGTTTTCTTCATAATTAATGTTATATTCTTGCGGGAAATAACACTCGCGTTTATTCACGTTTTGAGTGCGGCGTTTCGTGGCATGTCGGCTGCCAGAGAGGGAAAACTCGACGTGAGTTTTCCAGGGGTGGATTTTCCTACTGGAGCCGTCGCGCCGTCGAATGTCAATATTGTGAGTCTGCGCGGAGATCGCCCACCCAAACGAGATCTCATTGCGCCGGGAATGCTAATAATTACTGAGAACACATATGAATGCCTCTCTTTATTTATAGCCCATCCAGAAATAGATGGGAATATCGAGGCAATTATATTTATAGCACTAGGAAGCAGGTTTCACCTACTGACCGTTTGCTCTTTATCAAGAACTGTTAATGCAAATAATAAACAAGGTTATATTTTTACTTTCTCAACTACGAATAGTAATTTACGTAACGAGTTCCAAAAGTGATATTTTACGGGATAAGTGGGAAGTTTCCAGGACGAGACGTAGGCGACTCCTGGAATCCTGCGAGTCCCGTAAAATCACTTTTGGAACGTGTTACATACAATATTTTTTCTGCAGCCGTTTTTTACGTTAAAAAATCAAAAACACACATGAATGTTATATGACAAGTGCTGTCATAATTAAATACGAAGTTCATGTTTTTGTCAATACACTACATACCGGGTGACCCAGGGATCTGTAAAAGCCCCATAACTTGTTTGCTATTTGAGATATCGACTTCTAGTTTTCTTGAACTGGTACCCACACTTATTCTACATATTTTAAAAATATGTATGTTTTTGTACAGGGTGTCCCAATAAACATAACAGAACAAAGTTATGTTTTTTTAAATAGAACACCCTATATTATATACTTTATTTTCAACCCTCTTGAAAAGCTGATAAAAATAGTATAAGATAAAGCTGATAAAAATAGTATAAGATACCATGGGTCTATAATGGACGGTTGGTTAGTTATGAGCAAATTTGTGGCAAAAACATGTGCACATTGAAAAAATTGCAGAAGCGCTCCTAGCAAAGCTAGCTTCATTTTTTATACACTAAAGAATTTTCCACTTCATGAAGAATAATACAAATCGGTTTTGTTTATTTTTTGTTCATACTGCTATACAGGGTGTCAACATACGCAAAATAATGGATAACTATTTTTTTTCAGATGGAACACCCTATATATCTTGCCACCAATGCATGTAATTTTTAATAAGCTTTCCAATGATGTACAATTTGTATAATGAAATATTAAGGATTCTTGAGATTTATCCATAAAAACATTTTTCTTTTGTCACCTACTGCTCATTTTTGGATTTTCAGCCAAAACTATGCATTTTCTAAAAAAATAATAAGAGACCAAAGTTGTAGAGCGGAAAATTTTAGTTCTTTCTATTTTTCCAATAATGCGTGCATTGCCCGCCAGAGTGCGCAAAATCGTGACCGTATATGCATTTTAGCGTTTTTCGCAAATTGTTTGTTAATAAATTGCACTATGTTTTATTTTCCACGTCCTCTAGCGAAAAAAACGGGTAATTATAGAATTATTCAAATGACCTACATCGATTGAAAATATTCCGCTTTACATCTCTTAAAAGAAGCAATTTTTGCCCAAAATGCATAGTTTTCGCTAAAAATGCAAAAAACCATTGAAAACGCAAAAATTGATACATACATTTTGCAATTTGCATTTTTAGGGAAAACTATTCATTTTTGGCAAAAATTGCTTCTATTAAGAGATGTAGAGCGGAACATTTTCAATCGATACGGGCCATTTTAATTTCCCTATAATTTTCCGTTTTTCCGCTAGAGTGTGGGGAAAATAAAGTATAGTGCAATTTATTAATAAAAAAGTTGAAAAGAAAACGGTAAAATGCATATACGGTCAAGATTTTTCGCGCTCTGGCGGGCAATGCAAGCATTATCTTAATAGTTGAAAGACCTGTATCGATCGGAAATTTTTCGCTCTACAACTTTGGTCTCTTATAATTTCTCCTGAAAATGCATACTTTTGGCTGAAAATCCAAAAATCAGCAGAAGGTGGCAAAAAAATATGTTTTTATTGATAAATCTCAAGAATCCTTAATATTTTGTTATACAAACTGTATATCATTAGAAAGCTTATTAAAAGTGCCATAGATTGGTGGCAATTTATATAGGGTGTTCCATTTGAAAAAAAATAGTTATCTATTGTTTTGCGTATGTTGACACCCTGTATAGCACTATGAATAAAAGAGAACCAAAACCGATGTGTATTATTCTTTATGATGTGGGAAATTTTCTAGTATATAAATAGTGATGCTATCTTTGCTTGGAACGCTTCTGCAATGTTTTCAATGTGTACATGTTTTTGCCACACATTTGCCCATAACTAACCAACCGTCCATAATACACCCATACCATCCTATACTATTTTTATCAGCTTCTCAAGAGGGTTGAAAATAAAGTATAAAATATAGGGTGTTCCATTTAAAAAAACATAACTTTGATATGTTACTTATACTGGGACACCCTGTACAAAAACATATATATTTTTAAAATATGTAGAATAGGTGTGGGTACCGATTTATGAAAACTAGAAGGCGATATCTCAAAAAGCAAATAAGTTATGGGGCTTTTACAGAACCCTGGGTCACCCGGTATATACGCAAAATCGTCCCGAAAGTAACAAAAATCGTCCCGAAAGTATAGAAATCGTTACGAAAGTGTAAAAATCGTCCCGAAAATAACTACTTTGGGTACGATTTATGTAAAGTGTTAAAACATACCGAAAGTTTTATTTTCGGAACATTTGCAGAAAATAGTTATTTACAGTAAGATTGAGGAAGGTAAAGCTTTCGTTCACGCGAATTGCGCAGCTGAGTGAACGATGCAATTCAAATAAATAAATAAATAAATAAGTGAACGAAATCGGGCTTACTCTCGAGCGCTGTATTTGGTTTTGTTCAATATCCCCCCAGAAAGTCTGTAACTTTGTAATCAAAATTTTAAATAAAAAAAATCACATGTTTGGACTGATTTATTGCTATAAAGAGAAATAGAAAATTAACAAAGTTCTGTAACGTCGATAAAGAGGTTGCGTGCACATTGTGGAAATTGTGGAAATAGATAATGAAGAGTCATAAGATAAGATAAGATAAGATAAGATAAGATAAGATAAGATAAGATGAGATGAGATGAGATGAGATGAGATGAGATGAGATGAGATGAGATGAGATGAGATGAGATGAGATGAGATGAGATGAGATGAGATGAGATGAGATGAGATGAGATGAGATGAGATGAGATGAGATGAGATGAGATGAGATGAGATGAGATGAGATGAGATGAGATGAGATGAGATGAGATGAGATGAGATGAGATGAGATGAGATGAGATGAGATGAGATGAGATGAGATGAGATGAGATGAGATGAGATGAGATGAGATGAGATGAGATGAGATGAGATGAGATGAGATGAGATGAGATGAGATGAGATGAGATGAGATGAGATGAGATGAGATGAGATGAGATGAGATGAGATGAGATGAGATGAGATGAGATGAGATGAGATGAGATGAGATGAGATGAGATGAGATGAGATGAGATGAGATGAGATGAGATGAGATGAGATGAGATGAGATGAGATGAGATGAGATGAGATGAGATGAGATGAGATGAGATGAGATGAGATGAGATGAGATGAGATGAGATGAGATGAGATGAGATGAGATGAGATGAGATGAGATGAGATGAGATGAGATGAGATGAGATGAGATGAGATGAGATGAGATGAGATGAGATGAGATGAGATGAGATGAGATGAGATGAGATGAGATGAGATGAGATGAGATGAGATGAGATGAGATGAGATGAGATGAGATGAGATGAGATGAGATGAGATGAGATGAGATGAGATGAGATGAGATGAGATGAGATGAGATGAGATGAGATGAGATGAGATGAGATGAGATGAGATGAGATGAGATGAGATGAGATGAGATGAGATGAGATGAGATGAGATGAGATGAGATGAGATGAGATGAGATGAGATGAGATGAGATGAGATGAGATGAGATGAGATGAGATGAGATGAGATGAGATGAGATGAGATGAGATGAGATGAGATGAGATGAGATGAGATGAGATGAGATGAGATGAGATGAGATGAGATGAGATGAGATGAGATGAGATGAGATGAGATGAGATGAGATGAGATGAGATGAGATGAGATGAGATGAGATGAGATGAGATGAGATGAGATGAGATGAGATGAGATGAGATGAGATGAGATGAGATGAGATGAGATGAGATGAGATGAGATGAGATGAGATGAGATGAGATGAGATGAGATGAGATGAGATGAGATGAGATGAGATGAGATGAGATGAGATGAGATGAGATGAGATGAGATGAGATGAGATGAGATGAGATGAGATGAGATGAGATGAGATGAGATGAGATGAGATGAGATGAGATGAGATGAGATGAGATGAGATGAGATGAGATGAGATGAGATGAGATGAGATGAGATGAGATGAGATGAGATGAGATGAGATGAGATGAGATGAGATGAGATGAGATGAGATGAGATGAGATAAGATAAGATAAGATAAGATAAGATAAGATAAAATAAGATGAGATGAGATGAGATGAGATGAGATGAGATGAGATAAGATAAGATAAGATAAAATAAGATAAGATAAAATAAGATGAGATGAGATGAGATGAGATGAGATGAGATAAGATAAGATAAGATAAAATAAGATAAGATAAGAGTTTATTGGTCTTGTGCATTGTATTGATAATATGAGACACGTCAAAATAAAAAGTAGCTTAGGTCAACTAACAATTAGATAAAATGAACTAAAATAAAATAACTTAAAAATAGCTTACCCCAACTCAACGTTTTAAATCTTCTGATTTTTTAATAAATTCCTCCACATTATAAAACGCATGCTGGCTTAGGAATGGTTTTAATTCCATTTTTAATTTATTCTCCGCTAATAGTGTTATTGAGTCCGGTAATTTATTATCTAACACAATACCACTGCCTTGTGGGGATTTATCCCAAAAGACGTGCATGTGTTTTTGTTGGACTAATTTCCCTTTATTGCGAATTAGATACGTGCGCATGTCGCTGTGTTTTTCTAATTTCTGTTGGAGTTAATGTAACAGAAGATTTTTAGTATATACACCGGAGGAAAAGAAAATGAAACACTTGAAATTCGTGAAATTTCGACCATTTTCAAACCGCCATAACTCGGCGTATTTTCAATCGATTTTGATGAATCTTTGAGGGCAAAAAACTTTAAAGTGTCTTCTTCAAAGTCATGCATGCGAACTTAAGAGTAACCCCTTCCGCCCCTGTTTGAAAAAAAAATGTTTTTTCAGGAAACCATGTCCAACTTTGACGATATCTAAGGAGTTGGAAAAATTTTGTCCACTCGATCCACCATAAAGGCATTAAAATCTAATTAATTCCCTATGCAGGACTCGAAGAACAAAGTTCCTACGACGATTTGGCACCAAGTCATGGGTGTTTGAAAAAAAGTGCACTTTGAGGTTTTTCGCACATAACTCAGTGACTTTTCAACCACATTTAATGATTCTTTCGGGAAAAAATCCCATGTTGGCTCTACTTTAAGGGAGTAAATTCAAATTGGAATGATCTCTTTTCGAATAAGAAAAACACGTTTTTGGGCAAAAAACGTCCAACTTTGGCAACGTGTACCGAGTTGGATAAAATGTGTTGACTCAATCCACCAAAGGGGCATTGAAATGTGTTCAATTACCTGTGCAGGACTCAAAAACGAAGTTCCTACGGCGATTTTTCACAAAGTTATGGGTGTTTAAAAAAGTGCATTTTGTGGTCTTTTTATTTTTTTGTTTGGAGGGGCGTAGAGCCCTCTCTTTGAGTGGGGATAAAACCTCTCAAAGAGGACACATTTTGCTTTAGATTTCTCAAAAGAACATCGAAATCGGTTGGATAGAAACCGAGTTATGGCCATTCGAAAATTACCTAAAGTGTTTCATTTTTTTCCGTCAGTGTAATTTGTTTGTTTTTATTGGACGAATGGACAAATGGAAGAATGGTGAGTTAGGCCCATATTTTTTTCCGACCTTACAGAGATCGTTAAAGTGAGTCTTTTTGAACCTAAAATAAAGCTTTTCTGTTAATGGAGTTCTAAGGTACGAAATTATGCGAAATTCGTGATTTCGTGCAAACAATGAATTTTCGTGCATACTTCAAAGAACATGCAAAGAAAAGTTCATTCGTGAAAACGAAAACAATTTCGTCGAAAAACTTCAGACTTATGAGTCAAAAAACCACAAAATTCGCTTTTTTTAAACACTCATAACTTGGTGCCAAATCGTCGTAGGAACTTCGTTATTTGAGTTTTTCGCAGATAATTTAACACATTTCAATGTCCTTTTGGTAGATCGAGCCGACACATTTTTTCCAACTAGGGACACGTTGCCAAAGTTGGACGTTTTTTTGCCCAAAAACGTGTTTTTCTTGTTCGGGGGTTGAAGGGTTCGAAAAGGGATCATTCCAATTTGAATTTACTCCCTTAAAGTAGAGCCAAAATGGGATTTTTTCCCGAAATAATCATCAAATATGGTTGAAAAGTCACTGAGTTATGTGCGAAAAACCTCAAAATGCACTTTTTTTCAAACACCCATAATTTGGTGCCAAATCGTCGTAGGAACTTCGTTCTTTGAGTCCTGCATAGGGAATTGATCACATTTTAATGCCTTTATGGTGGATCAAGTGGACAAAATTTTTCCAACTCCGTCAAAGTTGGACATGTTTTCCAGAAAAAACTTTTTTTCGCAGGGACGCTAGAGGGGGGCGGAAGGGGTTACGTTTAGTTTCGCATGCATGACTTTAAAGAAGACACTTCAAAGTTTTTGCCCTCAAAGATTCATCACAATCGATTAAAAATACACCGAGTTATGGCGGCTTGAAAATGGTCGAAATTTCACGTATTTAAAGTGTTTAAATATTACCACTCCCTTCAAGATCTATACATCGAATATTTACAAAAATCATAATATTTATAAGTGGTGAAAACACCCGCATGGCAAGGGATGTAAAACTGATTTTTTTCCTTGAAAGAATGCGTGCCCTTTTGCCAGATAAACAGGTAAAGTACGACGCCACGGACCCAGCGCTCGCAGCACGTTTTGCCGTACAAATTATTTTATTTCATACTAATGTAATCAAATGATCATTCTAAAAAAATATGATTTCGATATGAAATGAAACGAGGAATACAGTGGTATTTTTTTAGATTTTTAAAGTGATGGCCTTGAGTAGTAATATGACTTTCAATATTTTAATTGTTTGTAATAATTATAAATTAACAACTAAAGTAATATTAATTAACATCAGAATGAAGATCATTCTATTACCTTTAAAATGAGCCATAACGGAGCTCTATACGTCTAATAGGAAGGGCGTTATAATGATCTAAAGACATACATAATTAGCGAGTTTTCAAAACTTTTACAAATTTAGAGTAAAGTTGTAATTATTCATTGAATAGTACTTTTGCTGGCTATTGCCTTCTCCGGAAATTATTTCTTGTCGAAATTTGACTAAAATTCGACAAGCGTTAAGAAAAAAACCCTTAAGCCTCTTGAAAAATTGTCAAATTTTGGTAGGATTAAAAGACTTTATGTGCAAATTAATGTCGAAATTTGACTTAAAGTCAACAAACATCAAGAAAAACGACGAATTTTCACTTAGTTGTTAAGTTTCTAGAAACAATGTCAAATTTAATTCAAGCTAAAAGACTCTATGAGAAATTAATGTCGAAATTTGACTTAACTTCAACATGCGTTTAGAAAAAATACTAAAAGCCATTAAGTCTCTAGAAAAAATGACAAATTTAATTCAAGTTAAAACTTTTTATGACAAATTAATGACAAGCGTAAAAAACTAATTTTGACTTAAAAGGCGTTAAGCTACGAGAAAAAACGTCAAATTGAATTAAAGTAAAGACTTTATGACAACTGAATGTAGAAATTTGACTTAAAGTCGACAAGTGTTAAGAAAAGAGTCTGATTATGGCTTAAATCCGTTAAGCCTCTAGAAAATATGTCAAAATGAATTAACATTAAAAAACTTTATAACAAATTAATGTCGAAATTTGACTTAAAGTCGACGAGCGTTAAATAAAAAAGACTAATTTTAAATCTTTAACCCTCCAGAAAAAATGTCAAATTTAATTAAAATTAGACTTTACGTTTAAATTAATATATATATATACCGGGTGTGGCACTTAAGACGCCTCGGACCATAGCTCCTTTACGATAAAAGCTATCGAAAAAAATCTAAGAACAAAGTGGTGCATAGTTACCGTCGCTATATTTTAAAAATATTTCTAATCATCAGTGGCGTGCCGTACTCCAGTGGCGTACCAAACTTATGTTTTTTTAAATGGAATGCCCTATTTTTTATTGCAGATTTGGAAAGTGCTCGACGAGTACTTATTTTTTTATCTAACATGTTATACCCTTCACTTTAGCGGTTTCGCTGTTATAACCCCTTCTTTCAAAATGCGCCCCATTTTTGAGATTTTTTTGTAGAGAAACTAATTGACGCCGGCGCCTAAATTTTGAATTGAGGTACAGGTTAAGACCTCGTATATCTTCACATAATTTTTTTTCGGGTAATTTATAGCAAAAAAATGATTTTTGATTGATCTTCGCATGTTGTCATTTTTTCCGAAAATTTCAAATGGCACCCCCCTAAAAAAATTACGGCGTTGTACAGCCAAAACTCTAAATTTTTCATAGGTGTAAAAAAAATTACATATTGCATAACAAAATTTCGGAGAAAAAAGGAATTTCATCGCAAATGTCGGGAAACGTTTTCCGTTCCCAAGTGTGACATGAGAAAACAAAAGATTGGTAATTGTCAAAGTACCAAAACAAATACACAAATACGGTCAACATAATAGTATGTACCTATTTATTCAACATGATATGAAAAATGCAGATAAAGAAAATTTAACAACTTAAACTAAATGTTCGAAATGACGACCTTCCTGCTGGAGGCATAACCGCAACTTCTGGTGATATACCGCAGTTCATTATTTTCGGTAATAACTGCCTTCTTTCTAACTCTCCTTGGCCGTTTCAGACTTCCCGTAGTAGTAAATCTCTCCAACACTTTTTGAAACGCACGTTCATTTGGATGTGCCCTGTGCGGATATCTCGCAGCGTACACTCGTGATGCCAAGAAACAATTCTTGTTACATTCTCCAAGAATAAATATCATGTCAACCATTTCCTCTTGAGTTCGGAACATTTTTAGAACGTTTATCAAAAATGACTTATGGCTGCTACTGACGTCTAATAATTTACTTTGACAATTACCAATCTTTTGTTTTCTCATGGCACACTTGGGAACGGAAAACGTTTCCCGACATTTGCGATGAAATTCCTTTTTTCTCCGAAATTTTGTTATGCAATATGTAATTTTTTTTACACCAATGAAAAATTTAGAGTTTTGGCTGTACAACGCCGTAATTTTTTTAGGGGGGTGCCATTTGAAATTTTCGGAAAAAATGACAACATGCGAAGATCAATCAAAAATCATTTTTTTGCCATAAATTACCCGAAAAAAAATTATGTGAAGGTATACGAGGTCTTAACCTGTACCTCAATTCAAAATTTAGGCGCCGGCGTCAATTAGTTTCTCTACAAAAAAATCTCAAAAATGGGGCGCAATTTTGAAAGAAGGGGTTATAACAGCGAAACCGCTAAAGTGAAGGGTATAACATGTTAGATAAAAAAATAAGTACTCGTCGAGCACTTTCCAAATCTGCAATAAAAAATAGGGCATTCCATTTAAAAAAACATAAGTTTGGTACGCCACTGGAGTACGGCACGCCACTGATGATTAGAAATATTTTTAAAACATAGCGACGGTAACTATGCACCACTTTGTTCTTAGATTTTTTTCGATAGCTTTTATCGTAAAGGAGCTATGGTCCGAGGCGTCTTAAGTGCCACACCCGGTATATATATTTGACTTAAAGTCAACAAGCGTTTGGAAAAAAAGACTAATTTTGACTTAAAACCAAAAGCCTCTAGAAAAATTGTTAAATTTAATTAAAGTTAAAAGACTTTATGTCCAAATTAATGTGTAAATTTGACTTAGTCAGCAAGCGCCAAGAGAAAAGACTAATTTTGACTTAAAGTCGTTAAGCCTCTAGAAAATATGCCAAATTGAATTAAAGTTAAAAGACTCTATGTTCAAATTAATGTCGAAATTTGACTTAAAATCGTCAAACGTCAAAAAAACGACTAATTTTGACTTAACCCCGTTAAGCTTCTATAAATGTCAAATTTAATTAAAGTTAAAAGACAAAATTTGACTTTAAGTGACAAGCGTCAAAAAGAAACAAATTTTGACTTCAAGCCATTATGACCCTGGAAAAAAATGTTGAATATAATTAAACGTTTTCACATTTTCATTTAAAATTCCAAATGTAAAACTTCAAGTCAAAATTTCAGTATGGACAAAAAAAAATCACGTGAACCGCATGAAATTTCCGCGGTAAGTTTTCGCAGATAACTTCAAGGGGTTATCAACAGCAATGCTACCTGCACGAACTTCATGCGGTTCATACCAGTTACCGCGGAAACTCCATGCGTTTTGAGGTGTGAACCTCTTGAAGTTATCTACGGAAACTACACGCGGTTCATAGCAGGAACCGCACGAAGCTCGTGCAGATAGTGGAGCGAACCGCATGAAATTTTCGCAGTTAATTTCTCTTGGAACCGTATGAAGTTTCCGCAGGTGACTTTATGCGGTTCCACCGGGGCGCTTCTACAGGTAGGGGTACGCGTCTGGTTTTCACTCTTGAAGAAAATGCCAAGTACATATTAAAGAGCAGAGGAACCGCGGTTTCTTTTGTGCGAACCGGTTCCTGTGCGCTCTTTGCTAAGAACCGGTTCACTGAACCGTCTGCCCACCTCTACTTACTGTAGATTCTTGTCATATCCTGTTGTTCGCAGACGATTTAAAACTCTATCGTGTAATGTCACAGCATTCAGATCATGTGTTATTGCAAGAGGACCTTAACACCATGGTTTGGTGTGATCGCAACAAACTACCGTTAAACTTAAAAAGAGTGTCATGTAATTTCATTCAGTAAGCGGCAAGTGATACATAAGTTTGATTACACGATAAGTGACTTGAGTTTAAATAGGGTTAATGAAATTAAAGATTTAGGGGTTATCCTAGACTATAAATTAAATTTTCGATTATATATATATATATATATATATATATATATATATATATATATATATATATACCGGGTGACCCAGGGATCTGTAAAAGCCCCATAACTTATTTACTATTTGAGATATAGACTTCTAGTTTTCTTGAACTGGTACCCTCACTTATTCTACATATTTTAAAAATATGTTTGTTTTTATACAGGGTGTCCCAATACACATAACAGAACAAAGTTATGTTTTTTTAAATGGAACACCCTATATTTTATACTTTATTTTCAACCCTCTTGAGAAGCTGATGAAAATAGTATAAGATACCATGGGTCTATAATGGACGGTTGGTTAGTTATGGGCAGATTTCTGGCAAAAACAAGGAGACATTCAAAAAGTTGCAGAAGCGCTCCTAGCAACGCTAGCGTCGTTTTTTATACACTAAAGAATTTTCCACATCATGAAGAATAATACAAATCGGCTTTAGTTCTTTTTTGTTCATACTGGTATACAGGGTGTCAACATACGCAAAATAATGGATAACTATTTTTTTTCAAATGGAACACCCTATATATCTTGCCACCAATGTATGGAATTTTTAATAAGCTTTCCAATGATGTACAATTTGTATAATGAAATATTAAGGATTCTTAAGATTTATCCATAAAAACATTTTTCTTTTGTCATCTCCTGTTCATTTTTGAATTTTTAGCCAAAACTATGCATTTTCTGAAAAAATAATAAGAAACCAAAGTTGTAGAGCGGAAAATTTTCGATCGATAGAGGTCTTTCGACTTTTCCAATAATGCGTGAATTGCCCGCCAGAGTGCGCAAAATCGTGACCGTATATGCATTTTAGCGTGTTTCTCAAATTTTTTGTTAATTAATTGCACTATACTTTATTTTCCACGTCCTCTAGCAGAAAAACGGGTAATTATAGATTTATTTAAATGACCTACATCGATTGAAAATATTCCGCTCTACAACTCTTAAAAGGAACAATTTTTGCCCAAAATGCATAGTTTTCGCTAAAAATGGAAAAAACCATTGAAAACGCAAAAATTGATATATACATTTTCAATTTACATTTTTAGGGAAAACTATGCTCTTTTGGCAAAAATTGCTTCTTTTAAGAGTTGTAGAGCGGAACATTTTCAATCGATATGGGCCATTTTAATTTCCCTTTAATTTCCCGTTTTTCCGCTAGAGGGTGCGGAAAAAAAAGTATAGTGCAATTTATTAATAAAAAAATTGAAAAAAAACGCTAAAATGCATATACGGTCACGATTTTGCGCGCTCTGGCGGGCAATGCACGCATTATTGGAAAAGTCGAAAGATCTATATCGATCGAAAATTTTCCGCTCTTCAACTTTGGTCTCTTATAATTTTTCCTGAAAATGGACAATTTTGGCTGAAAATTCAAAAATCAGCAGAAGGTGACAAAACAAATATGTTTTTATTGATAAATCTTAAGAATTCTTAATATTTTGTTATACAAACTGTATATCATTAGAAAGCTTATTAAAAATGCCATAGATTAGTGGCAACTTATATAGGGTGTTTCATTTGAAAAAAAAAGTTATCCATTGTTTTGCGTATGTTGACACCCTGTATAGCACTATGAATAAAAGAGAACCAAAGCCAATGTGTATTATTCTTTATGATGTTGAAAATTTTGTAGTGTATAAATAATGATGCTATCTTTGCTAGGAACGCTTCTGCAATGTTTTCAATGTGTACATGCTTTTACCACAAATTTGCCCATAACTAACCAACCGTCCATAATAGACCCATACTATCTTGTACTATTTCTATCAGCTTCTCAAGAGGGTTGAAAATAAAGTATAAAATATAGGGTGTTCCATTTAAAAAAACATAACTTTGTTCTGTTACGTATATTGGGACACCCTGTACAAAACGTACATATTTTTAAAATATGTAGAATAAGTGTCCGTACCAGTTCAAGAAAACTATAAGTCGATATCTCAAATAGCAAATAAGTTATGAGGCTTTTACAGATCCCTGGGTCACCCGGTATATATATATATATATATATATATATATATATATATATATATATATATATTATTAAATATTGCGAATGATTAATTTAATAATTTAATAAACTCGCGAGTTTATTAAATGTCCCCCCTTGTTACATTTGCTCAAAAAAATGCATTTGATTGGATTTGGTTGGATTCAGAGTTTCTACACATAACTCTAAAGATCTCATTAAGACCCAACAGAAAATGTACTTGCGCAAAAACAAATGCCAGTTTGAAGCTCGTTGCACGTTCGCAAAGAAAACTTGAAAATGTAAAAAATTGGAAAAGTCACCTTTTTTAATAATAAAACCATTAGTATACATTATTCTTCAACAGAAGAAGGATTGCCGATTTAAAATTTCAGCTAGGTAAAATAGCGAAAAAGGTGGTCGATAGCCATTTGGTAGATTTTCAAACTAACATGGTGGCATTAATAAACGATTATTACTATTATTAATATCGTTAACTACAAATACTAAATAACAGTTTTGTATATCTTATTCATATTTCAAAAAAAATATGAATGGATTATAGTTTGCTTATGCCACCAAATAAATATTGTTATCATTATCAAAGACTAAGTTGCCAATTTGAAACAATACTTTGAATTTTATCATAAAAACCATTATTATTGTACATTAAATACTCGCAGAACAGTAATTTTAATGAAATTACAATGTTTATGATAAGTAGAGCACTTTCACCGTCGATTCTTGCACTGTGTTTGGTACTTTCACGTCTGTGGTAGCCGTGATCGTCTAGTGGTTAGGACCCTACGTTGTGGCCGTAGTAACCCAGGTTCGAATCCTGGTCACGGCAATGCGAAAACATTCTCACGGAGCAGACTTTTTACATGCCTCATAATTTCTCTTTTTACCTGTTAACTGGAGCCCGTTGCAATGAACTTTAAAATACAATACAATTACGTATCGTCACTCATATCAAGAGGAATTGTGGCAGTGGAGCAAACCAGTGTTGCCAACCTTTAAAGTTACTAACATTTTTTATGTATGATGTAAATTCCTTCAAAAATTTTTATCATTTTTTTAATTATTTGCCAATAGAAACTATCATTTGTCAAAAATTTTCTTAAAGTAAAGTAAAGTATTCTTTATTCACTACAGCCACTACATAACGACATTTACAAATGGGTAAACATTCGAGCGGATGTAAGACGTCAAATCATTAAAATAAATACATAAAAATCCATCTTACTGTTTCAAAAACCAACTGGTTTAAAAAACAACTTTTCCTAAATTGAGTGTAATTTAACATGCATTTTAAATTTTTGTGTCTGCGGCTGAAATTTTATATACCGGAAGTGGGTTTTCATCTTCAAATTTTCACGATCGGGCCGGGCTTTCAAAAACCCGATCCTGCAGGGCTCTGCTCCCATTCACATTCTCTCAGACTTTTCAATCACACTTTATTACACCAAATCTATTTTTGCGTTTCGTTTATCAGTCATATATCGCCGTTAATTTTATTCTGTAGTTAACGCGAAATGACGCATGTTGAGGAAATTGAAACGTAAATTATCCATCACGTATCGAACAATTACTTTCGCTTCATTTGTAATTGACGAAACAATAGTGCGCACATGTATGACCTAAATCTTACATATGCAAAGATACAATCAATACGTACTGCCATTATTCATCCCCTTCTTATTAAAACCCCGCTACAATTATAATTGATCAATTTCTTTTGAAAACTTTGTCGGTAAATCGTAGAAAAATTACAGTTTTCAACATTCAATAGCCGTAATAATATGAAATTAGCATTTTTATGGGGCGAAATTTAAATTCGTCAACAGCTAGTTAATGACTTAGAAATGAACATATGACACGAAATATTTTATTGACATCTACAGTTTAATTTTTAGGACTATAAATGCCGCATTAACGTCTATATTTATTCCAGTTATAGATCAGGTAACTTTGAATTAAACAACTACCACATAGTAACGGTCGCAACTATCATCCAGTTATAGAGTTTTACTTGAAAAACTTTTGATATTAACGTGTTATTTTTATTTCGGAAATATAGTCTTAAAAAGAAATGCTAAAATTACGATTTACGAATATAACTTATTTTGGAAATGTATTAGCTTTTGAAATACAGCTCCAACAGATATTTTCCAAAATAGTTGGGAGAGCTAAATTCTCAGATTGTTTTTGTGAAACTTAAACAGTGTATTAAACTCATCGAAAGGAAAAAAAGTTCCCATAAACATGTATCTTTAAATACTTCCTAACGAAGATATCGCTTGGTAAAGTTCTAAAACTGAAAGTCCAATTTATAGTATTATTTTATTATTATCACTAGCACATTAATTAACAATTAAATAAAAAATGTTACCTGGCAAAGAAAGCGGTGGAAAAATAAGTTAGTAACGTATCTGTCAATGATACACACATATGTAGTCAGTATTTTGACACGTGCCATACTCAGAATACCACTAATGAAGAATATGCAATCAATCATTTTATTTATAGATTTTGCTACGGCAATGCTGCAGCTTCCGTGCTCAACAACTTTAACGGTAGGTATATAGTATAATTGGTAGTACAAAAAAACAATTATTTTGAGTGATTTGTAATTACTCAAAATTCTTCCATTTACTATATCCTATTCGGGAATATACAATAAATGTATGTATCTTTGAAAAAATTGAAATTTTCCATTAACAACAAAGTTAGGTTTATAGTGTTATTTTCGAAAAGTTATGTAAACACGAAGTTTATTTTTACCATAATTGTTGATAATAGTATAATGGACGGTGTCAGACATTTTCATGATTTTTCATCTAAAAATAACGAAGATATTAATTAATTTAGATCGGTTGTCCTCCCAATTCATGATATTTTAGCCATTTTCTAACTAATTGAACGAAAAATAAATGTTTGTAATATGTCACTGCGAACGTTATAATAGTAGTTTTCATATGATATCAAGATAACAATATTCTATTGTTAAATAATTGAGTTAAGCACTATTGAAAATGTGCCATTTTTTTGAAATTTCTAAAGCCTCTCGCCCCCTTCCACCCTGCGTAGCCCAACAAAGTGCAAAGCGAGATAGACGCTGGGGGTTGTCATAAAACCTGAAGTACCTTCAATTTGTGAATATTCATTATTAGTTTGTTATTTGAGAATTGTGCATTTGAAGAAGCAATAAGGGTAGATAATGAAGTTTTAAATTCAAACGCAATAAACGCGAAGAGTGTAAAAGCAGCGCACGCAAGAAAGAAGATACTACAGGATACACAGAATTACGTAATAAAAAAATACGCGAGGAATAAAATAATAAACATTTGTGGGTCTACGAAAATTCAGACGGACAGTTACAATTTAAAAAAAAACATAACTATATGGGCCAGGAGGTATGAGGAAAAGACATGTGCTTTTAATTTTATATACCGATGTCGATATTGAATTAATTCAAATTAAAAAAGATCAACTGTTTTACTTAGACTTATTAAAAAAATGGTGATGTGGCCATCATGTTACTTTCTCCGACTTGATGGCATCATTTATATTTAAGCTTCCATGGTTTATTTTCAATTTAAATCATATTTTAAGTGTGCATCGAACGTTTCGTAGACTCGGATAAAACTGACGTTTAAAACGTCAAAATTATGAAAGATGGAAAAATGTACTTCAAATTCAAAAACTCAGTTTACTCAAAAACTAAAGAGATTTCGAAAAAAACTTATTCTTCATAAATTGTTCATTTTGGTATTCTCTACAATTATTATTAACATAAATTTGCTGTAACTATTAGCATTTCATAATTGTATACCAAAAATGAAAAAAAAATAATAAATTTTTTTCCCGAATAACAATGATTTTATGAAAAATGTTTTCAGACAAAATATTCGCATTTCTTTATTGTCTTCAATATTTGTTTAAATGTTTTTGTGATATTTTTCATATTTAAGAAAAAATTGGCAAAAAACAAAAAACAGTTAAGGTAAACACCCACTTCCGGTGTACGAAATTTTACCAAAAGCTTTTCAGTTCTCCGGATTATCAAATAAAACTTATGTTCAAAGTTTCATATCAATTGGTCTATTAGTTTTTGAGATACAGCGCGCACAGACACACACACACACACACACACAGACACACACACACACACACACACAGACACAAAAAATTTTTTTCCAGAAATTGTTGAAATGGCATCTAGGGACCCCAAAACGGATATTTCCGTAAAAAAAATTTTTGAAAAAAAAATCACGATCACAATACTTTCTCGTACTTCGTAACGGAGAAAGTAAAAAATAAACACATTTTGGGAAAAACATGCACTTCCTGAACTAACTGATTCCCGCATTAGAAGGGGTTTGAAATAGTGATTGGATCATTCGAATGATGATAATCGATTCATTTGATTATGGAAATAATCGATTATCTCGAGTACTTATTTTTATCATTTGAAATGATCATTCGAGTGATCATTCAAATGAGCATTAAAATGATCATTCGAGTGATCAGATTATTCACACGAATGATCATTCGAATGATCGGTACACGAATAAATTATTTGAAACCTTCCAAAGTATTTGGATGGTTTGAACGAATGATTATTCGAGTATCATTATATCAATTCGTAATCGAATATATATCATTCGAAACTTTTGATTACAGTTTTTGGTGTAATGTAATACTTAGGTAAATTGTAGTGATGGGCATAATCGAATGATTTTGATAATCGAATGATTACTATACGAATTAATCTGAAAATCGATTATTCATTCGAATGATCATTTGAATTAATGAAATGAAAATAAATATCCAATACCCAAGATATTTTTTCTTGAAATTTTTCTAATGTAAAGGTAATCAAGTTTTATGTTGCTGAAAAGAGAAAAAAAACTCATTAAATGAGTATAATAAAGATGTACTTTATCATTTTAAAAAATGTAAGTGTTATTCGTTGCTTTTTTGTTTATAGCAAAAAATAAAATTGATACAACCAAGGTGGTAGATAACTTAGTGTTAAATAACTTCTATTTAAAACTTTTTTTTCTCTAAAGTGGATATTTACTGAGCTGTACGGGATATTCCATACTTTTCGGACACCCTATAGAGATTTTTAGTGTATACACATTTTTTTAAATTTATTTCCAGTTTGTATTACATTTCACTAAAAACCTTACAGCTGTAAACAATATTGATGTAAATTCGTTAAAATCGTGGAATAAAAAGTTAAGTTTCGAATGAATTCGAATATGTAATTCGAGTACAGATTTATATAATGATACTCGAATAATCATTCGAATGCTCCTTCAAATTATTCAAATACCTTGTAGGTTTCGAATAATTTATTCGAACGAATCATTCGAATGATCGGTACTCGATTATTCACTCGAATGATCATTCGAATGTTCATTCGAATAAATAATCGATCACCGATCATTCGAATTATAAAAATAATTTCTCGAGATAATCGATTATTTTCATAATCGAACGAATCGATTACCATCATTCGAAGGATTCCATCACTAGTAAATTGAAATTTTTTATAGACGCTGGAAAGTAACAATTAAGTGAATTGAAAAAAAAACTGGGTCTTTTATCAATTCACGAATTCACAAAAATAATAAATATTAAAAGAATATTATTTTATAAAAACTGCAGGGGTGAAAATTTTACAAATACAATAGTAATTGATGAAAATGACCTTCTCAAAACTGAATGTGATAATGCGGAAATGTTTATAAATCCTGTACCGACAATTCAAATAAGTAAATCTGATACAGAAACTGCTGAGGAGGTTCGTGACTCTGAAGATTGTTCATTTCGAACAGTTATCAACTATGTAATTCTACTTGTAAGAGGCGTAGGTTAAATTAGTCTAGATAAGGTATAAACAAAAAAAATATTTATTGTAAGCCGACTTTAGCTTTAAATAGTATAACGTTCTCTGTATTAATTATTGTAATTTAAGAGAAGAGACTGTAGCAATTTGTTTAAACGTAATTTCATGCATCGTAATAAATATTCTAAATTATTTATATGTAAAAATAAAAGTATGCATCATTCATTCAATAGACCTACTGGCGATATTTGATGATATTTTTTCAGCCGGACCGGAATGAAAGACCATTACAATCAAGAAGAGAAGTACGATTATTTTTTTCGATTCCCAACATCCTCGAAAACGGGAGCGAATATATATTTGCCAGTGATATTTAAAAAAAATCAAATTTCACCCCTTTCGGGGGCGAGTATTGGCGGTGGAGGGGTTGGAAGGGGTCGGACGCGATATTCAACACCACCACCGTGTTCAGCATCCTCGAAAACAGGGGAAAGTGTTTTTTTTCTGCAGGGAAATCGGATCAAGCGCGTTTTTCCTGTTTTTTGGGGGTGGTTTTTGGCCGTTTTGAGGGGTTGCGCAACCCCAAAGAGAAATTATAACACATCCTCGAAAACGGTGTGGGGAAGTAATCTTGTTCCGGCTTGTTGTCTGACTCACACACGCTACTGTAGGGTATGCGCTCACTGCTGACATTGTCACGCAACAATTTGTCACTCTTCAACATGTGCCAATGACACTAGTAGAGTGATGCCTGGGGTCATGCTGAAAAGTGATAAATTGTCACAAAATACAATTACCTTAAAGATTTAATTTCTGAAAATTTTTGAATTCAAATTTTCAATTTACATTGAGTCACCCAAATTTAAAATTTATTGGGTATTAAAATGCTATACAAATCTGTAAACACCCCATCTCTAAACTTCGAGATAATCTCATACGAACAGATATATTTACCTTTAAAATTAACTTTGAGTTTTGAAAATGCGTATTATGAATTTTTGAAAATTTATTTTTAAAGTTGTCGAAGACTTGAATAAAAAATCAAATTTTTAATACACTCACAAAACATCTCCCTTTAAAACTTACTGTAATTTTTGAAAATGCGTCACTCTTTCCGTAAGTTATGAATTTTTGAAAATTAACGTTTTAAGTTATCGAACAAAAAAAAACTGATATGGAATTTCTCAAAAATTTTAGTAAGTATATTCACAAAACATCTGCCTTTAGAATCAACTTAGACTTTTGAAAATGTGTCAATTTTTGCGTGAGATTAATTTTTGAAAATTAAAATTTAAAGTTGTTGAAGACAAAACATCGATTTTTTTTTCATATGTTCACAAAACATCTATTTAATTTAATTTATTTAATGTGCCAATAACAATGGATTTATTGAGGTCAATATACATAATATAAATAAGTAGTTTCAATAAATAAAAGAAAATATAAGTCATAACAGATATAAAGAAAAACTTAAACTTACAGGGTGTAGAAATATGCAAAAGATGCGTTCAGAAAGAAAACTGTAACATGGATAAATAACAAATGTATCTTCCTTTAAAACTAGCCTTAATTTTTGAAAATGTGTCACTTTTTTTCAATTTTTAAAAACGATTTTTTAAACAAGGAAAAACTAGAAAAAATGGTGATGTGGCCATCATGTTACTTTCTCCGACTTGATGGTATCATTTATATTTATGCTTTCATGGTTTGTTTTCAATTTAAATCATATTTTAAATGTACATCGACCGTTGTGTAAACTCAGGTGAAACTGACGTTTTAAATGTCAAAATTATGAAAGATGGAAAAATTATACTCAACAAATTGAAAAACTCAGTTTACTCAAAAACTAAAGGGATTTCGAAAAAAACTTATTCTTTATAAGTTGTTCACTTTAGCATTCTCTATAATTATTATTAATAAAAATTTGCTGTAACTATTATGGTTTTATAATTATAAACCAAAAATGAAAAAAATAATAATACATTTTTTTCTCGAATAAAAATTATTTTATGAAAAATGTTTTCAAGCAAAAGATGTTCATTTCTTTGTTGTCTTTAAAGTTTGTTTAAATGTTTTTGTGATATTTTTCATATCTAAGAAAATATTGGCAAAAAACAAAAAACAGTTAAGGTAAACGCCCACTTCCGGTGTACGAAATTTTACCAAAAGCTTTTCAGTTCTTCGGATTATCAAATAAGACGTATGTTCAAAGTTTCATATCAATTGCTCTATTAGTTTTTGAGATACAGCGCGCACAGACACACACACACACAGACACACACACACACACACACACACACACACAGACACAAAAAATTTTTTTCCAGAAATTGTTGAAATGGCATCTAGGGACCCCAAAACGGATATTTCCGTAAAAAAAAAAATTTGAAAAAAAAATCACGATCACAATACTTTCTCGTACTTCGTAACGGAGAAAGTAAAAAGAATATAGCGCTATGATTGAATTCCATAAAAAAACTCTGATGCAATCATAATACATTTACCTTTAAAATGAATCTTGATTTCTGAAACTTAGTCAATATTTATGTTAGTTATGAATTTTTGAAAATTAATGTTTTAAGTTGTTGAACACTTAAACAAAACCAAAAGAAAATAAGGTCTGATATGATAAGAGTTCCTTTAATATTTTAGAATATTCACAGAACATCTACCTTTATTTTTCGAAAATGTATTAAATTTTCCGTGAGTTATTTTTTTTTAATTAATATTAGTGCTTTTTCTCTTGTAAAATATACGTTTCGAAAATTCAAAGTTCAAATTTAAATTTTATTTACGCTAGTTTCCTCAACTATCCGACACAATTCCACGAAAATTACTCCGCAACACTGCCTATGGGAAGTATTCAAATCTATCTCGCCCCGATAGCTAACATTATATGAGCAGATAGGACCATCTAGTGTCGATTTATGTAACAAATTCGCAGAAAAATGTGTAAATCCCCGAAATAATCCAATAGAACGAGATTATAAAAGGGGAAAAAACGTTCTTTATGTGATATTTTCGGTAAAAAAAAATTAGAAAACCTTCGCTTTACCTCTGAAATCGTAAGTTTACATCATTATAAGTGTATTTCTCGTAGTCCACACCCTAATAAATTATCACATTTAACATGTTTGTACGGTAACTTATTAATAAGTACGGCAATTCAGAGTACGCGGGTACGGTAATTCGTTTTCGAACGTGTGGCAACACTGGTTGAAATGCTAGAACGATGGCTGATTATTGTTCTACAATAAGAAACTGTAGAAGATAAATACAAGAAAAAAGTACACTGAGAAACATTTGTAATTTTAAAGAAAAAATTAAAGTTAAACAAATCACGTCTGTTACTTAATTTCGAATATACAGTGAGCATTTTTTCTTTACCAGCAGTTTGAAAAAATTCGTCTTCTTTTATATAGTGTTTCACAATTTATTTGAAGATATTTAAAATGGGCCACGGTTCGCTTATCTCTGGCTGCAGCCATATTTCCCTGTGTGGTTCCCGCCAAATATTTCCTGTTCCTGTACAATTTCATTTACAATATCTACACCGAACGATATACAACATGTAAACCTTCATAAATTTGACCGTAGGAAATAGGAACGTTAATAACAACACTCCAATCAATGTCATGAATGAATTTGATATTTTATATCATTTCTCCATTCGTAACGTACTTATATTTTTGTGTAATTACCAGATAAAAAATTAAATTAAACGAAGATAAACTCATGTAATGTAATCACTCACAAATAACACCGTTTTGTATACTTAATTATAACCTCGAACTGACGGAAACGAGAAACAATGAAGAAATTACGTTATTATCACCCGGATGGAGAAAGACCTATAATTACGCAATTATGTTGTTTCCTAATAGACGATAATTTTTGGAAACTAAGTGTAAATTCAAATATACATTATCGACGTCAGGCTGCCAACACTTACATAATTCATTAGCATACTCCATGTACTAGTTTATGATTTCATCAATTCAACACAACGTTGACAATAAAAATTTAATTAATAATTATAAATTAAATACCATAGGAATATGTATTCATTTTTGGGCGTTTTTGTTCAATATTAATAATACAATTTATGGTACTCGATATAGACGATATACAAAAGGAAATCGAGCAAGGTCTTTTAGCCAATTAAAATAATTACGCAAGCTACATCTAATAGACTTTATTCATTTACAAGCTTTATTTTTTTTCAAGGTGCTAAGTGGATATTACCGCCCATTGTGTTTAAAAAACTAAGACCGGTTTCGAGATATTTGCAAACTGAAGGATTCGATTTTTTTGTCCCCTTGGAACGCTGTTGAATCGGTTACAAATAATGCAGGAAAGTTAATTGGAAAATCTGCTTATACTTTATTTGGAATGTTGTTGGCGATGGTGTATAAATAATACTTTAAATGTTATTATTTATAAACGTAGCAAACTAGGCAAGAAAAAGGACTTTAAATTTCTACTAAAATATACTGTGTTCCATTTAGAAAAAAAGTCTCTTTACATTTAGCTAACGTCTTCTTACTTCATAAAAATAATATTTAATTACTTAAACAAATCTAATCATTTAAACAACTTATGATTTTTCTGTGACTGTACAAATATACCATATGTATAAAAATTATTTAGATAAAGGGTGGCTTTGTATTTCGGAACGTACGTTGGAGATTTGATACGTCGCATCACGTCTTCGTCGCAATTAATTGACATAAAGTCAACAACGTGCTGAACTAATCGAGGACCGTGATTTTGTTTATCATGGCCATGCCTTATCTAAATCATTTTTATACATATGGTAGCTTGTTTTTCCCTGAAAGCCAGAATAACTCGTGAACGGCATTATCAGTTTAACAAGTATTAAAAACTACGCAATAAAATGCAAAAATATAGCTAGTATTCCATTAAAAAAAATAATTGTTGGTTCTCCGTTGTATATACAGTGCGAACGTTGGCCGTAGAACGCTACAAATAAAAAATTCCCCGATCATCTGCGGCCAAAATCCTCCGAAACGTCAACCTTATTTTTTGAACGCGCATCTTTTCCGATAGTTGTCAATTTTCTATACCCCCACCCCTTTGCGTAATGACGTCATCGCCATTTTTTTTTATTTGGAGCGTTCCACAGCCAATGTTCGCACTGTATGTTAAGGTTAATATGATAAATAGGAAATGATGCATAATTACTGGCAATTATGTATAATTCCCATTAAAATTGGAGAATATGCTTAAATTATCAAATATACTGTATATTATGAATAATGTCGAATACTTACCGGCATATTTTATTAATTGAAATTTTAGGACAAAAGAATACAAATCAAATCAAAGTTTAATAGTCAATACATTTAAATAAAAAATTGTGATGTGGCTTATGTTACTTTCTCCGACTTGATGGTATCATAGTCATTTATATTTACTCTTTCATGATTTATTTTCTATTTAAATCATATTTCAAATGTACATCAGCGTTTTGTAGACTCGCATGAAACTGACGTTTGAAACGTCAAAATTATGAAAGATGGAAAAATCCATAAAACACCAGAAATAAATGTCCTCAAAAAAATCCTGAAAGAAGTCCGAAAAAGTGTCTCGAAAAAAAGTCCGGAACAAGAAGTCCTGAAAATTAATCCTATAAAAAAGTCGTGAAATATAGTACTGAAAAAAGTCCTGTAAAGAAGGAAAAAAAATCAGAAAAGAATCCTGAAAAGAAGTCCTGAACAAGAGGTTCTTAAGAAATTCTCGAAAAAGTCCCAATCCTGGAAATAAAGTCTTGAAAAAGAGACCTGATAATAGCCGCGAAGAAAAGTCCTGAAAAATAGTCTCCATACAAAAACTGAAAGAAAGCTAAAATAAGTTCTGAAGAAGTTTAGAAAAAGAGTCCTGATGAAATATAAAAAAATTGTCCTGAAAATAACATGTTTAAAAAATAAACAAAAAAAATTATAAAAAAAAATGGTGATGTGGCCATCATGTTACTTTCTCCGACTTGATGGTATTATTTATATTTACGCTTTCATGGTTTATTTTCAATTTGAATCATATTTTAAATGTACATCGAGCACTTTGTAAACTCGGAGGAAACTGACGTTTAAAACGTCAAAATTATGAAAGATGCAAAAATTATACTTCAAATATAAAAACTCAATTTATTCAAAAACTAAAGGGATTTTGAAAAAAACTTATTCTTTGTAAGTTGTTCATTTTAGCATTCTCTACAAATATTATTAACATACATTTGCTGTAACTATTATCGTTTTATAATTATAAACCAAAAACTAAAAAAATAATAATTTTTTCTCGAATAAAAATGATTTTATGAAAAATGTTTTCAGGCAAAAGATGTTCATTTCTTTGTTGTCTTCAAAGTTTGTCTAAATGTTTTTGTAATATTTTTCATATTTAAGAAAATATTGGCAGAAAACAAAAAACAGTTGAGGTAAACGCCCACTTCCGGTGTAGGAAGTTTTACCAAAAGCTTTTCAGTTCTTCAGATTATCAAATAAGACGGATGTTCAAAGTTTCATATTAATTGCTCTATTAGTTTTTGAGATACAGCGCGCACAGACAGACACACACACAGACACACACACAGACACACACACACACACACACACAGACACACACACACACACACACACACACAATTTTTTTTTCCAGAAATTGTTGAAATGGCATCTAGGGACCCCAAAACGGATATTTCCGTAAAAAAAATTTTTGAAAAAAAAATCACGATCACAATACTTTCTCGTACTTCGTAACGGAGAAAGTAATAAAAAAAAGCATTGTAAAAAGTCCTTTAAATGGTCCTTAAAAAGATCTGAAGAAATTATCTTGAAAAAGTGTCTTGAAAAAAATACTGCAAAAAGGCCTAAAATGAGTCAAAACTCTTCAAATAAAAAAGTCTAAAATTGTCTTGAAAAAAAAACCTAAAAATATCCGTCCTTAACAAGGTCATGAAAAGAAGAATTCTAAAAAATGTCATGAAGAAAATTCTGAAAAAAAAAATTCTGAAAAAAATCCCGAAATATAAAAAAAATGTCCTGTAAAGATTGACCTGAAAATAACATGTTTAAAGAATAAACAAAAAAATTTCTGAAAAGAACCATTGTAAGAAGTCCTTAAAAAGGTCTAAAAAAGGTCATGAAAAGTAAAATTTCTAAAAAATGTCATGAAGAAAATTCCGAAAAAAATCCCGAAATATCAAAAAAAGTCTTAAACAGTCTTGAAAAATTGCCTTGAAAATAACATGTTTAAAAAATAAACAAAAAAATTTCTAAAAAAAAAGGCATTATAAAAAGTAAACAAATTAGAAACAACTTTACTTGTTGCAGAAAGCATTAGATAAATACAAGGAAACGAAATGTAGCCTGAATATATGAATATTCAACCTGTTCGTTAATCTGCAAACAAAAAATTAAATCTTACTAAGACTAAGCTATTTGTTTATAGTCTTAGTAAGACTTAATTTTTTGCTTGCAGATTAACGAACAGGTTGAATATTCATATATTCAGGCTACATTTCGTTTCCTTGTATTCATTATAAAAAGTCCTTAAAATGGTCCTTGAAAAGATCTGAAAAAATTGTCCTAAAAAAGAAATGAGTCTTGAAAAAATGTCCTGCAAAAAGGCCTAAAATAAGTTCTTAACAAAATTCCTCAAATAAAAAGTTTTGAAAATAGTGTTGAAAAAAAAGCTAAAAATATCTGAAAACTTCCTTAAAAACGTATAAAAAGGTCATGGAAAGCGAAATTCTAAAAAATGTCATGAAGAAAATTCTGAAATTTTTTTTCTAATAAAAAATTAGAAAACGTTCGGAAAAAAAATCTCGTTTTTGAAAAGAAATCCTGAAAATAAAGATCCTGAAAGAAAAAGTCTTGAATTTTTTTAAGTCCTGAAAAAGAATCCTCGGAGGATGGTCTTTTAAAAATGCCCTTAAAAAGTTCTGAAAACATTGTCCTGAAGTACCAAAAAACCTAAAAAACAAAAACCTGTTAGGGTAAATATTCAGAAATACGAAATTTTACCAAAAGCTTTTTAGTTCTTCAAATTCTCAAATAACACTTATGTTCAAAGTTTCATGGTTTCATTTCTGTATTAGTTTCTGAGATACAGCGTGCACAGAGAGTTATGTAGAGAAAAATGGTGATCTGGCCATCATGTTACTTTCTCCGACTTGGTAGTATCATAGCCATTTATACAGGGTGTTTCAGAGCTCTGGGAACGGTCAATCACGTGCTTGTTTTTCAAAATTTCGAAAAATGTTTTATACAAAAGTTATGTATCATAGTGAACTGTACGCCATAAAAATATTTAAATTTATACAGGGTGTCTCATAACAAAGTTACAGACCAAATTTATGTCTTTTTAAATATAACACCCTGTATTTTTTGTCATTTTTGAATTATATGGAGCAAATAAAGGTGAGTTACTTCAATACTCCCTATACCTATTGTTTGCCGTTTTCGAAATATTTGAAGATTTGTTGAAATGCAAGGTTTGGGTGAAATTTTATTTTTGGCCCAGTGATTGACGTTGAACGATTAAAATCATTTCCATTATTTGGTTGAAGGTTCGAACTTTAGAGCCAACCATGATTTCATACAAAAAATTATACAGGGTGATAAAAAAAATGCGGTAGAAAAACCCAACTTATAAAGTTGAATAACTTCGTTTTTTCAAATGGCACACCCTGTATTTAGTAACGTATTCTCAAGTGGAATCCAATTATCTTTATTATCCAACTATTACTGTTACATTTATCTTTACAATTATTACCTAGTGGTAATCGCCAATTCTAATGGGAGAACCAAAAATAGCTTCATAGGGACTGCATTTAACTCCTTGATTCCTTCTATTTTTCATCAATTGAACAAATCCAGTTGTTTGTTTGATAAGTTTCTAACAACGTACTCAGCATATTTTCTATGTCCTGGTTTGCATGTTCCACTGATCCTTGACTCTGGCTGTGTCGAGGTTTTCCATGCACGATTTTCAGTTCCTCCCAGGTAGAACATAAATCTTTGATGACTCTATTTGCGAATTCGCGAACATTGTCGCTTTGAAGAATAGAAGGATCTTAAAAAGTGGTGACGCAATTGTACAAATTTTGTTAAATGGTCTTGATATACAAAAATAAATTTGTATTCCTTGTCTTGCTGACTTTGCTTATCCATCAGGTTTACCTGACACCTGCTATTCATTTAATTAAATACCATTGGCTTGAAAATTTACTTTTTTTCTGACAAAGCTCACATAAATTTAAATATAACATTACAGGCTCAGCTAATTTGTTTTTATAGTTTTTTTGAAGTTCGTTCATCATCCGTACTTTTCCCTCATGGCCAATGGTTAATTATGTATTGTATCAAAAATTTCTTCAGAGCAGAGATAATATTTACAGTCATTTTTTTAACAAGGTCATTCAAATTATTAGTATCACCTACTTTAATTACATCATAGCGCCTTGAGTCTTTGGTAATCTGCCGTAGCGTAGACAAAAGTTTTTTACTTTCTTCGTTACGAAGTACGAGAAAGTATTGTGATGGTGATTTTTTTTTCAAAAAATTTGTTTACGGAAATAACCGTTTTGGGGTTCCTAGATGCCATTTCAACAATTTCTGGAAAAAAAATTGTGTCTGTGTGTGTGTCTGGCTGTGTGCGCTGTATCTCAAAAACTAATATAGCAATTGAAATGAAATTTTCAACATACGACTTATTTGATAATCTGAAGAACTGAAAAGCTTTTGGTAAAATTTCGTACACCTTAACTGTTTTTTGTTTATTGCCAATATTTTCTTAAATATAAAAAATATCACAAAAACATTTAAACAAACATTGAAGACAACAAAGAAATGAACATCTTCTGCTTGAAAATATTTTTCATAAAATCATTGCTATTCGAGAAAAATATTTATTAATTTTTTTTTTAATTTTTGGTTTATAATTATGAAATGATAATAGTTACATTCAAAAAAACGAAATATAGCCTGAATATATAAATATTCAACCTGTTCGTAACTCTGCAAGCAAAATTAAGTCTTACTAAGACTATAAACAAATAACTTATTGAAACAACTACTTCCCTGGCTGATGCCACGCCGGATATTGAATGATACAAAATAAATTTGCATGTTATTACTAGTACTACTAATCTCCTCATTTGTTTACGACTCCTTCACGGTCACGGTCACCTTCACGTAAGTGTATTTTATTCTTTAACATTCAATTTAAATGCGAAGCTGCACTGATGAGAGATAAATCTCGAAACGCGTCTGCAGATGGCTATTTACTTAATTTTTACATACTTTTGGGTTCAGTTTTATAATTTAAAGTTTTCAAATTCAATTTAGTTTCATTTTTCAAGTTAGTCCTGTGGGTAGAAATAAGGGATCTTAAACCAATGTTATTTCACTAGTAGTACTAGTAATAACATGCAAATTTCTTTTGTATCATTCAATATCCGGCGTGGCATCAGCCAGGGAAGTAGTAGTTTCAATAAGTTATTTGTTTATAGTCTTAGTAAGACTTAATTTTGCTTGCAGAGTTACGAACAGGTTGAATATTTATATATTCAGGCTATATTTCGTTTTTTTGAATTTATTTAATACTTTCTGCAATAAGTAAGGTTGTTTCTATTTTAGATAATAGTTACAGCAAATTTGTGTGAATTATAATCGTAGAGAATGCCAAAATGAACACCTTCTGAAGAATAAGTTTTTTTCGAAATCGCGTTAGTTTTTGAGTAAACCGAATTTTTGAATTTGAAGTATAATTCTTCCATGTTTCATAATTTTGACGTTTTAAACGTCAGTTTCATCCGAGTTTACGCAACGCTCGATGTACATTTAAAATATGATTTCAATAAGCCATGAAAACGTAAATATAAATAGCTATGATACCATCAAGTCGGAGAAAGTAACATGATGGCCACATCACCATTTTTTTAAATTTAATTCAAAAATATTATTGTTTCAGCTGTGTATATTTTTCTTTGGTTGTAAAATTATTGTCTTTTCTTTGACTAGTTTGGTTAAATTTTCAGTAAGACTATTTTATTCTTTCACTGCTGTCCATATCCCTTACACTTTAAGAAACTATTTATTTTAAACATTTTTATTACGTATTAATGTTTAATTTAAAAAAAAAGCTTATCTATTGACACACAGCGTTTTATGAAGGTGGCACTGGCTCATATGCATAGAAAATAAGTTTTTACTTATAGTAAAAGTATTCATTAGAAATAGACTGTAGTACTTCCTGATATCTATTTTTATGTTATTAACAGTTAATAAAATAAAAATAGATATCAGGAAGTACTACAGTCTATTTCTAATAATAAATCACCTGATAAACATGGATTACCTACTACAAACAATAAAAGTATTCAGTAAAAGTAAATTCTTTATAGTAAATGCTAAAAGTATTAGAATTTACCTACATTTGTATGCATAATCTTTAACTTTTACTATTAGTAAATACTGGCAAATTTTCCAGTAATAGTAATTTACATAACAAGTGCCGAAGGTGATATTTTACGGGTTGAGTAGGGAATCCTGCGAGTCCTGTAAAATCACTTTTGGAACGTGTTATGTACAATATTTTTTCTGCAGTCCTTTTTATGTTATAAAAGAAAACACTCACACGAATGTTATATGACAAGCGCTGTTTTATTTGGTCTGTAACTTTGGTATGAGACACCCTGTATAAATTTAAATATTTTTGGGGCATGCAGCTCACTATTTTGCACAACTTTTATAAAATTTTGACAAATAAGCACGTGATTGACCGTTCCCAGAGCTCTGAAACACCCTGTATATATATATATATATATATATATATATATATATATAGGGTGTTTCAGACCACCCGTACACCCCAAATATCTCCTGAAATACGAATCGGATTGAGATTAAAAAAAATATGTCCAAAAATGTTTTTGAGCCCTATCATGTGGTGTGAAATGTAAACCGTCTCCCTTCACCCTGGGGTGAGAGGGGTAACTTTGAAATCTTAAATGGGAACCTCTATTTTTTATTGCAGATTTGGATTCTATGCAAAAAAATATTGAGTTTTTATCTGAAAAAAAAATTTCGATGAGCGACAGATGGCGCTATATTCGGCAAAAACATAGGCTGGGTTGCATAAAAGGGAATTAAAAATTTAATCCCAAGTTAATAATTATAATCCTGAGATAAAATCAAAATTTGGTTGCATAAAAGTTTGATTACAAATATAATCCTCAGATAATTATAGTCTCCAGATTATATTAGTATTATCTAAGATAATGCCATATTTCTGTTGCATGTAACTATTATCCCCAGATTATATTATATTATTATTATAGGTTAAGATACAGAAAATGCGCGACAGGTTAGCCAAACGAATTATATGGTGGCTTGTTCACAGCCTATCCAGGGATTACGTAATCCGTACTAAAATGACGTTTATGCAACACAACAGATTTTTAATCATACGATAAATCCTTATTCTCTTATCCTTATTGTCAGATATTAAATTATTTTCTTCAAACTATTCAACCGCTTTAAGGAGTAATACTTTATTTTCAATTAACAAATATAATACGAATTTCTCATATAATAACACCATCAGTCGTATGCTTAGATTGGCAAATGATCTAAATGTTAATCCCTGGTTCAATTTGTTCAATGTTGAAGGCCACAAATTTAGAATGGCACTTAATAAAAATTTATAATAATAACGATTTATAATTTTATAGTATTTACTATCTTTAAATCATTGAGCAATAACTATATGTTAACTAGATTTAGTTTATTTAGTTTAAGTTTATTTAAATATGTATTCTGTCGCATTATTGTAAATAGGGGGCTCCCGTTAACAAATAAATAAATAAATAAATATAAAGATTTTTAAATCCTAGATAATTTTCTGTTTTATGCAACCCTGCCTTATTGAATTAAATTTATTTCTCGCATCAAATGACAGATTACGACATTTTTTACGTAGTCATCTCTTAAATAAGGCATTGATTTCAGACATTCGTAATTTTATGTCACAAATAAGTAAAAAAAAAAAATCTTTGTAAAAAAAATCGTAGAAACGAATAAAAATCAATTTGATTGTCAAATTCCATTCTATTCTTTTCCATTGTGGTAATATATGAATGTTTGTAACGACAAATAGAATTTTTTTTATTAAAAAAAAATATTTTTTTTGTTAATCGAAAAAAATGTTTCGAATAAAAATTATTATATATAATTTTCAATTTGTTTGTTAAAATTTTCGATTTTTTTGGTCGGTATTTGTTTCTTTTTAGGCCCGAATTTTTTATTTTCTGCAGTTTCTGTATAACTGAATAATTTTTGTTCATTTTGGTTTAAATTTGCGATTTTTTGTTTGGCATTTGTTTCTTTTTAGGCCCGAATTTTTTATTTTTTGCGTGATTTTCTTGCCGGTATTTTCGAGTTTTAGATTTTTTGTCCTTTATCTTTTTTTCAAACATTTTCGCGGTTCTGGTTGGCAATTTATTTTGGGCAAGAGTTATTTTTGGGACTGAAAATGGCAAATTATTTTTCTTTTGCTTGATTTTTCATATTTTAATTTTTTTAGACCAGAAATTTTATTTTTATTTTTGCTTATAGTTTAGATGTTTGGTCTGCATTATTGATTTCTTTATTTGTTCTAACTTTTAGAGTTTTTGATTTTGGTCAAAAAAATTTTAATAGTTTGTTGAAATTTTCTGCATTTTTCATTTTTCGATTTTTTAAGTTTTTTTATCTTAATTATTAATTTTAATGAGCGAATTTTTGATTGGTCGACACTCTTGTTAATTTTTATGTGCGATTTTTTGTTTTGTTTTGAGGGTATTTTCGAGTTTTTTTGATTGTTAGATTGTTAGATTTTAGATTTTTTTAACCTAAGTTATTGTTTTTATGGGCAATTTTTTTTAATTACTTCCGAGTTTTGAGTTTCGACAATTTATTTCGGGATAAAGTTTCAATTTTTTAGCATTTTCTATTTTTTACATCAGGATATTTCAGATGTTTGGTCTGTGTTTTTCATTTCTTTTCAAATTTTAGAGTTTTTGACCTATAAACCAAAATTTTCGAATATTTAGTTAAAATGTGTTTTCTCTGGTCTGCATTTTTTATTTTTGCTGAGAGTTTACGATTTTTGGTCTAAATTTTTTGCCTATATTCTTAGTATTTTTTTACATTGATTAAAAATTTTAACGAGCGAATTTTTGATTGGTTAATACTTTAGATTTTTAACCTGAATTGTTGATTTTTGTGTGCAAACTTTTGGCCGGTATTTTCGAGTTTTTTTAACCAAATTTTAGATGTTTTAACCTGAATTATTGTTTTTATGAGCGAATTTTTTAAATTTTTATTGAGTTTAGAGTTTCGGCAATTTACTTTGAGGTAAAGAGTTTTGGGGCTGAAAATGGCAAAGTATTAAAGCCTTTGCTTTAATTTTCAATTTTTAATGTTTTGACCAGAGTTTTTGTTTTTTCGCCTATATTTTACATGTTTTTGGCACCTAAACCAAACTTTTTTTCTATTCTTTTGACTGCATTTTAATTTTTCCCAAGAGTTTTCAATTTTTTACCAATGTTTTTAGTTCTGTTACCCTAATTATTAATTTTAATGTTGTTTAATTGTAGATTTTAATGAGCGAATTTTTGGTCGATTCTTTCGAGTTTTTGATTTTTTTGCCCTATAATTTAGATTTTGCAGACTGAATTTTTGATATTTTTGGCCTGTATTTGATTTTTGTATTAATTTTAGGTTATTTATTTCATTTGAAATTTTTTGTTTAAGTGGTTGTTTTAAGATAAAACTAATGTACTTTGATATTTAGATAAAAAAATACAGACTGCGCGATTTGTGTTTAAGGAATTACTTAATTTTCAAATATTTCGATTCGATTTTTGATTTTTTTTTCGAAAATTTTTAAACCAAAAAAACAATTTTTGCAGTCAATTTAGTTTTTTTAGTAATCGTTAAATATAATACTTTGGCCCGGAATGAAACTGATCACCCGGTATAACTGGAACTGTTTAGAAATTATGAAAAATAAATGCAAATCATTTTAAGTAGTTAATTAGCGATGATTTCCGAAAAATTGAAGAATTATTTTAATTATTTGGAGGATTAAGCACGATTAAATATTTTTCTAATTTTTTAAATGGCCTTTTTTATCTACCTACATATTTTCGGAAAAACGGAGTTATAAAACTTTTCTTTGTGCAAATTCCGAAATCTTATCAGCGCGCCTTCTAATCCCAGTGTTGTCAGATTGGGGGTTTTCTCCAAAATGGGGGTAAATTAAGGTTTTGGTGTGTATTTTGGAGAACTTCAATCGATGGGGTATTTTATGCGAGGGGTATTCTGGGGGGTTTTTATGAAATATTTGGTGAAAATTAAAAATTACTCCTGGCAACACTGTTCCAGACTTATGTGAGACTATGTCGTTAACATGAATAAACATTATGAATTATGAATTATGAATACTCATTAGTATTTGAGTAACTAACGGTAAACATTATTTAAAATTAAAGCATAATTTGTCATAATTTTGACGTTTCAAACGTCAGAATCATCCGATTATACAAAACGCTCTACGTATAAAAATATGATGTACATTGAAAATAAACCATTAAAATATAAATGTAAATATTTATTTTGGAGAAAAAACTTTTTTTCCAAAAATTGTCGAAATCGCTTCTAGGGACCTTAAAACGGGTATTCCTGCTAAGAAACTTTTTCACGGCCACAACACTCTCCCGACCTTTTCGTAATAGAGAAAGTATACATAAATTATAACGTTTAATTAATTGAATAGATTCAGTCTAAAGAAAGAAAACGTATGAATTAAAAATCATTCATGAATTATTTAATTGTTCGCACAGAATGCCAATTTTTATAGCGCATTGTTTATGATTTTGTACCGTAAATAATTGTATTTTTCACAAAGAGGAAATAATCAATAAACCATACCTTATCGTATCCATTGTTATCTCACCTAATCAGATATTAATTTATTAACTCCACATATTAAATCACCAACACGTTTTTGTTTTGTTTATATTTCCCAACATATATATGTCATCATTTCACTCGCTCTACACATACACTAAACCGTTGTTTGTTGGAGGCTTATCAAATTTACCACCACATCCTATTCATATTATCTAATAAATATTTTTGCTGCGCGCATGAATTTGTACAACATTTAAGAGTTGATTAACAGCAACACTGCGACTGAATTTTACGAGTCCGCGTTTACGCTAAATTCGTCGAGTAGGATGAGCGCTAGGAAATCCTTGAATCATGCGGAAACCGCGTAGGTATACAATCTTTGGGTTTTTTGAAACAGCGGTTTTTTTTTTTGGCTTCACCGAAAATTACGAATTGTGTTTTGTCTACCCGTTAGATCTACGTCATTGGCAACGGTCAAACAAAGAAATCCACAATTACCGAACATGAAGGAAATCAGATCTAAGAACAGAAAAATTCACTACAGAGAAATACTCACAATCTTTAACAACGGATATAACGAACTAGGATTACATAAAAAAAATGATGAAGCGGCCATCATATTACTTTCTCCGACGTGATGGTATCATAGCCATTTATATTTACGTTTTCATGGTTTATTTTCAATTCAAATAATATTTTAAATGTACATCGAGCGTTGTGTAAACTCGGATGAAACTGACGTTTAAAACGTCAAAATTATGAAAGATTAAAAAATTACACTTCAAATTCAAAAATTCAGTTTACTCAAAAACTAAAGGGATTTCGGAAAAAACTTATTCTTTATAAGTTGTTCATTCTAGCATTCTCTACAATTATTATTAACATAAATTTGCTGTAACTATTATCGTTTTATAATTATAAACCAAAAATTTAAAAAAATAATAATTTTTTTTTCTCGAATAAAAATGATTTTATGAAAAATGTTTTCAAGCAAAATGTGTTCATTTCTTTATTGTCTTCAAAGTTTGTTTAAATGTTTTTATGATATTTTTCATATTTAAGAAAATATTAACAAAAAACAAAAAACAGTTAAGGTAAACGCCCACTTCCGATGTACGAAATTTCACCAAAACCTTTTCAGTTCTTCAGATTATCAAATAACACGGATGTTCAAAGTTTCATATCAATTGCTTTATTTATTTTTGAGATACAGCGCGCACAGACAGACACACCGACAGACACAGACACACAGACACACACACACAGACACACACACACAGACACACACACACAGACACACACACACAGACACACACACACAGACACAATTTTTTTTTCCAGAAATTGTTGAAATGTTATCTAGGGACCCCAAAACGGATATTTCCGCAAAAAAAAAATTTGAAAAAAAAATCACGATCACAATACTTTCTCGTACTTCGTAACGGAGAAAGTAAAAAGTGACACATTTTCAAAAATTAAAGTTAGTTTCAAAGGAAGATACATTTGATATTTATCCATGTTACAGTTTTCTTTCTGAACCATCTTTTGCATATTTCTACACACTGTAAATTTTTATTTTTTTTTATATATATCTGATCATATATTTTTGATCTCATATTTTTTATTTATTGAAACCACTTATTTATATTATGTATATTGACCTGTAAAAACCCATTGTTATTGGCACATTAAATAAATTAAATTAAATAGATGTTTTGTGAATATATGAAAAAAATCGATTTTTTTGTCTTCAGCAACTTTAAACATTAATTTTCAAAAATTAATCTTACGCAAAAATTGACACATTTTCAAAAGTACAAGTTGATTCTAAAGTGAATATACTTACTAAAATTTTGAAGAAATTCTATATCAGTTTTTTTCGTTCGACAACTTAAAACGTTAATTTTCAAAAATTCATAACTTACGGAAAAAGTGACGCATTTCCAAACATTACAGTTAGTTTTAAAGGGAGATGTTTTGTGAGTGTATTAAAAAAATGTTTTTTTATTCAAGTCTTCGGCAGCTTTAAATATTAATTTTCAAAAATTCATAACATGCATTTTCAAAATTCAAAGTTAATTTTAAAGGTAAATATATTATGATTGCATTAAACGTTTTAAGGAATTCAATCAAATCAGCATTTATTTTTTCTTTGTTCAAATATTCGACAAATTAAAAAACATAATTTTTAAACATTTATAACTCACGCATTTTCAAAAATTAAAGATAATTTAAATGTTTTGTGAATATACTATTTTTTTATTTTTGTTAAATTCTAGCATATCATGTAATAAATCAAGTGTCGGAAATGACAAGTTTTGACTGCCAAAAATGACAATTTTTAACTGCCAAAAATGACAATTTTTAACTGCCAAAAATGACAATTTGTAACTACCAAAACGGTCAATTTTCAAGTGTCGGAAATGACCATTTTTAACTGCCAAAAAATGACAATTCTCAACTGCCAAAAATGACAATTTCAACTGCCAATAAAGCCAACTTTCAACTGCAAAATAGGCCAGTTTTCAAGTGTCGGAAACGACCATTTTCAACTGCCAAAAATGACAATTTTCAGCTGCCAAAAGAGCCTATTTCAATTGCCAAAAGGCCAATTTTCAAGTGTCGGAAGCAACCATTTTTTACCTCCCAAATGCCGAATTTTGAAGTGTCGGCAACGACCATTTTTAACGGCCAAAAGTGACAGTTTTTAACTGCCAAAAAATGACAATTTTCAACTGCCAATAATGACAATTTTCAACTGCCAAAAAGGCCAATTTTCAAATGTCGGCAACGACCATTTTTAAGTGGCAAAAATGACAATTTTTAACTGCCAAAAATGACAATTTCAACTGACAAAAACGACAATTTAAAACCCAAAAATGAACACATTTTCAAAAATTAAAGTTTTTTTTAAGGTACATAAATGTGTTATGATACCATCGGACTTTTTAAAGAATTCAATTATATCGATATTATTTTATTTTTCTCGACAAATTAAAAGATCATTTTTAAACATTTATAACTCACGCATTTTCAAAAATTGAATATAATTCAGATGTTTTGTGAATATACAATTTTTTTTATTTTTGACAAATTCTAGCATATCATATAATAAATCAAGTGTCCGAAATGACAAGTCTTGACTGCCAAAAATGACAATTTTCAACTGCCAAAAATGACAATTTGTAACTGCCAAAAAGGCCAATTTTCAAGTGTCGGAAATGACCATTTTTAACTGCCAAAAAATGACAATTTTCAACTGCCAAAAATGACAATTTCAACTGCCAAAAAAGCCAAATTTCAACTGCAAAAAAGGCCAATTTTCAAGTGTTGGAAACGACCATTTTCAACTGACAAAAATGACAATTTTCAACTGTCAAAAGAGCCAATTTCAATTGCCAAAAGGCCAATTTTCAAGTGTCGGAAGCAACCATTTTTTACCTCCCAAATGCCGAATTTTCAAGTGTCGGCAACGACCATTTTTAACGGCCAAAAGTGACAATTTTTACCTCCCAAAAAATGACAATTTTCAACTGCCAATAATGACAATTTTCAACTGCCAAAAAGCCAATTTTCAAGTGTCGGCAACGACCATTTTTAACTGGCAAAAATGACAATTTTTAACTGCCAAAAATGACATTTCAACTGACAAAAAAGCCAAATTTCAACTGCCAAAAATGACAATTTCAACTGCCAAAAAAGCCAAATTTCAACTGCAAAAAAGGCCAATTTTCAAGTGTTGGAAACGACCATTTTCAACTGACAAAAATGACAATTTTCAACTGTCAAAAGAGCCAATTTCAATTGCCAAAAGGCCAATTTTCAAGTGTCGGAAGCAACCATTTTTTACCTCCCAAATGTCGAATTTTCAAGTGTCGGCAACGACCATTTTTAACGGCCAAAAGTGAATTTTTACCTGCCAAAAAATGACAATTTTCAACTGCCAATAATGACAATTTTCAACTGCCAAAAAAGCCAATTTTCAAGTGTCGGCAACGACCATTTTTAACTGGCAAAAATGACAATTTTTAACTGCCAAAAATGACATTTCAACTGACAAAAACGACAATTTAAAACCCAAAAATGAACACATTTTCAAAAATTAAAGTTTTTTTTTAATGTACATAAATGTGTTATGATAGCATCGGACTTTTTAAAGAATTCAATCATATCGATATTATTTTATTTTTCTATTTTTTCTTTGTTCAACTATTTCGACCAATTTTCAAAAATTCATCTCACGCAGAAATTGGAATAGTTAGTTAGTTTTAAAGGTAAATGTTTTGTAAAGTTATCAAAATTTTTGAGGAATTGGTATTATATCAGTATTTATTTTTTAGCCAAAATATTAATTTTCAAAAATTAATAACTCGCGCAAAAATCGACTCAATTTCAAAAATCAAAGGTTAATTTTAATGTATTATGATTTCATCAGAGTTTTCCAGGAATTCAATCATATCGATATGCTTTTCTTTTCTAGATTTTCCTTGTAAAAATATTTGACCACTTAAAAATTCATTTAAAAAAATTTATAACTAACAAAATTTGCCATATTTTAGGATTTACTAAAATTTTTAAAATCTTTTTTTAATAGTACAGTTGCTATTTCATACTTTAACGATGTATTTATTTTATTTTTCAGGACCTGCATAATGGATACTTTAAAGTTAATAGAACAGAAGAAAGCTGCAATAGTTTTAATGATACCAACAATATGTCTTTTTGTCCTTTTCAAATATATGGTAATTATCACCACCACAAATGAAATCGTCTACTCAATTAATAGTAAGTATTTTTGTTTTAGTAGTATTACATATTTATTTGGCGAAAATGTTACTTTCTCCGATCAAATTCTAATAGCTGACTCAAAAAGTGAAGACATTTCGAAAAAAACTTGTTTATAAGTTGTTTATTTTAACATTCTCCGCAATCATGATTTATCTAAAAAAAACAAATAAATAAGGTGGTTTGATTTTTAAAGAATGATAAAAATTATGTTTGGGGCGTAGTGGAGTAGTGGGTACAGGCGAGCGCTTGTGCCGGTTGCACCGCATGCCGTGTGGTTTCGAATCCCAACCCGGGCGAAAAATTTTTCGGGGATCGAGAAGTATTCGCTCGGGTCCATGGTTGTTGTATACGTCTGACATTATTCATTTGTTCATTTACTCATCCTAAATTGAATACATAAACAATAACCTGGTCGTGACTGAATGGCTCATGTCTAAGTCAAAAAAAAAATGAGATACAGCGCGTACTTTGAATTTCACCTGACCTTACGTAGATATCACAAGGTCAAACCAAGGTCACTATGTCACTACAGTATGTTCCTCTCCAAATCATTCAACTTTTATTTGAATCATTTTTCTGAATCATTGATAGTTTCAGAGAAAATCGATATAATCCACTTTGATAGAACCCCAAAGTTTTCCCCTGACTTTTCCGCGGTCTAACCTAATCATAGTAGCAGACATTAACGTGCATTTATCGGCTTAGCTACATTTAGCCGATAAATGTCTGCTACTATGTCTATGTCTGCTAAACTGGTTGGTAATAATGCATATTTTCAACAGTAATATAACGAGTGCCTATGATTTTGCCGGCAATTATTATTGCGCGATGTCGGTAAAGTAGATTAGTGGTAAAGGCGCTGGATTTGCTGTACGGCGATGTTCGATACCCCATGTTCGGCGGTGTCAACAAACACATCTGATTCTTCATGTTCCGCCAAATCTATATTTGATAACCAGTTCAGGTCATGCGAACAGTACAACTTCAAATATTGTCGTATTATTGGGACTCATATTTTAAGCGAAAAACGAAGACAAATGAAGTTCCTATATGTATTCTAACATTTGCAATGGGTGATTCATTTACAGGTACTTTTTGTAGTAGGGATATTAAAACAGATCAAGCGTGTGCGAGTCAAATTGTCATAGTATTTTTGTTTAGTATTGTTTGACATTTCATCATGGAAATACTTAGCCCGGCACAACGTCTACAAATTATTTAGTTGTATTACGAAAATCAGCGCTCTGCGAGGAATGTGTTTCGTGAGCTTAGAACAACACATAATCGACCTACCGAACGCACAATTCGCTGTACCATCCAAATATTTGAAACCCAATTTTCATTATTGGATAATACGCGATCAAATAGACGACAACAAGCACGTAGTGAAGAAAATATAGCGGAGGTAGCTGAAAGTATACATGATGATCGTAATGAATCAATTCGGCGACATTCTCAACACCTTGGTTTGTCGTATGGTAATCCATAATCTAATGATTAGATTAGATTAGACGGGGTCGATTGGCTGTGGTGAGCCTTACAGCACTGCGACCTGTTTAGATCTTTTGTACTAGTGCCCTACTGCTTTTTGATTCCCAGAAATTCAACTTCCCTGACAAGGTCAATTAATTTTCTGGGAGGTAATGCCCTGATCCGTTCTGGCGTTACCGCCATACCTCCGGTTAGGGCCTGCCTAGCGGTAGCTACAGCTACACACTCGCATAATATGTGTTCGGCCGTTTCTTCTGCCGATTCACATAATCTGCATGTGGTGTTATCCACTTTGCCCATATTGTGAAGATGGTACTTCACTGGGTAGTGTCCTGTGAGGAGACCGGTGATTAGTCTGATCTCGGTTTTAGTGAGGCGTAAGAGCTGTTTGGCTCTATTTGGCGAGAAGTCAATTAACATTTTGGATTGCCTTTGACCTGGTGCATTTTTCCAATAGTCTATTTTTCACTTTTCTTCCCATTCTTGGATCACGCCTTTTTTATGTGTTTTCGGTAGCCCGCAGGTCGGTTTTGGTCCAATGATGGTAGTTGAGGCTCCTTCCTTAGCAAGTATATCGGCATGCTCATTGCCTTTTATGCTTGCGTGGCCGGGTACCCACATTAGGGTGAGCTTGTTGCCCTTTGCCAGTTGGTTCAGAGCCTGTTTACAGTTCCAAGTAGTCTTGGAGTTAAAGCTGTACGCTTTAAGGCTCTTTAGGGCAGCCTGGCTATCCGTGATTAGATATATGCGTGCCCCTTTGTAGCCCTTTTTTGTGCACACCTGAGCACATCTTTCTAAGGCTATTACTTCAGCCTGTAAGACAGAAGGGCCATGTCCGAGGGGAACTGATTCCCTATGCTTAGGCCCACCTCTGTCTTGGATGCATCTGTGTACCAGACTACAGAGTTATGTTTTAGTTCTGTGACTCGTTTCATACTGTTTTGGCGACTATCAATAGTCACATCAAATCTTGATTCGAAGTCATAATTGATCGGCATTATATCCGATGGTGTTTGTAAGAACTCGCTTGTGACGAGGTCCAGAATTTCTGAGTGCCCGGTTCTGTGGCCTGTACTGGTCCAGTTTAGTTCGTTTCTGATTTGTTCGTGCAAAGGAAGTAGGTCTAGTAAAGCTTCCATTGCTGCAGAGGGAGTGCTATGTGCAGCTCCCGTGATTGTCGTATGGAACAACTTATTTTACATAAGGATCTTGATTTAAAAGCATATAAAATTCAACTCGTGCAAGAATTACAGCCGGCCGACCTTCCGAATCGTCACCGTTTTAGTCTTTGGGCTCTTGAAACGCTTGAAGAAAATCCACTGTTTTCGAACAAAATTTTGTTCAGCGATGAGGCCCATTTCTGGCTTAATGGCTACGTCAATAAGCAAAATTGTCGTATTTAGGCTGAAGATTAACCAGAAGAGATTCAAGGGATACCATTGCATCCAGACAAAACAACAGTTTGGTGTGGTTTATGGGCTGGTGGAATCTTAGGTCCATATTTCTTCAAAAATGATGACGGCCGGAACGTTACTGTGAATGATACCCGTTGTTGTGCTATGATAACGGACTATTTGCTGCCTGAAATAAATTGAAGCTCGTAATCTGGACGTCATTTGGTTGTAACAAGACGGTGATACTTGCCACACAGCCCGTGAAATCATGGCTTTATTGCGAGAACAATTAGTTGAACAGTTAATTTCACATAAATTCAAAAAAACGAAATATAGCCTGAATATTCATATATTCAGGCTATATTTCGTTTTTTTTTAATTTATTTGATACTTTCTCCAACAAGTAAGGTTGTTTCTATTTTATTTAGTTAATTTCACGTTTCGGACCGGTGAATTTGCCGTCTAGATGATGTGAGATCACACCTCTAGACTTTTCCTTTGGGGCTACGTAAAGTCCAAAGTTTACATGGATAAGCCAGATATGATTGAGGAATTGGAAGCAAACATTACTCGCGTCATTCGCCAAATACCACTCGACATGCTCGAACGTGTCATCGAAAATTACAACCAACATTTGAATGAAATAATCTTTAAAAAACAATTGTAAAGAATGGTTCTTTTATATGATAATAAAGATTAAAATCGATTTTTTTCCATTTTTGTAAAAAGTACCCCTTATATGCTATAATAATGTATTTTATCGTAAAAATGTTATATACGACTTATACTTTGTCAATTACTCGTGTAAGTATATTTTTATTACCAAGTTATGAAAAACAAAATTTACTTATTAATTTGAGTTTTCGCCCGAAAAAGTGAAGATATTAACACGCGGTTAAGTGGATAATGAAGGTCATTAATATGCCTACTTAAGCTATTTGGCCCCTTTTTGTAAGCGTACAAGAAGGCTTTAAAAAAAATTATTCTTGAAAAACCAATTTTTTTACGTTTTTCTGCAGTTTACACCAATTTTTTGGAGTTCCATGACCCGTAAAAATATGAAATAAATGCCGTTCTTTAGTTTTGGGTGTAATAAAATTAAATCGATTAAATTCGATCACATAACTGACCGGAAAAAAATACACACAATATTACAGTGGAATAATTTAAGAAAAACGCATTTTTTACCACATTTTTAGTACAAAGAAAGGGGGCGGTAGGACAAAAAAGTTTGGGAACCACTGATCTACAGTATAATCATCCTCCAAAGATTCGGTGATGAATTAACCGTTAGTAAATTAAACAAAGTAGCACAGCCACTTCTAAAGCTATGTCGCCTATTGCCAGTAAAGACATTCAGACAGAGATCTCATTTTTTTCTCGATCTGGGGATCAATTCCAATCTTTAGAATAAATGACAGAAATAAGATGTGCTGATGGTTTGTAAGCATTCTGTTTTTTTTTTTTAATACTGGTGTTACTAGGGCACAAGGGAACCGTTCCAGACTTTAAAAATTGATTCAAAAGTAGCCACATTGGATGGCTGAAGGGGAGACCACATTGTTTTAACAAAACTGGTGGTAATCCATAGTGGCTTTAAATTTGGTGAGCTCATCCAGAACATCTGTAATAAAAAATACAAATCTCGGAAGCTTTGTTGAAATAAGATCATAATCCAAATTATCTGATTGAAGGGGTAGGCTGGCCATTTACAGTAGGGTGGGCCGATTTTATAAATTTTTGAATCGCGGAAAAGTTGTGAAAATATTGTTATAAAGTGGGTCTTTATTTTAATATTTTGAACTGCCACAAAGCCTTGATAGTTGTACTAAAGTTTCTTTTTTAACTTTTGCCTTTTTTGGAATAATTACATTTAAATATTTAAATGTTGAAAGATTATTAAAATGAACTGTTTATATTATAAAAGATACGCTAATAAAAGATTGATGACTCTAACTGCATTTCTTGTTTTGTTTCAACTGTGCTTCCATCAGTAGTTTAACAGTTCTATTGCTTAAGTGTGTCGTGGGCATAATTTTATTTCAGATAGCAGCTCTGCGAATCTGGATTTTAGACGATATCTTTCAGGTTTTCATCTGGAATTGCGGTTCAGTAGGAGTGACGGTAAACCAATCTGTTGGGTCTATACAGGGTGCGGTATTTATCCCGGACACCCTAAATATTATAGAAACGAAGGTTCTAGGAAAACATGTTTCAAATAAAATGTATTTGCGTATAAGTAGCCTTCCAAGATCATTTCAGGGTCAACCTGTGATTTTTAAAAGTAAACTTGTAATTTTTATTGGGGCATCGAAATCTACGAATTATAGCAAATAACTTTTAATAAACACAATTTTTACTTTCTCCGTTACGACGTACGAGAAAGTATTATGATCATGAAATTTTTTTCAATTTTTTTTTACAGAAATATCCGTTTTGGGGTCCCTACATGCTATTCAATTTCTAGAAAAAAAATTGTGTGTGTGTGTGTCTGTGCGCGCTGTATCTCAAAAAATAATCAAGCAATTGATGTGAAACTTTGAACATAAAACGTATTTGACAATCCGATGAACTGAAAAGCTGTTGGTAAAATTTCGTACACTGGAAGTGGGTGTTTACCTTAACCGTTTTTTGTTTTTTTTCCAATATTGTTTTAAATATGAAAAATATCATAAGAAACATTAAAATAAATATTGAAGACAACAAAGAAATGAACATCTTTTATTTGAAAATATTTTTCATAAAATTATTGGTTTTAGAGAAAAAAAAATGATTAATTTATTTTTCATTTTTAGGATATAATTATGAATTTATCGCTTTATCTAAAAATCTAATACAGGAATTAACATGAAACTTTGAACATAAGTCTTATTTAATAATCCCACGAAAATAAAAGCTTTTGGTAAAATTTCGTACACCGGAAGTGGATGTTTACCTTAACCGTTTTTTGTTTCTTCACGATTTTAAATATAAAAAATATTACAAAAATATCTTTAAAGATATTAAAGACAACAAAGAAATGAACATGTTTTCTCTAAAAATATTTTTCATAAAATTACAATTTTCAAAAAAATAAAATAAAATTTCGAAAAAAAATAATTGTCGAATATGACAGTTAAATATCTTTTTTTTTAATATTCAAAACAAGGTTTCTACATTTGCAACTCGCCCCCCATCTTATCCCGCTAGCCCCTTTGCTGTAACTATTCCCTTTTGATAATTATAAATTTTTTTCTCGAATAATAATTATTGTATGAAAAATATTTTCAAAGAAAAGATTCATTATTTCTCTGTTGTCTTCAATATTTGTTTAAATGTTTTTGTGATATTTTTCATATTTGAAACTTTCAGTGTACGAAATTTTACTAAAGGTTTTCAGTTCTTCGGATTATCAAATAAGATTTATATACACACAGATACATTTTTTTTCAGAAATTGTTGAAATGGCATCTAGGGATCCCAAAACGGATATTTTCGTTAACAAAAATTTGAAAAAATTATCATGATCACAATAATTTCTCATACTTCATAACGGAGAAAGTAAAAAGGGGTAGATGATTTATCTAATATATAAAATTTTCGTGTCACAGTGTTTGTAACAAAACTCCTTCGAAACGGCTTGACCGATTCTTATGAAATTTTGTGTGTATATTGAGCAGGTCTGAGAATAGGACATAAACTATTTTTAATATCCCTAAATGATAGGGGTGGTCCACCGCAAATTTTTTATTTTTATTTTTTGGACAAAATTTTGTATTTCTATTTTTTTATGATTCGGCATTAAAAAATACATACAACCCTAAATTTTCACCCTTCTACCACCAACCCCTATTTTTTAATAGCGATTTTAGTACTTTAATAATTTTCTACTCCCGGCGATCGACCGCTCGATCAGTTATTCCTTTTCCATTGTTTGCGCCGACGGTTATTAATGGGTTTTAATGGGCTTACCCTGTAGATTCGTATCGATAAACGTAAATAAATAAGTAGCTGAAATTATAAAAAAAAATATAAACAAAATATTAACAGCAAATGCTGCACTGAGCTCAATTGCAACACTTGCATCAGATGAACAATTAAGTCGGCTTTAAATACATAAATTGGTGATAACGATTGATTTATAATACGCGCGCCACCTCTGGGTGGTTGGAATGTCGCTAGCGGTGGTGTTACGAATTAAAATATTCTGCGGAAGATTCTGTGCGCGGTTGAGAATTTTTTTTAATAATCTTGCTATTTAGTTCAAATTCGTTGATTATTAAAAAAAAATATGAATTTTTGAAGCAATAATTGCATGTTAGAGCGATCATAAATTTCAAAAATTAAAAAAAAAATATTTCAACTGGCGATACATGTTTTTATTAGTAACAATACACTTCTTACATTCTTTAGCTTTAATAATTTTGTTATTTAGTTCAAATCCGTTGATTATTAAAAAAGTTATGAATTTTTGAAACAATAATTCCACGTTAAAGCGATCATGAATTTTAAAAATTCTAAAAAAAATATTTTAACTGGCGATACATGTTTTTATTAGTAACAATACACTTCTTACATTCTTTAACTTTAATAATTTTGTTATTTAGTTCAAATCCGTTGATTATTAAAAAAGTTATGAATTTTTGAAGCAATAATTGCACGTTAAAGCGATCATGAATTTCAAAAATTCGAAAAAAAATATTTCAACTGGCGATAGATGTTTTTATTATTAACAATACACTTCTTACATTCTTAAGCTTTAATAATTTTGTTATTTAGTTCAAATCCGTTGATTATTAAAAAAATTATGAATTTTTGAAGCAATAATTGCACGTTAAAGGGATCGTGAATTTCAAAAATTAGAGCCTAAACCGCTTTCGGCCACTATCGTCACCACTTTATTTGCTTAATTTCAATGGGCCACACACGGACGACGGCGCAGCGCAGTGGAGCCGTCGTTCGTCACCAGTAATAAGCCACGTATTGACGACGACGCAGCGCAGCGGAGCCGTCGTTCGTCACCAGTTTATTTGCTTAATTTTAATGAGCGTCACCAGTAATAAGCTACATATTGACGACGGCGCTTCACAGCGGAGCCGTCGTTCGTCACCAGTTACCTTGCTTAATTTTTAAGGGCTACGCACGGACGACGGCGCAGCGCAGCGGGTCACACACGGACGTCGTCAGTCACCAGTTATCTGCCTTAATATATATAAATATATATGGACCATGCACGGACGACAGCGCAGCGCAGCGGAGCCGTCGTTCGTCACCAGTTACCTTGCTTGATTTTAAAGGATTACGCACGGACGACGGCGCAGCGAATGTTGTGTATCATAGAGCATTACAATAATAAACACTATGTTTTTGAATATTTTCTTTTTATGAATTATACCAATTCGAATTCAATATTCATAGTTAAGACAGGACAATGTCTGTCGGGTCAGCTAGTTAATCTATAGATTAACAGCCACCCATTTGACCCATGCTGAAAAATAACAAAATATGGCTATGCTAATGATTTCACTTCCTTAAAATATCTAAAGATAAAGACGCAATAAATATGTAACATTGAGCAAAGTTACTATTTTAAAAATTCCATCCTGATTGGTTGTGAAAGTAATTCACAATTCTCTGTTACAGATTCCAATTTTATATCACTAACCAGTTATCTAGTCTACAGCAACAAATGCAAAATACCAAACGTCGATCCCTTTAATAAAGAAGTAAAACGTTTATACAAAAAAGAAAACTTCGTACAGTGCAGCAAATTAGAACCATTAACCTACGTAACCAAAAACAAAAACAACACCAAAGCCCACTTGCACGTCGACAAGAATCTGATACCATCCTACAGCAAAGGTAGTATAGTGTGCTGTATAGCTAACGTCACCAGATATGCAAAAAAAGGTTCAAGCATAGATAATAATATAGCGTAAGTACCAACGCCTTAGATTAATAATCCAACATATCCAGTTCTCCAACTGATAACTCAAATGAATGTAATGTTTTTTTTTTCAGCGTATCAAAATGTACGGACTTCGTCGATAACGTAACACTTCCCGAGATACCAGTGATAGTTAGATGTAGGAATAACAAAACGAATCGCGAAGTCTTCAGCAACACCTACGCGCCGGTCATCGTTCGCAAAAGTATCCAGGAGAAAATTGCTGCTATGGATGAATCAAGATCAAAACCGCTAAGCGTGCTCTTCCTTGGACTAGACAGTGTATCGCGTTTAAACATGATGCGAACCATGCCGATGACCAGAAGCTATTTGGAAGATAATGGTTGGTTAGAAATGCAAGGTTATAATAAAATAGGAGACAATACATATCCAAACTTAATGGCGATATTAACGGGGAAGAATAAGAACTCGTCGTATACAGACTGCAATCCTTCGAAGAAGGGGTTGTTGGATAAATGTGATTTAATCTGGTCTAGATTTAGGGTTAAAGGTTATGTAACTGGGTACGCGGAAGGGCATGGATCCATGAGCACGTTTAACTATCATAAACTCGGATTTCAATCGGAACCAGCGGATTATTACTTTCGGCCGTACGTTTTGGCTAGTGAGAAGTTGAAAACCACAAATTTAGATCAGCTGACGTACTGTTTGGGCCCGATGAGTTACGGGGAGAGGATACTTAAGATTGCCGAGGATTTCAGCGGCACGTTTAAGGATGTGCCAAATTTTGGGCTTTTCTGGTTAAATTACGCTCACAACAGCCTGAATTCCGGGTCGCGATTCGATTTCAAGTTGAAGAAGTTCTTCGAGACGTTGAGTAATAACGGTGTTCTGGAGAATTCAGTGGTGATCTTTTTGAGTGATCACGGTTTGAGGTTCGGGAAAATCTTATATACATACACCGGTTGGTTGGAGGAAAGGTTGCCCTTCTTCTACATCTGGATGCCGAAGTGGTTTAGAGAAATGTATCCGTTAGAATACGACAATATGCGAGTAAACGCAAATAAACTCACAACCCCTTACGATTTGTACATGACCATCCAGGATATCCTAACGTACTCTGGCAAGAATTACACGATTCAGCCCAGCACCGGCTGCGTGACGTGCAAGTCCTTATTTCAAGAAATTCCAGGCGAAAGATCGTGCGGGGATGCCTGCGTAGACCCGCACTGGTGCACCTGCACCGATTTCGTGACGTTTACCGAGAAGAACGAAACCGTCCAAGAAGCCGCGAAAAAGGTGGTCATCCACATCCAAAACATCCTCACTGCGAGCAAGGAAGCCAACAAATGTGCCAAATACAAATTGAAAAAGGTGATCTCCTCCCGTTTATCTACGACCTCCGATTCGTATTTAATATTAATAGTTGAAACTGTGCCTTTCGCAGTTTTCGGAAGTACCCTTAAGGTCAACTTCACTGCAACCGATGAAAACCGGTTTGAGGTCCAAACGGGCATTAGTAGATTAAACTCGTATAAGTCACATAGTAGTTGCGTCAATAATTCTTATTTGAAAACTTTGTGTTACTGTTAGGAATAATTTGTACGCGTAGAGTGTTTTTGGTTTCCATTTAGGCAGAACGGAAGTGAAAGTACTTGTTGAACTTGAGGTTTTTGAGTATGGTGTGGACTAGCCAACTCAAACTAATTTATTGAACAATTAGTCTACTGTCCATTTATAATCACCGCATCAATCGTAGAAGAATATTTGCATAATCATAATCATAATCATTTATTTATACGTGTTATAACATACAGTGTACACAAGTCAGGTTCCCATATAAAATTGTAAATGTAAATTTCATTAAAGTGCAATTAACAGACACAAGAAACAGATTAAAAACATAGTTTAAAATTTATAAGAAAATCATAACATTAATATTAATAATTACTATTGGTAAATACATGAAATAATAGCACTAATTATACATATAAAATCATAATTAAAAACAATACACATAATTTTACTGTTAACAGACTTTTAGTGAGATTCTATTTAAAACCGGTTAATCGTTCCGTTTTTTATAAAAATAGTTTAATTTTTTTTCCAAACGCGGAATCCAAATACATTTCCTCTAAATAAAACTTCACCAAAAAAGGTTTCATGTTCACTTGCGGAAAATACAAAAATTGAGGTTTATATAACTCCTTATATTTTTTTTTCTCTTTTTTTTACACCAGTAGATAAACTTTGACATTTTCTACATTTACAAAATTACGCTATCATTATTTGTTCAGAAGTTATAGCCTAAAAACAAAAATATAGCTGGTTTATGATCGAGGGGCGAGATCACCCCCTAAACATGTTTTTTAGTCGAAAGAAAAAATGTGTATCGATTATTTTGGTCCCCTCTACATTTCCACCAAATTTCATTCAAATCGGAGGGAAACACTTGGATTAGTTTCCTTGTGATTTTAAGTTTTCTTTCTTGCTAAGAGAGGCTACATTAAAAATTGAGAGCAAATTTTCGTATGTGACAGAATGATCAGGATACTGATTTTAAATAAAGGTATTTCAGAAAACGTCTTTGCACTTTCTCAATACATCTTATACCATATGTAAAAAAATTATTTAGATAAGGCATGGCCATGATAAACAAAATCATGGTCTTAGATTAGTTCAGCACGTTGTTGACTTTATGTCAATTAATTACTTTGAAGAACTGGTGGCGAAGACGTGATGCGACGTATCAAACCTGCAACGTACGTTCCGAAATACAAAGCCACCCTTTATCTAAATAATTTTTATACATATGGTATAATGTTGATATGTTGGACTCCAGATAATTGCACCATTTTCCAATTTTCTCTTTACATACAGGGTGTAGAATTGGTTTACGCACCATTTCATTTCCATGTTAAATAATTAATGTTCAAATATTGGCTCCCCAAATGATATTAGAGAAAAAGTGTAAATATGTATCTTGTAGAGAAAAAAATACTCTAAACAACCGTCTCCTTACTTATTTTTTTACTTTCCATACAAAGGGGAAATTGAGGAAAATAAAACTACTATTTTAGCAAAAATGTGTGGTGCCTTGGAATTGTCGGAACAAAAATCCGTTGAACGTTCCGAAATTTGCGGACCATTCTGTTAACAGTAGTATGGTTTACTGCACGTGCGCTATTAGCAGAAGTTTGATTTTACCATTAGGATCTTTTCATTCAACAAATCCATAGTATCAACTCAGAATTGCTTAAAACACGCCTAAATTTGTGATTAAGACATTAACGTGACAGCTAACGTTCAACGACTTATTATTTCAGCAATTCCAAGGCACCACCTATTTTTGCTGAAATAGTAGTTTTAGTTTCCTCTATTTCCCCTTTGAACTGAAAGTAAAAAAATGGTGATGTGGCCATCATGTTACTTTCTCCGATGGTGTCATCATTCATATTTACACTTTCATGGTTTATTTTCTATTGAAATTATATTTTAAATGTACATCGAGCGTTGTGTAAACTCGGACGAAACTGACGTTTAAAACGTCAAAATTATGAAAGACGGATAAATTATACTCCATATTCAAAAACTCAGTTTACTCAATAACTAACGAGATTTCGAAAAAAACTTATTCTTTAGAAGTTGTTTATTTTGGCATTCTCTACAATTATTATTCATATAAATTTGCTGTAACTATTATCGTTTCATAACTATAAACCAAAAATAAAAAAATTAATAATAAAATTTTTCTCGAATAGCAATGATTTTATGAAAAATATTTTCAAGCAAAAGATGTGCATTTCTTTATTGTCTTCAATGTTTGTTTAAATATTTCTGTGATATTTTTCATATTTAAGAAAATATTGGCAAAAAACAAAAAACAGTTAAGGTAAACACCCACTTCCGGTGTACGAAACTTTACCAAAAGCTTTTCAGTTCTTCGGATTGTCAAATAAGACGTATGTTCAAAGTTTCATATCAATTGCTCTATTAGTTTTTAAGATACAGCGCACACAGATAGACACACACACACAGACAGACACACACACACACACAGACACGAAAAAAATTTTTCCAGAAATTATTGAAATGGCATCTAGGGACCCCAAAACGGATATTTCCGTAAAAAAAATTTTTGAAAAAAAAATCACGATCACAATACTTTCTCGTACTTCGTAACGGAGAAAGTAAAAATAAGTAAGGAGACGGTTTTCTTTTCTCTACAAGAAACATATTTACACTTTTTCTCTAAAATCATTTGGGGAGCCAATTTGAACATTAAGAATTTAACATGAAGATCCCTACGGTGCGTAAACCAATTCTACACCCTGTATGCAAAATATAACTGTAAACTTGCGTGCGTGTTCCTAAAGGCCTGAGTATTTTATGTTTAAATTTAAAATAATGCTTTTTAGAAATAGTTTCTTATCCATTTTTGAATAATGTTTTTAATCAACTAAAATTCTTTATTAAACGTTCCTTTCGAAAGAGTAATTTTGAATGCTGTGTTAATTTTTGATTAAGAAGGAGAAACGAGTCAAAAACTATTATATTTGAGTGTTTGTAGGTTTTCTAGATATCTCCAATTTAATTTCATCATTACTGTGTATAAGGGTTAAATGTTTTGTTCTACTCCTAATTTTTTGGGAAGTATTTTTAGAGATTTTTTGTGGAGGGGGCAGCCCGAAAATAAGTTAATTAGGCTTTTACCGATATCAAAAAAGCAAAATTAGGATCGAGCTCAAAAAGCTGTTTTAAAAATAGGCCTTTTTACATTGTGTTACATTGTTGTAAAATTGTGTATACAGTGTTTCCCTATTTTTACACAATACCAAAAACTTTTAAAATCCATAAGCCTTATGGAAATCCTTACATTTAAAAAAAATCCAACTACAGCATTTAGTGAACTTTATTTCATTTTTGTTTAATGTTATCTCTTGAAAATCGACTTATTTTGTAACGAGTTTCTAAAGATAGCAGTCGAAACTTTATATTTCTGTATAATTTTACCTCTTTGGAAAATGATTTGATTCGATTTATGGCTTAAAAAAGTTGGAGAACGTTGATTCAAATTTTCTATAACAAATATTCATACCGTAAAATTCCGTGCAACAGAGAGGCCCATCCAAACATTTTTTTATCTGTGTGTGTGTTCATTTGTAGGCGCTGTATGAAAGATAAAAATGGTTAATTATGGTCAATTATTTTCAAAAATAATGAATTTATTCCAGACTTTTGTAACACTGTATATTAAATTTTGGAGAAATCCCCGCAACTCATGTAATATGCGCATGTATGCAAGAGATTAAGACAAGGTCATAAGTCGAGGACTAGCTGTATATTACCTTCTTCTTCTCTTCCCTCGTCTGTCCATATTAATTTCCACTGTTCAGACCTTTCCAATTCTTCAACTCAAACATTCTGCGCATCCTTTTTTCCTTCATTCACGATTATGCAGTCTATAAAACTTTTGCCACTTTCGCAAAATCTATCTCCGGCATTAGCGCCATTCAAAACATGCCATTAATCATTTTGTAGCTACCTAGCAATTTTTCTTCCTTCTTTGTTAATATCTTCATCATTCGCTTGTCTCTTGCTGTGCCCCATTCTCTTATTATTTCTCCACCTGATCCTGCTGTTCTAGCATGGAATGGTATTCATCTTTATCTACTTTAGTATTTACCTCCATTATTTCTATCTCTTTATACAGACTCACTCATTAAATATTACCTGTATTCACTGTCTTAATCTTACATTTATTGTATTTTATACACTACTCAGATTTTCTCATTTATAACGGTATCGTCTTGCGCATTTACTTATGTACAGAATTTAATTATTCATATTTTTAAATTGTAACCTTTTATACCTACATTTATTTAATTATGTTATTTATTAGCTATAAGGAAATGTTTCTGCCATGTAGTACCTATATTATATCTATAACTTTATGTATTCTTTAAGAGTATGACGTGTGTAAAACTTCACAGTTAGTAGCACTAATAAACATTATCTATTATTTGCCGACGACACAACTCTAGTCGGTAAATGTTATGAACCCACAGAATTATAAGAAATGACAGAAAACTCACTGTCCGAGGCTCAGTCAATACTGAAATTAATTTTAACCAATGTTTAATCAAGTTCTGTCGAAACATTTCCAAAAGCAAACCCTAACAGAAAATTGAAAATCCATTTACAGATCCAGTAAAATCTTTGAGCATATTTCTGGATTAAAAATTATTATTGATTTAATGATTTGGGCAAAAATGGTAAGCAAAAATCTATACCTCTTAAGAAGCCTGCTTAATTTTACCCATCCGAAAGTGTTTTGGATAACCTATCCTAGTCTGTCCTCATCTTTAGTATAATTATTGAGTAGTTGTTTCGGGTCATCATTGTTATACCTGGAAATTTTTTAGGTTACAGCGGAAGGCTGTTCGCATAACCACAGGTGTAAACTTCAGATAAGACGTCAAACAGAAATTATTTAACATGGTATACTTAGATTCCCATGTAATTAATGGACTAATCTAATGTGTACAAAAAAGAACATTTCTCATTATGAAACTCATGATGTTTATAACCACAACACAAGATCTTCCCGCAACATAAATCTTGCCAGTGGCGGTTTCAAAGGGGGGGGTAATCGGGTAATTACCCCCCCTAAGAATTTTTTGCTTATCAATTTTTATTGTTAAAAATTACTGGTATTCCATATTCCAAACAAATAATATAATATATTTTACATTATTTAACTTGGATTATTGATTTTATTTCGTGATTTTTTAATTTTTTGCTAATATTTTCGAATTTCTGGTCAGAAACTTATTTTTGGTGGCAAATTATTTTGCTTCTACCTTTCGATTTTTTGGTCTGCTTTTTTATTTTTAGATCAGGATTCTTGATTCCTTGGCCCATATTTGAGATTTCAGCATTTCCAACTTTTTTTTATTTTTCTTTATTTTGACCAAAATATTCGATTGGTTTGTAGAAATGTTCGATTTTTTTTGTCTGCAATTTTTATCTTTACGCTCGTTTTCGATGTTTTGTTTAAATTTTCACCGTTTTAGGCTATATTGTAGATTTTATTATTTTTTGGTCTAAATATTCTTTATTTTGACGAAAAAAATCGATTGGTTTGTAGAAATTTTGGATTGTTTGTCTGCATTTTTTATCTTTACGCCCGAAGTTTTGTAGTTTACTCTAAATTTTCACCTTTTTAGGTTTTTACTTTTTTGGCCTATATTTTGTTTCAATTTTTGGTCTTTTGGCCGAAATTTTCTTTATTTCGACTTGAATTTTCGATTCGTTTGTTAAAAATTTTGATTTTTTAGTCTACAGCTTTGATTTTTGGGTACGAATTTTAGATTTGTGGTCTTAATTTTTTATTTTTTGTCCCATATTTTAGATTTTCTTGCGAATTTATTTTTTATTTTTATATATACAAACATCTTTATTCACAGAAATAACATCCAAATACATTATGTTAAGAACTTGAAATCCGCTTTCCGTTGGCTGTGAAAGGGCTATCGATTTTTATTTTTGCTATTATTTTCAAATTTCTCTTTGGAACTTATTTTAAGCTAAAAAGAGTTATTTTGGGGCTAAAAATGACAAATTATTTTTCTTTTGCTTGTATTTTAAATTTTTTGGTGTGCATTTTTATTTTTAAACCAGGTTTTTGATTTTTTGGCCGATAATTTAGATCTTCGGCTGTTTTGTTCCAAATTTTTGATTTTTCTAGCAAGATAAATGGTTCTTTGTTTCTTCAAAAAAGGAGGACGGATATTGTGGCTCTACCATCAACATGTTCCACGAGCCGCCACTGATTTCATTTAGTAGAAAAGTGCCTTGTCTCAACTTTTAAACCTAATTAAAGCGAAAATTAAAGAAAAATATTTTCCTATTAAAAAAAAAATTGGAAAATGATTTTGAACAATAGAGTGATTTTTGAGACTAATTTAAACCCTTTTCTTAGAATATTCTGCATTTTTTATTAGTAGTAGTAAATCTTTATTATCATGTTTATGTTACACTAAATTATTTTACCTACAGTAAATGTTATTTTTATTTGATAAAGGGCTACCGACCATCGGTCTTTCTGCCCTATTTTTATTATTAAGCCTGTATTCCCGATTTGTTTTTTGGCTAAATTTTTTATCATTTGGTCTAAATATTCTTTGTTTTTACCTACATTTTCGATTTAATTGTTAAAATGTTCGACTATTTGGTCCGCATTTTTTTATTTCTCCGGACGAATTTTTGGTTTTTAAATTTTTGACCTGTATATTCGATATTTTTGGTCAAAATATTTTAACTTTTAGCCTAAATATCCCTTATTTAGACCTTTTGCGATTTATTTTTTTAAATTTTCGACTTTTTGGCCCAAATTTTTAGATTTTTGACCTGTATTTTCGATTATTTTCGATCTGTTGACCTAAATATTCTTTATTGTGACATAAATTTTTGTTTTAATTGTTAAAATTTTTGATTTTTTTGTCCGCATTTTTTATTTTTCGGGCCGATTTTTTAATTCTAGTTCCAACATTTTGAGTTAATTTTGGTTAAAATATCTATAACCTGAATGATTGATTTATATGCGAGATTTCTTTTTATTTTTTTCGGTATTTTCGAGTTTTGTTTGTTGAAATTTTCGATTTTTTAGTCTGCAATTATTATCTTCAGGCCCGAGTTTTCGATATACTGTCTAAATTTTCGACTTTCTGGCCAACATTATAAATATTGATTATTTTTTTAAATCTTTTGACCTAAATTTTTCTTTTCGATTTTATTGTTAAAATTTTTCGGTTTTTTGGCTCCCATTTTTGGTTTTTCGTTTAGTCTGCATTTATGTTTAGGTCCGAATTTTCCATGTTTTGTCTAAATTTTCGACTTTTTGACCAACATTGTAGATTTTTTGTTAATCTTTTGCCCAAATTTTTTCTTTATTTATTTTTATTTGTCTGTTCAAATGTTTGTTTCCTTGGTCCACTATTTTTATTTTTTTTTAATTTTTGGTATATTTTGCAGTGGCGGTATCAAAGGGGGAATAATCGGGTAATTACCCCCCCTAAGAATTTTCCGCTTATCAATTTTTATTGTTAAAAATTACCGGTATTCCATATTCCAAACAAATAATATAACCGGTAAATTTTTTCAACTCTTTAAAACGTTGGAAAAGGATAGGGAGATTTCACGGAACAGGTGTGGTATATGAGAGCGGAAGCACCAGCTTATTTATCTTTTTTTTTATTACCCCCCCTTTACTAGTTGGCTGGAAACGCCCTTGAATCTTGCATTCACAGCGTGGGTAAAACTAGAAATTCAATGAACTATTCTGGTTCAAAATTCTTTAACAAATTGCCTCAAACGGTCAATAATCTGGTTTTGTCTATTTTCAGGGAATACACAAAAAGTTACTAGTGCAGAGTGTGTTTTATTCAATTGGAGAAATCTTCGATGTCATTTGAATTTTTGAATTATCTTTTGTGTCTTGACAAATTAGAGAAAATGTTGTCATAACGCGCTTCTTTACTTTAATATCTTGATCTGCCCCAAAGCCTTGAAAGTTGTTATAAAGTCAGTTTTTTTTTTCTACTAACTACACTAAAAATATTTTGAAAAAATATTCAAACGAATTGCAAACTCTGCAATGCAGAATTGTAAGTGATTTTTATTTATTAACTTAAATTTAATGAAATTTCTGATCTTGTTTTCAATAAGTTGACGTGATTCCAATTCTGCTCTTAAAACGCCATCTCGATTTTTTGGTTACTAACTTGACATCCCCTTCTACTGGTTGAGTGTGGCATGGATATAATTGTATTTTAGATAGCAGCACTGATGGATCTTTTGATGATATTAGACGATATCGCTGACGTTCTCTTCTGAAATTCCAATTGTTAATGGTGGTTCAGTAAAAGTGATCTGTATCAACCAATTAGGCCGATATAGTTTGAAGCATCCCTTTGGACCGCTCAGTAGTTTTACCCGCAGTAGATTACCCATCGATCGTCATTACTTTCCGGTTAATGGTCTAGTTTAATTAAATTTAAAAAATGATAAAGGTGACAAGTGACATTCTCTTGTGGGCGTTGGGCGCAAGTGTCCCGATTTTTTGACGGCGGCGGAAGTGTTTTGGGCGTAACGGACACCAAACCAGCTCCAACTCCCGTTTCCCTATGTCCCCCCTCCACTCTCGTATCCCTCTCTTTTATTATTTTTTGTCTCGCTCACAAGCTTTACCAGCTTATCCTCATCTGCTTTCCATAATCTCACAATTTTTGATGTAGTACGATTATTTTCTCGCTCTTACTTATTGTCATCTATTTACCGTTATAGGGATCTTTCAGTAAAACGTCTGCAATATAAATTGTGCCATTTGCTGCTCTTAGTTTCTTCTTAAAATTGAATCATTTCACCGATACTAGCCTTTTCTTTCCTTCCGTTTTCCTCCCCGATCTTAGTACTACCTCTTCCATTCAATGATGCTGTTAGATTGGCCATAGCTGTTACTGCTTCTCCCCGTTCTTTCATTTATGATTATGCTATTTCGACTCTTTTCTTGCCATCTAATCTTTTTCGTACTTCCTAGTTTGGTAATTCTTACGATTGATTTTTAAACGTATCCTTACACGTTACTCCATTTTTTCTAGTTTATCCAGAATTCGGACCAATCTCTTTCCCAAATTTCACGACTCGTTTCCTCTTGGTGATTTGTTTACATGCTAATTTCAGACCACTGTGTTTCTATATATTATTCGCTAATTAATGCTAATATTGTGTGCTTGGTAATCATAAAAAGTGAAGCGGTACCGTTACTCCTTACACATTTAATTAAATACAGACAGAATTTTTGCAACAATCATTTATTAAACTTACAATATATTACATTATTATCATACCGTGTCTTTTAATACCGAATTAATCACAGTCGCCTATGAATTAAAATGCACCTCTCCACATTGTTGACATTAACTGTTAACTACGAATGTTTAATCAGGCATTATAATTATTATTCGTTTAACATTTTGTACGTGTAAGGTTTTTCCTTCTATTCCTTTATAAACTTGTTTTGCTGTCCCTTGCAAGTTCTGCTTATCTCCAGCTCCTTCCTTTCCTTCTTATTATTTTTGCTATTACTTCATCCCTTCCATCTTTCTTATTTTTATTTTTTTGCTCTCCATATTCTTTTAGTTAATGTTGTTTCTGCCATCCTATTTATGAGTCCCCACCCCATTTGCCTTTCCTCTATGTATTCCGCTGTAGCTTTCACTTTCAATTCTTTTGAATCAATCAGGACATGCGCATTTCAATTCATATGTAACTATGATTAATTTCTTTTTTAAAACATATAACTGATAATTCACTGAATATTAAATAAATTTTCAAATGAAGCACTACGCCTTAAATACCGTTCCGTAGTATTTTCTTCCTTGGAAGTATTATTCGGCGATACCAACTGACTGTCGGACAAACAGATCTTTCGCTTAGTCTGCACCAACGTAATATTCTTCCAGGCGCTGGATTCTGACAGCAAATCGACGATGCAATTTAAATTTAGACTCGCAGATCGAAACCTTCGCGGCGAGTCAATTCTCACTTCTATATTCTGCAGGGACAAATATTTCACATTCCAGTTGTCTAAAATAATAAAAACATTAGATAGTAAAATAATAATTACAATTTGGGCAATTTTGAGTAACGTTGGCACATCAGCCTTGCCTGTAAATAAAATACCAAAAAAAGTTCAAACCGTACGTGTTTCAACCAGTGGCGGCTCGTGGAATATGTTGATGGTAGAGCCACTTATACAATATATACCCCCTCAAACCCCCGCCTTTTTTGAAGAAAGAAAGAACGGTTTATCTTCTTATACCAAAGTAACTGGCGAAAAATTGTTTTAAGAATTCATTAAAAAATCTTGCTGAGCTTAAAACTACAGGTAGTACTATGACTCCTTGGCTCTATATAAGCTCCTGATTTCGACAGTAAAATATACTACTTTTGACAGCTGAAAAATACAATTTTTGACAATTCAAAAATGTTGAAAAAAACTATTTTTATTAGTTGAAAAATTCTGTTTTTGACAGCTGAAACGTTCCATAGTTGACATACGAAAAATACTATTTTTGACAAAAAAAATACTATTTTTGACAGCTGAAAAATAGTAATTTTCAACGGCTGAGGAATACCATTTTTGTCAGCTGAAACATACCATTCCCGACACATGAAAAATACTACTTTTGACAGTAAAAATACTACTGTTGACAGTAAAAAATACTACTTTTGACAGCGAAACATACTACTTTAGACAGCTGAAAAATACAACGTTTGGCAATTCAAAAATGTCGAAAATAACTATTTTTATTAGCTGAAAAATACTGTTTTTGACAGCTGAAACATTCCATTCTTAACACACACGAAATACAATTTTTGACAAAAAAATACTATTTTTGACAAAAAATACTATTTTTGACAGTAAAAATACTATTTTTGACAGTAAAAAAGTACTAATTTTGACAGCGAAATATACTACTTTTGACAGCTGAAAAATACAATTTTTGACAATTCAAAAATGTTGAAAAAAACAATTTTTATTAGTTGAAAAATACTGTTTTTGACAGCTGAAACGTTCCATAGTTGACATACGAAAAATACTATTTTTGACAAAAAAAAATACTTTTTTTGACAGCTGAACAAAAGTAATTTTCAACAGCTGAGGAATACCATTTTTGTCAGCTGAAACATACCATTCCCGACACACGAAAAAAACTACTTTTGACAGTAAAAAATACTACTTTTGACAGCGAAACATACTACTTTTGACAGCTGAAAAATACAACGTTTGACAATTCAAAAATGTCGAAAATAACTATTTTTATTAGCTGAAAAATACTGTTTTTGACAGCTGAAACATTCCATTTCTTAATGTTTTAATCTGTTGTTATGTCTTGAACTGTTTATACATTTTAATCTGTCTTGTCATGTCTTAAACTGTATATATATATATATATATATATTTATATTTTACATTTTATTCTGTCTTGCTATGTCTAAACTGTATATATATATTTATATTTTAATCTGTCTCGTAACATCTTATATTGTATATATGTTTTATTTTATTTAATTTATTACTGTATTGAAATGGCTTCCGTTAATAAATACCAAATACCAAATACCAAATTCTTAACACACACGAAATACAATTTTTGACAAAAAAATACTATTTTTGACAAAAAATACTATTTTTGACAAAAAATACTATTTTTGACAGTAAAAATACTACTTTTGACAGGATAATACACTACTTTTGACAGCTGAAAAATACAATTTTTTGACAATTCAAAAATGTCGAAAAAACTATTTTTATTAGCTGAAAAATACTGTTTTTTACAGCTCAAACATAGCATATTTGGTAGCTAAAGAATACCATTTTCTACAACTGTAAAATACAACGTGAGACAGCTGAGGTATACTATTTTCAACAGCTCGGGAGTACCATTATTCCCGAAATATACCGTTATTAGCAGCTAAAAGATACAATTTTTGACAAAATATACAGGTTGTAAAATGCCATTTTTGACATTTTTTAAATGTCAAATGCTGCTTTTGATAGCTGAAAAAATACCATTTATATAGGTGGGAAATACCATTTTCGGCAGCTGAAAAATATCATTTTTGGCAGCTGAAAAATTACATTTTTGACAGCTGCATAATACAATTCTTAATAGCTGAAAAATACCATTTTTGATAACAGCAACACACTATTATTGACAACTGTATCATACCATTATTGTCAGCTAAAAAATACAATTTTTGAAAACAAAAAAATACAATTTTTGACAACAAAAAGTACAATTTCTGACAACAAAATATACATCTTGAAAAATGCCATTTTTGACAGTTAAAAAATGTCAAAAAAAATCTGCTTCTGATAGCTGAAAAAATACTATTTATATAGGTAGGAAAAACCATGTTTGGCAGCTGAAATTATCATTTTTGACAGCTGAAAAATTACATTTTTGACAGCTGAACAATACAATTCTTAATAGCTGAAAAATACCATTCTTGATAACAGCAACACACTATTATTGACAACTGTATCATGCCATTATTGTCAGCTACAAAATACAATTTTTGAAAACAAAATAATACAATTTTTGACAACAAAAAGTACAATTTTTGACAACAAAAAGTACAAATTTTGACAACAAAAAGTACAAATTTTGAAAGCTGAAAAATGCCATTTTTGACAATTAAAAAAATGTTGAAAAAATGCTGCTTTTGATAGCTGAAAAATGTCATTTTTAACAGTTGAATAATATTCTTTTTAACAGCTGAAAAATACCATTTTTAACAACTTAAAAATACCAGTCTTGACATCTATAACAAACCATTATTGTCAGCTAAAAAAATCAATATCTGACAACACAAAAAATACAAGTTTTGACAGCTGAAACATGCCATTTTTGACAGTTAAAAAAATCTCGAAAAATGCAGCTTTTGATAGCTGAAAAATAACATTTTTATAGGTTGGAAATCACATTTTTGACAACTGAAAAATACCATTGTTGACAACTGCAACAAACCATTATTGACAACTGTAACTAGCTAAAGAATACAATTTTTGACTACAAAAAGTCAATTTTTGACAGCTGAAAAATGCCATCTTTAACAATTAAAAAAAACGTCGCAAAATAATGTTTTTGATAGCTGGAAAATAACATTTTAATGGCTGAGAAATACCTTCTTTGACATTAAAGAAAACATTTTTGATAACTGAAAAATATTATTTTTGACATTTGAATAATACACTTCTTAACAGCTGAAAAATACCATTTTTAACAGCTGAAAAATACCATTTTTAACAGCTGAAAAATACCATTTTTAACAGCTGAAAAATACCATTTTCAACAGCTGAAAAATACCATTATTGACAATTGCAACAAAACATTATTGACGACTGTGGCAAACCATTATTGTCAGCTAAAAAATACAATTTTTGACAAGAAAAAGTACCATTTTTGACAGCTGAAAAAATGCCATTTTGGACAAATAAAAAATGTCGAAAAAAATTTTTTGATAGCTGAAAAATACAATTTTAATAGGTGAGAAATACCTTTTTTGACAGCTGAAAAATAACATTTTTGACAACTGAAAAGTATCATTTTCGACAGTTGAATTATACATTTCTTAACAGCTGAAAACTACCATTTTTAACAGCTGAAACATACCATTCTTGACAACTGCAACAAACCATTATTGACAATTGCAACACACCATTATTGTCAGCTAAGAAATACAGTTTTAGACAACAAAAGAAAGAAAGAACGATGTATCTTCCTAGGCCAAAGTAACTGGCGAAGAAGTATTTTAAGAATTAATTAAAAATTCTTGCTGAACTGCAGGTAGTGCCATGGCTTCTTGGCTCTATATAACGAGCCGCCCCTGGCTTCAACAATTGCACGCGGAGTCATAAACGGCAATTTTGTCATTTTTATTTAAAACAAATCTACAGAAAGATCATTTTAATTTTAGTAATGAAAGCACACAGTGCAGAAAAGTATTATCATCGTGACAATTAAATAAAAAGAGAAGAAAAATGTTCACTTTTTTGGTCTATAATTATGAAATGATGATAGTTATGAAACTTAATAATTATTGTAGAAAATGCCACAATAAACAAGTTTTTTTTTTCGAAATCTCAAGTTTAAACAAAATTGCTAAATTTGCAAAATAAAATAAAAGTCATAGTACCTGTGATTGTTTTTATTAAAAAATATTAATAGAAACAATCGCAGGTACTAACGCCACAAAGGTTTAGTGAAAATAATTTTGAACGAGGATTTAGTCTAAATGTTAGGTCGGATAAATTGCATCTTACGGAATCAATAGAATTTCACAACAAGATGGTGAACCTTATACAACGTCCATGGGCGTAGATAGAAAATTTTACTAGGGGAAAAAGTTCTAGTTCACTAAATTTAACAGAACTTACCATTAGCATTCTGTACCACAACGCAAGCATTATCTTGTGGAGAGCTAGTAGATCCGCAAGCTTCGTCAATTACAGCACCAGTAGATACATCTCCAATACTACATGTCAGCGATATACTTTCCGAACAATTTGTCAACGCCAACGTTGGCAATCCTCGTACTATTTGTTGAGTACTGGTATTTTCATTGGTAATCTCCTCCAATATCAAACCGTCAGAATTCGGAGCACTCGGAGCCATTGGAATTCTAATTTCAATTGTTGACAAGGCATATCTCGGAGGAGGTGACCTGGGAATAATTTCCGGTAACGGCGTAGTCTGACAGCTGCGATTTGTGCATCTGTCAATACTAACTGATAAAGAAGATTCTTCGTTAATGTCTGAATTAGTGATTGATCTATCGATCGACGGGTTGTCGCATCTCGAACAAGGTCTTCTTCTAAAAATGGTAATACTATTGATCATTTTTTTTGTGGTGGGGGGTTTGGCAGAATATAAGCTGAATAAATTTAATATAAACGTACGTGGTCGTAAATCTACAAGGACTTATGGTGTTATTCTGAACAAAAATGTTAGCGTTAACAGCGGTGTTATTTGCTAACATCGACAGATGTTATGAATATACTATTCTGTACACTGTCTGTCAATTAACATCGATGTAAATTAACATTTTCGATGTTAAACAACACTTGTCAAAACGGTCGACATTACGAGATACTTTGAGGTTATTTCGTAGTTTGTGTTTTTCGTCAACAAAAACTCATATTTGGAATTTTATTCCAATATTTATGTGCATGCTTTATGAAACACTCATTTTCTTTCTAAAAATATCGTCAGAAACGTATTAGTAACCATCTATTATAATATACATGAAGTTGGTCGCTCTGTAGACGTTGCACTGTTGCCAATTTGTGTACATCGGGCTGTTCAGAATACACTTTTTAACAGCGCTGTTCAATTTCACATAACATTGCAATGTTAATAACACCGATGTTAATAACATCGCTGTTGTTCAGAATAACACCATTAGTCCTTGTAAGATTGGCGAACAGGTTGATTATTCATATATTTAGGCTATTTTCGTTTATATTAAATTTATTTAAAACATCTGCAAGTTTCCATAAGTTACTAAATACAGGGTGTCCTAAAGAGAGTAGGATTGCATGGGTATCTTTCTTATTCTTAAAGCTAGAGATCTGGTTAAATGGGCAATGTTGTGCAGTTTTCTATGCTGATTCAGATTATGTTGAGAAATTTTCAAAATTCCGAGCAGTTTAGAAAATATTTACAAAAAACTGAAAATCGCGATTTTCAAAAAAATCAAATATCTCAATAATTATTAAAGATGCGAAAAAAAGTTTTAAATAAAAGTTACTTGGTTTAATTAGGCAAACATGAAAATCAAGTCAAAATAAAATTCAAGATGGCGGTTTCCGAGATATTAATACCAACTTTCTTATTTCAAATGGCCACCACATTTGATTTTTACACGCATAAATAGACTTTTTTTTTCTATTTTCAACGATGTACAACAACCTATGTCAAAATAAAAAATAATGGAAATATTAATTGTTGTAAGTTTAAAACAAGTAGGCATAAATAAAAATAAAACAAAATTTGTTATAACGACTAACTGTCATCTTACATTAGTTTATCAGATGTATTAATCATTCATACATGTGTATTGTCTTAAGTTGTTGTAATATCGATAAATATTAATTACTTGAAATGGCGAATTATTCAATATCTGAACAATACGATATGTTTTGTAATTACATCAAGTGTTACAAAAACCCCCATCTTGCAGCACAAAGATGCCAAGCAAACTTTCCTGAAAGAAGGCAGCAGGACATTACGGTATTTAAAAGATTGGATGAAAATATGCAATTGTATGGAAGTTTAAAAAAACCTAAGAGAAATAGAAATATGATCGTTGATGATGAAGAATTAACATTGGCTTGTGTAGCAGCTAATCCGAACATTTCATGTCGGCAGATAAAAAATGAAGTTAACGTATCTAAGTCTATCTAGAGCATCAACAATTTAAAAACATGGTGATGTGGCCATCATGTTACTTTCTCCGACTTGATGGTATCATTTATATTTACGCTTTCATGGTTTATTTTTAATTGAAATCATATTTTAAATGTACATCGAGCACAGACACACAAACACAGAGACAAATTACATGCACACACACACACACACAATTTTTTTTCCAGAAATTGTTGAAATTGCATCTAGGGACCCCAAAACGGATATTTCCGTAAAAAAAATTGAAATTTTTTTCGCAATCACAATACTTTCTAGTACTTCGTAACGGAGAAAGTAAAAAAGCATTAAAAAGTATCTATTTAAATTCTTGTAATAACTTTTATTCATATTAATTAACAATTATTATAAAAATGGAAAATGTTTTTCCAAATGTTCTAAAGTAAAAAATTACGAAATGAAATCAATAATCTAAGTTAAAAAATCTAAAATACAGGATAAAAAGATGGACCAAAAATCTAAATATACGACAAACATTTAGACCAAAAATTTAAAATTATGGCCTAAAAATAGGAATGGTGTGGACCAAGGAAAGAAAATTTTTAGCAGCAAATTTAGGTCAAAAGATTAAAAAAAAAAAAAAAATTCTGTAATGCTGACCAGTATGTACATCTAAAATTCGGGCCTGAAATTAATAAATGCAGACTTAAAAATCGAAAATTTCAACAAACACAAACTCGAAAATGCCGGAAAAAATAAAAAATCTCGCTTATAAATGAATAATTCATAATTCAGGTTATTGATATTTAAACCAAAATTAAAACCAAAAATTCAAAATTTTTTAAAAACTATATTGAAAATTTATGTCAAAATAAAGAATATTTAGGTCAAAAGATCAAAAAATTTAGACCCAAAGGAATCGAAAATACAGGTCAAAAATCTAAAAATTAAAAATTTGGTGGGAAAATCAAAAATGCGGGCTAAAAAGTCGAAAATTTAAACAATTAAATCACAAATTTAGGTCAAAATTAAGGATATTCAGGCCAAAAGATCAAATATTTTGACCAAAAATATCGAAAATACAGGTCAAAAATTTAACAAATACAAAATACGGACCAAATAGTCGAACATTTTAACAATTAAAACGAAAATTTAGGCCAAAATAAAGAATATTTAGATCAAAAATTTAGACAAAAAATGGTGATGTGGCCATCATGTTACTTTCTCCGACTTGATGGTATCATTTATATTTACGCTTCCATGGTTTATTTTCAATTTAAATCATATTTTAAGTGTGCATCGAACGTTTCGTAGACTCGGATAAAACTGACGTTTAAAACGTCAAAATTATGAAAGATGAAAAAATGTACTTCAAATTCAAAAACTCAGTTTACTCAAAAACTAAAGAGATTTAGAAAAAAACTTATTCTTCAAAAATTGTTCATTTTGGTATTCTCTACAATTATTATTGACATAAATTTGCTGTAACTATTATTGTTTCATAATTGTATACCAAAAATAAAAAATAAAATTAATAAATTTTTTTCTCGAATAACAATGATTTTATGAAAAATGTTTTCAAACAAAATACTCGCATTTCTTTATTGTCTTCTTATTTGTTTAAATATTTTTGTGATATTTTTCATATTTAAGAAAATATTGGCAAAAAACAAAAAACAGTTAAGGTAGACACCCACTTCCGGTGTTCGAAATTTTACCAAAAGCTTTTCAGTTCTTCGCATTATTAAATAAAACTTATGTTGACAGTTTCATATCAATTGGTCTATTAGTTTTTGAGATACAGCGCGCACAGACACACACACACACACACAATTTTTTTTTTTCAGAAATTGTTGAAATGGCATCTAGGGACCCCAAAACGGATATTTCCGTAAAAAAAAATTTTGAAAAAAAATCACGATCACAATACTTTCTTGTACTTCGTAACGGAGAAAGTAAAAAGCACAAGTTTCACCCTTATAAATTGCACCTATCTCAGACTTTACAACCAAATGATAACATCCGTAGATTAACATTTTGGAGGTGGTTCATCAACAAAATTACGGAAAATGGTGATTTTATAAACACAATTTTATGGACTGACGAATCTTACTTTTCTAATTGTGGATTATTTAATCGTCATAACGAGCACTATTGGGCTCAAGAAAATCCACACATAGTTATTCCACGGCGAAACCAATTACGGTTCGGCTTTAGTGTTTTTTTGTGGCATAATGGGAAATCGTTTACTTGGTCCTATAATTTTTGATGGAACTCTAACTGCACAACGTTATTTGGAAATTCTTCAAACAACCTTAGAAGATTTATTGGATGAATTACCTTTGGCAAATATGGTACCAGCAAGATGGCGCTCCAGCACACAATGCCAGAGATGTTATTACTTATCTAAATGGACGTTTTAATAATAAAGTAATAGCGACTAATACACCTGTACAGTGGCCAGCCAGATCTGCAGACTTGACGCCTCTTGACTTTTATTTGTGGGGCACTTCAAAAAACAAAGTTTATGGAAGTAACTTCAATTATAACAATGTGGATGAACTTCGCGAAGCAGTGACAGAGGCAATAAACGGCACTAATCGCAACACATTGCGAAAAGTAACTGGCAGTGTTGTAAAACGCTGTCAATTATGTTTGGCCAATAACGGTCAACATTTTGAGCATTTTTTATAATTTATTGTTATTTTACTACTTGGTTGTATTACCTCTTTTTGTCTTGTTACATTTGCTTTAAAAATAATTTAAAAAATTTAAATTTAAATTTAAACAATTAATATTTCCATTATTTCTTATTTTGACATAGGTTGTTGTACATCCTTGAAAAGCGAAGAAAAAAGTCTATTTATGCGTGTAAAAATCAAATATGGCGGCCATTTGAAATAAGAAAGTTGGTATTAATACCTCGGAAACCGCCCTCTTGAATTTTATTTTGACTTGATTTCTAGGTTTGCCTAATTAAACCAAGTAACTTTTATTAAAAACTTTTTTTCGCATCTTTAATAATTATTGAGATATTTGATTTTTTTGAAAATCGCGATTTTCAGTTTTTTTTAAATATTTTCTAAACTGCTCGGAATTTTGAAAATTTCTCAACATAATCTGAATCAGCATAGAAAACTGCACAACATTGCCCATTTAACCAGATCTCTAGCTTTAAGAATAAGAAAGATACCCGTGCAATCCTACTCTATTTAGGACACCCTGTATATTCGTATTCTGTAAATAAACTGTTACGACCACATCGAATTCTCTTGGATCCAACGAACTACGCAACGCAACCCCCACAGTGGAATTACCTTCTATTTCATATTACTGTCCTAAATTATATTTATGATGTTTTTAAAATGTACTTTATTAGGATGACGTAAGATAAGAACCACAATCTGTGAAAATACCGAAAGCAAGGAATAATGTAGTAAAATATAATCATGGTGATGGTTGTGACCGTTAATACGTGGTAATTCATTATAAAATCACTGAATAAAACACTTTTTTTTTTAGTAAAATATAGTTGTAAGTATTTTAACCCTCCGAATCCATCATGAGTACTAACCTGTGCTGTTGCAAACCTCTCGGTAACTTCTTCTTTTTATTCTTAATCATCTTCAAAACGTCCTCATACTCAGGAGGAGCTTCATACCCGGGCGGATCATCACTGATGATGATTTCTTCCTCCGTAACCCCGGTGGTGCCTTCCTCTGTAAGCAAAGTTAACGCTAATTTTATGCAGATGGGAATATAATTTCTCCTCACCTAGCATATCGTTAATGGTTTGAAGATGCGTCTGCAAGTGACGGTGGTTTCTGCTCCTGCTGTTAATTCTGTACAGCATAATGATCAAAGCGAATATCAAACTGATCAGCCCCAAACTGCAGACGACGAAGATAATTGTGGCCGTTTTCAAATACGAGTATTTGTCGATTTTTGGGAAAAAGAAGTTCGGAGTATGCGACCATCTAGTTCGGTCTTTCATCTCTAAAATAATACAATGCGAAGTTAATTCTAAATAACTTTATATAACCAGCCATCCTGAATAACACTGGATCTGAATTATAATCAATTAAAGATAAAAATTACATCAATTTTGCTTCCGGGAGATAAATTCAAGGGCCGATAATTTATGTTTTACATCCTCACCTCCAGCTACTACGACTTTTGAATTTCGATATCAGAAAATACAATCAACGCGTTTAAATAAAGATAAAGAGTTTTCATTGAACGTTGCACCCCAAATAATTCAGGAGTGGCTGAAAGCCAGAATTGCGAAATTATTACATGTATATTTAATTGTAACAATTCTTTAGTAAAGATGTCTGTATATACAGGGTTCCCCATAATAGACTACCCATTTTATTTTATTAATTAATTCCCTACGAGATAACTAAATAAGTTTATGTTCTGTAGTCTTTGGGATTTAAGTTAATTATTGATCAAGTAGGCACCTGTCACAAATAAGTTTTATATTAATAATTTTGTGGAACGTTATTTTTCTACGAAAAGTTTGTTAGTTTTCATCATAATTATTTAACTTTTATGGATTACTCACTCCAACAACGTGTGTTTTGTGTAGAAACTTACACAAGAAGCAATTCGATAGAAGTTAGGCGTGCATTCCGGCGTCAGTTTAATAACAACAATAGAGGTCACGCGCCAAATCGTAAAACTGTTAAGTTATGGGTTCGTCATTGGCGTGAAAATGGTTCTGTACAAAATTTGAAGAAGCCTGGACGTCGAAGAACAGTTCGTATACCAGAAAATATTGAACGAGTTAGAATTTCGTTTACGAGAAGTCCTAAAAGGTCTGCTAATCGACAAACCCTTATCCTAGGAATATCAAAGGGAAGCTTAGATCGAATTCTTCAAAGAGATTTAAAATTTCATCCCTGTACAGCAACTTATAAATCAAGATAAAGAAGCAAGGTTAGCATTTTGTCAAGAATTTTCGAATATACATCAAGGAGCAATTCACAGTCTCTTAATGAGCGACGAAGCAAATTTTTATTTGAACGGCATGGTTAATAAACAGAATTTTAGATACTGGTCAAATGAAAATCCTCGTGAAATCTTTACACAGAACCTCCATAATCCAAAAGTTGTTGTGTGGTGTGGAGTTGGATCTTTTGATATTAATGGTCCATATTTTTTTGAGGATGAAAATAACCGCGCTGTAACAGTAACATCCGAGCGGTACGTAAACATGCTAAAGACATTCCTCATTCCAGAATTAAATAGACGAGGATTACTAAACAATGCCTTACTATTCCAACAAGATGGGGCAACTGCTCATACCGCCAGAAACTCAATGCGGGTTCTGTGAGAAACGTTTAATGCCGACTCATTTCTCGATTCGGAAATTTGCCTTGGCCTTCGAGGTCCCCCGATTTTTTCCTGTGGGGATATTTAAAAGCCAAAGTGTTTGCGAGTCGTCCAGGTACAATCGAGGAACTCAAAGTCAAAATTCGTAAAGAAGTTGAAGGAATAGACAAAGGTTTGCTACGCCGTGTAATGAACCACTTTTTATCTAATATTGAAAAATGTGTTGAAGTTGGTGGAGGTCATTTAGAAGACGTGATTTTTAAAAGTTAGAATTAAATTAGCCAAATATTTATTTTATCACAAAACCCAAAGAGTTAGCTGTAATTTAGTATAATAAAAAGTTTGTTTTGTTAACTGAAAAAAAATTAATTCAAATATTAAAATGGGTAGCCTATTATGGGGAACCCAGTATAATTCAGGAGTAGATACAATTTTTAGGACAACACGGAGAAGCTAAAACCATTCTCTTAATCAAACATTCCATGCCTTTACACCCAGCAATCCCAACTTTAGCTTCCAAATGACATGCCCTGTTATGTGATAACTCATTTTAAAAGACTTGAGAAGTACTTTCAAGGAAGTAAAATAAAAATGTTATCGGATTGTTCAGAAATAAACTACTTATTTTTACGAACGGCTTTAAAAAGATATGTGTCCTGTTTTATTTGACCAGCGAAGTATGCAGTAGAACCAAAATCTCGCATCACCGTGGGGTAAAGTTTGCGCAGAGTAAAAGTATTCGAAGAGGACGCGATAACAAATATCCGCATGGCTGCACCTCCGAATTGAAGATGAATCATCATTTCGCGACGATTCTGTGTCTATATTTACATTACGTTCACTCGGCGGCGCTCGCTGAATAATTATGAGTTTTCGGCGCCCCCTCTCTTGAAATTTAAGATGGCCACTGCGCAACTTGCCACGAGATTTTGGTACTACTCTACTTTGTTCCAGAGACCATTTTTATTCATCATTGATATCAACACACATATTTAGACTACATAAACCATTATGTTAGTATAAGTGCGAAAGCATGTTATGCAACCTTAGTTACTTATGTATTTACGTTAAATAAAGCGCATGCATCATGCAGTAGTTTCTGCTTAGAGTTCGTGCTGCACACTTGTACACGACCCGTGGTTGACTTCACCTAACCTAGCTTCCTTGTCCACTGCCCAGGGACCGGTTTCGCTTGGTTATCGGTTCGCGAATAGTAAAAACGTCGAATAAGTACACGATGGCTGGAAACGTGTTAAACTTGCCGAGGCTGAAGGGACGCGAGAACTACGACGAGTGGGCGTTCGCCATGCGGCATGTCCTTGTGCTAGAGGGTTTGCAAAAAGCCATTGAAGAGGTACCTACAACGGAAGATGAAATCACGCGTGATCAAAAGGCGATGGCGAAGTTGGTCCTCGCAATCGATGCGGCACTCTATGTACATATTAAGGAAATCAACACCGCTAAAGAACTATGGAATAAATTGGTCAAATTATTCAGTGACTCCGGATTTAGCAGAAAAATCAATTTACTACGTAAGCTCGTCTCCACGAGGCGTGAAGATTGCGATTCGATGGAAGTATACGTGAGTCAAGTGATCGATGTAGGACAAAAACTACGTGCTACGGGTTTCTTAAAAATTGATGACGAAGTAGTTGGTTCATTGTTGCTCGCTGGCCTGCCTGAAAGTTTTGCGCCAATGTTAATGGCCATAGAACACTCGGGGATCGCCATTACGACAGACACAATAAAAACCAAATTGTTGGACATGGAGAGTGGTGAGAAACTAGTGGCTGCTCGAAGCCAACAGATGGCAGCACCACAGGCGGTAACCCGAACGGAAATAATGGTGGTATCATTGGACAAGTGACAGCTGGAAATGAAAACGTCAGATGTTACAGGTGTAAACAACTAGGACACTTTAAAAACAAATGTCCGGAATTAGATAGGAAAACGGGAGCATTTAGTGCAGCGTTTGTGAGTGGTTCGTTTAACAAATATTACTGGTATATTGATTCCGGCGCCAGTGTACATCTGATCGCGGATGAAAAAGCGATGGTTAGCAAAATTGATGCCGACATTCCGGACATTATTGTCGCAAACAATGAACGATTGTGTCGTGGAACTGCTCATATTACTATAGTTGTAGGAGATGAACAATGTGACGTTACGATTAGGGATGCAGTGCACATCCCGAGCCTTGCTATGAATCTTGTGTCAGTAAGTCAACTTTACAAAAATGGGAATACAGTTAACTTTAGCAATGACAGATGTAGCATTTACAATTGCAAAAATCAGCTGATTGGCGTGGCTGTTTCCAAGAACGGTGTATAGAAATTAAATGTAAAAACAGTGGAACAATGTGCTATGGCTAGCAGTGTGTCCGATGCTGGGCTTTGGCATCGAAGATAAGGCCATGTTAACAGTTCTGATATGTGCAAGATGAGAGATGGACTGGTAACAGGTATTATTTTAACGATAAAGTTTCAATTGATAAAACAAATTGCATGGTATGTTGCGAAGGAAAGCAAACAAGATTACCATTCAATCACACAGGCACACGTGGAAAATTCACACTTGAACTCATCCATGCCGATTTATGTGGACCCATGGAAACAAAATCAATCGGAGGTTCAAGGTATTTCTTAATTTTAATTGATGATCTTACCAGGATGGCATTCGTTTACTTTTTGAAATGCAAAAATCAAGCATTCAGTTGTTTTAAGGACTTTAAAGCCATGGTAGAAAATCAACAGAAAATGACAATTAAACATTTTTTGCACAGATAATGGTTGTCAGTTTAAAAACAATGATTTTTCAAATTATTTGAAGAGTAATGAAATAATCCACCAGACCAGTAACTCTTACACACCTCAACAAAATGGGTAGCAGAAAGGTGGAATAGGACTCTCGTTGAGCCAAAATGCTTATTATTTGATGCCAAACTTGGGAAGGAATTCTGGGCCGAAGCAGTCAGTACAGCCGCGTACCTGAAGAATAGATCACATACATCAGGCTTGTCAAAAACACCGTATGAATTATTGACAGGTCAAGTGCCAGATCTGAGTCATATTAAAATATTTGGTAGTACTACTATGGTCTTTGACTATATACTAATGGACTGCTAGTCCCCCTCCATTTCCCATATGGTCACTGCTCCAACAGTTGTCCACGAGCTGGAGCCCGATATAAGTCCCGCCCCGGAGCCGAAAACGGAGCGTAATTTAAAAACCGGAAAGCAACAAAATATTTCTCGATGTATTCATCAGCAACGTGGAGAATGCAAATGCGAGCATATTTCGGCAATTCGGGTCCACTTTCCTGCCTGTTCTTTACAAGCAAAAGCATCAACCCATAATTTACGAAGTTCCGGATTTAATGGAAATCTAATACAGAATTTTAGGTTATAAGTCAAAAGTCAACTGACGTGTACATCAGCTGACGAGTATTATAACCGCGTTGGCATATATACGTGGACATATTGCAGCCTTTCGCATAGCAATATTTTGATATAGTGTGAATATTTGGCAATATAAATGTTTATATCTTCAAAGGTGTGAATAAATTGCAGGGTATCACAATATGCAATGCGAGCTCATATGTCATAAACACAAAATAACTACCAATTTAGTAACATACCGCAACCATTTGGGGTCCCGCCGCGCCACCGTTGCTTGCAGACACACATGAAGCGGCGCTAGCAGTCCAATAGTATATAGTCAAAGACTATGGTACATATCCCGAAGGAAAAACGACAAAAATGGGATAAGAACGCAAAACAAAAAGTGTTGGTTGGTTACAGTGAAACATGTAAAGGATATGATATGATCCAACTTTAAAAGAAATAATAACTAGCAGAGACATCATAGTTATGGAGCCTGAGAATGAATCACAAGTAAGAACACCAATTTAAAAAAATTACAGACATGAAGCCAAACCAGCTTCAGTGGGGGTCTCTACAGGGGTACTCATCGAGGAGGCAGTGCAGGAGCAACTCATCGAGGAGGCGGTGCAGGGTACTCAACCTCCAGTTCAACCAGTGGAAGCGATGAAGATTTTGTTCCACCGCACAAGATTGAGGAAGGTACGCTTAATGACGTAAGAAGATCGGAGAAAGTGCCTCGTCCCAAGTCTTTTGACGACTTTGTAACATACATGGCAGCAATGGTAAGCTGTTAGATAACCCTTTAACTTTACATGAAATTATGTCTCGACATGACAAAACAAAATGGCTGCATGCCATGACAGAAGAAATAAATGCTTTTAAAACCAATAATGCATGGGAACTTGTTAGTAATGACATTAAATACAGAGCGAGACTTGTTGCGAGAGGATTCATTCAGAAACTGGGCATTGATTATGATGAAACCTTTTCACTATTGGTCAGGTATTCAACACTCCGATTACTAATAGCCCTGTCAGCGAACTTAAATTTAAATATAACACACCTTGATGTTACAACAGCATTCTTAAATGGACATCTGCGAGAGAATGTTTATATGAAACAACCGGATGGCTTTGTTGTGAAAGGGCAAGAAAGTAAAGTCTTGAAACTGAAACGAGCTATTTATGGATTAAAACAATCATCTCGAGTATGGTATGAAGCAGTTGAAGTGTTTTTAACCAGTATAAACTTTAAGAAAACTGTTTATGAACCGTGTGTTTTCATAAAAAGAAAAGATGGATCTCTAACGATGATTTCTTCATATTCAGCAATGATGTTCAGGACACCAGCAATTTAAAGAATGCATTAAGCTTGAGATTCAAGATAAAAGACCTAGGTGAAGCAAAACATTACTTAGGTATGACAATTAAAATTGACAAGCAGAAAGGCGAAATACGCATTGACCAAGAGCAATACATTGACAAGTTGTTAGTTCAATTTAATATGAGCAATTGCCAGTCGGTCAAAACACCAATTGAAGCAGGTCTAAACCTCGAGAAAGGTATAGGTTGTGGTAGCATGCCTTACGAACAGCTCATAGGCAGCTTAATGTATCTGGCAATAATGACAAAACCTGACATTTCATATGCAGTCAGTTATTTAAGCCAGTTCAACACATGTTTTAATGAAACTCACTGGAAATGTGCAAAGCGAGTATTGAGGTACTTGCAAGGTACAAAGAGCAACTGTTTGCGATATCAGCGAAACACTGAAAGCTTAAAAGGATATGCAGATGCAGACTGGGGAAGCAACACTATTGATAGAAAATCATACACAGGCTTCTGTTTCATCCTGGCAAATTGTGCCATCTCCTGGGAAAGCACAAAGCAAAGGACTGTGGCACTCTCCAGTACCGAAGCCGAATACATCGCCGTCTCCGAAGCATCAAAAGAGGCTGTTTATTTAAGAAATGTGCTAGCAGAAATCAGTGGTAGTGCAAAGTGCGTGAAATTGCTAAATGATAATCAAAGTGCGCACAAATTATGTAATAACCCCGTATTTCATCGACGATCAAAACATATTGATGTACGTCATCACTTTGTCCGTGAAATTGTATCAAATGGCCTTGTAGAATTAGAGTATATGTCAACAAATGAAATGCCTGCGGACATTCTGACAAAAGCCTTAACCTTTTATAAACATGAAATGTTTGCAGAAAAACTTGGTTTAAGTTTGTAAACATAAACTATTTATTTCGCCCTAGTGGGGGTGTTAGTAAAAGTGCGAAAGCATGTTATGCAACCTTAGTTACTTATGTATGTACGTTGAATAAAGCGCATGCATTATGCAGTAGTTTCTGCTTAGCGTTCGTGCTGCACACTTGTACACGACCCGTGGTTTACTTTACCTAACCTAGCTTCCTTGTCCACTGCAACACATTCAATATGTGTACAAAATAACAAAGTGCACGTGAAACTACGTTATAAATATTTTAAGATATTTTAAACATGAAATATACCATCTAAACAATTCGTTTCATCACTGTTATCCCCACAGTGATCGAAACCATCGCAGATCAAGTAGGCTGGTATGCAACGCAAGTTCCTGCAGAGGAAATCTGATCCGGAATAGCAATCTGCAAAACCCGTAAATAAACAATAATTGTATACTAGCAATCAATACAATTGTTACCTTTATAATTAAATGCTGAATATACAATAGCCAACCTCGATTCTGGCCCTAGTAAACCTTTCAAACTTACGTAGAAGCCTTGGGATATTGGTACCACGTGCTCCTTATGTCTGGCGATTGAATTGTGTACAGTTGGGTATCGCAAAGATTCTACAGTTGGTTCATTTGAAGTTAATCCTTGTCGGATGGTTAAATCAGTACTGCCAGCTAGAAATATATAAATATGAATGCATCATTAGTAGCAAGAACGTAATTGCAATCGGTTGTTGACTAAATACCACATTGTAATAAACTTCGTAAACTAGGTCTATTAAAAATGTAAAAATCTGGAATACGGCAACTAATTAGCAACAAATTCGTAGTTCAAAAAATTGCCTTTTGTACGAGAAAGTATTGTGATCGTGATTTTTTATTCAAAAATTTTTTTTACGGAAATATCCGTTTTGGGGTCCCTAGATGCCATTTCAACAATTTCTGGAAAAAAAAAATTGTGCCTGTGTGTGTGTGTGTCTGTGTGTGTGTGCGTGTGTGTCTCCCTGTGTGCGCTGTATCTCAAAAACTAATAGAGCAATTGATATGAAACTTTGAACATACGTCTTATTTGATAATCTAAAGAACTGAAAAGCTTTTGGTAAAATTTCGTACACTGGAAGTGGGTGTTTACCTTATCTGTTTTTTGTTTTTTGTCAATATTTTCTTAAATATGAAAAATATCACAAAAACATTTAAACAAACATCGAAGATAACAAAGAAATGAACATCTTTTGATTGAAAATATTTTTCATAAAATCATTGCTATTCGATAAAAAAAATTATTAATTTTTTTAATTTTTGGTTAATAATTATGAAACGATAATGGTTACAACAAATTTATGTTAATAATAATTGTAGAGAATACCAAAATGAACAACTTCTAAGGAATAAGTTTTTTTCGAAATCTCGTTAGTTTTTGAGTAAACCGAGTTTTTGGATTTGAAATATAATTTTTCCATCTTTCATGATTTTGACGTTTTAAACGTCAGTTTCATCCGAGTTTACGCAACGCTCGATGTACATTTAAAATATGATTTCAATTGAAAATAAACCCATGTAAACGTAAATATAAAGTCGGAAAAAGTAACATGATGGCCACATCACCATTTTTTGGTTTGCATTTTATATTTTTAGGCAGGAGTTTTTTCATCTAGAGTTTTTGGCCAAGATGGTTGATTTATTCGATTTTTTGGCCTATAATTTAGATCTTTGGCCTTTTTTTCGTTTATTTTTCTTTGTTTACTTGATTTTTGGCCTAAATATTCTTTATTTTGGCCACTATTTTCGATTTGTTAGTTAGAATTTTCGATTCTTTATTATTTAGGCGCGAGTTTTCGATTTTTGGTCTAAATTTCCGATTTTTTTGGCCACAATTGTTGAATTTTTCTTTTTTGCTCATTTTTTAGATCTTTGGCCTATTTTTACCTTTATTTTTCTTTAAATTCTTGATTTTTGGCCTAAATATTCTTTATTTTGTTCACAATTTTTGAGTTGTTTGATTTGCATTTTTATTTTTTGGCCCTAGTTTTCGATTTTTTATTCAAAGTTCCGATTTTTTTGGCCACAAATATAGTGTTTTAATATTTAAAAATTTTGGCCCGTTTTCCGTTTATTTTTCTCCAAATTCTTAATTTTTCGCCTAAATATTCTTTATATTGGCCATTATTTTCGATTTGTTTGTTGAAATTTTCGATTTATTTTTATCTGCATTATTTATTTTTAGGCCCGAGTTTTCGATTTTTGGTCTACATTTCTAAATTTTTGGCCACGATTGTTGATTTTTCATTATTTTGATCTATATTTTCGATTTTTTTGGAGCTTCTGTCCTATTTTTTTTTTAAACTTTGACCGAAATTTTTTATTTGTTTGTTAAAATTATTTTAGTTTATTTAATCAATAATTAGCCACAATTGGCGGATATGCACGTCAATTATAAAATTTTCGATGTTTGAATCTGCATTATTTATTTTTAGCCCCGAATTTTCGAGTTTTTGATCTAAATTTTGTGTCCAATATTTTAGATTTTTTAATTTGAATGATTGATTTTATTGCGAGATTTTTTTGGCTATTATTTTTGGTGGGAAATTTACTTTGAGCGAAAAAGTTATTTTGGCGGTGAAAATGGCAAATAATTTTTCCTTAAATTACCTTATTTAAATTTTAATAAACAACTATTGTATTATCAATATCGGAGAAATTATCATGATGGCCACATCACTAATTTTTTATTACTTTCTCCGTTACGAAGTACGAGAAAGTATTGTGATCGTGATTTTTTATTCAAATTTTTTTTTTACGGAAATATCCGTTTTGGGGTCGCTAGATGCCATTTCAACAATTTCTGGAAAAACAAAATTTGTGTCTGTGTGTGTGTGTGTGTGTCTGTCTATGCGCGCTGTATCTCAAAAACTAATAGAGCAATTGATATGAAACTTCTAATCTGAAGAACTGAAAAGCTTTTGGTAAAATTTCGTACACCGGAAGTGTACCTTATCTGTTTTTTGTTTTTTGTCAATATTTTCTTAAATATGAAAAATATCACAAAATCATTTGAAGACAAAAAATAAATTAACATCTTTTGCTTGAAAACATTTTTTATAAAATAATTTTTATTCGAGAAAAAAATTTATTATTATTTTTTTTAATTTTTGGTTTATAATTATAAAACGATAATAGTTACAGCAAATTAATGTTAATAATAATTGTAGAGAATGCTAAAATGAACAACTTATAACGAATAAAAAATAAAATAGAAACAACCTTACTTATTGCAGAGAGTATTAAATAAATTCAAAAAAACGAAATATAGCCTGAATATATAAATATTCAACTTATAACGAATAATTTTTTTTCTAAATCCCTTTATTTTTTGAGTAAACTGAGTTTTTGAATTTGAAGTATAATTTTTCCATCTTTAATAATTTTGATGTTTTAAATGTCAGTTTCATCCGAGTTTACACAACGCTAATGTAAATTTAAAATATGATTTCAATTGAAAATAAACAATGAAAACGTAAATATAAATGGCTATGATACCATCAAGTCGGAGAAAGTAACATGATGGCCACATCACCATTTTTTTCTAAAACGGCAGGAGCAAAAAAAACGGAAATACGGCAACTAATTAGCAACAAAATAGCACTAATTTTTTATGCAAGTCCCATGTGATGTGCTAAATAGACCTCCGTGGACTATAAAAACAGTTTGCTAATGCAACGCCTAAGACAATAGATGTCGCCGTAATAGTCTATGCTAATACTTTAAAGCTGAATAAAATAAGATTTGTTATAAAAGTTATATTGTATTAATTTGAATTGTGCAATCTCCATTATCCATAGCAATCAGTGTTGGAAATCTTGGTGACGTTTAGCACACAATACAATTTTGCTTAGTGAATAAAACGCAAAAACACCTATCCATATAGTGGTCAAAGACCTTACACTAGTTACTTTCTCCGTTACGAAGTACGAGAAAGTATTGTGATCGTGATTTTTTTTTCAAAATTTTTTTTTACGGATATATCCGTTTTGGGGTCCCTAGATGCCATTTCAACAATTTCTGGAAAAAAAATTTTTGTGTCCGTGTGTGTGTGTGTGTGTGTGTGTGTGTGTGTGTGTGTGTGTCTGTGTGTGTGTGTGTCTGTGCGCGCTGTATCTCAAAAACTAAGAGACCAATTGATATGAAACTTTGAACATAAGTTTTATTTGATAATCCGAAGAACTGAAAAGCTTTTGGTAAAATTTCGTACACCGAAAGTGGGCGTTTACCTTAACTGTTTTTTGTTTTTTGCCAATATTTTCTTAAATATGAAAAATATCACAAAAACATTTAAACAAATATTGAAGAAAATAAAGAAATGCGATTATTTTGTTTGAAAACATTTTTCATAAAATCATTGTTATTCGAGAAAGAAATTTATTAATTTTTTTTTCATTTTTGGTATACAATTATGAAACGCTAATAGTTAGAGCAAATTTATGTGTATAATAATTGTAGAGAATGCCAAAATGAACAATTTGTGAAGAATAAGTTTTTTTCGAAATCTCTTTAGTTTTTGAGTAAACTGAGTTTTTGAATTTGAAGTTCATTTTTCCATCCTTCATAATTTTGACGTTTTAAACGTCAGTTTTATCCGAGTCTACGAAACGTTCGATGCACACTTGAAATATGATTTAAATTGAAAATAAACCATGGAAGCGTAAATATAAATGATACCATCAAGTCGGAGAAAGTAACATGATGGCCACATCACCATTTTATTTCTTTATAAGCATTTAGTGAGCAGCGAATATGGCTTTTATTATTTTTTCTTTGTTGGTGGTTGGTTGAAAACTGCAAATGTCTCAAATATTCGTATTAGATTTCCCAACTCTAAACAACTGGCAACAGGAAGCTCTGGGTTCAGGAATTTGGCAGCACCATAGGTGAGGAAGCGGTAAGCAAGAAATATCGCCAATGGATTATGCAATAATTTCTATTTTTGTACTTACCAAAATTGGAAAATGTTAATACTTTTAAGTAGAGTTGTGTTTTGAGGTGTAGATAGTTTTCCGGGGGCCTGATAATCCAAAAGCAATCGTACGATTTTGTGTGCTTATCTATCATGTTCATCATGGTAATTCGCCCTCCTAAGTTATCAACGTATCCTCCACAGTCTAAAAATGGTTCAAAGTTTTGCTATGAAAAGTCATTCGTAAATGACGCACGATTTGTCAACCTCTCGTCCTCATTATACTTTTCTATTACAATTTCACAAAATGTAGATCTCGAATCAACTGCTAATAGTTCTTGGTGATTTGGACAATCTTTTAAAATATAATGGATAGTAGATTTGCTGTCATCACATTCTAAAGCCAGTTTTCTTGCACTTAATGTTGGATTTACATTGATCCTTGCAAATACATTTATTATGGTTTCTTTAGATATTTTTTTTTTACTCCTAACGTTAACACAACTATTCACCTCAAAATTCTGAACGACTGAAATAATTGTTGATTCACACGACATTGGATAGTTGTATACTAAATAAGTCGGGTTTTGTGGTTTAAAAACTACACATGTTAAATTCAATGATTTGTTTGTGCCAAAAAAATGTCAAACACTGACATTTCACAGCAACTACTATTTTGAGGATTTTATTTGTTGACTATTTTAAAGCCATATTTCATATAAAACTTAAGAGAAAACATAAATAAAACTTCGAAAATAATACTAATGGGTACAGGAATGATTCTAATTTTATTATCCTTTTAATTTCAATAATAGAGATACAAACTGAAATTGAAAATGATGCGTCTTGAAACGGGACACACAGTATAGTTCATCCGTTGAGAGCTAACGGTGACTCATGCATTTTCGTACTAAGAATTACTTTGCATTTTATATCTATCTTTTTCTATCATGTACGAAACAGTATGAAATAAAAGGCGAAACGTGTGTCTGCGTGTTAAAGAATAGGGCTGCGTAAACGTAGGTCTAAGCACGCGCATGACTCTTGACACGCTTCATATAAACACACAAAACACGCGAGCGCCACGTCAAATAACATAACCGTAAAAAGTTTGCGCGAGAATTTTTAAATATCCCGCCAATGAAAATGAGCGCGGCACCAAATTTTCTTACGGACATACGTTTACTTAAATCTTGATTTATGCGATTTTAAGCGATGAGTCACAGGCAGCTCTCAGCGGCCCGACTATATATGAAATAAGCCGACATCTATAATGGGATTTCGTTCGTAAATGTGTATTTTTCAAAATATACTGAAGGAAAAAAAAATGAAACACTATAAATTCGTGAAATTTCTACCATTTTCAAACCGCCATAACTTGGCGTATTTTCAATCGATTTTGATTAATCTTCGAGGGCGAAAAACTTTGAAGTGTCTTCTTTAAAGTCATGCATGCTAACTTAAGCGTAACCCCTTCCTCCCCCCTCTAGCACCCCTGTGAAAAAAAAATGTTTTTTTTTCAGGAAACCATGTCCAACTTTGACGATGTATACGGAATTGGATAAATTTTGTCGACTCGATCCACCATAAAGGCATTAATATTTGATCAATCCCGTATGCAGGACTCAAAGAAAAAAGTTCCTACGACGATTTGGCACCAAGTTATGAGTGTGTGAAAAAAAAATGCAAAAATGAGGCTTTTCGCACATAACGCAGTGACTTTTCAACCAAATTTGATGATTCTTTCGGGAAAAAAGTCCCATTTTGGCTCTACTTTAAGGGGATAAACTCAGATTGGAATGATCCCTTTTCGAACCCTTCAACCCCCGAAGAAAAAAAAACACGTTTTTGGGCAAAAAACGTCCTATTTTGGCAACTTCGCAGATATTCAATTAAAACCGAAAAAGTCAATTTTTATTTTTATTTTTTTACGACTATATTACTGGTTAAATAAATTAGAAACAACCTTACTTGTTGCAGAAAGCATTAAATAAATTCAATAAAACGAAATATCGTTTTATTGAATTAATATTACTGGTTATTTTTAAAAACCGAGAACACTTTCTTAAGACACTTTTATATGCTCTTCCAAAAAATAAATGTATTTTTCAAATACGACGTTTCGTTATTTAGATATAGTCCACACAGACTTATTGTGAACATCCAATATTCAACAGCTATTAACTTTTGCTAATCTGTATGATGTTTTGAAGTGGATAAAATGTCATAAAACTTGAAGCGTGGCGTTCTTCTGGTCGCTAAGGGCCGTACTAGGGAAAATCAATTTATAATTCTACCACATTTAAATATTCCCATTAATGGTAGAAATCATTTTAGTTTCGACCGTAAGTAAGTAAACTTATTGAGGTACGGACCTGTAACTACTTTTCAAGAGAGTTCCCGGACCGAACCGTTTTATTACGGTCTGCGGTTAGTGGTTGTAAAAATAACCATCTGCTTAAAATCGAATGTTCACAATATCTTTGATAAGACTCTACCCACATCAACTTTATTTTTTAAATACGGACCTGGATGTTTTATTTAATTTTCGAGTAGTTTTTCACCTCCCAAAACTAATGATGTCTCACACTCGTCAGAAAATTGTTTGCTGCAGGAGTTGTTTGAAGTTTTTTAAAAGTTAAAGAATAGGTGTTGTCTTTGAAACATGTGCTTGAAAGTGTGCCTTAACTTAAAAATAGATAAGTGTTTCTTAGGTTTGACATTACCTAAACTATAATATAATAACAAAACATCAACACGTGAACGGACATAATGACAGACGCAGACAGACAGAATGTTATGCTTATGCCAACTATCAAAATGACAAAGATCTCTAGACAAAATAAAGATGGAGAATAGAATGTGTCCGGTGTGAGTTTTCCCACAATTTCAACCAATTTCTGAACAATGCCAAATTGGTCCCATCTTTCCTTGACTGTAATCTTACGAAACATAGACTATAGATTTAGTGCCCCGTCAAAAGTGTGGTTTTCTAACGAAGGAAATACTTATTTTTTTTATACGGAACAAATACAGCGGAAATTAATTTTCATCAATATCCAAAAAAAATAATCGACATTCAAGTGCGTTCAAGACAACGGAAATCTTTTTGAACATATAAAAAATTAGACTTTATTACTTTATTAGAAATTTAATACAAAAAGTTTTTAAACTCCATTTTATAAATAAAGTTAAGTTGTTACAGAAATGTCTTTTTTTACTAAAATCACTTCAATTATTATCTCCAAACAATTAAACAGCACTGAAACCAATATCGGTTATGGAACTTGTAAAGACCTGATTTTCAAAGTTTGTTATAAATACTATCAGAGTGGGATTTATTTTTTTATGTAGATGATGATATCTAAAAATCTATAGTATTATTTTTTGAAGAGCCTTAGAAAGGTAACCTTCTTATTGTCAATTTTGTAACAAGTGCGATACTGCATTAGTTTTGGGAGGAAAAAAGCTACTCAAAAATTAAATAAAAAATCCAGGTCTATCTAAATAGCGAAACGTCGTATTTGAAAAATAAAATTATTTTCTGGAAGAGCTCACCAAAGTGTCTTAAAAACATGCTCTTAATTTTCAAAATAGCCAGTAATAAGGCCGTAAAAAAATAAAAACCAAAATTGACTTTATATCGGAAATGATCGGTATATTTTAAATTTCCTTTTAACACATTATTCAGCATTAAAATACTCTCTATCTCTTATAGTTACCGAGATAGCAATGCTAATGCATCGAATTTGTTACACACTGTATAGATTCACAAAATATTGATTTTTTTTGTATTTGCAATAAATAAAACACTTGAGCGCAGTGATCGGCACCACTGGTTGACATTTCTGGATATGCAAGACTGAAATATTTTTTTTTTGTTTAATAAACATTTTTGTCACCCCCCTCATCATTCAAATAAAAATTACAACCCGTGCGGCTACATGCGCATAATACGATGCCACCTCAGCGATTTTCAATTGTAATTTTGCACCATTTAAGACCAAAAGGTTGCTTGTTCTAGTTAATAGTGGGCAATAATTTGTATAAAACAAAACCATGTTTTGTCGAAAATCCATCGGTATGTTTAAGTTTACTAATATCACCATTTGTATTATCACCTAAATTAGACAAACATTTTGTTTGAATATATTTATTTATTAAATTATTATAATGTTATATTTAATACATCAAATATATTGTTTGAAATCTAAAAACAGTTAAAATAATATTACCCCATCATCTTTTCTAAATGTAAATATCCTTCCCAAGTAGTCCATCGATACATGTTTTGTTTTTTTTATCCATTAATAGGCTAACGACTAACAGAAGAGATACAGACTGGCCGAAAGACTTTTCGTCGACAGTAATTATAAATTAAATTATTATATATAAATTAAGACAGAAGTTCTTATATATGATGATAATAATATGAAAAAACAGTAGTAGGTTTAATTACCAGTATCAGCTTTTAAAGTAGTGTTATCCTTATCTGCCAACATAAATACGTAAGAAGCCTTGAATCCTAAATTCGTCCCCCCGTTGGCGTAAAAGCGGATTACCATTGAAGGACCGGTGCTGATTAACGGTGGAGGTCTGAAGATAGCTCCAGTTGTAACGTACATCCTTTGTCCATTCCAATCGAAAAACTGGAAACGTGAAACATACATTTAATCTTGTTATAGACATCAATTTGTTTTACTTATTGTTTTGAATGATCATCAAATGCTATTGGTATTTGAAAATGATATTAAAGCCTAAAATCAAACTGTTTTTGTTATTTAAGAACATACAGACTTTCCTTCAAGATTCTAATTGAAAATGTTAGTTTTACAGTTAAAAAAAACTAACGAAAGAAAAAACTTATATTCAATTGATAAAACGTTATTGTTTCAAAATCAACTTCGTTTTGCTATAATAATTTTTGAAAATTCACAACTGCTCAATTTGAAAATTTTCAAACGTCAACATGTGGGCAATTGTAGCAGTAGCAGTGTAAAAATTGTGTAAAATCCACGCAGTATCAAAATCCCGCATTTTTTATTTATTTCTTACACCGGAAAAATGCGATTTTGATGTTTGAAAATTCACAACTACCGAACACGCTCCTCGATTTTGATTATTTGAACTTTAGAATGTACAATTTAGTAAACTTTGAAAATTGTTTGAGATAATTTTGTATAAAATCAAGAGAAGAAATGTCAAAATTTTTTAATTCTTATACTTGAAAATTGCAATTTTAATATTTAAAAATTCACAACGGCCGAACATGCCGCTGGATTTTGATCATTTAAACTTTAAAATGTGTACAATTTAATGGACTTTGAAAATCGTTTGAAAAAGTTTTACGTAAAATCAAGGCGAAATGTCAAAATCACGCATTTTTTCAATATTTAGACCTGAAAAATGCGATTTTGATGTTTGAAAATTCATAACTACCGAACACGCTCCTCCATTTTGATCATTTGAACTTTAAAATGTATAATTTAGTAAACTTTGAAAATTGTTTGAGATAATTTTGCATAAAATCAAGGAGAAATGTCAAAAAAATTCAATTCTTATACTTGAAAATTGCAATTTTAATATTTGGAAATTCGCAACGGCCGAACAAGCTGCTGGATTATGATCATTTAAACTTCAAAATGTGTACAATTTAATGGACTTTGAAAAACGTTTGAAAAAATGTTACGTAAAATCAAGGCAAAATGTCAAAATCGCGCATTTTTCAATATTTAGACCTGAAAATGCGATTTTGATGTTTGAAAATTCACAACTACCGAACACGCTCCTCGATTTTGATCATTTGAACTTCAGAATGTACAATTTAGTAAACTTTGAAAATTGTTTGAGATAATTTTGCATAAAATCAAGGAGAAATGTCAAAAATTTTCAATTCTTATACTTGAAAATTGCAATATTAATATTTGAAAATTCGCAACGACCGAACAAGCTGCTGGATTTTGATCATTTAAACTTCAAAATGTGTACAATTTAATGGACTTTGAAAATCGTTTGAAAAAGTTTGGCGTAAAATCAAGGCGAAATGTCAAAATCACGCATTTTTTCAATATTTAGACCTGAAAAATGCGATTTTGATGTTTGAAAATTCACAACTACCGAACACGCTCCTCGATTTTGATCATTTGAACTTCAGAATGTACAATTTAGTAAACTTTGAAAATTTTTTGAGATAATTTTGCATAAAATCAAGGAGAAATGTCAAAAATTTTCAATTCTTATACTTGAAAATTGCAATATTAATATTTGAAAATTCGCAACGACCGAACAAGCTGCTGGATTTTGATCATTTAAACTTCAAAATGTGTACAATTTAATGGACTTTGAAAATCGTTTGAAAAAGTTTGGCGTAAAATTAAGGCGAAATGTCAAAATCACGCATTTTTTCAATATTTAGACCTGAAAAATGCGATTTTGATGTTTGAAAATTCACAACTACCGAACACGCTCCTCCATTTTGATCATTTGAACTTTAAAATGTATAATTTAGTAAACTTTGAAAATTGTTTGAGATAATTTTGCATAAAATCAAGGAGAAATGTCAAAAAAATTCAATTCTTATACTTGAAAATTGCAATTTTAATATTTGGAAATTCGCAACGGCCGAACAAGCTGCTGGATTTTGATCATTTAAACTTCAAAATGTGTACAATTTAATGGACTTTGAAAAACGTTTGAAAAAATGTTACGTAAAATCAAGGCGAAATGTCAAAATCGCGCATTTTTCAATATTTAGACCTGAAAATGCGATTTTGATGTTTGAAAATTCACAACTACCGAACACGCTCCGATTTTGATCATTTGAACTTCAGAATGTACAATTTAGTAAACTTTGAAAATTTTTTGAGATAATTTTGCATAAAATCAAGGAGAAATGTCAAAAATTTTCAATTCTTATACTTGAAAATTGCAATATTAATATTTGAAAATTCGCAACGACCGAACAAGCTGCTGGATTTTGATCATTTAAACTTCAAAATGTGTACAATTTAATGGACTTTGAAAATCGTTTGAAAACGTTTGGCGTAAAATCAAGGCGAAATGTCAAAATCACGCATTTTTTCAATATTTAGACCTGAAAAATGCGATTTTGATGTTTGAAAATTCACAACTACCGAACACGCTCCTCGATTTTGATCATTTGAACTTTAAAATGTACAATTTAGTAAACTTTGAAAATTGTTTGAGATAATTTTGCATAAAATCAAGGAGAAATCTCAAAAAAAATCAATTCTTGTACTTGAAAATTGCAATTTTAATATTTAAAAATTCACAACGGCCAAACATGCTCCTGGATTTTGATCATTTAAACTTTAAAATGTGTACAATGTAATGGACTTTGAAAATCGTTTGAAAAAGTTTGGCGTAAAATCAAGGCGAAATGTTAAAATCACGCATTTTTTCAATATTTAAACCTGAAAATGCGATTTTGATGTTTGAAAACTCACAACTACCGAACACGCTCCTCGATTTTGATCATTTGAACTTTAGAATGTACAATTTAGTAAACTTTGAAAATTGTTTGAGATAATTTTGCATAAAATCAAGGAGAAATCTCAAAAATTTTCAATTCTTATACTTGAAAATTGCAATTTTAATATTTGGAAATTCGCAACGGCCGAACAAGCTGCTGGATTTTGATCATTTAAACTTCAAAATGTGTACAATTTAATGGACTTTGAAAAACGTTTGAAAAAGTTTGACGTAAAATCAAGGCGAAATGTCAAAATCACGCATTTTTTCAATATTTAGACTTTAGAAAAATGCGATTTTGACGTTAGAAAATTCACAACGACCGAACACTCTGCTCGATTTTATTCATTTAAACTTCAAAATGTGTATAATTTAAGGAACTTTGAAAATCGTTTCAGAAAGTTTTGCGTAAAATCAAGGCGAAATATCAAAAACGAGCATTTTCCAAATTTTTCACCTGAAAAATGCGATTTTGACGTTTGAAAATTCACAACGACCGAACACTCTGCTCAATTTTATTCATTTAAACTTCAAAATGTGTATAATTTAGGGAACTTTGAAAATCGTTTCAGAAAGTTTTGCGTAAAATCAAGGCAAAATATCAAAAACGAACATTTTCCAATTTTTTCACCTGAAAAATGCGATTTTGACGTTTGAAAATTCACAACGGGCGAACAAAGGGCATTTTAAATTCTTACAAATTTTGTAAAATGCGATTTTAATGTTTGTTAATTTACAACTGCCGGACGCGCTGCTTGATTTCAATTATTTTAATCTCAAAATGTGGACAAAAAAAATCGAAATTTTGCAAAAAATCAACGCGAAATGTCTAAATCGCACATTTTTTCAATTTGTACACTCAAAAATGTGATTTTAATGTTTCAAAATTCACATCCTTTCTTAACATTATTTATAAATAACAAATTCTACTACTCACTTCTATTAAAGAGCTGGAAGATATTTGAAAATCAGTAAAAATCATTTTAACCCTGCAATTATCCGATCCCTTGCAGGTAATAACGTATTCCGTATTCAAATCCCTCGGATAATAATATGGAAAAAACGGTGACGATAAATACTGGACGCCGCCATTCAAATTCGAATATTTCGGGTAGCCGTCGAAGAAATGGCGACTTCCTACAAAATAAATGAAAACAGTAAGAAGTTATGATGCTTACCGCAAAATTGTGTAGAACCGTCCCAAAATCTGGTGTCACATTGCGCAGTGACCATCTTAAATTTTAACGCCCGAAACTCATAATTATTTATAATATGTAAATATAGACACAGAATCGCTCGCGAAACGGTTGTTCATCTTCAATTCGGTCATGCGGCCACGCGTAGATTTATTATCGCTCTCTCTCCGAATACTTTCTCTCTCTGCGCAAACTTTACGAGATTTTGGGATGGCTCTACGTGTGCACTTACTTTTCGATGTGTACTCTAATGTGAATGCATGCTGATGGTAACTGCTATAGAAGAATGTTATGGCTGTAGATCTAGTCTGGCTTTTGTAGTACAAACTGGACATGTTTGTGTGCACAAAATGTCCGCAGAATTGCTCCCCAGACACATCTTCGAACGGCGGTTCGTAAATCCAAGCGTAGTCGCACCCGCAACTATCCAAAACCGAGTTCTTACCACAGTTTCGGGAAATGTTTAAAAATCTTTAAAATTAAACATTAAGTCATTTAACTAATTTAAATAAAAATTTAAAGCTTCGAAAAGTTACATAAGTCTTACTAAGATATCAATACAAATCACTTGTCAGAATGGGAAACAGTAAAATCGCGTGATTTCAAAAGAATTCGTTTTTACATTTGTGAATAAAACTAAATTGGTTATATTTTAATCTTCATTTCGTCACAATTTAATAGCATGTTCGATAGTTGCGTAATTTCAAAAAATCAAAATTACGAATTTGAGTCGTGAGAAATTTAAATCTGACGTTTCAATGATTTCACTAGAAAGTTTGTTGATACATTTTTGAATCATACTTTATTGGCTATATTTTAACGTTTGTATCATTACAATCTAACAACACATTCGATACTTGTGCAATTTCAAAAATCAAAAATACAATACAATAATTTGACTTATGTGACTTAAGAAACATTCGACGCTGACGTTTCTTTTAAGTGTTTTTACAAGAACATTTCCTGACTCGTTTTTGAAATCTACTATATTAGATTCATTGACTAAAAATCTAATAATGTGCTCCGAAGAAAAATTTTCCAACAATTTCTTTGAAGCTTCTGGTGTTATTCTGAACAACTGTTATTAACAGCGATGTTATTAACATCGATGTTATTAACATTGCAATGTTATGTGAAATTGAACAGCGCTGTTAAAAACTATATTCTGGACAGCCCGATGTACACAAATTGGCAACAGTGCAACGTCTACAGAGCGACCAACTTCATGTATATTATAGATGATTAATAATACGTTTTTGAGGATATTAGAAAGAAAATGAGTGTTTCATAAAGCATGCACATCAATATTGGAATACTACTATCCATTTGAGTTTTTTGTTGACGAAAAACACAAACTACGAAATAACCTCAAAATATCACCATTAACAACCTCGTAATGTCGACCGTTTTGACAAGTGTAACATCGAAAATGTTAATTTACATCAATGTTAGTTGACAGGCAGTGTACAGAAAGTATATTCATAACATCTGTCGATGTTAGCTAATAACACCGCTGTTAACGCTAAAATTTTTGTTCAGAATGACACCATAAATTAGCTACACTTTGACGTTTAGATTATCAAAATCCAATAACATGTTCAAAAATTGGGCAATTTCAAACATCAAAATCGCGATTTTCGATAAACTGCAATTTTCACTGTTTACTAAAGAGTTTGTTTTATACGTTTGTGAATAAAACTAAAATGGCTATATGTTAACCTTTAGATCATTACAATCTAACAGCGTATTCGATAGTTGTGCAATTTCAAAAATCAAAAATACAAATTTGGAGGCCCAGGACCTGAGAAACATGCGATTTGACGTGTTTTTACTCATTTTACAAGAACATTTCCTGATTCGTTCTTAAAATCAACTATATTAGCTTTATTTTATTGTTCCAAGCATAAAAATCTAATTGTGTAATTTTGAAAAACAGAATCACAATTTTCGAGTCCCTGGACTTGAAAGATACGCAATTTTAACGGTGTCTAATAATTTTACAAAAAAAGTCTTCTAAATTAGCTATATTTTGACATTTGAATTATCAAAATCTAACAACGTGTTTCAAAGTTGCGCAATTTACAACATTCAAATGACAGTTTTCGGCGCGTAGGAATTGTAAAATATGCAATTTTGACACTATTCATTGGTTTCACTAGAATGGTTGCTAAGATAGTTTTAAATCGTATTTAAATAACTATATTTTGATATTTACATCACCAATTTCGAACAACGACCAATTTTCAAAAATCAAAATCATAATTTTCGTGACGTACGATTCGTAAAACGTGCGAATTCAGACGTTTCGCAGTGGTCTCGCGAATATATTTTTTTTAAATTATACTAGATTTAACAAAATTTAACAGTGCGTTCCGTAGTTGTTTAATTTAAAAAAAAATACAATTTCAATTTTGGAGGAGTGGAACTCACTAATTACTAGAGATGGCCAAAACTGCTACTTTAAATCACGTTGCTACCTATGATATCTATATTTCTAATATCAGTGATTTTAAACTGTGACTATGATCACAAAAATATCGCAGAAAAAATGTAAAAAATGCAGGAAAAAATCCATAGCAAAATTATCCTCAATGTCCGAAGTATCATCTATTCAAAATCAATTTGATTTTTGTAAATTCAACAATTTTCAATAGAAATATTAATTTTGCAGAGTTGCAAACAGATTGAATATTCATACATATATTCAGGCTACTTTCGTCTTTATCTAATGTATTTAATACTTCTGCAACAAGTGAGGTCTCAAATTTATTTAAAAATTGAATTAATTAATTAATTAAATTCGTATTTCTGCGCCTTTTCGCCATCTAACGGACGATAGATGAACTGCTAAGTGCGTTTTTACGGCAGCGCCAAAATGCTCGAACTTTATACTTATAATCAAAGTGTTAAAATTCAGCAATGCGCCACACTTAAAACGATAGACGATTTAATTCTGAATCGAATGATGTATAAAATAGCTGAGAAAATTAAGCGGTTTACCCGTAATTTGCGAATAAAAATTAAGCACGACACACTTATCGACATTTACAGTTCACTGTAACTTAAATACTAAATAAAGAACATTTGGGAATATTCTTCAATCAAATACGGGTCCCTATTCTTATTACTAATTAATCGCTCAACTTTTTATTTTGTTAATGCATTACAATATGAGAAATACTAATCTCCATACCAGTGCACCCTCTGTTATCGTGGGGATAAACTACTAAGCCATTATTGGATTTAATATTTGGTTTAATAATAAAAGCCTGTTTAAAAACTTAAGAAGAATGTTATCTTATAATGAATTTACTTGTAAACAATAAATATTTAAATAATTAAATTGCAGAAACAATAGTTTAAAATAAACGCCTAAAAACAGGCAACCCAATATACAGGTAACTGCAATTAATTTATTAATACTAAACATTACCAATTTTAAAGGATTAAACTAAACTCAAAAATCAAATCTTAGGTGAGGGAATTATTCATAATTTATTAAACCCAATACTGGCATAATTGACACACCAACATCTATTATTTTTCAATTTTAATGACACCTTCAACTATAGTACAACCGCGGAGAGGTGGCAGTGTCTCATGCTTTTTCGATCGAATAATCGCGTCTGGATAAATATTTATACTCGTTCGCATGCTTAAAAAAAACGAAATGAAAAACGAAACGTATGTCGATATGTAAATTCAAGGACCAAGTGCAACGTATGTCAATATGTAAATTCAAGGACCAAGTGCAACGTATGTCTTTTCTCATTCTACTTATTCTAATCTCAAAATTCACGTGCTTGTATCTGGTTTTGACCATCTCCGATTTCGATTTAGTTAAGAGCAGAATTGATTGAATCCGTTTCATTAACAAAAAGGTTACATTTAATGACAAATATCCAGTTGTCTTTACCGATTGCCGAAAAGTGCACTCGCAAAGTTTCGTCGGGAAAATATTTGCACGCTTGAGAATATTTAAATTTCCCGCCTAGACTGAATCGAACTATTTTATGGACATACGTTTACTAGAAACTTAATTCAGGCAACATGGAGCGATGAGTCACTGTCACCTCTAGGCGATTGTATTATAAATAAATTTAAACTATAATTAAACGTTTTAATGATGATAGAAATAAACAAATCATTTAAAAATGTAAAACATTTATATAATTCTGGTCATTACTGTGCCATCTATCAGACAAGGTGTAAACTATTAAGCCAAAAGCCTCGAACTATAGTCAAAATGTAAAAATCCAGCAATGAGCTGTACATCAAACAATAAAGCATATAATTTTGAATAGAATTATGTATAAAATGGCTCAGGAAATTTTGCTGTTTTTCAGTTATTTGCAAATGAAAATTTACCCGGTAATTCAGTTCACTGTAAAGCTTCCGCGTATATTGAGTTGCCTAAAAATAGAAGTCTAATACCATTGTTTTTTAATTTAAATATTTAAATATTTACAAGTAAACTCATTCTGCCATTCTAAGGTAAGATTCTTCTTAAGTTTTTAAATATTCTTAAAACATTAAAACAAATATTAAATCTACAAATGATTTCATCCGTACAATAACAGAGGGCAACCTATATGAAGATTAGGATTTCTCATGAAGTAAGGCATTAACAAAATCAAAAGTTAAATAATTAATAAGTAATAAGTATTGGGACCGGTATTTGATTGAACAAAATGGAAAATTGTTCTTGATTACATTTTTAAGTTACAGGGAACTGTAATTGTCGGTAAAGGGGTCGTGTTAAATTTTCATTCGCAAATTACAAGAAAACCGCTTAATTTCCTCAGCTATTTTATACATCATTCGATTTAGAATTACACCGTCTATCCTTTCATGTGTGGCGTATTGCTGAATTTTAACACTTAAATTATAGGTATAAAGTTCGAGCATTTTGGCGCTGCCGTAAAAACGCACTTAGCAGTTCATCTATCGTCTAGTAGATGACGAAAACGCGCAAAAATGCGAATTTAATATGTTCGGCTTTCTAAGCTTTTAGATCGTAATTCTGAGGAACAATTTTGATAATTGGAACGTTAAATCATCACTAAACTTATAATTATTTGATATTTTTAAATAAACATGCTGTGAAAATCCTGAAATAATAAATACTGCCGTCGCAATTATTTAATGGTTGAATTCACTTTAATGATTCAAACGTTAATTTATGAGGAATTATTCGTTTAATAATAAACAATCAGCTAAGGTTTGTTGATTATTGTTTATTTTTAAATTTCTTATGGAGATTTTTTTAAACTAAATAACTCCTGAACGTGTTCACCTAAAGGTAATATTGTTGAAATTGCAGCAAATAATTCACTATCGTACAAGTTGCTAACTAAGTAACTTCTGAAAAGAACTGAGCAAAACAACAAACAATGGGCCCTATTCTATTGCCTAATGCTAATTCTAAACGATGCGGTTAAAAGTTATGACTACATTTTGTACAATTTTAGGAAGTATTTACACATTTTTGGCTTTTGTGGATACAAAGATGAACGCGAAGAAGCGTCAAGGGTTCAGAAAAATATGAGCACATTTGAATTTGTAGAATCGCCAAAGTGGCGGAATCTATTGCCTGAATGCTGTACTGCAACTAACTACACTGATGAGACCTGATCAGGTCGAAACCGGTCTGTAGGTGTTCTGATGGGGGACCAATATATAATGTTCACATTTGAATTTGTTTTTCTATGTGTGATTTTGTCAAAGGTACTAAGTGAAGTCAATTTATCATCAAAATTATTACAAATGAAAAATGTAGATCGCACGATGGCAACAGAATCTTTAAAAGATACAAATATACGTTTAAAAGAATACCCCAGTTAGCACACTTGTATCAGTAACATATCTGAGCAAGCTCAGCTAACACAAGTGTGCTAACTGGGTATAAATATTTATTATTTGGCAAAAGATGAAGGAATTCAAATTGCAGGCAAATGGAAGATTAACCCAATTTTTTCACCGAAAACACATACGAAGGAACTACAAGTGATCACCGTTTGGGTAATGAGGATAACTTTATCTCGTCAATGTATTTATTAATGTGTTGGATGCGGTTGTAAACCAAGTGCACAGCAGATTTAAAGGTATACACGAAGTTTCAAATTTATTTGCTTCATGGTACCTACAAATTTGGCCAAAATGAAAGAAACTGCTTAATTGCTTCAATCAAAATAAAAGATCTTACTACATATTCTCATCATTAGTGGCTGAATGGTCAAACCTATGCCAAAAAAACAAAAACAAAAAAAACACTACATATTCTCCATTACAGATAGTAATGACAGCTTCTAGAGTTAAAGAGGAAATTATTAAAATTCGAGTACAACAGAATTCGCAGAGTTATTATTAGTTAAATATGCTACAATATATTTAAGTTCTTTTTTATTTTATCCTATAATGTTATCATGCCAATAACTCCTTAGCAACGAGTAACGTTAAGGTACCTTTAATAACACTAGTGTTGCTAAGAAATTCTTAAAGACGCTAGTGTTGTATACTCGTTGCTATGGAGATATTGGCAAACAAACATGATTTCACTTTTTGGCGGTTTTCATTAAACTTTTTTTTTTAATTAAAAAAAAAATAGAAATAGGATCAAATAAAGCGTGTTATAACACAAGTAACGTTATTTGCTTTTACATTACTCGAGAATTTAAAACTTTTCTCTCGTAATGGAAAATCTTCATAACGTTGCTTGTATCGTAAATTACTATTCTCCACGACCATTGAATTTCAGCATTCTGAAAACAATTTTGATCAAAGAACGTACACATTATCACTCTTGTCATGGAACAAAACACTATGCACTTATGCGTTTACATATACATAATTCATTCCATAACAAGTAATGGAATATACTATTACCGCATTGTTAGTTTCTCACACTACCCAATACCGTGGCAACGGTGGAAAGATCATTGTCAAATCTAAAATTCAAACGCCTGCATAATCTCTCTGTCTTAGGGATTGAAGAGAAAACTGCTAAAAATATGGACATTAAAGATGTAGAGATTTTGCCAATGTAAAATATTACTTTTTAAATAAGTTTGTAATAGAATATTTATTTGTGTGCGCTGTATCTCAAAAACGAATAAAGCAATTGATATGAAACTTTCAACATACGTCTTATTTGATAATCCGAAGAACTGAAAAGCTTTTGGTAAAATTTCGTACACCGGAAGTGGGTGTTTACCTTAACCGTTTTTTGTTTTTTGCCAATATCTTCTTAAATATGAAAAATATCTCAAAAACATTTAAACAAATATTGAAGACAACAAATAAATGAACATCTTTTGTTTGAAAATATTTTTTATAAAATCATTGTTATTCGAGAAAAAAATTTATTAATTTTTTTTTCATTTCTGGTTCATAATTTTGAAACGATAATAGTTACAGCAAATTTATGTGAATAATACTTGTAGAGAATGCCAAAATGAACAACTTATAAAGAATAAGTTTTTTTCGAAATCCCTTTAGTTTTGGAGTAAACTAAGTTTTTGAATTTGAAGTATAATTTTTCCATCTTTCATAATTTTGACGTCAGTTTTATCCGAGTCTACGAAACGTTCGATGCACACTTAAAATATGATTTAAATTGAAAATAAACCATGGAAGCGTAAATATAATGATACCATCAAGTCGGAGAAAGTAACATGATGGCCACATCACCATTTTTTGTGATGGGGTCAAAAATTTGAAATTCCGCAACTGGCTATCACTCTTCGGCTATTTCAGCTCTAGCTTCAGTCCTTTAATTCTTGTCATGAGAAATTAGAATTAGAAAGAGAACGATGTGATGAAAACTATTAGGATATGATTACAGATGACTGAGTGAATGACGAGTTGACATGGTGATTTTAAAAATAGTTTTTGGTTTTAAATTTAGGAGAGAAACAATCAATTAATAAAAAATGTGGTAAGTAAAACACGTGTGTTGAGAATTTTCACAAATTTTTAATGTCGAAACACTGCGACATATGTTTCGCCACACAGTGATGATTTATCATCTGCCTGATGAAGCCACTGTGTGGCGAAACATATGTCGCAGTATTTTGACATTAAAAATTTGTGAAAATTCTCAACACACGTGTTTTACTTACCACATATATTGTGGAATTTCACCAAGTAATAGCCTCAGCAATCCAATAATTAATAAAAAAATGCAGTAGTGGTGACTATTTTTTTAAATTTAGACAGTACGCCCATTTTTCCCCAGGATATACTTTTACATTTTATTTTCATAAATGACGATTTTAAAAACGTTGAAATTCATAATTTTGAATCAAAATTAATAATAAAATTTTGTAGGCATGTTGTTTTAATGGTCATATAATTTTAACAGTAAGTTTTTTAAAACATTTTTGGGCTTTACAAGCACCAAAACTTTGATGAAAATCACCCTAAAATTTTGCATTTATTTATGTAACAACTTTTGTAAACAAATAGCTATTATCAATGAAATATCACAAATTACGACTTACTTAAATTTTATATAAACCACACACGATGGGCAAGTAATCAACTCCAAGCTACACTGCTGGTGATGACTCTTCTCTGACCTCTTCACTGCACTTTCCTTCGTCTGATTTTTAGCTTCCAAAATTCCCACCTCATCCAATTCGACATACATCCTCCTACCATTAAATTCACCGCAAATATCATCGTGCCGTATTATCTTACCGGGTACCCCGAATACCAACATAAAGCACACCAACAACCCTATAAATTACAAGAGTTATGTAGTCCCGTGGACAAAACTTGTGTGGCACGCGCCTTATAACTTAAACATTCAATTTTGTAACTTTTTTTGCCAATCCTTCATTTGTAATGTCTACGTAAATATTTAAATAACAAATATAAATAGTTGCAATCACAAAACACAGAAAGCATTCAATTGTATAGAAATCGCCACTGACGGCTCGCGGGGTCAGTCATTGTAAGGCCGAGGTAGCAGAGGTGGCAATATAGATAGGTAGGGTCGGTTGCAGAGACTGCTGGTAGTATGACCGCACCTATTTGTGCTACCTTGGCTGTACCATGAGTCACCCCGCGAGCTGTCACTGTACAAATCACTATAAAAACTTAAACTTGAGATAATCTCTATAAATAATTATCAACAAGTAAATTATTTTGTAGTTCTAGTAAACAAATTTTTAACGAACTAATTAACCATTAGATAAATACAAGAAATAAATCTGCAAGCACATGCTTGCAGATTAACGAACAGGTTGAATATTCAAATATTCAGGCTACATTTCGTTTTCTTGTATTTATCTAATGCTTTCTGCAACAAGTAAAGTTGTTTCTAATTTGTTTAATTAACCATTTGTTAGATTTTTAGAAACCAGCGCGGCTCGTGGATCTTCATAGAGAAGGCTACGGCAGAGGTGCTGTACTACTTACTCTTGCAGAGGAAGATAATATTCCACTGTTTTGGTCAAATTTTCTTCTGTAGCCTCCTTGCAGAACATCCACAAACCAATTTTTTAACACATTTTAATAGATCACATGCCTAGCTAACCATTAAATACTTTCAATTTCATCATTGATAAAATATACACTTACATTTATTATCCATTCTGACAAACCATTGATACTTGAAGGAAAGGAGTGCACGAATGCCACTAAATAGATTAGTGAAGACCCACAACTTAATCTAGTTAGTTAAACATCTCATAAACAGTGGGTGTTGACTATAAACCAATCAGAAATAAAGTAGAAAAAACATTTTATTCTAGTTTACATAATATACAATTAAAATACATTTGATTCATTTTACGATTGTTTCAGTGGTTTCTTTAAAACTCCATGGTATCTGAAAAATAAAAAATCACATGTAATATATCCTGAAAATTATACTCAAAGATTACATAGATAAAATATGTAATCAATTAAGCATTCAAAAATGGCTTAAAAATAAAAAAATCGGGGACTGCAATCCAGGGGCGGCTCGTTATGTAGAGCCAAGGAGCCATGGCATTACCTCTAATTTCGAGTTCGGCAAGAAATGTTCTGAAACTGCATTTGGAGCGAAATAATTTCTGGCTCTGCTCGTGCGCACGACGACGACGTGCATTTGTCATATTTCCACGCCATCCACGATGAATAAAATTAGTTCATTACCGAATACGCCTTTTTGCTCATGTAGTATAGAGGGCACTTGAAGATTGTCAATTTTAGCAGTTGAAAATGGTTATTTTTGAACATTGAAAATTGTCATTTATGGTACTCGAAAATGATAATTTTTGACAGTTGAAAACTCGTTTTTGACACTTGGAAAATATCATTTTTATGCACATGAAAATGGTTATTTTGCACAGTTACAAATGGTAGTTTTTGACATTTGAAAACTGTTTTTTTGGACACTTGAAAATGGGCATTTTTGACAGATGGTAATTGATTTGTTGGCAGCTGAAAATTGCCATTTTTGGCAGTTAAAACTTATCATTTTTCGCACTTGAAAAAAATTGTCGTTTTTGACAGTTTTAAAACTTGAAAATTCTAATATATGGCACTCAAATATGATAATTTTTGACAGTTAAATTGATCGTTTTTGACAGTTGGAAAATGTTATTTTTTGTACTTGAAATTGTCAATTTTGGTACTTGAAAAAAATGTTCAGTTTGCACAATTGAAAATTCCCTTTTTGACACTTAAAAATGTCCATTTTACATCGTTGGTAATTGCCTTTTTTAACAGTTGAAAATTGCGACATTTGGGAATTAAATTTTTCATTTTTGGCACTTGAAAATTGTCGTTTTTGGCAGTTGACAATGGTAATATTTTGAACCATTAGAAAATGATAATTTTTGGAAGTTGGAAAATGTCATTGTCAATTTTGGCACTTGAAAATGTCTTGTTTGGCACCTAAAAATGTCTTTTCAGCACTTTGCACAGTTGAAAATTGTGGCACCATTTATGGCATTTGAAAATGATAAATTTTGACAGTTGGAAAATGTCATTTTTGGGCACTTGAAGATTGTCAATTTTGGCACTTGAAAATGTATTTTTTGCACTTGATGATTGTCAAGTTTCACACTCGAAAATGTCTTTTTTGGCACTTTGTACAGTTGAAAATTGTCTTTTATGAAAGTTGAAAATGGTCATTTTTGAACCTTGAAAATTGTCATTTATGGTACTCGTAAATGATAATTTTTAACAGTTTAAAACTATCGTTTTTGACGCTTGGAAAATATCATTTTTGGCCCTGCGAATTTTGACTTTTTGCACGTGAAAATGGCTATTTTGCATAGTTAAAAATGGTCGTTTTTGAAACTTTAAAAAAAATTTATGGCACTGGAAAATTATAATTTTTGAAAGTTGAAATGTTCGTTTTTAACAGTTGGAAATGTTATTATTTGCACTTGAAAATTGTCAATTTTGGTACTTAAAAATGTCTTTTTTGGCACTTGAAAATGGTCGGTTTGTACAGTTGAAAATTGCCTTTTTGACACCTAAAAACGTTCATTTTAGACTGTTGGTAATTGCCCTTTTTAACAGTTAAAAATTGCAATATTTGGTATTTAAAAATTTTCATTTTTGGCACTTGAAAATTTTCGTGTTTAGCAGTTGACAATGGTAATATTTGAACCATTTATAGCATTCGAAAATTATAATTTTTGGCTGTTGGAAAATGTCATCAAGATTGTCAATTTTGGCACTTTAAAATGTCTTTTTTGGCACTTAATGATTCTCAAGTTTGGCCTTTTAAAAATTTCTTTTTCGGCACTTCGCACAGTTGAAAATTGTCACTCTTGACACTTGAAAATTGTCTTTTTTAATAGCTGAAAAATAGTCATTTTTGAACCTTAAAAATTGTCATTTATAGCACTCAAAAATGAGAATTTTTAACAGTTGAAAACTATCGTTTTTGACACTTGAAAAATGCCAGTTTTAGGACTTGAGAATTGTGAATTTTGACTTTTTTTGCACATGAAAATGGTTATTTTGCACAGTTGAAAATGGCCATTTCTGACATTTGAAAACTGTTTTTTGACACTTGAAAATGGGCATTTTTGGCAGTTAAAAATTGTCATTTTTTGTACTTGAAAATTGTCGTTTTTGGCAGTTGAGAATGGTTATTTTTAAAACTTGAAAATTGTCATTTATGGCACTCGAAAATGATCATTTTTGGCAGTTAGAAAATGTCATTTTTTTCACTTGAAAATTGTCAATTTTGGTACTTGAAAATGTCTTTTTTGGCACTTGAAAATGGTCAGTTTGTAGTTGTTTTTTTGCTACTTAAAAATGTTCATTTTAGACTGTTGAAAATTGCGACATTTGGCAATTAAAAATTTTCATTTTTGACACCTGAAAATTGTCGTTTTTGGCAGTTGACAATAGTAATATTTTGAACCATTCGAAAATGATAATTTTGGCAGTTGGAAAATGTCATTGTCAATTTTGGCACTTGAAAAGGAGGTAATGTTACAAAATACAATTCGTCGTTTAATTGATTTCCGTGGACGAAGAATGATGTTACAGATTAAATGCGGGCTATTTTTCGTCTTTATTTAATTTATAATTCTTTTAGTGCGTCTGCAACAAGTAAACGTTTTTAATGGTCGATTTTTCTTTCCTCAAAAAGGAGGCGGTGAGATATATTGTGTATGCTAAGTGGCTCTACCATCAAAATTTTCCACGAGCCGCCACTGCTGCAATCAAGCAGATAAAGGGGTAAGGCCACTCCAGCATTTCCAAAAAAAAATTTTTTTTGCATTAAAGCCTTAAGAATAAGAAAAATATGTTTCATAGTCCTGAGAAGTCGTTTCCGGAGATTTTACCAAGCACCCCGCTTTGCATTTCAAGCTTTTGGGTGAAAAGTGAACTTTTTGTTCTAACGTGATTTTCAAATATCAGTAGAATGTTCGGCGGCAGTAGTGGCAGTTACGTTTGAACGAAAATCAAATCGAGAGCAGCTCATACAACCCACAATACAGGAGATTGTTTGACCTCCAAAGTGTATAATCATTCATTTTCCAATCTTGATGATTCAAACATCAAAATGCGTCAAAATCATCAACTTTCAGATTTATAAAAAAATCAAATAAAGTAGATCATGTATTTAAATAACACCTACTTTCCACACTCTTGGCACTCCACTCCTTCTCCAAACCCCTCAGAAAATCATCAAAAAGTGTAATAGGTTTCAGCAAACTGGTCTTCTTGTAATCCTTGATTCTACTATAAATACTATCTTTTTCATTGCTGGTATTCTCATCCGCAATTATTTCCTTTTGCTCCTTAGTTATGTTATCGTAGACGTTAATTTCATCAACTAACAAACTGCAACGAAATGTTGTCAAATCAAATCATTTTAACAATGGTACAAACCAGTCGCAGTTTATGAAGTTAGAGAAGGCTACGAGAGAGATGTTAACGTATCTCCATAAAAAACTCTCTGGGATGTACTATTTACTCTTATTAGTGAAGCTAAATTACTTCTAATGCGTTTGTTTTTTTTTTCTTCATGACCTGTTTTCAATAATGTGTGCGACATTATGTATTTATATATTGAAATTTGAATCCATCGTTACTGGGTGTAGTTTAATTATTTAATTATTTATAATTATGTATTTATGTTATGTACATATTTTCTGAAAATTAAAGATATTTTTTTTGAATTTTGAATTATTCTTCCGTAACCTTCTCTCCGGACCTTCACGAGCCGCCGCTGATCAAAAGAATTACTTTAAAAGTGGAACCTTTGCCGGATCAAATTTATCCACAGATTTCGCCGAAAACGGAACGGATATTTTTCCGCTCTTCGGGTGAACGCAAAATGGAGCCTTCAATAAATGGTTTATGCCTTTTGATACGTTGATATCCAATCTGGGATAGCAGAATTGTAAAATGATTTCATCAACTAGATTCCTGCTGAATTTTGGTAACATTTGCTGTAAAAAAAAATTGTCATCATTACGAAGGTAACTTTTAACTCGACTACCTTCTGTGATAAGACTTTAAAGTGTTCGGTGAAAGCTTTCCACCTCTCTTCTGACGTATCAGCGGCTAGGATGGCCGTTTCGAAACTTTGCCTCACTTCTTCGTCGATTATCCTAATAAAGTTGCTCACTCTTTCATCAGTACCTAATATGTCTTGATCCTTTAGGATTAAATCGTCAAAGTATGGTTTGATTATGTTCAATGCCCTCCTATTAGTATCAATATTATAATTATTATTAATTATTTAATATTCTTTCAATCATTCGTCTATTTAGAACTTATTAATTAATTGAGCATTTGTACTGTATTCATTTTTGCTTTATATTTATAAGTTGTGCAATAAAGTGTTTTATTATTATTACTATTACTAAAACCCCTCTGAGCTATTGTAAGGTGTGAGACACTGAAGTTTGTTGCTGAGATGGCCATGCCTGAAAGAGAAACATAGCCGTCATGTCCCAGATTATTTTTTTTTAATTCAACTGAACTAATCTAGTCTTTCTAGACGTGAATTATCAATTTAAAAACAAACTGATAAGTCGAAACAATTTATGTTATTAAATAATGGCTTTCATGAACATAACATATAACCCATCTTATATTTTTTTATTATCTTCAGCTAACCCTTTTTTCATAGCTAATAGTTCCAATAGCTTGTAGGCTTAACGTCTTAATTTTTAATATGCGTTATTCGTAATTTATCTCACAGCCAACTCTGAATCAAAATTTTGTGGCTCACACGGTACTATTAACAACCAACCTGATTGAGTAATGGATTTTATCTCCATACAAATTAACCTTCTTTGCCTGATGCACACCACCCTTGATTATCTGCAAATACTCAGCAATCGCCCCTCTCTCAGTATCCAAATACTTCCTCACGTGCGCATCGCAAACCCAACAATGTATACCTCTTCTGCCAGAAAACACCCACAGCAAATGCTTGAACCCGAAATCCTCCCTCAAAGCAGAATCCAAGATCTTGCAAGCCATCTTCATAAATTTCCAGCATTTATTACAAACATCGGTGCCCGAACAACACGTTCGGACCTCATCGTAATCTGTCATGTCGATATCAAAAACCATTTCCTTCTCCAAAGGTGTCATGGCTGTGAACATCTTTCTGCCTTTCGGTTCTTGTGAGTACACGGCACCGACATCTATTTTCACCGGTTTCATTTTTTGGAGGCCGTTGATTAATTCTTCTTGGGATTCGAATGATTGGTAACGGATATAGACTTCCGAGAGGAGGGTGAATGATAGTTCTCGTTTACTGAAATATGACTGATCACCTATAAATAACAAATAACATTACATTTGCACTGTATACCACCTATCCACAATGGATCATAACGAGTTCATTCATTTATTCATTTTCCTTTGTTACAATGCTTGAACAATATTTCTATATGACTGTATGAACTAAAAACAATTCACACCTTAAAGGGCAGTACCATGTAAGTGGAATTCATAGTAGGGGTCCCTTTCTGAGTCGTGGTAACAAGATTTTTGTCAAATCAGTTAGAAGTATATTTGTCAAGTCGATTAGAATTTATTTAGATGTTTTGCAAAGATCCATTCATTATTTACTATAAATGGATTTAATAAGTAATCAATATTTTCAACTGTAAACAGGGTCTACGTATTCACTCCACAAAACCCACGAGAATTATTAATATAAGTAATTGTGGAGGCTTTCATTTCGTGATACATTATTAATATCACGATCATATGATGAACTGACTCCTACTGAAAATCTACAAAAAATCTACGTACCATCGAGATTGTTAGTAATCCGTAGGACAATAGAAAGATGAGTTACTGTAGCCCTAGTTCAAACTTGGGGCCAGCGGAAGTGAAGATTCGTCTCAACAATGCATCTCTACCGCACTAATAGAATTCGACTCACTGTGTGAATCGTCTGCAACCATCTTTATGGTTCCCCCTAGTACCCTGGCTCCACCAGCCGCCACCTCAGTTTGTTTAATGTATTTATACACATACAAGACTGTTCAAACTATATTAATATGAGTATCGTAACTTACCGTAACTAAGCCATTTATAAAAGGCTTGATATGGAAACAGCCTTGTGTAATACAACGGAAGCATATCAGCTAAGAGATCTTCGTTATATTCACTCATAATGGTAGAAATTCAGTCTGTTTGGTATTAAAACGCTGTTTAATGTTCAATATTTACTATCTATTCGCGCCAATTTAATAACGTAGGTTATGTTTCCACAGTAGCAAACGTATTTAAGAAATTATTTTGACCAAATACGGTCGGCAGGACAAATATTTCCAGTGCAATCATTCTTTTAATGTTGGTAATAGTTGGTGTTACGAAAATAGTTAACGAGCAATAGAGACTGGAACAGCAGCGGGACATTGAGCCGCGCAAAGTTGCAACGTAAAGTTTGGCAGAGTACGTTTGAATAAAAAAGTACCTCAGCCTGCGCGAAACCGTAGCGGTCACTTGTTGCCAGTGGCGTACGCATTTCAAGTAAATATATTGGGAGTGTGTAAAATAATACGAACTAAAGACATTCAAAAACATGTATTAGTAGTACACATGTGTTACATAATAGACATTCTCATTCATAAAAACAAATAAAGTGAAATAAAGAACAATATGATACTCGGAATCAACTACTCCAATGAGACACCGCCACAGCTTTATTTGGCACAATAGACTCGGCTCGTGCGCAAGGTTCTTCTCTTTTCAAAGAACTTTACTTACCGCGGTAAAATTATATTTTAAAAATTCAATGCTACAATTTTGTTGGTGGCGCTATCTAGGTTTAATTTATCCAACTAAAAAGCAATCGCTGTGCATTTCAAGAGAAGTTGTACCTTAGTGACTCCACCTATGTTTTACACGTGGTAACTAAAATTGATCAGCGATAATGCATTTCAAGAGGCGCACTTTATTAATTGAAAACGTGTTTCCTATAATTATTCCGGGATTTTTACGGCACGTTTTTTTTTTAAAGATTAAAGGGTTACAAGTTTTTAGGTGATTTAACTTTAAAATTATATCTCAGAATTACTATTTAAAAGCTTTTAAAAATTTTACGTTCGCATTTCCACGCCTCGTCGCCATCTATTCGACGATGGCCGAACTACTAAGTGATGTTTTTGAACAGCGCCAAAATGCTCGAACTTTATACCTATAATCAAAATGTTAATATTCAGCAATGCGCTGTACACGAAACGATAGACGATTTAATTCCGAATCGAACAGTGTATAAAATAGCTGAGGCAATTTATCGGTTTTCTTGTAATTTGCGAATGAAAATTAAGCACGACACACTTACCGACATTTACAGTTCACTGTAACTAAACACAGAACAATTTGCTATATTCTCCAATGAAATACGGGTCCCAACACTTATTACTGATTATTAATTCAACTTTTTATATCATTACTGCGCTACAATAAGAGAAATATCTGAGGAATCCTAATCTTCATAAAGGGTACCCTCTGTTATCGTGGGGCTAAACTAAGTTTTCATTTGTGGATTTAATAATTGTTTTAATAATGAAAGAATATTTAAAAACTTAAGAAGAATGTTATATTAAAGTAAATTTACTTGTAGATATTTTCGAATTTAAATTGCAGAAACAATACATTATAATATATCCGCCTAATCACAGGCAACCCGATATACGCTCAAGTACTATTAATTTATTATTAAAAACTTCCAATTTTAAACGTGACAGTGACAAAACTTTAAGTGTAATCCTCAGTAAAGCTACCAAAATTGTGCGAATAGTTAAGTATTTAAGTTGCAGAAATAATTATATTACATAAACGCCAACTTACGGACAACTCAATACACCCATACCTAATATTAATTTATTATTAAAAACTTCCGATTCTAAACGTGACAGGGACAGACCCATAAGTATAATCCTTAGTAAAGCTTAAAAAATAGTGGTCATATTTAAGTATTTAAATTGCAGAAATAATTATATTATATAAACGCCTACTTACTGGCAACCCAATACACGTGTAACTAATAATGATTTATTATTTAAAACTTCCAATTGTAAACGTAACAAGAACAAAACCATAAGTGTAATATTTTTAAAGCGTTACCAAGGACTACACTCATACTTGTGCCCGTATAATGTTTAAAATTGGAAGTGTTTAATAATAAATTAATATTAGTTATTCTATATTGGGTTGCCTGTAAGTAGGCGTTTATATAATGCCATTGTTTCCGCAATTTAAATACTTAAATATTCGCACTATTTCTGAAGCTTTACTCAGGATTACATTTATGGTTTTGTCCCTATTACGTATAAAATTAGAAGTTTTTAATAATAAATTAATTAGAGTTATGCGTATATCTGGTTGCTTGTGATTAGGCGTGTATTTTGTAAAATATTGTTTCTGCAATTTAAGTACGTAAATATCCACAAGTGAATTTATTTAATCATGAGACAACATTATTTTTAAGTTTTTAAATATTATTTGATTATTACAACAATTATTACATCCACAAATTATTAAGTAGTTTATCCCCACGATAACAGGTAGAGCCCTCTACTTAGATTATGATTTCTCGTATATTTCTCTTATTGTAATGCATTAACAATATAAATAGTTGAATGATTAATCAGGAATAAGTATTGTAACCCGTATTTGATTGAAGAATATAGCAAATTTTTCTTTATTGAATTTTTATGTTACAGTGAGCTGTAAATGTCGGTAAGTGTGTCGTCCTAAATTTTCATTCGCAAATTACAGAAAAACCGCTAAATTTCCTCAGCTATTTTATACACCATTCGATTAAAAATTAAATCGTCTACCATTTCATGCATAGCCCATTGCTAAACATTAACACTTTGACAATAAGTATAAAGTTCGAGCATTTTGGCGCTGTTCAAAAACATCACTTAGCAGTTCAGCCACCGTCCAATAGATGGCGACGAGGCGCGGAAATCCGAACGAAAAATGTTTAAAAGCTTCTAAATAGCAATTCTAAGGGATGATTTTGATAATGTAAACATTAAATGACCGCCAAACATATAATCCTTTAATCTTTTGAAATAAAAGTGCTGTAAAAATCCTGCAATAATAAATATTGCAGCAGCAATTTTTTTATGGTTAAATTGATTTTAATGATTCAAATTGTAATTTTCTGAGGTTTAATAATAAACAATAAAATAAGATTTGTTGTTGTTGGGAAATTAACATTTACTTACGGAGTTATTTTAAACCCAAATAACTCCTAAACGTTTATTGATTAATGTCCTTGTTAGCTCAATTGTAGTTATTGTTTCATCGCTGTTAGACTTAAAAGCGGGTTTTAAATATTAACTTAATAGTCGAAGAGGTTGTATAAAAAGAGATAGCATGAAGCGATTAGTTTTGATGCATTACTTAGTGCGGGGTGGAAACTTGTATTTAATATTTGCAAGTATTCATAGAATCTGGGTTGTTTTAGAAGAATACTCGTACTAAATTAATTTAAGTTAAAAATGTAGCCAGTGTAAAATGTGACGGTTAAGGCTCCACTGGTTGAGATCATAACTGATTTTGATTCGGACGAAATAAATGCTGTAAATAAAATTGAACATATTTAACACGTATATTCACTGTAAAATGTAATATGTTTATAAGTATATATCAGAGGCGGCTCGTGGATCTTTATTAGGCTTGCCAGATATAAATTTCGAAAAAGGGGTATATATTTTCGTAATATCGGTTTTCGACGAACAAATAAAGAAAATGAAAATGTACAAGTCCTCACAGCGCCGCAGGCGACTTTTTTTCAAAAAAGGGGCGTGAGAAAGCTGAAAATTTTTGTATAACTTATTTAGGAGCGAAACATGTACCATAAAAGGATTTTTAATTTTTTTTTTGTAATATTGTTTTTATATCATTTCCGCTTCCGCCGCCGCCGCCGCTTCCTTCGCCGCCGTCGCTGCCACTGCCGCAGCCATCGCCGCCGCTTCCGTTGCCGCCGAGCCACCAGTCACTCATCCGGGAACTCGAATGGCATCCCCGTGCTTCACGAACATTGAGTGAATTGTTGGTGACTATTTACTTTTCGTGACTGTTTTCTGTTTGTGACATTATTTCTTAACTTTTTTTTTGTTCCCGCGTGTATATATTTTTATATTTGAACTTTTTTCCGTCAGTAAATAATAGCGATCGTTATAGCGCTTATCAGACTTTTTATAACTGTGCCCCATCCTTGTTTCTGTGTTTCTTGTGCTGTTTCATAGCGACCGCGACTCTATGAGCTAGCTGGAGGTCATCGAGGGCGGTTTCTCAACTGTGAGTTTCATTTTTAAATTAAGTATTTACTCAGAAGCGGGGTAAGCGTGACGCATAAAGCCTAAAGGGACGCATAGCTTGTTTAATCCTCAATTTCATACTTATCGTAGTAGGGCGTTTAAATTTTTTTTTATATACGCGCTTCTTGAACGCTTTGATGGAATGGGGTATTTTTGGTACCCCTTTCGGATTTTTTGGAAAAGGGTATTTCTCAAATTCCATACAGGGAAAAGGGTATTGTACCCCTATCTCCAAGGCGCACACTTTGGGAATCAAGTTACGTACAATGATTTATCTAGGAAACTTTAAGAAATGGAAAATTAATTGCAATGTATCTCACATTGTACGTATTATTAAAATTTACACATAAAAATAAAACAAACCTCACGCATTATAATTATTACATCGTTTTACATCTAAGATTACACCCTTTCTTGTTACTGGTTTTCTTCTGAAATGCTAAAAAAATGGATGATCAGTTAGAGATATGAACAGTTACATTTTACATACAAACGGTATCTGAACCGATCTGTTTTTCGGAACTCTTTTCGCTACCCTTCACAACAAGATCATCGAACACCACAGCAGCGATTCGAAAGAATAATCTGTCCACGTTCTCTCCAGTCTTCGACGAGAGAGGCCAATACTCCGCATTCATTGCATTTGCAACTTTCGATGCATATTCTTCGACCAGGCGATAGGAAGCGCTCGGCTAAAAAAATATCAAAATTATATCCATGGACATTTACATTTGGAAGATTAGATAGATGCTATTATTTATCTTTTACGTGGATTTGGCGAGCAGGAATCGCAAAAAAAGTAATGATTCGCGTAAGTTGACAAATGATATAATAATCCTGCTAAAATTAGAATAAAACTAGTTTTTCCTAGGCTTAAGTTTGATGTATGTGAAATTGTGTTCTTTATGTGAAATTGTGAAATGTAAAAATGTAAAAAAAGTAACGGGTGACCAATAACGCCTCCGCTGCGCTGCGCCGTCGTCGTCCAGCGAGGCCCATCAAAATTAAGCGATTAAATTTGTAACGGACGATGCCACAGCGTGTGTAATAGCAACTATTATAATGAATTAAGCAAAGTAATTGGTGAAGATCGACGGCTCCGCTGCGCTGCGCCATCAATAAAAAACATATTTTTTTTCTAAATAAATTTTAATTTTTCGTTCCTTATTTCTCATTTTTCATTTTTGATTTTCCATTTTCCATTTTCCATTTTCCATTTTCCATTTTCCATTTTCAATTTTCAATTTTCATTTTTCATTTTTCATTTTTTATTTTTCATTTTTATTTTTTATTTAATTTTTTTTTCTTTTATTTTTTTTTTAAAGTCTCTGCGATCCCTGAAAATTACGGCTTTCCGATTTGAAAAGAAAAATGTCCTTAAAAGAAGGAAAACGAACCAGGGGATGCAAATGGCACGAAGGGGTAGTTCCAAAATTTTTGAAAAAATGTCTTCTGCCATCCCTGAAAGTTTCAGCTTTTCGACTTTAAAATAAAGAAATTCGTCCTTAAAAGAAGAAAAACGAACCCAAGGGGTGCAAATGGTGCGTAAGAGTAGTTTCAAAAATTTTGAAAAAATATCTTCTGCCATCCCTGAAAATATCATTTTTTCGACTTTAAAAGAAAAAAAAATCCGTCCTTGAAAGAAAAACGAACCCAGGGGTGCAAATAGAGCGTAGGGGTAGTTCAAAAAAATTTGACAAAATATCATCAACTGTCATCCCTGAAAGTTTCAGTTTTCCGACTTAAAAGAAAAAAATCGTCTCTAAAAGAAGAAAAACGAACCCAGGGGGTGCAAATGGGGCGTAGGGGTAGTTCCAAAAAATTTGAAAAAGTTTCTGCTGCCATCCCCGAAAATTTCAGCTTTTCGACTTTAAAAGAAAAAAACACGTCTTTAAAAGAAGAGAAACGAACCCAGAGGGTGCAAATGGCGCATAGGGGTGGTTCCAAAAATTTTGAAAAAATTCTCAATGAAAGCCGGGATGACTGGCTTCTGTCATCCCTGAAAGTTTCAGCTTTTCGACTTGAAAAGAAAGAAATATGTCCTTAAAAGAAGAAAACCGAACCCAGAGGGTGCAAATGAAGCATAGGGGTGGTTCCAAAATTTCTGAAAAAATATCTTCTGCCATCCCTGAAAATTTCAGCTTTTCAACTTTAAAAGATAAAATACGTCTTTAAAAGAAGAAAACCGAACCACCCCCTGGGTTGGTGGCGAGTAGGGGTGGTTCCAAAAATTTTGAAAAAAATCCCAATGAAAGCCAGTTATCCCTTCTGCCATCCCTGAAGGTTTCAGCTTTTCTACTTGAAAAGAAAAAAAATACGTCCTTAAAAAATGAATTTTTTTTTTTTTTTTTACCCGGTTTTTAAAAAATCATATCTTGGAAACTGGGCAAAAATTCAAAAAAGTGGCTCGATCAATTTTAGATATTTTCTTTAAAATTATTTTAAGACATACCGGGATCGTCCAGCTCCAGCGGTTACGGAGATATTTTTTTTTGGAAACGTGCAAAAATCGAAAATTTGCGTTTGAAAAATCACCCCCGGGAGTGGGGGTGAAACGAAACGACGGGATCGGTTTTAAAAGCTTGCCCGGTTATCTGGGCGTCGATCTTCGCACAAAAACTGACAAAGTTTTATCGAATAAGGCCCCGATAAGGGGTGAAGTTTAACCCTACCCCCCCGGTTTTAAGGGTGAGTTTCGGGGGACGCGATTTTTAAAATCCTCCTCATATTTTTGGGCCCCTTTATAGCGGTTTTTTCTGGGCTGTCAAACTTTTCTTACGTAATTAGTATATATAATTAATTAATTCTGCAAAATATCAAAGTTCTAACTTAATTAGTAAATGAGCAATAGAAGACGGAAGGTGAAATGCAGGACACTGTATATCAGACTCAAACAGGCGGGCGACTAGGAACAGTCACGCGGTCGACCAGTCGACCGCGGTCGACTCTTTGGCCACCTCTGATCTAGGTAATCATGCTGCCAATAGTATATTTCTTTGTGCAAGAGCAGTCGGAGGGAAAGATAGTCATATAGATTGACAAAGAGACATGCTACTCGACACCTCGTTAGGTACCGTCTGGAAATCAACGATTTCGAGACGAATACTTTTAGAATCGCAATCTAGGGACAAAATGGCCGACTCGAGAGGTTTAGAATCCCCCTGCTGTAAGGATTTTCCCTACTATATGTATATTAGGTTGCCTACGTTACAATGCTATTACACTAATTTATTACAATAATAATTCCTTCCAATACATCATGAAGTCGTTTGGAGGCTTGTAAATATTTCAATTTGTCAAATAACTTTACTTACCAATAAATCTTTTTTTGTTCCTATTAAAAATTTATAAGCGTCCTCGTTGCAGGCCATGAGAGCTTCTTTCATCCATGATTTGCAATGCCCAAGGCTTGATACGTTGGAAACATCGAAGACAACTAAGATTGCTATAAACATTTATAAATTAAGATATTCACAAAGCTGCAAACTATTCTATTTACAATTCTGGGTATATTTCAAATAAAACTTTTGTTTGGTTTCATCCCAGTTGGCACACTTGTATCAGTAACATACATAACAACATAATTGATTATATTTTTAGTGTTATTAAATTGAAATATATCGTGTAGACGAGTATAACATTTTTAAATTTTGGCGGAAATCGTAGTCATTTGCCACCCCGACACCAGGCGGCACCAAAAATCGTGTTTCCGAAATTTAACATGCAGGTTTCATTTCTAAAGGTATGTGTTCTGTGGTAACATATATCAAGCTCACAATTGTAAATAAAATAGTTTGCAGCTTGGTGAATATCTGTTACTGATACAAGTGTGCTAACTGGGATCTTTTATTTAATTTTTGTTTAAATTTATTCCAACCATTCTCAAGTACTATTCATTGTAATCTCTTTTGAGAATGGTTATACTAAACGGAAACTGAATATAATAACAAGAAACCAAACAAGACACACGGTATATTATATTTCATAACTAGTGTCAAAATTAGAAGGTATCGAGCGACTATCATCACAAGAGAGAGAATCAACAGTTGTTTCTCGAAGAATTTGAAACCACTTTTAAAATTTGATTTGGTATTCCAATTCAGATTCTGCTGAAAAATCCGGTTGATTTCGGTTCAACTGTTTGGTTACCACGAGTGACGGTTCGCGGGGGTTTTTTCTGGTACGGCCGAGTTAACAAGAGGTGGTAATACAGATAGGTAGGGTCAGTTGCAGAGACGGCTGGCTGCGTGACCGCACCTATCGGTATTACCACCTCTTGTTCCTCGGCCGTACCAGAAAAAAACCCGCGAACCGTCACTGGTTATTTCAAATATACCCACAATTGTGATTGTGTTCATCAAAAGTGAGAATGGTTGTAATAAATGGATACGAGTTATAATAAGAAACCAAGCAAGAGTTTTTTTTTCAAATATTCCCATAATTGTGATTGTGTCGAGAATGTAGCACAAAATGTGTTAATTAAATTTTATTTACCATGTGCGCATCTATAATAAGACTGTGCTATGCATTTAAATCTTTCTTGACCTGCTGTGTCCCATCTGAAAAATAATTTTATATGTACAGCACGAATTTAACTATAAAGTAGTTCTATATTGCAATGAAGAGTAACTGAATTATTGAATTTGGGATCGTTGTTTCTTGTTGTAAGCATAATGCGTAAATCAGTTTAGTTAATTATTATTTCACGTTATAAGATTAGATGACGTCTCAGTTTAAAATGAACGAAACTGCATTTAAACGTTAGTTTCTACTTGAAACGAATAAAAAGGCTGAATCTTGTGACACAAAACAAGATCAACGTGTTGAGAGCTGGAGAAAAACTTACATTTGCATATTAAACGGCGTCTTCAAAATCTCGAACTTTTCCACTTCAAAATCAACGCCGATGGTCGCCTTGTACGAGGACTCGAACAACTTGTGACAGAACCTTCCATCCCCAAAAGATTAGAACGTGACATTTTTGACTTTGACAAAACTTACCTGTTCACGATGCACGTTTTTCCGACGCAGATGTCCCCCACAATGACCACCTTGCATATTTTAAGCGCGGCCAAAACGTCCTGATCCTTGGAGCAGATAGACCTCGTGATCGCGGAAAAATCGCTTTTCTCGTACGGCGTCAGATTCGGCGAATACGGCTTTGGATAATTTACGATTTTTCTGTCTTCACTGACGTCCATCAACATTTTCAAAACGGAAGAATTCCGGTTCGTCATGCTCTCGACTGGCGGCTTTGTTTGTATCGAAATCAGCCCACAGGTGTTTCCACGATAAAACCAGGTGTTTCATTAACTCATTTTAATTCTATTACAAACCGCGTGCAACAAAAAACGACGTGTCAACATGTGAACTTGTTGGGATTATTAAATACAAATAATTATCGCCTGATCTGAAATTAAATACTCCTATTAAAACTAATATTTAAATTTAAACTTCCCGCGTTTCAAGGCGCTCACTGCGCATAACAAAACTGTGTTTCCGTTCACGACAGAAGATGTCTACTTCCTTTTAGAGTGGTTCTCTTTACAAACATGGTTCCTCCGAAGCCAAAATCGACGGATAAGCCAGGTGAGCCGTTTATTTTTACTTGCTAGTCTTAAAAAGAGCAATTATTACAATGCTTTAGTAATTCGCTATAAAATTTAATTGATTTATCGTTATATTAATGGTAAAGTGTGACGTTGTTTTCCGTGCCGAGCCACGAGGCTAGTTAACCCACATGGAATGGTTGCACCAGGCTTTAACGTATGCGATTGAATTACCATGATGATCTCTAAGTGGGAATCTCTCTGAAACAACTGAAGACACCACAAACACGACTCTGATTGAACATGATGCTTAAACAAATTATTATAGGTTAGTTTCCGTGACGCTAATTTATTGATGTTTTAGCGGCGAAGCCAGCTGAGAAGAAGAAGCCAGCAGCAGCTCCCGCTGCCGCAAAGCCCGCCGCCAAGCCGGCGGCGAAGGCCCCGGCTGCCACGGCTAAGCCAGCGGCCGCCAAACCTGCAGAAAAGAAGCCAGCAGCCAAGCCTGCTGCGGCCAAGGGAAAGACCCCCGCTAAAGCCCCACTCAAGGGAAAGAAACAGGCGGTGAAGACCGCCAAGCCTGCGGCGCCCGTTAAGAACATTCTCTCGAAGCCCAGGCTCAACGCCCCCGCCAAACCCAGCAAGCTTGCTAAGCTCGCCAAGTTGAAGGCTCTGCAGAGAGCGCAGAATATTCAAAAGAAGGTAAATTTACTGCAATATTTTAGTGTAAATACGTGTGCTTTTGTCCAAGGGTCTGAGTTCTGATTTTTCGTTTTTAATGTATTCATTGCAATAGTGTATTTATTTATTTACATATATGAACAATCGCCTTTTACATTAACCCGTTTTTTCCCGGTGTTCCAAAAATGGAACATTAGATTTATTCCCGAATTATAGGAAAACGTTTGGTCGCACAAGTTTTTTTGCATTGTGCACTTATTCTACACACAGGTGCATTAAAAAAAACTAGATGTATTATTACATTATGCTTTAATCATTAGTATTTAACCAATATCAGTAAATTAGAATAAAAGTAATTCGGGAAAAAACGGGTTAATATATATATACAATAACATATATTACTGTACGGGTAGATCAGACAGGACGACGTGCTATAATTAATTTCTCACAACATTTTTGTCGTAATTCAAGTACATTTTTAAACCATTGTTTAGAATAGTGGTTGCCAATCCATCAATTGCAATCGACCGATTGGCGAACTAGTCAATTTTTCGAGAGATAATTTTTGCATTTGTAAAAATATAAATTAGAGGTAATTTTGCAGTTTATGATACCAATGTGTGAAAATCATGCAGACGGTACGCTGTATTGTCACGTCTCTTTATTTGAATCGGGGTATTTTCAGTACGGAATACTTTCAGTTTCATTTAATATTATTTGAAATGATTGGTGCTTATGCTTGAGTTAGGGTGAGGTTAACCTCTTTTTGGACCGACTAGTAGTTTCACCCGCAGTAGTTTAATTATATTTTATTTTATGTTATAACAGATGAGTAGAGAGATCGCTAATGCTAACGGAAACAGGCGCGCTGCCTTGTTTTGTCCCTACGCTAGCGACACCTAAAAGGATAAAATCCGAAACACTCATGTGATCTTACTCCACTCAATTTTTACCATAAGTCTTCCTCTCTTATAGTACAATCGCGCAGAGGTGACAGTGACTCATGCTTTTTCGATTTAATCATCGCGTCTGGATAAATATCTATACTCAAGAAAAACGAAATGAAATACGAAACGTATGTCGATATGTAAATTCAAGGACTAAGTGCAACGTATGTTTTTTCTCATTTTATCTATTCTAACCTCAAAATTCATGTGCATGTATCTGATTTTGACCGTCTCCGATTTCGATTTAGTTAAGAGCAGAATTGATTGTATCCATTTCATTCATAAAAAGGTTAAATTTAATGACCAATTTCCAGTTGTCTTTACCGATTGCCGAGAAATGCACTCGCAAAGTTTCGTCGGGAAAATATTTGCACGCTCGAGAATTTTTAAATATCCTGCCTAGACTGAATCGAATTATTTTATGGACATACGTTTACTAGAAACTTAATTCAGGCAACATGGAGCGATGAGTCACTGTCACCTCTGCGCGATTGTACTATACCACACCCGCTAAAATTTTCTTCCCGGAGCATTTATCTCTTGTTCCACGAGCGTCTGTGCGCAGATGAATAGATTGACGTTGACATATTAATAAGATCACCTATTAGGTGCCGCTAGCATATGGATGAAAAAAACCGGCTCGTCTGTTTGTATTCCGTTGTCAATCTCTCTACTCATCTCTGGTTATGGTGTGAGCCAAGAGATCTGGCAACGTCATAAATATTGGAACTGAAGTTGTTGGGTTTACTTCGGTCCATTCATTAGTATCATAAACTGCAAAATTACCAAATTAGATAATTTAACTGAATTGAAAAATTAAATTAAGTAATTATTGTAAAAAATATTGTTACGTGAGAAGACAGTTATATAAATCTAAACAAATATTTAGAACTTGATATTAGACACGTTGGGCCCTATTCTGTTTTTATCACGGTGATAACTTTACGCTGTGAAAATTTATCACATCGTTTTCGATCGAATGGCAAATTGGTATTCTGTTTCTAACATGATAAAGTAAGTGTGACAACACTGTAAAATCGAAGCAAGTGTAATAACAGCATGCTTTCGCCATTTTTCAAATTTACGCAGGAAAATCGGTACCGAGTGCATTTGAAGCGAACTATAATTAAGTTAATTTAAAAAAATTATGGAATTGATAAGTACTAATCACCATCCAATATGGGTGCGTTAGTTCGAAACTTACAAATTTGTTGTTTTTAAAAGAAATATTCTCATTCACATTTCGCCATCTCAAATAGATTGCTAAAATCCCATAAATGTCATTAAAATTGCAGCAAATAATAATTTTCGACTGCTGCTTCTTGTTCTCCCAGCCATAATAAAATTTCACAATTTTATGGTTAACACACACTTATCACCTGCTCCAAATTTGGTGATAAAACTGAACCCTACTTTCGACTGACGTCATTCGAAACTCGATCGGTGATGGTGAAAAGTTTTCGATGAGAATCGAAAACTTTTCGAAAGTGATAAAAACAGAATAGGGCCCGTTATCATCAAATGAATGATTGAATTTATACTATATATTGTATGGCGGGAGGAATTACCCATGAATAATTGTTTGTGAATTTTGCCTGAAAGTTTAAAGAGAAGTGAAAAAATTAGGTCGATTTGCTCGTTTGCAAAAAATAAATAATGGACCTATATTATTAAATTGTACAAAATATTCATAAGAAAAACCACAAGAGGTTTATTTTTTCAGGAGAAACTTTTTACTATAACTTTGCTCGATTTTGCTCGAGGTTGATTTAAAAAAACAACAAAGTTTGAAGCTTTTCCTGGATAAAAATAAAACTTGAGTGGTTTTTTGCATGATTATTTCATGAAAAGCAATTCCCTTACACATTTCTTACAAATAAGACATATTTCTACAGTTTTCTTAATTGGTTTTATTAACATTTGAACTATGGAAATATTTACAAGCATACTGTTCCAATGTTAAACACTATTTGTTTATCAATCATTTTTGAAGGTGTGCCGGCAAAGGTGTTTCTGCATCTTTTCTTTTCTCTTCTGTAAAGTAGTCCTATCATCATGCAAAGTACTCTTGATAGGGCAACAGATTTTTTTATTTGCATGGAAATTTTTGTAGTTCTCATCGTTTGGCGTTACGTGCGTCTTGAGCATATCCTTAAAAGAACCAAAGCTAATACTATAGTTTTTAAAATACTTTCAGACGCTTCGCTGTTACATTTCAGGTTATACTTTTACAACATGCTATTTGTAACTACTTCCATCAATTCAGTTCCCCCAAAATGTTACTTAATTGTGTAATAGTAATTCATTAATTTCATATTGGTTTATATCACAAACGGCCACAAACTACCTCCAAATAGAGTTATGTGTTTTTGAGGGTTTTTTTCGGTACGGTACCTGCTATTATATCGTCAATTTCACTATTCATTTTTGTATTGAAACGAGAAATCTTGAATTATCTTGATTAATTTCACCGATCCACAAAATAATAAGGTGTGCTTCAAACCATTGAGGGGTTCATTTTGCGGTATAACCAAAACAAACATTTTTTAAATGGAACACCCTGTATTTATTCAAGTATTTTGATGAAATTTTTCAACCTCTACATTGTTGTCCATTTAGTTTTGGATTATGTCAGTCTTGCCAATTTACAATTATTTGCCAAATATCATGCATAAGCAAGCTCGGCTTTAAAAAATCGTAGCGACCTCGTTTTTAGAAGTTTTAGCAAAAATCTCAGTGAGGTTAATAAGCAACTTTTGGTAATGAGAAATTTGAATTTAGTAATACAGGGTGTTCAGAAAAAATTCCAAACTTTGCAAATTTCAAAGCGGTACAACCCATTTTTTAAAAATGAAATGCCCCCTATTTTATATCATTATTCAATGGGTCTTTTTCTTCTCTTCAATTTGATGGAGCATATCTTATGTCTAAACCCCATAGTTGTTAAGATATTCAATATTTTTAACAAAAGTAACCATTTATTTACATTTCTCTGCATACTAGGCCACAACTGTCAAAATGTAGGTAAGAGTCAAGTGAGATGAACAAAAACAGATAATACTTCTGTAATTCATGATGATAATTTGCGGTCTACTTTTACCACGAAATGGAGAAAATCACTTTGCAAATCACAAATTAACATTTCGAGTTTCGACATGAGAAAATTCAATTAAATGTTACATTGCCACTTATGACATAATCCAAAACTAAATGGACAACAACGTAGAGGTTGAAAAATGTCATCAGAAAATGTGAATAAATACGGGGTGTTCCGTTAAAAAAATGTTTGTTTTTGTTATACTGCAAAATTGGGACACCCTGTGTATTTAAACCAATAACTTTTTTTTACGAAATTTTTTTTCTTTTTTTTTTCACGGGAAAGGCACTAGGAAAGCCCGACACACTGTTGCGGGACCCTGTATAATTATGTCAAATCATGCTTCATATTTACAAAATGATGTTCTTTTGTCATCACATTAATTTTCCTTGATCAATATTAAATAATAACTTTTCCGCTACCGACAACATAAATACGCATTGCATCCATGGTTACAGGTACCGTAAGTGGCTGATAACATTCGTGGTGTTTGTTGCCCATGACGACGGAACTTAATATTTCACTTACGGACTTAGGAAAATAACGCTCCAACATATACGCGAGCAACACATTTTCGTCTACACCTATAGCGTCGGCATTCTTTTTACATAACCACTGCTTAAAAGAGTCATAACAGGACACATACCTTTTTCTGTTTTCTCGGTAACAAGTTCCAACACGCAATATTCGCAGCTTCATTTGCATCCATGCCCGCAGAAAGTTTCACCGGAGTGACACAAACAAACAAAATTTGACATTGTTTTCTTGGTTGCTGGGTTGCAATAGGTGACTATAAACATTTGAATCCCAAATGTTACAAGCCATATTTTAGAATATTTTCTGATCTTTTTTCGATATTATATTTCCGGTAGCGGAAAAAAATTAATAAGCAACACGGAACGTAAGGACGTATTAACATTTGAGGTAGGCGAATACGAGCCGAGGCTCGTCGCCTGCCGACTTGTTGCTTAAATAACTATTAACTTTAATGTATTCTATTATTTTTATTAAAATATTTATTTGACTAAAGTACTGTAAACAGTCACTCAATAAGAGGTGTCATTTTAAATTTCATGATGACTTTTGATAAGTAAAAACTAAGAAGTTATTAAATATGGATCGATACACACACACAACGTGTTCAATAAGTGAAAATTCATTACAAAAATGGTGAAAATATTGCGGAAACGTTTCGTAAAGTTCGTTCTGCTTTTGGTCATCGTCCAGTGCCTTCTCGCACAGCTGTAGTGAAATTAATCAATAAATTTGAATATCTCTGACAACTTGGTAATATGAAGACCACAACTTGTGCTCGACAGCTGGAAATATCTCCCCCGTAGCTGCGAGTATGACTGAAAACCCAGGTGTGTCCATTTCAAGACGATCACAGGAATTAGGCCTATCCACACCACATTTTGCATAAAAATCTTGATCTACATGCTTATAATGTCCAGTTGACACAATAATTACAGTCCAGACCACACACAAAGCCATACTTTCCACTGATTAGGTGCAGGAAATGAATTAACAAGATCATGATTTTTTTACACACGAGGCTCATTTCCTCTGTCGGGGTACTTAGGCAAACAAAACTGTCGCATCTGGGGCTTCCGAAAACCTAAAAAAAATAGTGGAACAACCTCTCTGTTCACAAGTGCAGTTTTTGGGCAGGTGGTGTCATTGGGCCACAATTTTTTGGTGATGAAGATGATGCTAGTGCGAATGGATTGCATTAGCAATTAAGTTTTTTGGCATGAAATTGATGCTGACATGGACAGCGTTTGTTTTCAGCAGGATGGTGCTACATGCCATACAGCTGGTTAAACAATAATTGGATTTATTAAATATTGTTCCCCCATCAGAACTCCTACAGACCGGTTTCGACCTTTCAGGTCTCATCAGTGTAGTTAGTTGCTCATGGGGAAACGGAGATTACTATTGGAATCAGGGGTGTGGAGTCGTGGCAAAAATGTAGCGACTCCGGCTCCGACTCAATTTTTTTTTTGTTTCAACTCCGGCTCCGATTCCTCAATTTTTTTATTCCGACTCAGACTCTGGCTCCGACTCCAGCTCCGACTCCGACGTTAACAGCGTCGTATTAGAATAACAATCAACATTCATTTTGCGTATCACAAAAAAAAACAAGGGGGAGCACCGTTCTCTATCGAATATTTGTATCGTCGCATTTCTGAATATTTTTATTTTCGCAAATGCAAGTTGTGTGAGCAGTTCGACAATTGAATGCGTAATAGAATCTTATAACTTGTAATCTGGGGTGTGGAGTTGTGACAAAAATGTAGCGACTCCGACTCCCACTCTGGTTCCGATTCCGGAATTGTTTTGTTCCGACTCCGACCCCTCAAATTCTCCAGCTCCGACCCCAAATATTCACAGATTCCACCTCGCCCGACTCCGACTCCACACCCCTGATTGGAATATAAGTATTCCAAACACCGTTATAGGTAGAAACGCCAAAGTGGCGGAATCTATTGCCTGATTGCTGTACTGAACTAAATCCGGGTGGCTTTAACATCGACAAGATATGGACATTGCCAGCGGCGGCAAATATAACAATAATAATATAAACATTGAATATATTTAATGTCAATGTTTAATATAACAATAATAATGTAAACATATAATACATTTATATTTATTTAATGTTTACATTATTATTGTTATATTTGCCGCCGCTGGCAATGTCAATATCTTGTCGGTGTTAAAGTCACCCGGATTTGGTTCAGTACAGCATTCAGGCAATAGATTCCGCAACTTTGGCGTTTCTACCTATAATGATTGGATTGTTTCGCAAATTTCCTGGACATGGGATCTCTTGAAATGAGACCGCTGAGATCGTGCAGTCGTTAAGTCTAACGCCATTAGATTTTCGTTGGGGCTATGTTAAAGATAAAGTCTACACCAATGATTCAAACACTAAAAGAAAATATTAGCGCTGTTATTTGTGAAATACAGCCACAAATATTCGAAAATGTGATGACAAATTTCAAAAGCACTGTATTTTAGATTAAAATAAAAATATCACCATTTTTGTATTGATTTAAAATGCCACCTCTTGTTGAATGACCCTTTACATTTGCTAGATGATCCAATTGTAAGAGCATAAGATAGCAAAGCACAATGTACACAAAGCATGGCACATTTACTTTAACAATTTCCATGCTCCGTGGATTTGTTAGCTTGCGTCTCTAGATTTTCAGAAGAAATTTTTGCTGCCAGTAATACAGTTTTGTAGTTGGTTAGTTAGTCAATCCAGTGTTTTCTATGTTATTAGTAGATTGGAATTATATGTACTACACTAAAATATGGTTCCACCAATCTTATAACGTTTGCAAAAGAATTGGCAATGGTATTCTATATGAAAATTCAGTGCAAAACTGATTCTGTACAAGAAAGTATTGTGATTGTGATCGAATTCGAAATTTCAACGGAAATATCCGTTTTGAGGTCACTTTGAAACGAATCCAACCATTTTTGAGTTCGTCGTGATGTGGGTGCTGCATCCCAAAAACTACAAAATATTTTTTTTTTTAAACTTTAAACATAAATTTTATTTGACGTCTGATGAACTGAAAAACTATGAACTATGAAAAATATTAGAAAATCATTTTAACAATTATTCTTGGCAACAAAAAATTTGTTTTTCAAAATAAAAAATTTTTTTTGTCTATAATTATGAAATGTTTATAGTTACATAATGAACACCAAAATGAACAACTTATAAAGAATAAGGTTCTTATGAAATCTCACTTTTTTTTTAAGATGAATGTCAGAAATATCACTAAATGCCCTATTATAATTAAATCGGAGAAAATAACATGATGGCCCCATTAATACTGAGCAGTATTGCTAAGCTGCATTTTTCTGTGCAAATTGAAACAATTCAAGGAAAGAAAATATGTTTTCGAGGTTTAGATCTTACGTTATTCCAGTTTGGGCTGCATTTTCAAAATAAAGTATGCGAACACCCACTTTCCATGTTGAAACAAAAGATGCAGCAATTGATTGTTTAATGGAAAAATCATTGAAAATGTGTTTAGGCCAACTATTACTCCAATAAATGAATACAAAAAATGTGTTATTTGAACATCATTTAGTTGAAATTGTCATACAAGAGAATAAGTACTGTATTTACAGGAGTCTACATGTAAAAACGCAAATGGTATTTGGGGTGTACCAGAATTCAGTTACACCCAGTATATTCATTGATAAAAAACTATTAGTAATTATTACATACCATGTGTAACGGAAGCCCAACAATCTTTTTAGAAATACAATTTAATTTGTTAGAATCATTAAGAAAAAGTAAGTATTTATTTCCAATGATGATTTTTGTGTGGGAATCTCTTTGAGAAATCAAATGAAAAGAATCTAATACGCATCACTGATTGCTACATTTCAAATTAAGAACGAAGCTCTGCAAATTGAATAATTCACTAATCTCTCTCCTCACTTTTCAGGTTATCAAAGGCCCACATGGAACTCACATCCGTAAAATCCGTACTTCGGTGCACTTCCACCGCCCGAAGACATTCAGGCCGGCACGTAAACCCAAGTACGAAAGGAAATCAGTTCCCACCAGGAACCGCATGGATGCTTACAACATCATCAAATACCCCCTGACTACTGAAGCTGCCATGAAGAAGATTGAGGACAACAATACTCTGGTATTCTTGGTGCACACGAGGGCGAACAAACACCATATCAAGGCGGCGGTTAAGAAACTTTATGACATTAACGTTTCCAAAGTAAACACTTTGATCAGACCCGACGGAAAGAAGAAGGCGTACGTGAGGCTCGCGAGGGACTACGACGCTCTAGATGTTGCAAATAAGATTGGAATTATATAAGTTACTCTTCAGGTTTTGTACAATAAGTATAAATAAAATTTGGAGAAAATGTACAGACTTTAATTTATAGTATTGGACATTGTACTAAAAATATTTTATTAAAAGTCAAATATACATAAACTTGTACTTTCTTAAATTAACATTGACTGTAATGGTAACATCGAACTACCACTCGGCTTCACCAGTGGCTCTTTGAAATGGGTATTCTGCATCTTTCGTGTGTAGAATGCCATCCTTCAAGAAGAACCTCCACTTATTCCGGCTCCTTCCTATTTTGTCGTATTGACATACAACTATGTTATCAGTCTCGTATAATTCCGACATATCTTCTTCGGAAACATCATCGTCTGAATTTAAAGGATCGTCTTCTCCCTCCTGCATGATTTCGACCTCTTGCTCCTCTTCACCCTCGTCTTCTGTAAGGCTTTCCTCCTCGTCCTCTGAAGAATCGTCCGTCCCATCAATTTGTAACAATATTGCCATGTTTAAGTTAATGTGCTCCTGCAACATTGCAGTTGCGACATCGGCGGGTAGGTCCAACGTTGAAGATATTATCGAGCCGGTTAGCAACTTTTGCAATCTATTATTTTGTAAAGAACTCGCGGGTACGTTTATGCATAACTTTCGTGCTGGTTGCGTTGTAGAAGGAGGCAGTTTTACTTGAATGGGCACGATTTTCGTGACTTGTGTGACGCCCACGCCTACGCCCGAACTAGAGGCCTGGGTTTCATCTTTGGTGACGGCGGCGGGGGGCGTGGCTTTAACAATTTTTTGCCCCCAGTTTGGTTTCGGTTTCTCGACCGGCTTCTCTTTGGTATTTGCTTTGACTTTCTCCTCCCAAATTTGCTTCAGCTCGTCTAGCACCTGCTCGTCGACTCCTTCCTCGGCAAAGATTCCCTTGCACGAACTTATAACTCCTTCAACAACTTCTCTGTACACTGTGTCCATGGTTTAGTTTTCTAATCTGAAATTGAAAAATTAAGTTACGTTAAACAAATGTTTAAGAGCAGATTTATATTCTTTAATTTCTTACACCAAAAATTACGTGAAAATTTTTAAGCTACTCAATAAATGGTTCAAGATTCAGCAGAGAACAGAGATGGGCAAAATAAGTATTTTTTTGTGAGTCGACTCATGTTAAAGGGTGGATTTAAAAGAGTCGACTCTTTACATGACTCACGACTCTAGTGGACAATGCATAGCAAATAAGAAAAGACAACTATTCTGCCGTGTAGGAAGAAAGCAGTAACTGCAAAAAATTGAAAATTGAGATATGGGTATCATTGGATTCGTATAAGATACCTTTATCAGTTTACAGTTAAAAAAAAAACAATAATATAAACGTATCCTGTCTAAATTATAAGTCAAAAACAGTTACCGCTTTTTTGACTTTTAGCTCTACTAGAACAAAATTGTGTTTTAATCAGATCCAGTGTTTTGTAGTTACTGCGCTCTTCTTAAGGACGGCAGTATTTTTCAGTGTTTAGATTTTTGTGGGTCTAGAACAGGCATGTCAAACTCGTTTACCACCAAGGGCCACATCAAGTATTATACACAAGCCGCGGGCCGCATTACCAAAAGAAAAACTACAATTGAAACCAAACAAAAAATAATTATTTTTACCTTGTATACAATTTTTTTTTTTAATATTTGATACTAACCTTGCCGGGCCGCAGACAACTTGTGAGCGGGCCGCATGTGGCCCGCGGGCCGCGTGTTTGACATGCCTGGTCTAGAAAATAAATTTACAAAGACAATTGATACAAAATAATGTATTCTTCTAGTTGTCATTCTTTCATATTACTTAAAAAATATTTTCATTGGTAACAATGGTAGTGTAAGAAAATCTGTACAAAATATAATAAGAATAATTTTCTTCATTGTCCATATTAAGGCTTTTCCTTAGAAAGCTAAGATCCTTAATAAATTACAATTCACTTTATTCCTTATTATCTCTTAAAACTTCAACAGAATGTATTTACGGCACTGATATCTATAATTCCAAGAGCCATTGGCATCTTCTAGATTTTCAACCTTTCTCACCCAAACAGTCCCTTTGTATGGTTTTAATAAACAACTAGGGTGGCTTCCACAAATGATGTCACCATGCATTAATTTAGTTTTAAGAAAACAGACTCACAATTCTACTGCCCCCCCAGCCATAAACCTGTGACATAATTTATGGAAACTCCCTAAACAATTCAAAACTGATAGCAAGGTATTTGAAAGGGTTAGAATGTACAGATTTCTATCTTTTTTTTTCATGTATTTTCTATAACATTTGTTGTGTCCCATTGACATGTACATACATATTTGTTCAAATAAATTATGTAATTTATAAATTAAAGATGAGGTGTTTGGATTATCCGTGCTTATTATCCAACTTGTGTTCAACATTCGGTAAACCTAATTCTATCAAAATTGACATTTATTTATCACTGCCAACATAAGTTTATTAAACCAATAATTTCATTGCCTTCTAGCGCAACTTTTTGATCTCCAAACCCTAAGACACACTTTTAGACTGTGCACTCCCAGAAATATACTGTGTGTTCGATAAAAAAAAACGCCTGACGCCATAACTATGTTATTTATTGACCGATTTGAATGAACTAAAAAAAAATCAATGGCTGTTTAAATACTATAAAATGACGGTAATTATATATTTGTTAAAAATCAACTTCATTGCCAAATGATGGTCAACTTTCAATTTTGAAATGTCTGCATATACTTTTCTAATTTTATAATATTACACATTGTTTTTCTGAATCCAATTATGCCCGTTATGTTGGTTTTGAGTTAATATTTTTGCCAGAAAAAGATAATAATAAATCTTGTTCACATGATTTTTTTGGTAATAAATGTAGTGTGCCTTGAAAAAAATTCGAATCGACAAATGTCATTTATTGTATAAGTGATGTCAACCATTTATTAGTGTGTATTCAGACATTATCATGAAAAATAGCGAATTAACAGACATGCTACATATTTATTTTCTATGTAATAGAAATCGAAGAACAGCGGCACGAATTTATCATCTGCGGTTTCCAGAGCGGCGAAAACCAGAATCTAAATTTAGAAGGTTAGAAGGAAATTTGAGACGTTATGAGCCTTTAAAAAGTCGAAGACAGTGGATCGACAATTTCGTGGACTTTCAGAGATTGACGTTCTACTTAGTGTTTACAATAATCACAGAACATCTAAATCACAAGTGAATTAATACTTGCACTAATTTATTCTATTCTGCATTGAGTTGCAACGTAGGTACTTATTTATTGGGTCCATATTATTCATGTTTGACATAACCTTACAACAAATGTCATTTGTCAATTAGAAAAATTAAAACATTATATGCTGTCATTTAAAAATTTTAAGTTGGCAATCATTTGACAATATAGTTATTATTGAAAAAAATTAATATTGATGAAATTTGTTAGTATTTAAACGGCCATTGACTTTGGTTTTTAGTTCACCCATATCGGTCAATAAATAACAGAGTTATGGCATTGGGCGTTTTTTATCGAACACACTGTATACATGTTCAATTTCTGGTTTTCGTGGTATGGTCTGATAATTGGTAATGTGTTTTGTTTTCACGATGTTTCGATGGACTCTCTGCCGTCTTCAAGTGATTTCGCTTGGAAGATCCAACGAATTACTAATGTAATATCTACACTTATGTACGAGTACCTGATTGTAGGTGTATTTGTGTAATTAGCACCATCGTTTCAGTCAATTTTTTTATATAAAGTACGAGGAGTTTATGATCGTTTAATTTTTAGATAAGAAATAATATTTGTTCATATAAAAAAAATATATATACCGGGTGTGGCACTTAAGACGCCTCGGACCATAGCTCCTTTACGATAAAAGCTATCGAAAAAAATCTAAGAACAAAGTGGTGCATAGTTACCGTCGCTATGTTTCAAAAATATTTCTAATCATCAGTGGCATGCCGTACTCCAGTGGCGTACCAAACTTATGTTTTTTTTAATGGAATGCCCTATTTTTTATTGCAGATTTGGAAAGTGCTCGACGAGTACTTATTTTTTTATCTAACATGTTATACCCTTCACTTTAGCGGTTTCGCAGTTATAACCCCTTCTTTCAAAATTGCGCCCCATTTTTGAGATTTTTTTGTAGAGAAACTAATTGACGCCGGCGCCTAAATTTTGAATTGAGGTACAGGTTAAGACCTCGTATACCTTCACATAATTTTTTGTCGGGTAATTTATGGAAAAAAAATAATTTTTGATTGATCTTCGCATGTTGTCATTTTTTCCGAAAATTTCAAATGGCACCCCCCTAAAAAAATTACGGTGTTGTACAGCCAAAACTCTAAATTTTTCATCGGTGTAAAAAAAATTACACATTGCATAACAAAATTTCGGAGAAAAAAGGAATTTCATCGCAAATGTCGGGAAACGTTTTCCGTTCCCAAGTGTGCCATGAGAAAACAAAAGATTGGTAATTGTCAAAGTAAATTATTAGACGTCAGTAGCAGCCATAAGTCATTTTTGATAAACGTTCTAAAAATGTTCCGAACTCAAGAGGAAATGGTTGACATGATATTTATTCTTGGAGAATGTAACAAGAATTGTTTCTTGGCATCACGAGTGTACGCTGCGAGATATCCGCACAGGGCACATCCAAATGAACGTGCGTTTCAAAAAGTGTTGGAGAGATTTACTACTATGGGAAGTGTGAAACGGCCAAGGAGAGTTAGCAAAAGAAGGCAGTTATTACCGAAAATAATGAACTGCAGGTTCTGGAGGCAGTTATTGAAGATCCTCATATCAGTATCCGTGATATTAGTAGGAATCACGATATTTCAACGCGATCCGTACATCGTGTTCTTAAAAAGTACAAATTCCGTCCATTTAAGATTCAACTGCACCAAGAATTGCAACCTCAAGATTTTCATGCGAGGCAAGATTTCTGCATGTGGGCTATCAACAAAATTGAGCAGGAGGAATCATTTCTTATGCGCGTATTATTTTCTGATGAAGCAACGTTCCATAGAAATGGGCATGTCAATCGCCACAACTACCATTATTACGCCGATGAAAACCCACAAGCCATGCGAATGATAAACCACCAGCAAAGATGGTCGCTGAATGTTTGGGGAGGCATACTTGGAGAACACCTTTTGGGTCCTTATTTCATCGAGGGGCACCTGAACGGCAACAGTTATTTGAGGTTCCTTCGCGACGACTTGGATGATCTCTTGGAAAATGTCCCTCTAGCCGCTCTTCGACAGATAGTTTTCCAGCACGATGGAGCTCCTGTACATAATAGCTGTGTCGTTCGGGAATTTCTCGATGAAACGTTTCCGGACTCCTGGATTGGTCGTGGGGGTCCTGTGAGGTGGCCGCCAAGATCACCAGACCTCACTCCCCTTGACTTCTTCCTTTGGGGCCATATCAAAGACGAGGTTTACAGGACGGTACCAACTACTGTCGAGGATATGAGGGAGAGAATCCGCGTATATCACCAGAAGTCCTGTGAGTCGAAGTTGCGGTTATGCCTCCAGCAGGAAGGTCGTCATTTCGATTTTCTTTATCTGCATTTTTCATATCATGTTGAATAAATAGGTAGATACTATTATGTTGACCGTATTTGTGTATTTGTTTTCTCATGGCACACTTGGGAACGGAAAACGTTTCCCGACATTTGCGATGAAATTCCTTTTTTCTCCGAAATTTTGTTATGCAATGTGTAATTTTTTTTACACCAATGAAAAATTTAGAGTTTTGGCTGCACAACACCGTAATTTTTTTAGGGGGGTGCCATTTGAAATTTTCGGAAAAAATGACAACATGCGAAGATCAATCAAAAATTATTTTTTTTCCATAAATTACCCGAAAAAAAATTATGTGAAGGTATACGAGGTCTTAACCTGTACCTCAATTCAAAATTTAGGCGCCGGCGTCAATTAGTTTCTCTACAAAAAATTCTCAAAAATGGGGCGCAATTTTGAAAGAAGGGGTTATAACTGCGAAACCGCTAAAGTGAAGGATATAACATGTTAGATAAAAAAATAAGTACACGTCGAGCACTTTCCAAATCTGCAATAAAAAATAGGGCATTCCATTTAAAAAAACATAAGTTTGGTACGCCACTGGAGTACGGCATGCCACTGATGATTAGAAATATTTTTGAAACATAGCGACGGTAACTATGCACCACTTTGTTCTTAGATTTTTTTCGATAGCTTTTATCGTAAAGGAGCTATGGTCCGAGGCGTCTTAAGTGCCACACCCGGTATATATAACACATGGCGTGCCACGCTGTAATCGGGAAAACAGTCCCAGAGGCCAAACCACATTTTTGTAATATTTGTATGTGTTCACTAAAATAAAGGTTATTTTTACACTTTTGTAGTTTTTAGTTATTTTTTTGTAGTATTTTTGTGTCTCTCATTTATGAGCGACGTGACCCTATAGAAAAAAATGCATGATATTTAAGCTGCTGGCCACGTCTCTCAAATTTGATCGACGCATGTGTTTTCTCTTTTGTTGCAGGTTTGAGGATTGAAAATTGAAAATATTTCGTAAAATAAATATTTTGTAAACTTTACGTTGTGTTGAATCTGTCTTTCCAATTTTGCTCAAACCAAGATACATATTACTTTCCCCAGGGGCCACGCTCATGATTCCCTGATTAGAAATATACGGTAGCGGGTTTCCTATTTGATATACATGGCCACACAGTGAGAAATGTGTGTGTCTAAAAAATGAGCGACGTGGCCCTCTGCGAAATGTTCGTGTCTCTCATATATGAGCGACGTGGCACGCAATGTGTTAAATAGTCTTATTTTATGGTGCATCCCCTAGTAACATAATCTCACGCAGCCCACATTGAAGATAGCTTTTCTAGAAGATAAAAATATTCGATCATATGGTATTTTTTCTTTACTATACAAAAATAAAAATTACTAACATTAACATGTTAACATGATTTATTATTGGAAATTTATTTACTCACATTTCTAGACTAGTTGACACCAATGTGCACACCACTCCACACGTTAGAAACACTAAAATGTTTTGTGTGATAAACAACAAAAATAATTGCAGAGTAACTAGATCTGATAAAATTGTACATTTGTGATTAGCAGGAAACAATCTCAAGTTTCAATTGTGTAGAATTATTGGTGCACATCATGTTACACTGGTAAAGTTAATCGACTTGAATGTAATTGGCTATAAAATATACAGATAAACAGTATGAGTCATTAACTAGAAAGACTGGATTTTAAAATGTAAATAAACACAATGAATCATTTTACCAACAGAATTATGTTCTATGATAGATATACAGTGTGTCTGCTTAAGTTCGCACCATATGGAAAAAATTTTTATTATTAATTTTACGAAAAAAAGTAATTATAAAAAGTTCTGCATGATCTTAAACTTAAAATGCAACATCAGATATTTTTTTTTTAGTCGTCTACGCGGTTTCTCAAAAAATGGAAAACGTTTTTATTATTAATTTTATGAAAAAAAGTTATTCTTTATAAAAAGTTCTGCATGATCTTAAACTTAAAATGCAACCATCAGATATTAATTTTTTTTAGTCTACGCGGTTTCTCAAAAAATATGAATTTGGCTTAAGAATAAATTACCTTTATTTTTGACAATATCGAAAATTGTTATTAAGAAAAGTTGATCAGAACTAAAAACTACGTTCAAATATGCAATTACATCCAAAAAAATTTGTTCTTTTTTTATCTAAAATAACAATGCAAATGTAACTGTAGTTGCGTGAAATCTAGGATGCACTGATAAACAAATGATTTCTTGATAGCAAGAATTGTTTGACAGTGAACGTCAAATAAAATTTGTTAACATGCCGGTGATATTATGTGTGAAAGAAAAAGTAGAAATTGTGTTAATCGTTGGTGATAATTATAAAACTTATTGTGAAGCAGCTGAAATATTTAACAACAGGCATCTAGATAAATCATTTCTTTATCAGTGCATAATAGATTTCATGCAACTACTGTTACATTTGCATTGTTATTTTAGATAAAAAAGAACCATTTTTTTACATGTAATTACATATTTGAACGTAGTTTTTAGTTCTGATCAACTTTTCTTAATAACAATTTTCGATATTGTCAAAAATAAAGCTAATTTATTCTTGAGCCAAATTCATATTTTTTGAGAAACCGCGTAGACTAAAAGAAATTAATATCTGATGGTTGCATTTTAAGTTTAAGATCGTGCAGAACTTTTTATAAAGAATAACTTTTTTTCATAAAATTAATAATAAAAAAGTTTTCCATATGGTGCGAACTTAAGCAGACACACTGTATATTAGGCCGGAGCGAAAAAGGGGTCATCTCTCCGATTTCGACGGCTCTTAAAAATCAAGTAATTCTGGTTCTACTGAACCGCGCTATAGCATTAGGAAAGCATTCTAAGTGTGTTTTGACCTCCTGCAAGAGCGATGAAAATGGCCTTTTTAAGCACTTTTTTACGTTTCACTAAACTAAACTACTTCTATACTCATGCCGAAGAGTTTTTGTTTTACGTTTTGATCTTGATTGAGAGTTTCAATGGCTCTACTCTATCAGAAATCGTTGAAAAGTTTTATTTTGTATCTATTGAAGCTAAAACATCACTTTGTGTACGATAATGTTATGAAATTCAAAAATTCTCGGAAACGTTCAAATCAGAATTTTCTCCTGACAGCAATTTTTCGCATTCTTGACACAACATAACGTTTTAATGCTTTTGTGAAGTCAAGATGACCTCATTCTATTAGGCATTGTTCTGAAACTTTGTTCTGTATTTATCAAAGCATCAAAGTCACTTTACATTATATATTGGTTTTGAATCCAAAAACGCACAGAAGTGTCGATGTCAGTTCTCCTTAGAGCAGTTAACGATATTTTTCACAACTATACATTAGAACGTGTTCACAAGAACGTTTCTTTGTTGAATTGGACTGTCTCTGTAAAACTAGAAATTTGTAATCGAAAGAACAGTACTTTTTTTGATACTAACAACATTTTCGCAATAAATGAAATAAAAATGATATATTTCAAATTTATTTATTTGAAAACTGTAAAAAAGTAATTAACTACACGCGTTTTACCGTGATCACAATATTTATTTACAATACTAAAAACAGATGTACCAAAAATTGATGTAAAAAAAATTCTACAAAAATGTTTCTAGGTTTACGACTAATGTTTCCGTATGCAAAACCTCTTCGTTATGAGTATAGAAGTAGTTTAAGCCCTTTAGTCGAGTATTTGTACAGAAAATTTCATACTTATATAGTGAAACGTAAAAAAGTGCTAAAAAAGGCCATTTTCATCGCTCTTGCGGGAGGTCAAAACACACTTAGAACGCTTTCCTAATGCTACAACGTGGTTCAGTAGGACCAGAATTACTTAATTTTTAAGGGCCGTCGAAATCGGAGAGAGAGATGACCCCGTTTTCACTCCGGCCTAATATATACCGGGTGTCCACTCTCAAAGTCGAACATAGGATATTAACATGTGCATTCAATTCTTAAGCTCTTGACAATTATTTATGATGATTTTTAGTAAAAACAGCAATAGTAACAAATTAAAGTAAATATTCAAATAACCCATTTTGGGCTAAACAATACCATAGTCTGTTGTAAAACCTATTTCGTACATTAACTAACTGCCTGTTAGTAATTAATGTACATTCAGTAACTATTGTTTTTCTCAGAGAATTAATATCCGAGTGGTGTTTTTTGTAAATTTTGCTTTTAACCCCACAAGAAGAAGTCGCAAGGTGACAAATCTGGAGATCTGGCTGGCCCATTTATAGTACCACCTCTACCAATCCAATGATTTGAAAACGAATAATTTAAGATCTAAACCAAAATGCGCAGGGCAGTCGTCTTGTTGGAACCAAATCTCCTGATTTTCTCTTGCAACTTCTTTCATTGCAGGTCCTATCTTTATGACTAAAAGATCTAAATAAGTTTCTGAATTTAAGTTTCCTTTTTAGTTTGAAATGGACCGATAATATTATGATTAAAAATCCCAGCCCAGATATTAAGTTTTTGAGGATACGTTCTGGTTGAAATATTTAACCTAGGGTTTTCCTGAGCCCAATGCCGCGTGTTTTCAACATTGGGTTCATTATTGAGGGTAAAAGTACACTCGTCTGTGAAGCATATCGATGATAGAAAGTGTCCCTCATTGTTAGCGCGCTCTTGCATTTCATAAGAAAATGAACTCCTGCTTTCTTCATCAACACGAAAAATCTCTTGATGACATGGCGGTTTATAGGGATGATATTTATATTTCTTTAATATTTTCCATAGCCGCGACTTACATAAACCACTTTCAAGAGAAATTTGTTTCAGGCTGTATGTTGGGTCTGCATTTATCATCGACAAAACATGCTCTTCTGTGCGCTCAACTGTTTGCAAATTTCCTGTGAGATGATTGTAATTTTATAACTCTAAATAATAATAAAAATAATTATAATAATACCCACCGCCCCTACTTTTCCGAAATATTTGCAAGTCTTTCAAATTTTTGAACATATTTTTGTATAGTACTTGCAGATGGTATAGGTCTCGTATTAAACTTAACGGCAAACAAATCTCGAACCCTACAACTATCACCACTATAATAGGTTTTTACTATAAAAACTCTTTCTTCGTTAGTATAATTATTCATTTTTTCGAAAATAAACCTTGACAAAATATAAACGTCAAATTGCGATAGTATTCTAAAAGCAAAGCAACTCATATTTTAAAAACTATCAAATTTTAAATTAGTATTTTACGGTAAAAAAATCATTTTTTTAAATCTTGTTATTAGTGTCATTGGATGCGCAATAATTTTCTCTTTCTCTTGATACCATTAGCTCTTCTGTAAAATAAGGTGGCGACCAGGAATCAGCAAAAACGTCTAATACCATGTTAAAACGCTATGTTCGCGTTTGCGAATGAACTCACGGTATATATATTTCTTTCCTGATCGTTAAAAAAAATTACCAAAAATGTGATTTCTCAAATATTAGATGGGGCAAAAACGAACATATACAGCGCGAACGTTGGCTGTGGAACGCTCCAAATAAAAAAATCCTCCGAAACGTCAACCTTATTTTTTGAACGCGCATTTTTTTTGATAGTTGTCAATTTTCCATACCCCACCCCTTTCCGTAATGACGTCATCGCCATTTTTTTTAAATGGCAGCTACCATATTTTTCCATGGAATGCGGATTATCTTGCAATTCCAACAACATATTCAATTGTACTTCTTCAGGTACATATTGGTGGTGTCGTAAATCGCTCCTACAGTGTCCCCTTTCAGAAAAATTTCTTTCAATTTTGCTTACTATGGAGCGCACAATGGGACCCTGATTGGGATATTTAATATTAAATAAAACACATACTTCTCTTGTGTACACTGCCTGTCCCCATATCCCCTTATAATCAAAATTTCAATTCTTTACCTTTCTGTTAAGTAACGAACCATGTTTCGCTAGATTAATGGCAATAAACAACAATAAAACACTACCGAAATGACTTTTCAGCAAACTGTCAAATTGCTATTCATCTGATTCAAATAAATTGATAAAAATTCCACTATCTCAATTTTTGTTTTCAATTTTACATAAGTCAGTTTCTTTCATAAATCCCAATAGTTTCGCTGACTAATCAAATGAACATCAGCAAACTGCATATTGCTGTATGTGGGATTTTAAGGAGAATCAGAATCCATCGAAAAATGTGGTGGTTGCCATGAAAGTAATGAGTCGAGAGTCAAATGACTCCTGACTCACCTCCACCTCACTCTTAAACTGTAGCAAGTGTCGGTCCGCCCAGTCAGCTCGCCTCCTATTATTCAGTTGTGGATAAGACACTGCGAAGCTTTTGATATTATTTGTAACCATATACAGGGTATTTCAAATTCGAGGGTCACCATGGGGATCTTGCTTATTAGAAGAGATAGGGGGTATGTTTAAATTTGGCACTTTTGCCAAAATTACTTAAATTCTTTTGTTTGTCGAAAAAACTGAAAAACCTGATTTTAGTTTTTTCTTTATTTCTCCGTTATTTGAGGAGATATTAGAAATGATAAAGACATGGCATAAGATTTTTAATTGTAACATGTTTCGTTTCTTTTAACCAGCATCAACTTTCTTTTATCGCATCTCAATGCTCAAGTTTTTGTGATGAGAACAATGTAACACAACACACAATTAATTTCCTAAATGAACATATAATCATTTAAAACACAACACATTGTCACCGTATACGTATCATTTATGCAATGGCTTCTGGAAGTAAAGCAGTGCGGTTTACGGATCCAAATTTTGTCAGTTGTGCTGCAATGGTATAATGAAATCGAGAGTGATATTAGTGACTGCGATGATGATTTTGCAGACCCAGACCACTGGAGTAATCACGATTCAGCTTCCGAAATAGAAATTGGCGATATATCCGAAAATGATGTTGCACCAAAAAAATGAAGAACCAGACCACAATGTTGACTATTTGGATCAAAAGTCAAAAGTCTTTGTTTTGAATATTTTTTTTATAATTTTTCAGCCATCAAAAAAATAAAAATATTTCAAAATATACATATGTAGAACAGCTTGCAAATCAGCTATGATGTCACCACATCTAAATGCAAGACTAGCTGATAGTAGACTTTCAAGAGAACTTAGTACAGATATATCTAATTTTGTAGAAAAAACTAGTGCCTCGCCCCCAAACTGATGAAGTTTGGGGGCGATTTATTAAAAAGATGGAAAGACTAATTAGTGATGTGTAAAATGCAAAAAAGCAGCATGTTTACCATATGTACAAAAATATGCATTAATTGTGCAAGAGCCTGATTTTTCAGAGTTATGATTTTTTCATTGACTTTAGTCATTGCAGTTTTTCTTAACATTTATTTTTTTGTTATCTGTGGGCTTTATTTTGTAATTTAATTACATAAGTTTTATTTTGCAAAATCGTGTTGTATTGTCGAGAAAAAAATATAATAAATGCTCTGAATCAACTAATAGGATTCTTTCTGTTACTTTAGATTTTTTCATGTATAAAGCCCCATTTTCTAATTAATGCCATACAACTCTGTTAATAGCTGAAAAATACAGTAAACAATGATATAGTAAGTTGCAATTGGCTGTATATTGAATAAGTACTTGAATATAAAAGAAATATATAACTGGGTCTGACAGACCCTAAATCACCAGTTGTGTGGCACAAATGCCACGTCAGAATTTAAGGGTTAATAAGACTGTGATAAGTTTTTACAATGAATTTGGTTACTTAATTGGTATTTTCAATTAATGTTATCTTAATTCTTAATAAGCATTTTGAAAATTAATTACCCTCTAAATCAGAGGTCGCCAAAGTGGTCTATATAGACCCCCAGGGGTCTATTTAACAAAAATAGGGGTCGATCCGAATCGGAGGGGTCGGCTGGGGGCCGAAGAAAAAACAAGTGCGAAAAAAATTGAAAAAAATATAAGGAGTTATAAACCTCAATTTTCGTATTTTCCGCTAGTGAACATGAACATTTTTTTAGTAGAAAGGTTTTACTTAGGAAATGTATGAATATATATTTGGATTCCGCGTTTGGAAATACTCATTAAACTATTTTTGGTCATCGTCATTTATGTCTTTATGTATGAATTTTTTTAAACGAATATCATTATTGTAGGAAATACAAGCTATCAATATCAATTTTTTTTTTACAGTCCCGAAGTTGTCAATACATCCATTTTTTACACCAGTGGATAGGCTTTGAAATTTTGTACATACTGATTTGTTCAGAAGTTATAGTCAAGAAAACAAAAATCTGGCTGATTTTTGAGGGGCGAGTTCACCTCCCAAAACATATTTTTTAGCTGAAAAAAAATATACGTATCGAATATTTTGACCCCTTCTACAAATCCACCAAATTCCATTAAAATCGGAGAGGAACACTTGGAATTAAAATTGACCAATTTCACACACAGTACCTAACCTAATAGAGTTTAATTTTAATTAACTGAAAATTACTTTTATGGGGGTCGATGGAGATTTCAAAAAATTATAAAGGGGTCGATGATCAAAAAAGTTTGGCGACCCCTGCTCTAAATAATGTAGGCATCGCTGCTTTATATTTTACAAATATACAGTGCGCGCCTAAAGTTCAGTAAAAACGAAATAAAATATTTTGGAAAAACAGGTCGATTTTCTTTTATAAAAATACACATTTCTGTGTATTCTATCCGCGTAGCTTCGCCGAAGTTTTTTTACTGACAAATGGCTTCTCTAAACATTTGACTAGGTTGTCGGTCAGTCTCAAGTCTTTAAATGGTGTAGACGATATTTTATGGCAATTTAAAATTAGTTATGTCCATTACTAATACCACCAATTGCAAAGTACGTGCTGTAAGGCTGATTTTAAATGCAAAAAAACACTCGACCTTGTAAAATCCATTGCCAACTGTTTGGAGCGTATGAGTAAGATTTGATGAATGATGGGGAAGTCCAAAAGTGGTCTCATTTACATAATGGTTACAGAACAATCATCCATGATCTAATAGTGATAACGGACGAACTGAAAGCAACTGTTGATGCAAACATTCGACAAAACAAGCGCTTCAATATTGATGAACTTCATAAGATTTTCCACATGTTTTCTGATATGTTCTCTGTGACATTGTCAGTATACACTTACTAATACAAAGATCTGTGCCATGTGGGTTCCAAAAATGCTTACGCAGGAACATGGCCGACTTCTACGACGAGAGGATTTTCAAACTCATCTCCCGTTTGGAAAAATATCTTTATCGGGTCGAACATTTTGTCCAAAAATAGCAAAAAGATGAGTTATTGTAGAAATTAAAAAAAAATAAGAAAAGTTGGTTATATTTATATTTAAACTAGAACGGTTCTTACTTAAAAAATGACCCTTGTATTTCCTTTTGAAAATAAAATTGTTATATTAAATAACTACAAAAGCTAAAAACTGTCATTTAGCATATTACACTACATAATTTTAGGTAATTATTGAATATTGATAGAGAAACAAATTATTTACGTATGTGTAACTGAGCTTGTTATATCAGAGAATCACCCCGTCACGTTAAAAGCTTTAATTGTATCCCTCGTTGACTCATCACCAGAGAGAGAGAAAGGGAGAGAATACATTTATTGAGACACTTTTACAAATGACCTCAACATGCAACTGACCAGAGGTCTTTCAGCCTTCTCATCATCATTTTATTAGTTTATTGCAATAATATTTTTACCAGACCGTATATTAACCCTTTACACTCGAGGCATTTTTCGCTCGTTACAGGTACTTCGAAATCATTGGATTAGGCATCGAGCCATTTTTCGCTCGGGTTAGGTGAGGTTAGGATGCATCACACCTCCCAAGCGCCGCTCAAGTGTTCATCAAATTGCCTGGGCACCGTAGCGGCGCCGCTCGAGTGCAAAGGGTTAATTTACATCTTACCATTGAATATACTTTGATCAATGGATCTTTCATGCGTTTACTCTCTCTATGATAAGTTAAATTAGACGTGCACATGCGTCGTCCAAGGCAAGAAAACTCAGTCTTCAGTAATGTCAGACAAGCAAAGATCCATTGATCAAACCATACCTTCCTAAAAACAGCACAACTCTCCCCATTTAAGCATTTTTCTAACTTAAAATAAAGCAACCATAAGTGCAGCATTTTATAATTTAAGTTATAAACCAAAACACATGACTCAATTGTTTATATTAAAAAAAGTGCCCCAGCTTTTGAACCAAATAAGAAGCGTTCAGTATTACGTGTTACAATTGTAACTTAATCCTTACATCTAATCAATTTACTTTAAAGGAAAGGATTAAAATAACAACCTCATTTGAATTAAATTATATATTAAAATCTATGCATGACTATAAGCACAACCATCATCATTCAAACAACCGTTCGGGTGATTCTTCAAAAACCAGCAAGGCTTATCCTTATACTTCTGCACATCTTTACGCAATGGAGGTACCCTAATCCTAACTTTTCCCTGCCGAACATCAAATATGTATCTGTGGTTCTTTAACAAAGTCTGCAACCCTCCACACTCGTTCTTCAACTGCTTGAGATCATCACCGTTCACCGATTTAATCAACTCCGGAAACGCAGAGTACCCTCCTACGTTCCAAAATGAACCGTCGCATTTCTCCAAGTCGTGTGTATCCTCCAACAATTTTTGCAAGACACAGCTAACTATCTTCGAAATCAAGTCTCTGTTCAACCTAGTGCAGTTTCTGACTTTCTCCGTGGTCTCTCTAGGCTGGAAATCTTTAACCCAATCCTTATCCGTTACCCCACAACGGGCATCAATCATGCCCGTGATCTGATTGTCGATGGTGGAAAATTCGTTTTCGTCATATTGACGTTTGTGACCAATCAAACATGTTCGTTTTGTCGACGGGATTCTCAGTTTGTCGATGTGTACATCGAAACCGCATTTCCGGGATATTTCCTCGATGTACTCCAAGTATTCAGCGTACTGGCTTTTGTTGGGGTTTTTCCTGCTATATTTTTGGCCGTTGAAGTCATAACTGCAGCAGGGTAGGACGAAAAAGTTGGTTTTGCGAGAGCTGCGTGCCGCTATTACAGGAATCCAAGGTGTTAACTCGTCAGAGTGGTTGCCTATTATCCAATCAGAGTTTGGAAACAAAGATGAGTCTGAGGGTACTATTGTTTTTATCTGAAAATAATGACAAATCACCAACTTATATAACCACAATTTCTAATTTTATGCAGAAAGGGAGGAACAGACAATTTCAGTATTAGGACTTTCAATTGCAGATAAGAATAGTTATGGTGAGTAAGAGCATACAATTCCATGGTCAAAAGTCATAGCGGTGTAATAAAATATTATATAAGAGGAAATAGATTCCTTTCAATGATGTTTTCTATTAATGTTATAAAAATGAGAATTGTTTACATTAGTGTTACTCTAATAAAGTATGTTCATTAAAAAAAAACCTCAAGTGTGCCATGATTTTTTATTTTTACAAATTTAAGTTGGTAACACATATTGAGGTTATGTTACTTGCGGCGTGTTCCTACCGATAAATTAATTTGCTGTGATAAACGACGCAGAGAAGACGTAGCAGGTTCACCTTCCAAAATTCCTTGGGCTGTGTTAATAGCATCCTAAGTAAGTTTGACTGGTCTACCACTTCCTGGTTTACGGAGAATACTACCCGTTTCATGAAATAATACAACAGATCGTGATAAGGTATTTTTAAATTCATCATAAATAATGGGAACGTTAGGAAATTCTTCCTGAAACTCAGCCAAAGGTGCGTCGAAATAATACACCCAATTTCCATCCACTTTAGTCCCATTTCGGAAATAACTTTTAACAATAAACGTTTTTGCTGGTTGCTGTAAACTATTGTGGTCTCGGAATAATTGTGACTTTTAGAACGATCTGACGTTTTGTATGTCAATTCCTAACATGTGTGCCAACTTAAATTTAAAAAAATTAAAAATCATGGCACACTTGAGGTTTTTTTTTAATGAACGTACGATACTACATTTTGATAATAACTTTTAAGAATGGATTTCAAATTGTGATAATTTAAGGAAAAAATGTTGTGTTAATAATAATAAATGTTATGCTATATCTTCGATTTAGTCACATGATTCAACTGTGGTTGAAATTTTGATACTTTTTTGATATGGTAGCAGACTGAAAATTCAGCAGAGGAGGGTACGAAAGAAAAAGTTACATGAGTACTCGTTATGGAGCGACTTTAATATCTCTCTCTTAGCCTCCTCTACAAAAGCTTACAAACCGCCACTGGTAGCATGTCGTAGATAAAGAAAGCCATATAATCGGCATGTTGGGACATGGGCTCAAAAACTATCACCTTAAAGATTTAACCTTAATGCTTTAACTACAAATAGCAATTTGATTATCAAAACTAGGAAATCCTAATATCGTTAGTCGAGCTGAAACATTATTAATAGATTCTAAAATAACCAAAACGAAATTCCGAATAATTGAATTCTAGGACCAATCATCACCGAAATTGGGTTTTACAGTACCTCTAATTTAACAGTTTCAGGATACCAGTCCCAAATTTTCCTCTTCCTCACATCAACACCCAAGCCAGGAAAACCCTCCTCGTTCAAGATATAAACCAATAAACCATTTCCACATCCGAGATCAACAAAACTGGGTTTTTTTCCTGGATCAACTCTTTCCCACAAACAAATCAAATATGTGGCGATAGCTACGTCCTCAAAGACAAACTTTAGTGGGTCCGTACTTTCCGGCCAAATCTGCAACCGTATATAACCCCTGAATCACAGCACAACCTTTTCATTTATACAATAAAGGTACAAAAGTCGTGATCATTGAGAAATATTGCTTTTCTGGATATTTTGCCAATACTTTGTGCAACTATAGATGTTCTTTTCTAAATTAGATAGACTAAATAAACAAGCTGTTCAGTGTACCATTGCAGTGAATATAACACTAAAGTGATTCATTTTCTGGTTAATAAAAATTGTAATTGATTTTCAAATTTATTCTGCTTTCTTCAAATTGTTTTGATACACTCAGTGGTAACAAATATAACTCTGGCTTAAATTGACATTATATTTTCAGCTGTGTATTTATTTTCAAATGGTAAACGGAATGCATCATTTGAGGTTAGGTTCTGCGATTACATTACACATATTTTAATTAATATTTATACTTTTACAACGTTTATTAACAAACTCTTTTCTATTTTGATGTATTTTTACCTATAATCCTCTTCCGAGGCTCTATTTCTAATTTAAACAATAAAGATTCAAAAATGATTTGGTGACCGATAATGGCGAATACAGAATGTATACACAGCTGAAAATATAATATAAAAAAATGTTTGTGAAATCCACTGTATGGGTTCTTCAGGCCAATAAATATATTTCTTCAAAGTAAAAAATTTGAAATTTAAATATTTATTCAAATTAATATGGATTTTCATGTCAGTTTCTTTGTAAATATAGTAAGAAAATATAAAAATGATTTCATGTATAATAAATAATATTTTATTATTAGTTCCTAAATTTTTAAATTCAGACTTTACGATTTATAAAATCTGTAAGTAAATTAATGCCTCTAGATACAAGTTACTCGACAAATAACCAGTCATCAAGACAACTAACTAAAATATACCCCTTTATCTTTGAAATAACATATAATAACATTCATGAAAGGCAGTTAATTATTCCTCACATAATTTTTGTACCTTCACCGTTTATCATTACATACCTTAACCATACTCTTCCCATACTTATTCTTCAAATCTTTGTATAAAGTACAGTACCGATCAACCGATATCAAAGACAGGGATTGTTTGTGTACCAAATGCTCGTCATATTCCTCAGCCCACTTCATAAATTTCGGAAACATCTTATCAACCAGCCATTCAGCACTGCTAGTCTCAGCGTCCTCAACGTCAATGATGATTTTCACATGTCCGGAATTCGTAAATTCGAACCGGTACGGAAAAGGGGGCGCCACTAGTTTATACTTGTCTTTATTCGTCGCCGCCACGAACAACGCCACATTTTCGCATTTATCCAATAAAACGACTTCTACGCAATCTGTACTGAATGAATTCGAAGCGTGTAGAATTCTAACACTTATAAATACTCCATCCGTGTACTCTTTAGCGGCATCTATTAAACATTCTGTTATCTCAACATCTTTATCATAAGGCTCTAATAAATTACAGACTAGACCTTTTAAGGAGTCTTTGTTAGATGTATCTAATTTGTTTGCTTCGTACGACACAGAAATGCGGTTAATCAAATCGATTACTTTATTGGAATCGCTGGTGAAGCTGACTTTGTAAAAGAATACTGTAGAAGCGCCTACTAGTTTTCTGTTTATGATATGGGGGCGATCGTGGTATAAGAATATTGCATTCCAAAAATTGTAAACTGAAACTACACATCCGCTCGTGGCTAAGGGTACCAACATTGTAACTTACTGAGTGCTAAAATACTGAAAAGAAATATAGCGATCGTTAGTCTTGAACTGACGTTCAGGAATTCAAAATCAAACATATAGTTTTTTTTTTGTTTACAGCTATTACATGATTATTGGCAATCTTGTAGCGTATGAGACCGAAAATGCCCATGCGCTAAAATCTTGCGGAATGATGCGCCATGTTGTCATGCGAACCGGTGTAATTTAAAACCAGATTGTCTTCACATACCAGTTAGTGGTTGCAACGATTGATGCTTATGCTTAGGTTAGGATTAAGTGGTAGTTTTACCCACAGTAGGGTAATTTAATTTTGTTTTGCATGAAATAAAGTGAATCCTCAAAACTACCCTTTATACATCCGTGACAGCAGTTAATAATTATTTCATGCAAAATAAAATATAATGAAGCTACTAGCCAGACAAGAGGGGGGTGGACTTTATCTTAACCCTAACCTAAACATAAGCACCAACTGTGCTTAACAAAAATTAACTGTGTTAACCCGTGTTAATAAATTATTCTTTTTATATTCATTAATAATTCTATATAAATGTTGTGATTTATTTATTTAATTATTTATTAGCTTTACATATCCTGTTAATATAATATGTGCAAAACAATATATAAAATATATAAACCCAACAAATTTATAATTCCCCAATATTTCAATTCAACCTGAAGTTGTTGGATTTACTTCGGTCTGTACTGGGTCATGTACACTACAAGATTACCAGATTATTTATACAGGGTGAGGAAAAAGTAAAGGAAAATTGGCAAAACTTCATTATTTGATTTTTAACAAAAAATGTTTCAAATTAAATTTGTTAGGTTAGAAGTGCTTGATAGAAGTATGACCTTGGACTTCTCCTACATCATCATGTATAAACCTTTGACTATATAAACATAGACGGCTAGTCCCCCTCCATTTCCTACATGATCACTGCTCAATATTTGTCCGCGAGTGGAAACCCGATATAAGTCCCGCCCCAGCATGCAAAAAAGTGGGTAATTTGAAAACTGGAAAGCAGAATCTACAATTTATAAATCAATCGATTTTACAATCCAGAAAATGGAATTATATTAAGATTATACAAGAGGGTAAAGAAATCAGGTAATATAAAAATAGTTTTATTTATTGACCTTCAGCAATATTGTTTTCGTTAGCCTTCAACACAGCAATATATTGCTATATTGTTAATAAATTTCACGGTATCACAATATTGAAGTGATTAAAACGCTATACTGCCAAGTCACTAGTTCGTAGAGTCATATGTCATAGACACAAAATGGCTACCAATTGAGTAACATACAGCAAGATCAGAAAGTCAAAAATAGTTGGCAGCACATTTTCCGATAATCCCTATAATAATTGAAGCAAAATTATATTGGCTGTCTGGAATTCTCTAAGTGCAGTGTACATTTTGTTAATTTTGACGTCTTGTGATTTTTCAAGATTACTTGTTTTAAAAATAATTTTGTAGGTTTTTATGTGCCGACTTTACCTATTTTAAATATTAGCAATTATTTATAGAACTGGTCATCACTATTAATAACACATTGAGGATTCATAATCTAGCTGTTTTATTTAAATTTCAGGTTTTTCCATGTCAAAATTTCCGTTCTTGTTGAAGCCACTGAACTTCTGTTAGTTAGGTTATGTTTTAAGGGCTGCCAACTATTTTCGAAATTTTGATCTCATGGTCCTTCAAGCACAGGCAGTCTTGCCGCACCACCTTCACTTTGAGACACACATGAAGTTGGCGTTAGCAATTCATACTTATATAGGCAATGATAACTTTCAAACAAGGTTTAAAAAATAAAGGATATTATTGTTACAAACCATAATTATTATTTCCCCATCAGACAACAAATTACAGACTTTTATTATTATCATCTATTAAGCCCCCTTACATGTTTTAAATATCCAAAATGGGACGCTTAACTTTAACACGTCGACCGCTTTGTCAGTCATCGGTGACTGACACTGAAGCATTGCAATGGGGCCACGTGAGTCACCAGTGACTGACAGTGCGTACCTACTTTAAACTTACTATTTAGCGCCGTCAGTCACGAATTAAATTAAATAAGCATATTCTTACTCATTTTATAAAATAAAACTTAAAAACAAAAAAAACTTGTTGGCAGCCAATGTGTTAAGGGAGGGTTTAGAGTGCCCAGAGTGGCAATCTTACAAGTTAAGCACCATTTGGTAAATTATTTTGCACGTGCAGGTTTCTTTTTAGAGGATCTTAACAGCTTGTGAAGTGGAACATTCGATATTAAAAAAACTTCATTATAACACGTTTTTTTTATGTTTTATGTCTACGATTTTCAGTGTAATTTTTGTTCGATATAGCGCTCTATTTATCTTATAACTTATAAGGGGAGGTCCGATGCTACTCGGGGAAATCCAATACGTGTATTATCAACATTATATACCCAACAAAATGATATAACTTGAATACCTCTCTTATAACTGTTGCTCAAATTAATATCAAATTCTATTCCCAAAACGAAAAAATTCAAGTTCTTGAAACAGATTGACACCAAAATAGAAAATTATTCTTCTTCTTTTATTGAACCCTGTGTTATCCTTTAGGACATCAGGTCTGTATTACTGATACATATTTAGGACATTTTAATTATTTTTATTTAATTACCATTATTTTTGTCAGGGTGGTAAATACCCATATAGTTTGTAGGGATTACTATTTTATTACATTTGTGAAGTTTTAATGTGTTTTTTTTTTGCTCAGGATGGTCTTGTTGAAGGCATAGTATACGTTTACTTTCATTTATTTGGTTGGTATTTCTAGATCGCACTTGCTGTTGTTGCTCATAACACACCAGCACTTTGGACTTTTTGCATAAATTGGCATAGAACGGCTCGGCCTAACAACAATTTTACTGCCCAAACGTTGAAATCAAAATTATGGGTACAAAATGTCCGGAAACGGTGTACCGTTTGGAGGTCAATATTGATACCATTCCATCATTTTCCCAAATTTAACTATCACTCCCTATAGATTTCGTCACACGGAATTCGAATCCGTAGCCTATATTAACGTATCATTTACTGTTTCAGAGTTATCAACAGTGAAAAATACCAAAAAACCGCCATTTTAGCACTTTCAGGTTAGAATATCTCGAGTCCTGACATGATGAACAAATTTGGATTACGGGTTCGGTTTCAGAGCATCACAATCCTTCGGGAACAAATAGTCTAGTTCCTGGGTCTGAAATTTGCAGGCCTGTATAAATGTACCTAAAGTCTGTTCAAATCCGAGAAGCAGTAATTGTAAACAACGCCGGCTGCTTACTTATAATAATTTATAATTCAGTGATGTGAGTTCTCGCTGGATTGTCTGTATTTACTGCCCGCCGATTGGAGAGCTTGCTGTGGGAATGTGCAACTAAAAGAGTATGACCCCGTGCAATCTCACAGTTCACTTGATTATGTTTACACTTACTGCCTCTTGGATATGAACAGACTTTAGGTAGTTATAGCTTGTTACTTCTAGTTTTAAATTCATGTTTGCTCTCTTTTTCTCATTAAATCTCCAATAAAAAAAAGAACCTTTATTGGCATATACTACATTTTCTATTTCATCATTTCCTCTCCCCTGTCTTCTCTTTTTCCCACCCCAATCTCGCCAGAGTCTTCACCCCGGCTCCGTCCTCTCTCATCCATTCATTCACTCTTTTTCCCCCTCCCACCTATTCCTCACGCACTTCATCACACTCCTCCTCTGCCAAATGCATCCATGTATCCCTCTCCTATTCGCACATTACACATTTCCCATACTCTACACCAATCTCCAATATTTTTGTTTGTTTTTTTGTTTTGTCTGCACTTACTTACATTCCCATCTTCTCTATTTCTTGCTTTCATACATCGATTAGGCTCTTTAGTTTCTTTGGGCCCTCTGCAACAAGTGTTATATCGTCTGAGTATATTATTGCCTTCATAAGTAGTGGCCTGAAAATTCCTGGATCCCACTATTGTTTTCGGAGTTTTGTTTTCACCGTTTTTCATTATTTTGCTCATGTATATGATGAACGGTAGTGGGCTTAATGAGTCGCCTTGTTTTATACCTTTGTCTAGTTGTAACTCTTCTGAAGTTGTACCACTTATCTATACCAGGGGTGGCCAAAACTTTTGATCACTCTGAGCGACTTGTTTTTAAATTACTGGCGACGGTCTACCAACATCGTATGTGATCATAAGAAAGTTAGTAAGTTAAAATGACTGTTTGGAGACGATTTACCCAACTCTGATATACAGTATGTTTTTTTTTATCGTGGGCCATAGGATTTTACATGCTAAAAATGATACCTTGTGTTAATGTATATTTTAACATATAATTTTAAAGCAAATTTTAGTTAGTAATAAATCAATTACTTTTCCACATGATGCGCTTAATTAGATTAACTTAGACATGTTTTATTCCATTAAAAAATGAAATTAATTCACTAATCAATCTGACATTTCAGAAATTCAAGGTACTTTGATTATGTTTGCTCAGTTATTTATTTTAAATAATTTCATTTTTTAATGGAATAAAACATGTTTAAATTATTCTGACTAAGCGCATCATGTAGAAAAATAATTGATTTATTACTAACTAAAATGTCCTTCAAAATTTTATGACAAAATATACATTAAACTAAGGTATAATTTTTAGCATGTAAAATCCTATGGCCCACGATAAAAAAAATACCCTGTATACATATTAGACAGGCGGACGACTAGGAATAGCTACGATATCGACGATTTGGCCACCCCTAATCTATACGGTAGCTCTTGCTGTTTTGTATATACTTTTTATGGCCTTGATTAGGTTTTATGTTACTTGTAGACTTTCCAGGGAGGAACATAGTTTGTCTCTCTTCATGTTCTCAAAGGCTACTTCAACACGAATGCTAAAGTCAAATAGTGTTGACTTTTTCTTTAGTTTTATTTCTATTATCCTGTACAGAGTGCTAACAAGGTCTGCTATTTGTCTTTTCTCTTTGAAGCCTGCCTGTGTTCAATCTGGGTTCTCAGTCTTTGGTTCTAAAATTTTGCTATACATTTTGATTGTCACCAGAAGTCAGAGACACAGTAACCTCTGACTTCTGTTTGTAGTTTGCCTTTTATGCCTGTGATTCCTCTTATAAGCACACTTATTTAGTGATTTCATTATTTTACAAAACATTCTGGTGTGTGTTTCATTAAGCTGCCATTGGTGACGCAAATTTAATGGTGACGGCGGTCTCACTCACCTGGGTTTTCAACTGAAGATTTTTCGAAACGTGTTACTAATAGTTCATGATTTTTTTTAAATTTATGCTCTTTGACAATAAAACAAATATATTTAATCAATTTAAGCTCTGCAATACGGCAGCTACTCGAAATTGCAACAAAAAACAATAACGGAGAATAAAGTTATTCGACAGACCAGTAGGGTCACCATTGGCGGGTTAAGTAGTTGTATCTCCTCCAAACTTTTTCCAGCTGTCCTTCTTAACTTCGTTTCTCCTGTTTGTACTTGGTCTTGCCTTCTTCTTTTCTTGTATTTAAGTATTTTTCCATGCTTGTTTCTTTGTTTTTATCTTTTGTTTAGTTTCATTGCTTCACCGCCTTGTTTTGTTACTTTGAGCCGCTTGTTATTTTCTTTTCACTGCATGCTGTTTCTATTAGTATTTCCTTGAAGGTGTTTTTATTATCTTCTTCCCTACTTGTTAGTGCCTATGTTACTTTGAGATTGTATTCAGTCCTGATCTTTTCTTTGTTTAGTTCTCTACCCTGATTTGTTGTGTTTGGTTTCTGGATTTGCTTTTGGCTTTGTTTCTGTTGTTGTTATGGTCTTGTCACCAATTTGTGGTCTGTGCTAAATTTCGCTTTTTTACGTGTTTATTATTAAGCTCTCTTGTGTGCATGTAATATAGGCTCTTTACATTTCTGTCTGTATGTATAGGGAATTTGTTGTTAGAACAGGTAGTTTCCTATGCAAAAGCAGTGTTGCCAACCTAGAATAATGAATTTTCCCGCTATGGACTGCAAAAATCCCGTTTTAAGATAAAAATTCCCTGCTCAACATAGAATGCACTTGAAACGTAAAATAACTGTATGTTAAATCTCCGCATCAATCGGTGTCACGTGTCCTGTTTTACTGGTAAAAATCTGGTTGACACAAGCAATAAGCAACCCACACTACGTTATTGCTTAAAATAAGGTATATAATATCGATGAGGGTATTAAGTTATAATTTGGTTGTAAATGATGAATAAAATATTTCAAAACAGTTTAAAATTCCCGTTTTCATGAAGTTTCACCTTTTTCTCTCCTAAGAGTTGAAATTTCCTCAAAACAGGAAATTTCCTTCCGGTTGGCAACTCTGTGCAGAAGTCAATCATCTTGTTTGCATTACTATTTCTATTTTTTTTTGGCTTCTTTACTTAGTTTTACTATTTTTCAAATAGAGGTATACTTAGGGCTTGTTCACACCAAAAGCAACTGGCGACTGCAACGCAACAGCAACGCGACGCAGCGCTAATGTTTAAATACACGTGTTCCCACCTACTGAAGGCGACTCAACTGCAACGCAACTAGTTGCTAATTGGTTGCCGTGTCGCCGTCGCCAGTTGCGATCTACAGTTGCCAAGAACCGATGTATCATGTCGGACGAGACAGCAAAATCTTTCAATTTTGTGGCTCTTGTAGAAGCACACGTTTATATGATGTGACAAAGCCATCATATACACGAGTAGAACTCAAAAAAAAAGCCTGGGGAGTTTATTTATTTTAAAGGTGTCTTTGCTCATACGATAAAATCCATGGAATTTAACAGGATCATTATTCAATTCCTGTGCTACTATGTAAGAACTATGTCCCAAATTTATTGTATAGAAAGGGTTAACCCAAAATTTTCTGTATTTCTTTTTTCGCTTTTTCAATAGCATGTAAGCAACAGCTATATCTTCGTCAGATGAGGACGAAAACTGAAACAAGAGGTTTCAAAACAGTTGATTTCAGTAAGAACACAACAGCAACTCAACTGAAGTTGCGGTCGCATACAGTTGTCAGTTGCTTTTGGTGAGAACACAAAATTAGGTGTCCTATTTTTTTTGGCCGCAATAGTACACTTAAAATACCATTTGAATAGAAAATAAACCACCAAAGTATAAATATTTTTATTGTGTGTTAAAAGCGTCTTCACTTTTTACACTTGTATCATAAATAACCATCAGAGAGTTACATAATGGCCATCACCATTTTTTAGTAAACTGTTATTCCCAAAATTGCTTCCTATTTACAATTTGGTAAAATTTTAATAAATTCTTTAATCAGAATGTTGTTTTTCTCTAACATTACTAATCTCACAGAAGGCGCGTGACCGTCCTTACATCAAAATTTTATACATTAGTTAACCTCTTCACGCCCCGGTTCGCCACATGTGGCGACAAGCAAAATCCAATCATAGTAGCATGGGCGCGAAGTGGTTAAGGGTTAAATAATTGATTTTTTCCACAAAATATAATACTCGTTATAGTTGTGCCGAGTACAGGTGAAACATTTCCTGCAACTTTCACGCAAGATATCAAGGTGTATAAATGTGTACATAACAGCGGCAGCTTGTGAATGCTTAGAAAAGGTGGCTAGGGATGAAAACTTTGGTACAATAGTCGCTTCTGATAATATAGTCGTTTAGTACACACAAAGGGCGCACGTGATGTTGTCACAGGTAATATAACAAGTTTGACGCTTACCATAGATGATTTTTTTATAAAATCACGAATTTTAATCCCAACGCCGAAAATGTAACGAGTCCGAAGAACGAGTTGCATTTATCATTTTTTTTATTTATCAATATCATTTTAACGGTTAGATCCCAGTGTTTGTACCACTCGTAAACTCAACCATTTTCATTTCATCCACACACGATTTTGACGATTGGTGCATCATACAATTCCATCACAAATAAACAATGCTCTTTCACCCATTGTACATTTAATTAATGTAAATTGTTAATATAAATATAGTTCTTATTCGTTAAATTATCTCAACAAATACCACTCGCGGTTATAATTTCGGCAGGATAAATTTTATTTTAAGCACTCGTCATTTCATCGCAAATTTCTTGAATGAATTGAGATTTGGCAAAATCCACTCGCGCTAATGGCTTGTGCAAACAAATAAAATTTATCCGGCCAAATTAAACCTCTTGTGGTATTACCCCCGACAAAATCGGCAGAAAAAATATACACCACTACTTTTAAAACAAGAAACCATGAAAAATTCACAAGATGTCAAAATTAACAAAATGGACACTGCACTGCATTGGGGAATCACAGACAGCCAATATAATTTTACTTGAATTATTATAGGGATTTTCAGAAAATGTGCTGCCAACTATTTTCTAAATCCCGATCTCACTGTATATCTGACATTGCATAATTCTTTGAGTGTACTAAACTACAATATTTATAAAAGTAGTGCATCCTGAGCAATTATGGAGATGTGTTAATAATAATACTAATAATACTTTATTGGTGCTTTAGTCGTACACTTTACACATGTTGACATCTCCCTACAATTATTGACGAATGGCCACTGGTAAATAATTAAAATTTGTAGTATATAGTTAAATTAATAGATTAATTTATGGTTTTTATTATGTTATACATGAGAAGTAGATTCATGGAAGCTTTAAAGGTTTAGTGCATCATTGTCTAAGAGTTACTCTGTAAGACAGAGTAAAAAAAGGTGTGGTCAATTAGTTTTCGAGTAGGTTACACCTTAACTAAGGTTTTTTTTTTTTATGGAATCATTAATGGATATCCGTAGTTGAAGGAAATAGCTTATAATTGTACCTATGTCATCTTTTAAAGCAAAAGTCTAAACTGCTCGTGCCTTTGAAATTGTGGCACCATGGGCCTTAGCCTTTTCAACTTATGAATTAAAACATGCCTCGGTACAACTATTTTAATTACCTATTAGAATGGATAACACATACCAAAATATTTTAAATATGTTTTATTAGTGTATTAGTATGTTGGAGCATCTTCTCTAATTTGATTCGAACTATTGATTATTTGATTAAGCATCGCGTTGAAATAATTTATTTTATTGTTGGTTTAAAAGAAAACCTATAATAAAATAAGATGTGGCTAGTAATCTGACCTTCCGCATCATATTTAGTCCGTTCTTAAGCAACGCAAAATATCTTTAACACAACTAGAATCTTGTGTGTCAAGTATGACGAACCCAACTATCGTACGCGATACGTGATCAAGTGATTTTATTAAAAATGTAATGGTTAATAACATATAGATGAGTAACCCGAACGCACCGAATCCAACGTATCTACCTTTTTCATAATCCAGTCACAGTCCTCATATGCTCTCTTGACGATCTGAGTGATCCTTTCCTGGTCTGCCTCCTTCACGTGTTGCTTAAAACTCTGCGGATAAACGACGGTATGAGAAAACAAAATTTTAACATTCTAACCTCAACCCACTTACCTGCCTGATCATGAATTTATAGTGTTGTTTAGGGCCTTTCGGTAATCTTTCACATTGGCGCAACAGATATTTATAAAGTATCAGCGGCTTATTGCCGGTTTGCGTGCAGAAATTTGCCGTACTTTTATAGATATTCAATGTAAAATACATACCTGCAGGTAAATGAATTTGACGAATCCACAAGGAAACAATAGGTGATCGATAGAGGTGCACTTTTTACGTAATGCTATTTTGAAGTCAGCGCCAAGGCGGCCGGATGTGTAATTGCTTGGTATTTTACAAATATTTGTTGCATTTATTCAATTTTAAAGCAACATACGATAGATACATTGTGAGAAGTCGTGATAATCAATATACAATGTAACTTTTTAAGTTTTAAATTCTAAATGAGGAAGCACTATATTAAAATATGTAACAAGCAGTGACGGTTCGCGTGGTGACTCATGGTACGGCCGAGGCAGCAGAGGTGGTAATATAGATAGGTGCAGTCACGCCAGTGACGGTTCGCGGGTTTTTTCTGGTACGGCCGAGGAACAAGAGGTGGAAATACAGATATGTAGGGTCAGTTGTAGAGACGGCTGGCTGCGTGACCGCATCTATCTGTGTTACCACCTCTTGTTCCTCGGCAGTACCAGAAAAAAACCGCGAACCGTCACTGAGTCACGCTGCAACCAACCCTACCTATCTGTATTGCCACCTCTGCTACCTCAGCCGTATGATTGGTATAAATATTGAAAGTTCAGCGTAAAAATAATTGATAACAAAATTTTCTATGCAATGTTATTACAATGGGCAGGTGTATTTAATACACTTTTCAGTTACTAATTGCTGCCCCTTCGTAGTAGATGGAATGGTTAATAAACAAATTCAGTAAATAAAATATGTTAATATTAATAAAAACATTGTAATGGATAACAATATTATTGTTATATTAGCCTCTGTATACACCTCGTTTCTACTACAAGTTATGATAGCCATGCACGGCTACATGAATTATATTGTTAGCTGTTTACCGTCAGAAGGCGCAAATATCACCAACAATTCCAAAGTATGCGGAAAATCATTACGGATATTGACGCTAGATGGTACAACCCGTTAATATAATATACGTTTTATTGATTTCTCGTTGCACGCTTGGTAAAACATTTTGAGTAATGAGATAATGATAGAACTTGGTGGTTTTACAATATATTAAAATTATTATTTATTTATAAACCGACATTTTTCGGTCTCGCGACCATTAGCTATTAAACTATTATTTACGATTTCTTCACTTTGCAATGTATAACCAGCGGCATTTTTTACACAGTACTCTTCTTCCGCATTTACACTACACGTTCACCTAATACACTCACGATTATATCCAAAAAATACTCGAAATTAATTGAATATAGCGAGAGGCCACCGCGTTTCAAAATGAGAATGATGATTACGGTCGAGTGGCGGAGGGCCAGCGATACGTTTTTGTTTTCTTCGCCTTGTCTCTCGCAACCGCACCAATGACAAATTCACGCTCTCGCCAAACTAAACAGCAAGCGTGCATCGAGACGGCGGCGGCCTCTAGTCTTCAAAACATTTGTTTATTTCTCGGTTGAATTGTAACGCTGGAGTAATAATTACGGGTGTTGATTATTGAAAATATATCGAGTGATTAACAGTGCAAGTAATGTTTGTGAATGTGGAACCGTGCTGATACTATGGACACAGAATTCGCTGTTGGAAGCTGCATTTGGAAGTTTTAAGGTTAGTGGTAATAATTCTCTTATTATTGCAAATTGTTCTTGACGTGTTTCCATGTTTGTGCCGTACCAATTGACTGTATTATTGTATGATTAATGTATGATGTCGCCGTCAGTGACGGTTCGCGGGTTTTTTTCTGGTACGGCCGAGGAACAAGAGGTGGTAATACAGATAGGTAGGGTCAGTTGCAGAGACGGCTGGCTGCGTGACCGCACCTATCTGCATTCCTTCCTCTTGTTCCTCGGCCGTACCAGAAAAAACCCCGCGAACCGTCACTGGTCGCCGTTATATCTGGAATTAATTTATGTGATTAATTAATATATTTAAAAATGTACGACTCGTTAGTTGTTCCTTATACATATTGTTGTTGTAAATTCTTTGAAAAAATCGAAAAAAATTCACTCTTTTATTGCGGGAACTGGATGTATTACGCATACAATATCGTACTCATATGTATATGGGGCACAGATATACATAAAAGCGTGCAGGGACAGACCGTGAACTTTAGCGGCCCTGGGCTAACCACAATAACCAATCCGGCGATATTTTCGCAAAAAAAAACTGCAAAATGGTTTTAATAGAAAAAATGACCACGTAACTTTCTTCGATTTCATGCTTTTAAAATAATTTTTATATTGTTTTTTTTTTCTTCAAAACTAAAGGGATCTCGAAAAGGTTGTTCATTTTGTTATTTTCTACTATTCTTGTTCATACAGGATGTTGAATTATAACGCGGGCCACAGGGATTTACATTCCATTTTTTCAACCTAACCCAACCTAACCCAACCCAACGTAACCCAAACTAACCCAACCTAACCCAACCTAACCCAACCTAACCCAACCTAACCCAACCTAACCCAACCTAACCCAACCTAACCCAACCTAACCCAACCTAACCCAACCTAACCCAACCTAACCCAACCTAACCCAACCTAACCCAACCTAACCCAACCTAACCCAACCCAACCCAACCCAACCCAACCCAACCCAACCCAACCCAACCCAACCCAACCCAACCCAACCCAACCTAACCCAACCTAACCCAACCCAACGTAACCCAAACTAATTGATTTTCAACTTGATTCTCATTGATCATTTATGAAACATTATTTAATATTTAAAAAACGATTAAATTTAAGAAAAATCACTTGATATGTTTCACTTATTAAATTATTTATTCCGACCAGTGGCGGCTCGTGGAATATGTTGATGGTAGAGCCACTTATACAATATACCCCCCCCCCCCCCTCCTTTTTTAAAGAAAGAAAGAACGATTTATCTGTCTAGACCAAAGTAACTGGCGAAAAAGTGTTTTAAGAATTAATTAAAAATCCTTGCTGAGCTTGAAACTACAAGTAGAGCCATGGCTCCTTGTCTCTATATAACGAGCCGCCCCTAGCTCCGACTATAAAGACGAATTAATAGAATTAATTTTGGAGGCTCAAAATAAACACTAAAATTTTCTAAAATTACTCAAAATTCATTCGAAATTGATATCCTAAAAAAGTCACATTCATGCCATTACTAGATTTTTGAAAATTTTTGTGTGCTCAGAGTCTGAAGTTGTGAAAAATTGAACCAATTTTGAAGACTCAAAATAATTACAAAAACAAATGCTATCGACTTAAAAATTTCCAAAATGACTCAAAATTTATTCAAAATTATTTTCTTAAAAGACGCCATTCATACCATTACTAGATTTTTGGAAATTTTTGTGTGCTCGGAGTGTTGGAAAAAATGAAACCAACTTTGGAGACTCAAAATAATTATAAAAACAATTGCTGTCGACTTAAAATTCAACTAACTTATTTTTTTGCAAATTCGCCAATTTCTCCCGGAGTTATAATTTTTTGAAAATAATTTTTTGTAAGTTTTCGGAAAATTGAACAAATAAAAAAAAAAAAAATACTCAAATGCTCGAAATTTTTAATACAAGATTTAACATAAATTTTTTTTTTTTTTTTTTTTTTTTTTTTTTAAAAAGGAAGGATGGTTGATGGGATTTCGGGTTAAGGAGAGTGAATGATATTAGGGAAATTGGCGTAAGCTACTTGGCTATTCTGCCACAACCGATTCTTTGTAATAAATTCATTTGATAATGAATGGGACATACACTAGACATCCATGGACCCGCACGGCCACTTCTTCACTCCGAAAAAGTGACCGCACGGATGGGATTTGAACCCACGACCACGAGGCCCAGAAGCAGGAACGCTACCCACTAGGCCACCGCGGCCCCCACATAAATTTTGATTTATAAATTTTGAAAAATGAATTTTTAAGTGGTCAAATATTTTTACAAGGAAAAACTAGAAAAAAAAAATCATATCGATATGATTGAATTCCCTAAAAACTCTGATAAAATTATAAATTAACCTTGATTTTTGAAATTAAGTCGATTTTTGCGCAAGTTATGAATTTTTGAAAATTCATATTTTGGCTAAAAAATAAATACTGATATAATATTAATTCCTCAAAAATGTTGATATCTTTACAAAACATTTACCTTTAAAACTAGCTAACTCTGCCAATTTCTGCGTGAGTTATGAATTTTTGAAAATTGCCGACACTTGAATATTGGCCTTTTGGCAGTTGAAAATTGTTATTTTTTGCAGTTGAAAATTGTCATTTTTGGCAGTTAAAAATTGTCACTTTTGGCAGTTAAAAATGGTCGTTGCCGACACTCGAAAATTCGCCCTTTTGGCAGTTAAAAATTGTCATTTTTTGGCAATTAAAAATTGACATTTTTGGCAGTTAAAAATGGTCGTTTCCACACTTGAGAATTGGCCTTTGGGCAGTTGAAAATTGTCATTTTTGGCAGTTGAAAATTGTCATTTTTGGCAGTTGAAAATTGTCATTTTTGGCAGTTAAAAATTGTCACGTTTGGCAGTTAAAAATGGTCGTTGCCGACACTTGAAAATTCGCCTTTTTGGCAGTTAAAAATTGTCATTTTTTGTCAATTAAAAATTGTCATTTTTGGCAGTTAAAAATGGTCGTTTCCAACACTTGAAAATTGGCCTTTTGGCAGTTGAAAATTGGCCTTTTTGGCAGTTCAAAATTGTAATTTTTGGCAGCTTAAAATGGTCGTTTTCGACACATTTATGTACCTTTAGAGAAACATTTTTTTTAAATGCCTTCATTTTTGGGGTTTAAATTATCGTTTTTGGCAGTTGAAATTGTCATTTTTGGCAGTTAAAAATTGTCATTTAGCCAGTTAAAAATGGTCGTTTCCGACACTTGAAAATTAGCTTTTTTGGCAGTTCAAAATTGGCCTTTTTGGCAGTTGAAAATTGACATTTTTGGCAGTTGAAAATTATCATTTTTGGCAGTAAAAATGGTCGTTGCCGACACTTGAAAATTCGCCTTTTTGGCAGTTAAAAATTGTCATCTTTGGCAATTGAAAATTATCATTTTTGGCAGTTAAAAATAGTCGTTTCCGACACTTGAAAATTGACCTCTTAGTAGTTGAAAATTGGCCTTTTTGGCAGTTGAAAATTGTCATTTGTCAGCTTAGAATGGTCGTTTCCAACACTTGAAAATTGACATTTTTGGCTGTTGAAAATTGGCCTTTTTGGCAGTTGAAATTGTCATTTTTGGCAGTTGAAAATGGTCGTTTCCGACAAATTTATGTAACCTTAGAAAAAAAAAAACTTTTTTTAAAATGCCTTGATTTTTCGGTTTTAAATTGTCGTTTTGGCAGTTGAAATTGTCATTTTTGGCAGTTAAAAATTGTCATTTTTGGCAGTTAAAAATGGTCGCTTCCGACACTTGAAAATTGACCTTTTTGGCAGTTAAAAATTGGCTATTTTGGCAGTTGAAAATTGTTATATTTTGGCAGTTAAAAATTGCCACTTTTGGTAGTTAAACATGTTCATTTTTGGCAGTGAAATTGAAAAAGTTGAAAAATTGATTTTTTATTCAAGTCTTCGACAACTTTAAATATTAATTTTCAAAAATTCACACATTTTCAAAAATTAAAGTAAATTGTCATTTTTGGCAGTTAAAAATGGTTGTTTCCAACACTTGAAAATTGACCTTTTTGGCAGTTGAAAATTGGCCTTTTTGGCAGTTGAAATTGTCATTTTTGGCAGTTGAAAATTGTAGGTTTTGGCAGTTAAAAACGGTCGTTGCCGACACTTGAAATTTGTCATTTTTGGCAGTTGAAAATTGTTATTTTTGATATGCTAGAATTTATCAACAAAAAAAAAATAGTATACTCACAAAACATCTGAATTATCTTTAATTTTTGAAAATGCGTGAGTTATGAATGTTTAAAAATGATTTTTTTTTATTTGTCGAATATTTGTATAAAGAAAAAATAGAAAAAAAAATTCTGATATGATTGAATTCCTTAAAACCTATAATGCATTCATAATATATTTAATTTTAAAATTAACTTTTAATTTTGAAAATACGTGAATTTTTGAAAATTAATATTTAAAGTTGTCGAAGACTTGAATAAAAAATCAATTTTTTTAATACACTCACAAAACATCTCCCTTTAAAACTTACTGTAATTTTTGAAAATGCGTCACTTTTTCCGTAAGTTATAAATTTTTGAAAATTAACGTTTTAAGTTGTCGAACAAAAAAAAACTGATAATTTTAATAAGTATATTCACAAAACATCTGTCTTTAGAATCAATTTAGACTTTTGAAAATGTGTCAATTTTTGCGTGAAATTAATTTTTGAAAATTAATATTTAAAGTTGTTGAAGACAAAAAATCGATTTTTTTTTTCATATATTCACAAAACATCTATTTAATTTAATGTAATCATTGTATAATGGGTTTATACAGGTCAATATACATAATATAAATAAGTGGTTTCAATTAATAAAAAAATATGAGTCATAACAGATATACAAAAAAAATTAAACTTACAGGGTGTAGAAATATGCAAAAGATGCGTTCAAAAAGAAAACTGTAACATGAATAAATAAAAAATGCATCTTCCTTTAAAACTAACTTTAATTTTTGAAAATGTGTCACTTTTTTCATTTTTTAAAAACGAATTTTTAAGCAAGGAAAAACTAGAAAAAAAATCATATCGCTTTGATTGAATTCCATTAAAAAAAACTCTGATGCAATCATAATACATTTACCTTTAAAATTAATGTTGATTTTTGAAACTTAGTCAATATTTGTGTTAGTTATGAATTTTTGAAAATTAATGTTTTAAGTTGTTGAACACTTGAACAAACCCAAAATCGAAAAGAAAATAAGGTCTGATATGATAAGAGTTCCTCAAATATTTTAGAATATTCACTTTATTTTTCGAAAATAAAAAATAACTCACGGAAAAATTAATAATTTTTCCGTGAGTTATTTTTTTTAAATGAATGTTAGTGCTTTTTCTCTTGTAAAATATACGTTTCGAAAATAAAGTTCAAATTTAAATTGAATTACGCTTGTTTTCTCAACTATCCAACACAATTCCGTTAGAAAATTCGCCAGCCGCTAAAACGAAAATTACTCCCCAATGCGGATTCAAAATCCGCCAGATTTGGCGGCAACACTGCCCATGGGAAGTATTAAACTCTATCTCGCCCCGACAGTTAACATCACAGAACACATACCTGTTAAGGTGTCCTATCTGCTAATATAATGTTAATTATATTAGCAGATAGGACCATCTAGCGTCGATTTATGTAACAAATTCGTAGAAAAATGTGTAAATTCCCGAAATAATCCAATAGAACGAGATTATAAAAGGGGTAAAAAAAAATTCTAGTAAACCTTCGCTTCACCTCTGAAATTCTAAGTTTACAATCATTATAAGTTTGTATTTCTCGTAGTCCACACCCTAATAAATTATCACATCTGACATGTACGTACGGTAATTTATTAATAAGTACGGTAATTCAGAGTAAGAGGGTACGGTAATTTGTTTTCGAACGTGTGGCAACACTGGCGCAGACCCTTTTGATACATGGCAATTTATGATGATGGAAATTCTGTTTTAATTTAAATTACACCGGGACAGCGCGTACGCAGTCCCGACTACCAAAAATTACGCGCCCGAGTTATTCACATTAGGAATAATCGCAAGGGTCAGCCCAACCGAAGTGCAATGGGAAGGCCTCACCCTGGGGGAACCGCCTTGTTGATCACGGTAACCCCTACGCCAGGTAAGTATGCTTTTTCAGCGCACAGTCTGGGCATTTAAGCATTCCAACCAGAATAACAGGAATACAATGATTACAGCGACCTCTATACTACAATAACAAAACGTTGCGCTTTGGTTCGTGTCTTGATTAAATTTTCGGTATTGTAGGGTTCATGTCTCAACTAGATTAACAAATAGACCTCGTATAATAACATGCTGTTTACCGACTCAAGTGTCTGATTATGTTCTTCAAGAAATTTATTCGGCTCGCCAGTACTGATACAAAAAATCGATTATTTAATGTAGGCAACTGAATCAACTCCAAGGTAACGCTTTGATATACACAAATAATCACCGGCGAGACGTAGAATGTAGAAATCGAAGTCCATCGAGTCCGCATAACATAACCCGTTCAGTCACAATTCACTGTCGTACAACTTGCGCATTTCCGAAAATCGCGTCCGTGTGACTGCACGTGTGGTCGTCGTGCTCGGTGAGTGAACAGACATCAGCCCAGTGTTGGTTTTCCACAGTCCAAACGCCAGAATAAAATACCGCGACAGCGACAGCTGAAAATCCGAAACACCTCGCTTTAATTTCACCCAATAAGAAGCAATAGGTGAGATATATTTACACGCATACGTGGACACCGCCGGAAAATACAAATTTTGGCGGTTCCTACGAATGTTTACACTTTTACTTTCCGTTACTTGCTTGTGAACTTACCATACGTGCACTACGTGCACACCATACTTATCAGTGTTATGCAATTAGGAATCGTCTACGGAATAAGATTATGTAAATGTGATTGGACTGGTATTTGGTGGGTCTAGTTCAAAGTCGCATATTTTTTTAGCTCGGAACCACCATTAATTAGTTCTACGACACACGGCGAATAATGTCGGTATCTAGGAATGTACATAAATATTGCTGTATAATGTATGCATATACCAGGAAATTAAAAACAAATAAACACTAGATAGAGTACGAAAAATAAACTTAATGTAAATATCCGTAAATTTAGTCTAAGCAAATCAAGGAATGGACCAAATTATTGGGCATATAAGTTTTATAATAAAATTCCAGTAGATGTACGTAATCTCGCCACTTAAAAACATTTTTAATAAGAAAATATTTCTATAACATTAACGACTATAGCCTGTTCTCTGAAATCTGGCGGCTGTGGTCGTAAAAGAGGGTCGGAGCTCGGTAAGTAGTGGACGTAAAATTTTTGATCTCAATCCAATCTTTGTTGAGAAGTACTGGTGTAAAAGTGCTTATACCAATAGGAGTGACGGACAGTAATAAATGTATTGGATGCAATTAGACGAACCACCAATACCTTTTCTTCGAGGGTGCGACGGTCCTCAGGCCGGAGCGACCGTTTTACGACCTCAGCCGCCAGATTCCAGCGAACAGACTATACCCAAGTTATATTACCCAAGCGGATCTACTTCAATAATTCCATGTGATAACGTACTTGTACACATTATACCTATCCGGACTTGTGTAAATACTTGTATTACAGCACGCAATAAAGAATTCTAATTCTAATTCTAAAAATAAATGTGGAACTAAATTAAAAAAATTATTGTGATTAAAAAAGTTTATTTATGGTTTATCACGTAGTAACGTCGTAATCATCATCTAAAGGAATAAATGATGAACAGTTATTTTAATATACATGCATATTTTTATAACACAAACATTATAAATATATACGCAATTTTTGACTAGTCGAGTTTTCTACGTCTAATCGACTCACCATTTCAACGTCAAGGTCGAAACTTGAGCCGTGAATTGTTAAGAATATAAATTCTAATGGTTTTTCTTGTCGTTGCGTAATGAATAGTAATATGAACATTGCATGAAACACTTACTCTGTTTTTTTTAATACTGGGTGACTGTAATTGATTGAGATTTTTTTTATGCAATCAAAGAAATTTGCAGTACTGCGGGGTAAGACATAGGCGCACGGGCATAGTGTCCTAGAATTAATAAAAAAATAAATTATTTAAATATGAGGTTAGTTTCGTAATAACAAACGTCACACATTTTGCCTAATGTACAGTACAAGGGATAAAAAGTTTTTTGCAAATATCTCGGTAAATACTCTGCAGAAACTATTGAGTAAGGCAGTGGCGCCTCGTGGAACATTTTGATGGTAGAGCTACTTATACAATATACCCCCCCCCCCCCCCTTAAAGAAACAAAGAACCATTTATCTTCCTTGGCCAAAAAATCAAAAAAATTGGAACAAAACAGTCGAAGATCTAAAATATTGGCTAAATCAAAAATCCTGGTTTAAAAATAAAAATGCAGACCAAACAAATTGAAAATACAAGCACAAGAAGAATAATTTACCATTTTCAGCCTCAAAAATAACTCTTTTAAGCTTACAGTAAGTTCAACGAGAAATTCGAAAATAATAGCAAATATAAAAATTTAAAAAAATTCGCCCAATAAAGTTGAGAAAATCTAAAATGTGGGACAAAAATAAAAAATTAAGACTAAAAATCCAAAATTCGTACCCAAAAATCAAAGTGGTAGACCAAAAAATCAAAATTTTTAACAAATTTAAGTCGAAATAAATAAAATTTCGGCCAAAAGACCAAAAATTGAAACCAAAATAATCGAAAATAGAAAATACAGGGTGTATTTGAAATAACGAACAGGCTCGTAACCACAAAGAGAGTATATTATTTTTAAACAATATTCGCAATTATTTTGTTTATAACTGTAACAAAAAGCCCGCAATTAATTATTAAAGTTAATGAGTGAAAATACGCAACATGTTTGGGGCAGTGGTAAAGTGACCTAATTTTTAAACGGCATCGGCTTTAGATGAGAAAAGCATTGGTTCTCAAAATGTTTAAAAAACCTCGAAAAATTAGGAAAATTCAATATTTTTTTTTCAAATAAATTTTGACGGAAATGGGTTCACAAATATTTTGTGTATGTGCCCTTAAATGCCTGTTCGTTATTTCAAATACACCCTGTATAGGCCTAAAATGGTGAAAATTTAGACGAAATATCGTAAAACGAGCGTGAAGTTAAAAATTGCAGACAAAAAAAATCGAAAATTTTTTCAAACCAATCGAATATTTGGCCAAAATAAAAATTAAAAAAAAAATGGAACAAAAAATCGAAAATACAGAAATATAAAATATAGGCCAGATAATCAAGAATCCTGATCTGAAAATGAAAAAACGCAGACAAAAAATCGAAAACTTAGGTAGAAGCAAAGTAATTTGCCACTTTCAGCCGCCAAAAATAAATTTCTGACCAGAAATTAGAAAATAACAGCAAAAAATAAAAAAATTCACGAAATAAAATCAATAATTCAAGTTAAAAAATCTAAAATATAGGATTAAAAATTGAGACCAAAAATCTAAAATTCTGATCTTAAAATAAAAATAGTGGACCAACGTAAGAAAATGTTTAACAGACAAATAAAGAAAAATTCAGAGCAAAAGATTTAAAAATGTTGTTCAAAAAGTCGAAAATTTAGATAAACATCGAAAAATCGGGCCTAAAGATAATAAATGCAGACTAAAAAATAGAAATTTCAACAAACAAAACTCGAAAATAACGGAAAAAATAAAAAGAAATCTCGCATATAGATCAATAATTCAGGTTATAGATATTCAAATCAAAAATTTGGAACTAGAATTAAAATTTCGGCCTTAAAAATAAAAAATGCGGAGCAAAAAATCAAAATATTTAACAATTAAATCGAAAAATTATGTCAAAATAAAGAATATTTAGTGCAAAAGTTCAAAAATTTAGACAAAAAAATCAAAAATACAGGTCCAAAATCTAATAAATAAAAATTCGGCTCGAAAAATCAAAAATACGGACTTAAAAAAACGAAAATTTAAACAAGTAAATAGAAAATTTATGCCATAATAAAGAATGTTTAGGTCAACAGATCAAAAATTTAGACCCAAAAGAATTGAAAATACAGGTCAAAAATCTAAAAATTAAAAATTCGACGGGCAAATTAAAAATGCGTGTCAAAAAGTCGAAAATTTTAACAATTAAATCGCAAATTCAGGTCAAAGTAGTAAAAATAATTGTTTTTTTATTTCAGAAATTAATTTTTTTTAAACTTATTTAGTGTATCAAATGTTCAAATTCCACCAAAAATCTTTCAAAATGTAAAGGATGGGTTTTATCACCGATTGGCTTATTGCCAAGAGAGAAATGGTGCTCATTTCTCATTTTGAACATTTGATACAATAAATAAGTATATTAAAAAATTTTTTTTTTTCAATTTCTTAAATAAAACAAAACAAAATATTTTTACACAGTCGTAAAGAGAATAAAAATGGCTACAAACTTTGTAAAATAAAAAAAATAGTTTCCATTTCAAAAACGTCATATGACGTCATACGTGAAAGCTAGTGACGTCATGCTATTTTTAAAGACGCTAAAAACTGCGCAATAAAAAACAAAAGTCGCCTTGTCCGAGGATTTTTTTCTGGAACTTCTCATTTCATTATTACTGAATTTGTTCCTGTTTAAAGTTTCCACCCTGTATATGAACTATTACTTTCATTTAATAAATTGATACATTTTCCCATTGCTCTCATTTGCCTCTGTAAAACCCTTGTTTATGTTCTTGCGCTTGAATGACGGGATAGGGCCCACCCACCACCCTTCGTTTCCACGTTTACGTAACATAACTTAGTTTTCTGTTAAAATAATTGAAACACAAGTTATATAGCAACAACGAATACATAAACAATGTTTGTAGGTTAAAGGAAATTTGATACGGTGGGTGGTGGGTGGGCCCTATCCTACAATCCAAACAGTTGAACATAAAACAAATTTTTCACGTAAACCAATTAAAAAAAAACAAAAAAATTACATTTCATTATGTTGTTGGTCGTTTACTTTACATCTATAAAACCGTCGTTTATAATCTACCGTCTAGATAGTGAGATAGGGACCACCCACCGCCCTTCATTTCTTCGTTTACTTAACCAACAATCCCTGTTTCCAGTTTTCTGTAGGTATAATTGTAAAAAGAATTGTATATTAACAAGAAATACATAAACACTGTTTTTAGGTTAAATAAGAATTGAAGGGTGGGTGGGCCCTATCCTATGATCTATTGAAGGGTGGGTGGGCCCTATCCTATGATCGAATCAGTTAAACGAAGGGTGGGTGGGCCCCATACGAAGGGTGGGTGGGCCCTATCCTATGATCTAATCAGTTAAACATAAAATAAAGTTTATCCACGTAAACTAATTAACAAAATACAAAAACAATATTTATTTTAAAATTAATAAAGAAGAAATATAAATAAATTTAATAACAAAAAAATTTAAATAAAAAAAAATCAATTTACATGTATTTAATGCATCTGCAACAAGCGAGGTTGCCTTAAAATATTTAATATTTATTATCTGCCTTCGTCAATTACTTTACTTCCGTAAAACCCTTGTTTATGTTCCACTCCTTGGATGGTGGGATCGGGACCACCCACCACCCTTGATTTCCACGTTTACCTAACTAACAAACCTTGTTTCCAGTTTTCTGTGGGTATAATTGTAATAAGAGTTTTATATCAACAAGAACTACATAAACAGTGTTTCTAGGTTAAATAAAAATTGAAGTGGTGGGTGGGCCCTATCCTAAAATCTAACCAGTTAAACATAAAACCCCTTAATTTCTACGTTTACTCATGTAAATTAATTTGCAAAATACAAACAAAAGCAATATTTATTTTCTTCCTTCGCCAATTACTTTACTTCTATGAAACCCTTGTTTATGTTTAACTGGTTGGATTATAGGATAGGGCCCACCCGTCACCCTTAATTTCTACGTTTATCTAACCAACAATCGCTGTTTCCAAGTTTTTTGTAGGTATTAAAGTATTAAGAGTAGTATATCAACAAGAAATACATAAACAGTATTTCTAGGTTACATAAAAAATTAAGGGGTGGGTGCTGGGTGGGCCCTATCCTACAATCGAACCAGTTGAACATAAAACAATCTTTACTCAAGTAATTAGTTTACAAACCGAGTAATTGCCTCTTGTTTTTTACTCTAAATCGGTTTGCAGAAATGTAAACTCCGCCCTGGAGTGCAAATATTTTCAAGTAGAAATCGAAGACAATGCATTTTTTTGAGTTGATACTATTTTTATAGCTGTCACTTGACTTACATTCAATTCAATTCAATGCATAGACTAATTTGTTCATAATGTAGACAGTCTGTGAATAAATATTTTGAGTTTATGTAAAACATGTATTCCAGTTCTCCGTTATCTCCAAAACATATTTTTGTAATATTTTTCATACTTGAAAAAATATCGGGAAAAACAAACGTCGAAACACCCACTTTTATTAATAAACAAACAATAAGTTATTCAAATGATATATTGTTTTCAATTCCATTGCAAGGATGAAGTAATTATTCGTGCTAATACCATACGGTTTACACATGTCATGTACATGTCAAAGAAGGACAAAGATATAATATATAATAAGATAACTTAATACACTAGTAATAGTATATTACATAACTAGAGTTGTAAGTAGCAAATTACGTGCACGTGAAAGAAATTCCGTCCGGGCCGCGTAATTGCGGTACAACTCGCGTTATGTACTATACTTTACCTTCGACATTACATTTATTCGCTTAAACTAAAAACATATTGAAACTGAATTTTGTCACGGTGACGTTTAAATTTGTATTAAAGGGCCGGAAATGGCAATGTAGGACGACTACTAACTAAACAAACGAATTACCATTCGAACAATTTTCCACAAAAACGATAAAAACGCCTTATAAAACAGTAATTGGCGAAAAATAAAAGTTTTTCATTGATGTCTGAAACGAAATGCTGCGAAAATTTCAAAATGTGATATCTCGGCGAATATTTAAGTTACAAAGACGAAAAACCAAAATGTCCGTTTTTTTAAAAGCTTTCGCCTGTTGCCAGAAAATGTTGATATATATTTGGCCAATTCCACGAATTATGGTAAAAACCCTTAAAAAAGATGAAAAATTGATTTTTCAAGATGCCGCGGCATGATATAAATATGTCTTGATGCATATTTTAGTAGATTTTTAGAGCGTAAAAATGATGCAAATGTCAAAAACCGGGTACAAGGGGGCGCTGTAGGCTAAAAATCGATTTAAAAACTTTTGGAATTTTTTTAGGGTCTAAATGACCTTGAATGGCCTTGGGGAAAAATTAGCCAAATAGCTATTTGGGTAGACTATTTTCACGTTTTTTTTTTCAAAAATTTTCATACCCTAGTTCGTCAGTAAAAAAAATATTGTTTAGAAAAACCCATTTATTAACCCCCAGAGAGGGTGGAGGGGGTTCTCGGTCGACTGAGCATGGGAACTTAATTATTACATTAACTTGAGACAACTTCATTTATTGCAGTTTTTTTTGTAGCATAGCTAGTTCATTCCGCCAGAGGTACCATTTAACTGAGTATACTGATTTCTATATATTTATTGTATCCAGCTAAATGTAACTTTATGACTTTTTGGAACACTAAAAGTGCTCTCCTGAAAAATTTAGAAATATTGACATATCTACTTTCCCTGTACCCTTCAATTAAAAGCTCTACAAAAAATTGCCAAATAACAAAAAACGAATTCCATTTAAAAAAATTGCCGATGACATCACACGTAAAACACTAGTGACGTCACAATATTTTTGAGCGTGCCAAAAAGTGCACACTAATGAACAAAGATCGACCTAAACTATTATATCTAATAGAGCAATTATGAATTTTGTGCACCACCATGGGCGTCCGCAGAAATTTTTCCAGGGGAGGGCAAAACTTTCATACAGAAATTTCGAATAAATAACCGTCAAAAATGACAATTTCAAATTGTCAAAAATTCTGCATTTTTGTCACCGCAAACGACAAATAAAGAAATTTGCAGCTGTCAAAAATTGTGGATTTTTACTATCAAAAACGGCATTTTTTGATAAAAAAAAGAAAATGACAATTTCGAATTATTAAAAATTCTGCATTTCTGCCACCAACGGTACGATTCAACTGTAAATAAAGAAATTAGCAGCTGCCAAAAATTGTGGATTTTTACAATCAAAGGCGGCATTTTTTGATATTAAAAAATGGACATTTTTGTATTGTTAAAAATTCTGCATTTTTGCCACCACAAACGGTACGATTCAGTGGTAAATAAAGAAATTTGCAGCTGCCAGAAATTGTGGTTTTTACTATCGGTATTTTTTGATATTAAAGAAAGGAAATTTCAACTGCTAAAAATGACAATTTCGAACTGTCGAAAATCGCACTATTATCACAAATGCCACGTTAGCAGTAAAATAGAAATTTTGAATTGCTGAATATAACTATTTAGTACTGTCAAAATTTGCTTATTACTGAAACCGGCAAGTTTCAACAATAAATGCCAAAAATGTTCAACTGTCAAAATTTCTTCTATCACTATCCGCATTTTTCAATATTAAAAAAGGGAAAATTCCAATGGCCAAAAGTAACAATTACAAATTATCAAAAATTGTGCAATTCTACTGTCAGAAATGGCATTTTTCGATAGTAAAAAGATACATTTTTAACCGTCAAAAATGACAATTTTGAATTGTCAAAAATTCTGCATTTCTGCTACGACAAACGGCAAGATTCAACGGTAAATAAAGAAATTTGCAGCTTTCAAAAATTATGTTTTTTTTTTTACTATCAAAGACTGCATTTTTTGATATTAAAAAAAGAAGTAAATTTTAACTGCTAAAAATGACAATTTCGAACTGTCAAAAATAGCACTACTATCAAAATGGCACTTAGGAGTAAAGGGGAAATTTTCAATGTACTGAAAATAATCATTCATTACTGTCAAAAATTGCTCATTGCTGAAAACGGTTCGTTTTAACAATAAAAAGAAAATTTTCAAATGCCAAAAATGTTAGACTGTCAAAATTTGAGCATTTCTACTATCACTAGAAGCATTTTTCAATATTAAAAAGGGAAAATTGCAATGGCCAAAAGTAACAATTATAAATTGTCAAACATTTTATGTTATGTTATTTTCAACTGCTAAAAATGACAATTTCGAACTGTCAAAAATCGCACTATTATCACAAATGCCACGTTAGCAGTACAATAGAAAATTTCAATTGCTGAAAATAACTATTCAGTACTGTCAAAAATTGGTCCTTACTGAAACCGGCAAGTTTCATTTCAACAATAAATAGAAAATTTCCAAATGCCAAAAATGTTTAACTGTCAAAATTTGAGAATTTCTACTATCACTATCCGCACTTTTCAATATAAAAAATGAGAAAATTCCAATGGCCAAAAGAAACATTTTTAACCGTCAAAAATGACAATTTTGGATTGTCAAAAATTCTGCATTTCTGCTACGACAAACGGCACGATTCAACGGTAAATAAAGAAATTTGCAGCTTCCAAAAATTATGGGTGTTTTACTATCACAGACGGCATTTTTTGATATTAAAAAAGAAGTAAATTTCAACTGCTAAAAAAGACAATTTCGAACTGTCAAAAATCGCACATGTCTACCATCACAAATGGCACGTTGGCAGTGAAAAGAAAATTTCAATTGCCAAAAATAACTATTCCGGGCTGTCAAAAATGCTCATTACTGAAAATGGTTTCATTTCAAGAATAAAAAGAAAAGTTCCAAATGCCAAAATTTTTAACTGTCAAAATTTAAGCATTTCTACTATCACTATCGGCATTTTTCAATATTAAAAAAGGGAAATTTCCAATGGTCAAAAGTAACAATTACAAATTGTCAACAATTCTGCATTTCTGCCACCATAAACGGCAGGATTCAACAGTAAATAAAGAAATTGGTAGCATCCAAAAATTGTGGCTTTTTACAATCAAAAATGGCATTTTTTGACATTAAAAGAAAAAAGAAAATTTCAACAAAAATGACAACTGTCAAAAATCGCACATTTCTATCATCACAAATGGCACGTTGGCAGTAAAAAGGAAATTTTCAACTGCCAAAAATAACAATTTACAACCGTCAAAAATTGTTAATTTCTACTAAAGCGTACAGTAATAATACAGCGAGATCGAATAAAAAAATAGTCAAAGCACAGGTCATGAACAAAAAACCGCATGTATTTTCTTTGTTCCTAAATTTGAAAATATCAATATACGCCAGCTTGACACTTGCCAATAAATTTAGGAATTTTGGCTCATGACCAACTTTGACTAACTTTTATTCAATCGCACTGTATTATACGCGTCGGGTGGAACCGTGTTCGATCGTCGTTGTACGTCAACTTTTTTCGGATTCATCGAACAAACGCGGAACGCACTTTTTGTTTTTTGATTTTAATTTTGATGACATTTACCGACTACATACAAGTTTAGTATTTATATGAAATATTATTTTAATTTAATAAATTCATTTTCCTGGAGGGGCAGCTGCCCTCCCTTGCCCCCACCTGCGGACGCCCATGTGCACCACTCTGTATATTTCACTTCACATCAAAAATTATGAATAAAAAAATTAAACAGGGACTCTGTATAATATGTCTTGTCGAGTAGGTAGCAATTAAATAAGTTTGAGAAACACCGCTCTATAATTAAGGATATGAACTACATTTGCAATACGAGTACAACTTGCAAAATCATACTTAAAACACACTTTGCATTTCTATGTGAACGTTATCCGCATTGTTTATGCCGTATGAAAATGACGTTCACGATGACCCGCATTTTTATGCACATAAATTATAAACTGTTCAATGCTTTGTTCACATTATCTTTCAAGCGAATTTAAGGTCTTTATCCATCACACTGTCTTACCAATTAGACATAATACTATAAATTGGTTCAATGCTTTGTTTACATCATACACTATCATTCAAGCGAATTTATTTATATGGACTTTATCATCACACTGTCTGACAAAACAGACATATTAAATTAATCATGATTTTATGAATATTTAATCTGTTTTAATCGTAATACTACAAAATAATTTAAATAAAATGTTATAATAACGTTTTGAGATGTGAATTATTTTTCAATTTGTCGAGCGAGAGAGAGAACATCAAATGTCAACTTCGAGTTAGTCAATGTTCAGTATACAGGGTCTTTTTTTGAACTGAGAACATATGATTGTTAATGTCTATGTTCTATGTTATAATAATCACATCAACGCATTGCAATGTATTGACAATGTAATCTTTGTTTTTAGTGTTTTTTTATAACTCGCAATTAGTCTGCAATCCCAGGGCCGTACAACAATCCTTCCTCCAACTCAAACTGTTCTTGAAGGGCGATGGCACGATTTTTCTTCTCCACTCATTTCTTGTTCAATAAATTGTGTAGTGTAAAATGTAAAATATCTTTAAGATAAGTTATTTTGCGAAGGGGTTAAAAGTACCCTTTGGTCTGGGATTACCTTAAAAAATAGCATTTTGACACGTAAATGTAAATGTCTAACTGGCGTCATAACTGGCATAGTAAGTTTTAGTTTTAGTTTTGTTTATAAACATAGAATAGTTTTCGGAAATTATTGTGAAGAAATGGCGTTGTCGTGTATATTAAATTAAATAAAAAAAATTGGTATATTTTACCGGTCAAAACTGGCCCATTTTAACTGTCAAAATTGGTATATTTTAACAGTCAAAATTGGTATATTTTTACCAGTCAAAACTGATATATTTTAACTGTCAATACTGGCATATTTTAACTGTCAAAACTGGCATATTTTAATAGTCAAAATTGGCTTATTTTACGAGTCAAAACTGGTATATTTGAACTGTCAAAACTAACAAATATTTATGGTCAAAATTGGCATATTTTACCAGTCAACAATGACATATTTTAACTGTCAAAATGAGCATATTTTAATAATCAAAATTGGCATATTTTACCAGTCAACACTGACTTATTCTAACTGTCAAAATTGCCATATTTTAATAATCAAAATTGGCATATTTTACCAGTCAAAACTGATATGTTGTAACTGTCAAAACTGGCATATTTTAACTATCAAAACTGACAAATATTTATGGTCAAAATTGGCATATTTTACCAGTCAACATTGACATATTTTAACTGTCAAAATGGACATATTTTAATAATCAAAATTGGCAGATTTTACCAGTCAACACTGACTTATTCTAACTGTCAAAATTGGCATATTTCAACTGTCAAAACTGGCATATTTTAATTGTCAAAATTGGTATATTTGAATAGTCAAAATTGGCATGTTTTCCCAGTCAAAACTGATATATGTTAACTGTCAATATTGTCATATTTTAACTGTCAACACTGACATATTTTAACTGTCAAAATGGGCATATTTTAAGAATCAAAATTGGCATATTTTACCAGTCAACACTGACTTATTCTAACTGTCAAAATGGGCATATTTTAAGAATCAAAATTGGCATATTTTAACTGTCAAAATTGGTATATTTTAATAGTCAAAATTGGCATATTTTACCAGTCAAAACTGATATATTATAACTGTCAATACTGTCAATACTTGTCATATTATTGTTTTTTTTCCTAGCTCTAATAACTATTTTATGATTTTTTTAAATTTTAATTAACTTGTCTTACTTTTTGTAATGTATTTTGTAATGTATTTTGTATATTGGCCCTATAAGTGGACTCGCAGTCAGTTGGGTTTAAATGAAATAAATAAATAAATAAATAAAATAAAATATTTTAACTGTCAAAACTGGCAAATATTTATGGTCAAAATTGGCTTATTTTACCAGTCAATACTGACATATTTTAACTGTCAAAATTGGCATATTTTAAGAATCAAAATTTGCATATTTTACCAGTCAACACTGACTTATTCTAACTGTCAAAATTGGCATATTTTAATAATCAAAATTGGCATATCTGTCGTTCATTGTAAAAGTGAATTATCTCCTTGTAATTGAATTTTTCAGTAACGAGCCTTTTGCAAATTAATGTGTAGAAAAAAAAATACAACTATTAATTCAGTTTTTTTTATTCTTTATTGTTTATTGCAAATCAAAGTTATAATATTTTTCAGCAACTTAGAAAATAAAACCAATACTAATTAAATAAATGAACTGAAATTTTTTTTTCTGGAGTTACTTCACTGTTATAGTGAAATGTTTTGTTTTAATCATATGAAATTTCATCATCAGACGAACGCTCATCAGCATTACGTGTGCTCGAACGAGTTGGTATATCTATGGGTAAGTTTTTGTAGTAATTGTGATAAATAGGCGGAATGTATGGTAAGAGATCAAGCATATCTTTCTTCTTTGCGTTAGTGACTGGTCTTCTTGATGGATAGAGTGGATCTTGTTGAATATTGTACAAGTGGGCCTGTCGTCCTTGCTTTTTTTTACATAAATCTACTTTATAAAAAGGTGTTTCAGAATTTAGTGTTTCTTTAAATTGAAATTGTAAAGGATGATTCTTTTCAAACCTCAGCCATCTAATATTGAGCCAGCTAAATTCATAACCGCAAGTTGTTTTTTTTCTATTTGTAATAGAGTTTTCTAAGGCAGCCGTACCTAAAAAGTCGTCATTTTTCATTTCAGTAACCACAAAATAAGGTTCTTTGCGTTTTGCTCTCTTTATAATGTCGACCCATTGGTCTGGGCTATAAATTTGTCCAAGGCGGCGACTAGCACTCTCTATTATTCCAAATTCCCCATCATTGGGAAGATAAGGATGTCCTGATACCAAGAACTTGTGATCTATGGTGTTAATTGTAGTTTCAGGGTCTTGTACAAGCTTCAAAAGAGAAAGAGTTGTCTTGATATTTCGGTTTTGTCCAGTGCACGAATCGGAGTACATAATGACATGGTTTTGTAATGCGGCATAAGTTTTTAAGTGCTTAATAAGACATGCTGCAATGTCTTGAGAACCCCTTCCACCTTCAACCTCGTCCCAGACATTCATGTATCCTGTATTATTATTAAAGCAATCTATTCCTAGATTGTACAAATAAAGATTTCTTTTATAGTATGCTACTGAGGTAGTTAATTTTGGGTAGGGTAAAGCTTTCTGCAAATCAAAAGTTAGTATGTATGCTTCATCAACCTTTTTTGAATCTTTCTGAAGGTTTTCTCTTGCTGAATCTGCTTTTCGTTGATGAAGTTCTCTTTGGATCTCAAACTCCTTTTTAATATTTTCGTCATCAGCTCCTTGTATTTTCAAATTTAAATCATCACAAGTCTTACATGTGTCTTGCCGCGGTGGTTTAAAATGGAGATTAAACTTGGTGTTAAATATTTTAATGTAATATTTTAATTTCTTCGGTTCAGTCATTTCAATCTCACATTTTTCTTTATAAAGATCATACATCTTACGGATAGTTAGCCCAGGATTTAAATATTTTCTGTTGGGATTACTTTTTCGTGTATAATGGCTTTGGTATGCAGGAAAACTTTGGATGTGGGCAACAATATCAGAATCATCAAGTTTTCGGGAACTAGTTGTGCCACGTTTATCCTTACATTGTGAGACATCATCTTTTGAAAGACACCGATATAGCCTTCCATCACTTATTTGAAAAGTCCTCAGAAAATATTTTTTACACACTGATTGTGTCTTGATACTAGACTTTATGAAATACTTAAATGAAACGTTTTTTCCTGCACGTGACCGATCTTTTGGGCGTTTTCTATTAACTCTTGTTTTTTGCACTAATGCATACAAATATGCATTTTACAAATTGAAGTTTTGTAAATTCCAAAATGAGTCAAATATTTCTTGTCTTTCATTTTCTGTAAATAACGTAATATACTTTTTAGGACATCCACAATCAACATTTTCGAATTTTTTTCCATCCTTCCTTACTCCTGTTTTAGTTAAATATTCTTTTCCACTGTTACGCAATAACTTCTTTTGATTAACTGCCCAATTGTCTTTGTTGAGTGACCTTTTTCTAGATTTAGACGGTCCGGGTTCAGGTTGAAGGTTTGGCTGGATATTATCTTCGTTAACATTTTCATCATTGCCTGTATCTGTTTCTGAAACAAGTGTGGAATACAAAAGTTTAAGTTATGCAACACGTGTGTATTAAAACAACAAAACAAAATATAAAATGAAGAAAGAAAATGAGAAGAAAGTAAAATGTAAACAATATTTTGAGGTTAGAAAAATAATGAATTTATATAAGCTTACCAGATTCAGTACAACGTTCTTCAGAAGTAGGTTAATATTCATTCCCGGAATCACTAAAATATTCTGTATCCATCGAAATATATATATTCACAATAAAAATGAATCAACTCCTGAGTTACTTCACTATTAAAGTGACTTGTGACTTATTTCACTTTTATAATGAAAATTTGGTGAATTTAGAGCCCCGAGTAAACAAGTAATGCCATTTATGGGATTATAAAGCAATTATTGGAGTTACTTCAATGTTATAATGAAAAATATCACTAAATGTGATACCATGAAGCATAAAAAGCATATTTTAAAAATATGGAGTTACACCACTTTTATAATGAACGACACATATTTTACCAGTCAAAACTGATATATTGTAACTGTCAAAACTGGCATATTTTAACTGTCAAAACTGGCATATTTTAACTGTCAAAACTGGCAAATATTTATGGTCAAAATTAGCATATTTTACCAGTCAACACTGACATATTTTAACTGTCAAAATGGGCATATTTTAATAATCAAAGTTGACATATTTTACCAGTCAACACTGACTTATTCTAACTGTCAAAATTGGCATATTTTAACTGTCAAAACTGGCATATTTTATCAGTCAAAACTGGCACATTTAACTGTCAAAATTGACATATTTTAACAGTCAAATTGGTGTATTTTGCCAATAAAAACTGGCATATTATAACTGTCAAAACTGGCATATTTTATAAGTTTAAAAAGACAAAAGTGACACTGTGTATAGTTATAATGGCATACATAAAAAATTAAAATGTCATATTTTACCAGTCAAAAATAGCATATTTCAACAGTGTAAAATGGCATCTTCTACCAGTTAAAACTGGTATAGTTTAACAGTCAAAATATTTTAAAAGCTAAAGAAGGATATTTACCTGTTAAAAATGGCATACTGTACCAATCGAAACTGGCAGCTTTAAAAGTTGAAAATAGCATATTTTTAAAGGAAAAAACATTTCTCATTTTAGCAGTAAAAAATGGCCTATTTTGGTATACAAAAATACCATATTTTCAAATGGCCAAAACTGGCATATTGACCAGTCAAATATGGCATGTGTTAACAGTCAAAAATGGCATATTTAACCAATCAAAACGGGCGTAGTTTAACTGACAACAATAGCATATTTAACCAGTCCAAATTGGCGTAGTCAAAATTAGAATATTTTACCAGTCAAATATGACGTATTTTTAAAATTTAAAAAGGGTTATTTTACAAATCAGGAGCGGCATATTTGTATAGCTAAATTGTCATATATTACCAGTCGAAAATAGCATATTTAACAGTCAAAAATGGTACATTTTACAAGTCACAATAACAAAAAATTATGAAGAGAACATTTATTAAGCCAAAAGTGGCAGATTTGAAAAGTTAAAAAGGGATACTTACCTGTTAAAAATGGCATATTCATCCAGTCAAAAATGGCACGTTTTCCCAATGAGAATTGGCATATTTTACTTGTTAAAACGCCAAACTATAAACAGTCAGAAATAGCATTTTTTTTTTTGGCATAGGATACTATAGTCCTTTCTGCCAGAGGTACCAAAAAATGGCATATTAAAAAGGCATATTTTGCGAGTCTAAAATGTTAGTGTTCAAGTCAAAAATTGCATATTTTACCATTCAAAAATGGCATATTTATTTAAAAAATCATGAAGAGAACATTTATTCATAAACAGAAAATATACGCATAAAAACATTATTCCTTTTCGAAAGTAAAAGATTGTTCGATCAATCAAATAATGAAATAATCGATTCATCAATTAATAAATGATCAAATGATTAAATAATCGACTAATGAAATCTATTAGTTGATTAATCATATAATCGATTAAATAAATGATCGATGAATTGATTATTTTTCGAGTAATAAACAAACATCAATTTATCGATTATTTATCGAATAATCAATTATTTTGCACAGCCCTACTTATAGTACTACCTGCATGCTTGAATGTTTATAAAAAATTTCACCAAAAATAGTTGAACAATAACGCTCATTGTTAAACTGTGTTTAGTGCCATAATACGTCCATTATTAAACAAAATTGTAGTTGCAAAATTAAATAAATAAACAAAAACACTATTATTTGTTTGTATAACTTGGATATAGTTTTTTTTTCTAAGTTCGCTTTACTTATTCAATGTATACAGGCGGGCACCCAGGAATGTTAACCACGGAACCTGGCCATAGGAAAAAAGTGCTTTCTAGAATTTTATTTAATTATAATGCTGTTGCAATGTTGCTATGTTACACTTTTATTTAATGGATTTTGAGTTTACACATATTGTAGTAAATTAATTAATTTGATCTTCTGCCAATGAACCTTTCCATTATTGGACGTGAAGTTCCCTTTTAATTGTAAATATAGTCGATCATTTCCGAATATCTTTTTTGCTAGTCATAAACTTGAAAACATCTTTTTAGCAAACTGTGCTGTTAATCGCAAAATTTTACGCCCTTGCGCGACAAAAAATCTTGCTTATCCACCCTCGTACACATACAAATGAATGCTCTGGTAAGGCACATTAGCCTTTGATTATTTGGTAGTATAATAATAATAATAATAATAATAGTTTTTATTCTCTAAAATTATAGTTATTGATATCTGTTTCATATTCCTCTTCTTAACTGAAATAAAAACGAACAGTAGCCTGAAAACTGTTCGTAACTCTGCAAAAGTTAAGCGTTTTAAATTTTAATTATTACTATTCTTAAATAAATCATTGTTTCGTTATCTATGGCACTCGTAGAGCGATTGCGACTATTTTTTTTTAAATAAAACTCCCAGCTGCGAGTAGCTATCATTATTCTTTACATTAATCTTATCAGATACTCAATGATTTAATTGATCGCAATTTGTTTTTTAAGTGCTAACTTACTATTTATTGGAAATATTTTATCAAGTGTTTTCAATGTGATTATTATTTCAATTACTCATACGTCAATTTTTTGTCCCGCTTCACCAATGCTGAAATCTGGTTACCATCGTCGTAGTTTCATTTTTCATTGTATAAGGTTCTGTGAAAATACTGATGTGTTTTGAGCCACTTTTTCTGAATCAACTCTGGCTTTTTGTAATATTTTCCTTCCAAATCAAATGACAGTCAAAAAAACTCAAAATGCCCCATCAATAGTTTCCAGGACAACCGACCGAGAACAGCGCTTAAGATTTTTATTAAGTTGCACTTTTTCTGAGTGAAAAAGAAGATATAAAAACAACTGCAACACACTTAAAATTTTCCAAATTTACTCGAAATACATTAATCTTAATAAACCTCCAAAAAACTCAAAATACCGCATTACTGGTTTTCAAGATAACAACACAACACACAATTCTGGAAGAATTTTTCAAATCTGCTATTTTGTTGAAGAGTTATTGAAGATGAGCAATTTTGAAATAGAAACTCTGGGAATGTAAGCGTATTTTTGGGAAACCTGGGTATGGGATGTTTTCGGTTTTTGTAGAATCTTACAGCAGAATTGACTCTCAGTAAATTTTGCAAAGTTTACAGTTTGTGGTAATTGTTTTTATATTTTTTAAGGTAATTTTGAAGGTGTACAATTTTTAAGGGGTCGGTCACTTTTTCAAAACTGAACAAAATAATCGTTTTTTTTTATTGTTGATTCTGACAAAAAACTTCTTGTTTTCAAAATTGACGTATGAAATATTGCTATTATTTAAAAAAAAAACATAAAACTATATGCAGTACTTTTCTCAACCTACAAAAATGAGTTACAGAGACTAAACAAATTATGTATCGAAACTATTTTCCTGGCAAATACCACGACAAATATTGAATTATATAATTTATAATTTAAAATTATTTTTAAGGTTATATTTTTCCATGATTATATTACTTTATTTTGTTCATTTTGTTAATATTTTTATAAAATGGATTTTTCCGTAAATAAACATTATTATTATTATTATAATTTGCGCAAAACAAACAAAAACACTAGGAAGGATGTATTTGTTACTCAATAGAGTTTTGCTATTTGAACAGACAAATTGTTTATTGTAATTTCTTCGTGGTATTAACCAGAAAAATTGTTGTTTCAATCCATAATTGCTTCTGTATTCTTTGTAAGACTCAATGTTGAAGAGCGCGACAAGTATCGCGTTTTGTTTGATTTTCTAATTCATCTATAGTTCACTAGCATTCATTTATTCAAAATCGGGTGTAATAAGCGAATTACTGCGGTCATTTTAGGGAGGTAATGTTGTTCATTATTCACTAGTAAGAGAATAGACAAGAAGCACAGATTTGGAAACCCCCTTCAATTTGGAGTTTTCGTTTAGCCGCTACGGCCCGTCAAAGTCTGAAAAGTCTGACAAATTTTTGTTTATGTAGTCTTCTATATTTTTCGTGAAATTGGGATGTTTCACGTGATGTATTAAAAATGTTTTTAACTGTATCGATAGTTACGGCCTTTAGCAATGCTACCATGATAAAATATTTCAAAGATGTGTGCGCGTTTGTCCAAAAAATAAAATTTTGTTCAGGTGAGGTATTAAAAATGTTTTTACTTTCTCCGTCACGAATATTGTGATCGTGATTTTTTTTTTCAAATTTTTTTAACGGAAATATCCATTTTGGTGTCCCTAGATGCCATTTCAACAATTTCTGTAGAAAAAAAATTGTGTCTGTGTGTGTGTCTGTCTGTGCGCGCTGTATCTCAAAAACTAATAGAGCAATTGATATGAAACTTTGAACATACGTCTTATTTGATAATCCGAAGAACTGAAAAGCTTTTGGTTAAATTTCGTACACCGGAAGTGGGTGTTTACCTTAACCGTTTTTTGTTTTTTTCAATATCTTCTTAAATATGAAAAATATCACAAAAACATTTAAACAAATATTGAAGACAACAAAGAAATGAACATCTCGAATATCATTGCTGTTCGAGAAAAAAATGTATTAATTTTTTTTTTATTTTTGGTTTATAATTATGAAACGATAATAGTTACAGTAAATTTATACGAATAATAATTGCAGAGAATAATTGCATAAATTTGCTGTAACTATTATCGTTTCATAATTATAAACCAAAATTAAAAAAAAAATTATAATTTTTTTTCTCGGATAACAATGATTTTATGAAAAATATTTTTAAGCAAAAGATGTTCATTTATTCAATGCCTTCAAATTTGTTTAAATATTTTTGTGATATTTTTCATATTTAAGAAAATATTGTCAAAAAACCGTTAAGGTAAACACCCACTTCCGGTGTACGAAATTTTACCAAAAGCTTTTCAGTTCTTCGGATTATTAAATAAGACTTATGTTCAAAGTTTCGTATCAATTGCTCAATTAGTTTTTGAGATACAGCGCGCACAGATACACTCAAACACACAAACACACAAACACACAAACACACAAACACACAAACACACAAACACACAAACACACAAACACACAAACACACAAACACACAAACACACAAACACACAAACACACAAACACACAAACACACACACACACACACACACACACACACACACACAGACACACACAGACACACACAGACACACACAGACACACACACGCACAGGCATAAATTTTTTTGAAAATAAAATCACGATCACAATACTTTCTCGTACTTCGTAACGGAGAAACTAAAAATGGAAATTAACGCCCTCTGCTTCTTTTTTTTCACATGCGTTTAATCAGCCATTTTAAGGAAGATTTAAATTAATTACCACTTACAAGGGAAGGTCCCCAGGTGATTCACTATTTTCGATTCGAACTCTGTGCAGAAATGTTGTAGGTGATGCCAATAAGACATTCTGATAGTTGTAGCCCCTACCCAGACCTGGAACCGATCGAATATTTTATGAACAATGCATTAAAGAAAAGTGTTTAGACAAAAGTTTCAAGGTTTTTGAGAAGGTGCATTCATTGGCGGTATTTGCGTCACAGTGGAAAGGGTTATCAAGGTCAGACCAAGGTCAACTAATTTGTTTTAAAGAAATTGCATTTTTTTATTGTGCTAATTAATTTAAATAACTATTACCTGAAACATTTTTTAATTTGTCCCAAATTTGTTGAGATGTTAAAGTTAATATTTTTTTAAATTGAATTAACGGGTCATGACCCAAGAATACATACGCTAACAAACATATTTACTATAAATGCGCAATGAATACAGATTTCATCAGAACATAAAATGTTTTTAAAAATAATGATAAACATAATCGTAATTTATACAAAAATCTATACAAAATTATTTGGACAATTTTGAACAGAGCAGTTAAGAAATGTAAACGCAATGAATGTAACCGTATTTTTTGAAACCTGGGTAGGGGTTGTGTTTGGTTTTTGTAGGCTCTTAAAGCAGAATCGATTCTGAGCAAATTTTCAACGTTTACAGTTCGTGGTAATTTATTTTTATATTTTTTAAAGTAATTTTGAAAGTGTGCAATTTTTAAATGAAATCGCAGCCAGTTTAAGCGCGTTTTTTGGAAATCTGGATAGGGGATGTTTCCGGTTTATCTGCTTAGAGCAGAATCGATTTTGAGTAAACTGTCTGTGGCAATTGCTATTGTATTTATACAAGCTTGGGATAAAATATGGAACCAAGTAAATATCTTTAAAACAAAAAGGGCTAAATTTATGAAACTTTGCTGGCAAGTATATTGACACATAACGCAACTAATGCCATATTTTTTGTTACTACTGTACTTCCGGTTTCACCGGAAATACTGTCAACTTTTTTAATTTGAATGGGACATCCTGTATATTTTTACATTTTCGAATAGATACTTTTCCAACAATTGAAATGAGTTTGTAGCAATTGTTTCTACATTTTTTAAAAGCAATTTTGAAGATGTGCAATTTTAAATTTGAAACGCGTTGAGTTTAAATATGATTTTATTGGAATCTATGATGGTGATGTATCTAGTTTGTGCAGAATACTGAAGCAGGACTGATTTTGAGTAAATTTGCAAAGTTGGCAGTTTACAGAAATTGTTTTTACATTTTGAAGATGAGCAATTTTGAAATAGAAACTCTGGGAATGTAAGCATATTTTTTGGAAACCTGGGTAGGGGATGTTTCCGGTTTTTGTATAATCTTAAAGCAGAATCTATTTTGAGTAAACTTGCAAAGTTTGCAGTCTGTAACAATTGTTAATATATTTGTTTAATAGTTATTTAACCAACAAGTGTGTTAATGATAGCGATTAATGATTGAGACATTTTCACCGCGGCCCTAGAAATCGTTCATTAATGAAAAATCGTTTATTAATGAAAAATCGTTCGTTAATATGAACGATTTTTGATACATTTTGGGTACATTAAAGTTAGCCAACGGAAAAGCAACTTTAAAGACGTGCATTTTCTAAATTTAAATGTGGCGAGTTTAAGAGTCCTGGGTAACGACGAAGAAATTAAAATGTAAACAAAACAACCCCTTGCTCTTGTATCTAACCCGAGAAACCCCTAGAAGAGTACACGTCGTGATATTAATGTAGCGAGACAAGGATGTGGTCGTCTAGAGTGGACCAATCACTTGATTGAAATATTGGCGCTTAGCACTATTATACTTATTTGACTTGACTGACTATTAGAATCTTGTGTATGTTTGTAAAAGGGAGGGACCGTCTTATCTAAAGTGACGACTGATTTGTGTATTTTTATTTACGGAAAATCTCAGCTCCAAGCGCGCTTCATATTATTTCCGTAGTTTTGGTTTCACAAGAAATCAGTATTCTGGTCGAAACTTCTTGTTTTCAAAATTGACGTATTAAATATTCACATAAAGTGATTATGTTTATGTTTTATTAATGGCAAGTTGAGTTGCCGAAACTATAGTCAACAATAAAATAAAATTTGTGTTATACCAACAAAGTAAAAGTGTTTTATTATATTTACAACATGTATAACGAAGTGGAAGCCTCCACCATAAACAATATTTTAATTTTTAATTTTTAATTTTTAATTTTTAATTTTTAATTTTTAATTTTTAATTTTTAATTTTTAATTTTTAATTTTTAATTTTTAATTTTTAATTTTTAATTTTTAATTTTTAATTTTTAATTTTTAATTTTTAATTTTTAATTTTTAATTTTTAATTATTAATTTTTAATTTTTAATTTTTAATTTTTAATTTTAATTTTTTATTTTTTATTTTTAATTTTTGATTTTTAATTTTTAATTTACGATTTTTACACTCAGATCATCGATTTAAATATTTTCAGTACTAGAGCGTACAGTCCTAATTGTTCGTACATTCCGTGTGTTCTCCAATAAAATGTGATTATATGGATTTGCATTTTTTAAGGAGCAGCGCGCCTTCTCTGTATTTACTCTCAAACTGATAAGAGTTCAACATAGTCACTAATTCGAGGGTTATTCGTTTCGCCGCTTGGTGGCAGGTTATTACGGATCACTAATTTCTAGAAACGCGATCGCACTTTTCTCATCCATTATACATTTTAGAAAAAAAGGTTACAGGAAAAATATATTCTAAATAAAGGTAAAAAGGGCAACCAAGAGTTATTTTTTTTTTTTAATTTATTTATTTTTAATTTTTTGTTATTAACAAAAAAACAAAAAATATAATTCTTGTATACTCGTAAAAACAGATTTACATTTTATAAATTCGTAAGTGAAAAATCGGAGTTTTATATATATGCATGGTATCCAGGACTCTTAAGTGTAATATTTTGGAAATTTGGGGTAGAGATGTTTTTAGTTTATGCAGTATCTTGTAGATGAATCGATTTTGAGAAAATTTGCAAAGATTGCCGTTCGTAGCAATTGTTTTTACATTTTTGAAACAATTTTGAAGAGGAGCAATTTTGAAATGAAAACGCACCGAATGTAAGCGTGTTTTTTGAAAACCTGGGTAGGGGATGTTTTCAGTTTTTGTAGAATCATAAAGCAGATTCGATTCTGAGTAAATTTCCATGCACGAGTTTAACAGTGATTTTTTGGATATTTGGTTAGGGGGAATTTCTAAGTTTTGTAGAATCTTAAGCACAAAAGATTTTGTGCAAATTTGTAAAGTTTTTAGTTCCCTGAAAATGTTTTTATGTTTTTTTTTTATGTTGAAAGTGTGCAATTTCTAAATTGATACGCTGCAAATTAAAGTGTGATTTCTTGGAAATAAAGGGTTTCGAAGTAAGCCAAATTATTAAAAAACGTGAATATCTCAAAACGTGTGAGACAAATAAAAAAATGTTGCCGATAACAGTTATTTAGATTAATTAGCGATAGAAGATATTTAACGCGAAGGTAGAGGCTATAATTTTCAGAATGTCTTATTGGCATCGCCTACAACATTTCTGCACAGAGCTTGAATCGAAAACGGCGAATCACCTGGGGACCTTTCCTTGTTAGTAAAATTTAAAATCACAGAGCATAAAATTATTGAGCGCTAATTTTATAATAGTTGGTTTTAGTTATGTAATAGTTTTAATTAAAACCAACTATTATAAGATGTTAAAAAATATGATGCAACAAAAAATAAAACGAAATATTTCTTAATATTAGATGTATAAATACATATGGAAATACATAATAGTATATTATTAAACGAGTGAGAAAGTTGGCCATTGCCACAAGGGTCAAGTCAAGTCAATTGCAACACTCCTACGGCTCGTGTTGCAATTCACCCGAGTGGCAATGGCCAACTTGTTCACGAGTTTAATATTATACTTTTTCGCATCATATTAAATAATTACCTAAGGATTTTTCTGTTTGTATTAAATTATAACGAATAATTTTTCTATTTGGAAATTGCGGCAGTTTGCTGACAAAAAACGAATCGTAACCATAGTAACAACTAAACTGTTGGGCAATGAAACCGCTATCATTTGATTGGACGTCACCTATTGGGTAATGAAACCGCTATCATTTGATTGGACGTCACCTATTGAGCAATGAAACCACTATCATTTGATTCGACGTCACCTGTGGAGAAAATGATTCGGCCGAATAATGGACAACTTTCTCAATCAAAATCGATTTAACAATGTTTATATTATTTAATAAGATGCGAAAAAAGTAATAAAATATGCAATTATATTAGTTACTGACACGAATGTTTGTACAGATTTTTATAACTTCTGTCCTCACACGTTTTATAATACATTTTACAATAATTATTTGCGGAAAGAACATATTTTCAAATATTTCCCATAATTACCGCTGGCTGAAGGACGTTAATAACATTTTCCGCGATAGATACGCCATACATGCGACATCTATTGTTTAAACGTTGCAGAAATTCCTTAGAAATATCGACAGCTCTTTTAAATGTTTAACACTTTCTAACTTTAGAATAAACTTAATTTCATTATAATTACTACTGCGTCGAATCCTTGTACATTATTTGGGTGTCATTATCCAATCGTTTGTTACGGATCATTTCAAATCATTTACAATTTGTATAATAAAACCGACCTTGTATATAATTTATGTAACCTCGAGCAAAGCATATATGTATTACACTTTTCAGCGGTTTATAAAAAAACATTTAAGACAGGGATCGATGTATAATTACATTTTTTTAAGTTATTCCAGATAAATTAATTGCATTAATTAGTTAATTTTACTTTTAATTTAAAATATAATGCAAGGGGTTATATCTAAAATATTCATATTATCACTGAATGTATAAATAGTATGCATTGTAGTCCTTATCAACAAATGTAATTCAAGGCCAGAAATCATAATCATTCCATAAAAACAAGTGTAGAAATTAATAGTAGATTATACAACGAGTCAATAATGATAGATATTATTCCCGCGGATAAATTTACGAGGGAGTAAACATCCGAGGGAATAATAGCCATTATTGCGAGTTGTATACTCTACTTTATCTACGACTAACAATTAATAGACTCGTCAGGTTGATCCCTCTATTACGGAGCGATAAGAATGATCACGTTTGATAAACGGCGACTAGCGAACAAACTTGTTTATCGTTACCATAGTTATTGATAATTGCAAAGTATTTTGTTTCAAGCGCCACATTTTCATTGGTTCGCAACAGGGAATAATGAAACCATAATTCCCTCTCGCCCATTAATCCCCGCGAGAATAATGTATAGCATTATTTAGCCAAACTCATGAATATAATATGCGTTTTATAGTTTGATGGTAATGATATAAATGATATTAAATAAGTGATACTGCGGCCGCTGAGGATAATTTTTTATGGAATTTTGTCTGCGCGTTTTATTTTTTTCTGCAATGTTTTCATTCAGGTGTTCAAAAAATTAAAACTAAAATTTTCAAAAATCCATATCACCATTAAATACTGTGTAATTTACAAAAACCAAATTGATTTTGAATAAGCGATACTTCGGCCATTGAGGATGATTTCTTATGAAATGTTGCCTGCGTGTTTTATATTTTTTTCTGCGATGTTTTTGTTCAAGTGTTAGAAAATTAAAACGAAAACCCTCAAAAGGATTTTTCAAGATTTTCTGTATCTGAATGTTGCCTCCGCGTTTTATATTTATTTTTCTGCGATGTTTTCATTCAAGTGCTCAAAAAATCAAAACAAAAATCTTGAAAAATCCGTATCTCTATTGAAAATTGTTGAATTTACAAAAACCAAATTGATTTTCAATTATCGATTCTTTGGCCATTGAGGATAATTTTTTATGGAATTTTTCCAGCATGTTTTATATTTTTTTCTGCAATTTTTTTGTTCAAGTAATCAAATAATTAAAACGAAAATCTTGAAAAATCCATATGTCTATTGAAAATTGTTGAATTTACAAAAACCAAATTGATTTTGAATTATCGATTCTTCGGTCATTGAGAATGATTTTTTATGGGATTTTTCCAGCATGTTTTATATTTTTTTCTGCAATGTTTTTGTTCAAGTGATCAAAAAATTAAAACGAAAATCTTGAAAAATCCATATGTCTATTGAAAATTGTTGAATTTGCAAAAACCAAATTGGTTTTAAATTATCGATTCTTCGGTCATTGAGGATGATTTTTTATGGGATTTTTCCAGCATGTTTTATATTTTTTTCTGCAATGTTTTTGTTCAAGTAATCAAAAAATTAAAACTAAAATCTTGAAAAATCCATATGTCTATTGAAAATTGTTGAATTTGCAAAAACCAAATTGGTTTTAAATTATCGATTCTTCGGTCATTGAGGATGATTTTTTATGGGATTTTTCCAGCATGTTTTATATTTTTTTCTGCAATTTTTTTGTTCAAGTAATCAAAAAATTAAAACTAAAATCTTGAAAAATCCATATGTCTATTGAAAATTGTTGAATTTGCAAAAACCAAATTGGTTTTAAATTATCGATTCTTCGGTCATTGAGGATGATTTTTTATGGGATTTTTCCAGCATGTTTTATATTTTTTTCTGCAATGTTTTTGTTCAAGTAATCAAAAAATTAAAACGAAAATCTTGAAAAATCCGTATCTCTATTGAAAATTGTTGAATTTACAAAAACCAAATTGATTTTGAATTATAGATTCTTCGACCATTAAGATTGATTTTTTATGGGATTTTTTCAGCATGTTTTATATTTTTTTCTGCAATGTTTTTGTTCAAGTAATCAAAAAATTAAAACAAAAATCTTGAAAAATCCATATCTCTATTGAAAATTGTTGAATTCACAAAAACCAAATTGATTTCGAATTAGAGGTACTTTGGCCATTGAGGATAATTTTTTATGGAATTTTTCCAGCATGTTTTATATTTTTTTCTGCAATGTTTTTGTTCAAGTAATCAAAAAATTAAAACAAAAATCTTGAAAAATCCGTATCTCTATTGAAAATTGTTGAATTTACAAAAACCAAATTGATTTTCAATTATCGATTCTTTGGCCATTGAGGATAATTTTTTATGGAATTTTTCCAGCATGTTTTATATTTTTTTCTGCAATTTTTTTGTTCAAGTAATCAAAAAATTAAAACGAAAATCTTGAAAAATCCATATGTCTATTGAAAATTGTTGAATTTGCAAAAACCAAATTGGTTTTAAATTATCGATTCTTCGGTCATTGAGGATGATTTTTTATGGGATTTTTCCAGCATGTTTTATATTTTTTTCTGCAATGTTTTTGTTCAAGTAATCAAAAAATTAAAACGAAAATCTTGAAAAATCCGTATCTCTATTGAAAATTGTTGAATTTACAAAAACCAAATTGATTTCAAATTAGCGGTACTTCGGCCATTGAGGATGATTTTTTATGGAATTTTTTTAGCATGTTTTATATTTTTTTCTGCAATGTTTTTGTTCAAGTGATCAAAAAATTAAAACAAAAATCTTGAAAAATCCATATCTCTATTGAAAATTGTTGAATTCACAAAAACCAAATTGATTTCAAATTAGCGGTACTTCGGCCATTGAGGATGATTTTTTATGGAATTTTTTTAGCATGTTTTATATTTTTTTCTGCAATGTTTTTGTTCAAGTGATCAAAAAATTAAAACAAAAATCTTGAAAAATCCATATCTCTATTGAAAATTGTTGAATTCACAAAAACCAAATTGATTTCAAATTAGCGGTACTTCGGCCATTGAGGATGATTTTTTATGGAATTTTTTCAGCATGTTTTATATTTTTTTCTGCAATTTTTTTGTTCAAGTAATCAAAAAATTAAAACAAAAATCTTGAAAAATCCATATCTCTATTGAAAATTGTTGAATTCACAAAAACCAAATTGATTTCAAATTAGCGGTACTTCGGCCATTGAGGATGATTTTTTATGGAATTTTTTTAGCATGTTTTATATTTTTTTCTGCAATGTTTTTGTTCAAGTGATCAAAAAATTAAAACAAAAATCTTGAAAAATCCATATCTCTATTGAAAATTGTTGAATTCACAAAAACCAAATTGATTTCAAATTAGCGGTACTTCGGCAATTGAGGATGATTTTTTATGGAATTTTTCCAGCATGTTTTATATTTTTTTCTGCAATGTTTTTGTTCAAGTGCTCAAAAAATTAAAACGAAAATCTTCAAAAATCCATATCTCTATTGAAAATTGTTGAATTCACAAAAACCAAATTGATTTCAAATTAGCGGTACTTCGGCAATTGAGGATGATTTTTTATGGAATTTTTCCAGCATGTTTTATATTTTTTTCTGCAATGTTTTTGTTCAAGTGCTCAAAAAATTAAAACGAAAATCTTCAAAAATCCATATCTCTATTGAAAATTGCTGAATTCGCAAAAACCAAATTGATTTTGAATAAGCGATACTTCGACCATTGAGGATATTTTTTTAAGAATTTTTTCCTACGCGTTTTATGTTTTTTCTGCAATGTTTTCATTCAAGTGCTCAAAAAATTAAAACGAAAATCTTCAAAAATCCATATCTCTATTGAAAATTGTTGAATTTACAAAAACCAAATTGATTTCGAATAAGCGGTACTTCGGCCATTGAGAATATTTTTTTATGGAATTTTGCCTGCACGTTTAATATTATTTTCTGCGATGGTTTTGGCCATGTGCTCAAAAAATTGAAACGAAAAATTAACAAAAATCCATATCTTGTTGAATTCACAAAAACCAAATTGATTTTGAATTATCGATTCTTCGGCCATTGAGGATATTTTTTATGGAATTTTTGCAGCATGTTTTATATTTTTTTCTGCAATGTTTTTGTTCAAGTAATCAAAAAATTAAATCGAAAATCTTGAAAAATCCATATCTCTATTGAAAATTGTTTAATTTACAAAAACCTAATTGATTTCGAATTAGCGGTACTTCGGCCATTGGGGATAATTTTTTATGGATTTTTTCCAGCATGTTTTATATTTTTTTCTGCAATGTTTTTGTTCAAGTAATCAAAAAATTAAAACGAAAATCTTGAAAAATCCATATCTCTATTGAAAATTGTTTAATTTACAAAAACCTAATTGATTTTAAATAAGCAATACTTCAACCATTAAGGATTTTTTTAAATGAATTTTTTCTACGCGTTTTATATGTTTTTTCTGCGATGTTTTCATTCACGTGATCAAAAAATTCAAACGAAAATCTTGAAAAATCCATATCTCTATTGAAAATTGTTCAATTCACAAAAACCATTTTGATTTCAAATTAGCGGTACTTCGGCCATTGAGGATATTTTTTTATGGAATTTTTCCAGCATGTTTTATATTTTTTTCTGCAATGTTTTTGTTCAAGTGCTCAAAAAATTAAAACGAAAATCTTCAAAAATCCATATCTCTATTGAAAATTGCTGAATTCGCAAAAACCAAATTGATTTTGAATAAGCGATACTTCGACCATTGAGGATATTTTTTTAAGAATTTTTTCCTACGCGTTTTATGTTTTTTCTGCAATGTTTTCATTCAAGTGCTCAAAAAATTAAAACGAAAATCTTCAAAAATCCATATCTCTATTGAAAATTGTTGAATTTACAAAAACCAAATTGATTTCGAATAAGCGGTACTTCGGCCATTGAGAATATTTTTTTATGGAATTTTGCCTGCACGTTTAATATTATTTTCTGCGATGGTTTTGGCCATGTGCTCAAAAAATTGAAACGAAAAATTAACAAAAATCCATATCTTGTTGAATTCACAAAAACCAAATTGATTTTGAATTATCGATTCTTCGGCCATTGAGGATATTTTTTATGGAATTTTTCCAGCATGTTTTATATTTTTTTCTGCAATGTTTTTGTTCAAGTAATCAAAAAATTAAATCGAAAATCTTGAAAAATCCATATCTCTATTGAAAATTGTTTAATTTACAAAAACCTAATTGATTTCGAATTAGCGGTACTTCGGCCATTGGGGATAATTTTTTATGGATTTTTTCCAGCATGTTTTATATTTTTTTCTGCAATGTTTTTGTTCAAGTAATCAAAAAATTAAAACGAAAATCTTGAAAAATCCATATCTCTATTGAAAATTGTTTAATTTACAAAAACCTAATTGATTTTAAATAAGCAATACTTCAACCATTAAGGATTTTTTTAAATGAATTTTTTCTACGCGTTTTATATGTTTTTTCTGCGATGTTTTCATTCAAGTGCTCAAAAAATTAAACAGAAAATCTTCAAAAATCCATATCTCTATTGAAAATTGTTCAATTCACAAAAACCATTTTGATTTCAAATTAGCGGTACTTCGGCCATTGAGGATATTTTTTTAAGGAATTTTTTCTACGCGTTTTATATTTTTTTCTGCAATGTTTTTAACCATGTGAAAACGTGCTCAAAAAATTAAAACGAAAATCTTTAAAAATCCATATCTCTATTAAAAATTGTTGAATTTACAAAAACCAAATTGATTTTGAATTAGCGGTACTTCGGCCATTGAGAATATTTTTTTATGGAATTTTGCCTGCACGTTTTATATTATTTTCTGCGATGTTTTTGGCCATGTGCTCAAAAAATTGAAACGAAAAATTAACAAAAATCCGTATCTTGTTGAATTCACAAAAACCAAATTGTAAATAAGTAAGTAAGTAAGTAAGTAATCTTTATTCACTACAGCCACTACATAAAAACATTTACAAATGGGTAAACATTCGAGCGGATGTGAGACGTCAAATCATTAAAAATAAATACATAAATATATAAAAAATCACGTAAAAACATTCAAATGTTATTGCATGATTTACAAATTAAAAGTAAACTAGTTACATATCCTCTAAAAATTCGTTGAACGTATAATAACATTTATCGATTAAAAATTTTTTGAGGTTTCTTGTGAAGCACTTTATGTTTCTCCTCGTTTTTAAATATTGAGGGATCAAATTATATACAGTTATACTCGACAATAAGGGAGATTTTTTGTACAGCTCACTATTGTGGGCTGGTATTTTGAATTATCGATTCTTCGGCCACTGAGGATATTTTTTTATGGAATTTTTCCAGCATGTTTTATATTTTTTTCTGCAATGTTTTTGTTCAAGTGCTCAAAAAATTAAAACGAAAATCTTCAAAAACCCACATCTCTATTGAAAATTGTTGAATTTACAAAAACCAAATTGATTTCGAATTAGCGGTACTTCGACCATTGAGGATAATTTTTTATGGAATTTTGCCTGCACGTTTTATATTTTTTTCTGCGATGTTTTTAGCCAAGTGATCAAACTAAAACGAAAATTTTCAAAAATCCATATGATTTTATTTCAAAATAATCCTTCGAGAACAGAGCAAATCATCTTTAAAAATATGTGTTTTTCAGAGGTAAAACCAAAATAGGAAAACATTTGCCACAAAACTTTCCAATTTTTCAAATTTACTGAACAAACATTATGTTATAAGATTTTGCAAAAATCTCCAAATACTTCTCGAATTTCGAACTGAATCAAGGATAGTCATATGCTTATTTGGTATAGCAGGTAATATAGCCAAAATATTACCTTCAGTCACAGGTATAATATCAAAAGGAACAACAGGTAGACTAATATTAGCAGAATCATATCAAAAACATTTTTGAGAAACCATTAACAATTTCAGAAGTTGTTACGATATTTGCTAACCGTGATCACAGTCACAGTTTCAAATCACTGATATTAGAAAGTAACAATCACAAGTAACAACGTGATTCAAAAGTAGCAGTTTTGCCCATATCTAGTAATTACAACATTGTAACCATACGCACAAAAAAAAAACTCTTTGTCGCGAATAATACAAAATTGTATCGAAAAGCATCCGTGTAATCAAAATCAACGACATAAATAAACAAAGGTAAACACACCAGTTAATAACGGGAAGAAAACATAAACGTAAAAATAACACATAACGCGAAAGTCAAACTTCGAACCCAAGTCTATAAAAATAATTCATCAGTAAATTCACGAGAAAATACTGAACTCGTTAAATAATTTAGAGTTACTACGAGAATTAAACAACATATAAAATTAATAAGGTTTTACGCTTGACGTATAGAAAATCAAAGCTATTACATGGCCAGCTAAAATCCCATTAATTTTATTTCATATTCTGTTAGATCATTATTTTAGCTACTTTTAAAAAAAGTTGGCTTGGTAACTGCACTGCCTCATCACTATATCTAATTTTTTTAAAGTAATGCTTCGTTACCTCAAAATTTTGAAAATATATATTTTTATATTTTCTTGCCGTGATTCAAAGCAATACAATACATTGAAACAATTTTTTACGATAATTGCCTATTTCACAGAAAAAATTGTAAACCTTTGGCATCAAGATATCCATAATTTACTGAGTTAGTATTTTTTTCTTACTAGCTACAAGGCTACCGCGGCGCCATACGATCGGCAAAACTTTCAACCTCAATATCTTGAAAAGTACTTGACTTGTAACATTATTTTGTATGGCTTCATAACTCGGTTATAAGGTGTGAGCTGCATAATTTTGTTTCTGAGTTGGTCATGCCTGAGAGAATGAGAAACATAGCAGTCATGTCTGAGATTAATTCTTTTTTTTTATCTAATCAATTGAACTAATCTAGACTCATGACGTAATAATATTCGACATACCTCATTTATCTCATAGCCAACTCTGAGACAATTTCAAGTGGCTCACACGATATAAATTTGCAAAAAAAATCATACAGAACTGTGGTGGGTGACATAATTTTTTTTTTTTGAATTGTTGTGGAATGACCCTGCTGCTTATGAGTAAGAAGACCATTTAAAATGACTTTACTTGAAACAAAAAATGGATGTTGTTTGACTTGATATGTGCGTATAGAAAGTTTGATATTTTCATAATTTTAAAACCCATTTTAATGAGTACGTACACTACGAGTAAATTCTCTAGAAAGTACGACTGACCCATTTCGCCCAATCACCGCCAATTTTGCGTTAATTTGAGGTCATTTTGCACTCATTAGAACGAACAATATCGTAAATGAATATTTATAAAAGCCAACCCAATTTCTAGCTTCTGGGTCGGTGTCACGCGGCATTGCCGGCCATGGGGCTAACGTTACGCAACACTGGAAAACCTGCCCGTCTACAAGAAGTTCGCCAGAAAAAAAAAGAAAACCGAGAAGAGAGTGGTTTTCGCGCACACTACGACTACGTCAGCGAGTGTGTTTCGGTCATTTAAAATGATCGCCCCCCCCGTCCGACGGGTTCATTACTAACATGACCGTGACAGCAAGTGAAACCGACTAACTCAGATTCGCTTTTTGGTCGGCGTAGTGCTCCCGTTGATGAACTCTTCAGATTTTGGAATATTTGTGGTGTGAATAAGAGTGTTTGTGCATTATTTGGTAAGTTACAAGCCCTTTCTGGTGGTCATGACTGGAACGTTTTAATTAAAGGTCAAAACTGCTGTATCTTATTAAATTGCTGTTATCAGTGTTGATCCAGGTTTGAATTATGTTTATCCCAAACACGCAGGCTATCTCTTGTATAAGTAGCACTCATCCCCTATAACTATATTAGATATTGCTTTAAATTGGTCTGATTGTTGTCATTATTTGCGGTGACGTATACAATTTATTCTGGTTACAATTTTAATTTGTTTAATATTCTTAGTAACTATTCAACTTTTATGTTTAATTATTATCCAACAAAAAAGTTCTAAATCCTTGGGTAATGTGGAAAATAGTGAAGAAATTCATGGCTTATTTTAATTTGTACATTTCACATCCACGAATTTATTTATTTTTAATAAGGGATAAGTATTAATAGAAGATAGGTCGTATTCCTGTATCTGAAGATATACAGGGTGCGGCATTTATTCTGGACACCCAAAATATTATGGAAACGAAGATTCGGAGAACAAAATATATTTGACATGAAGGGGCTAATGTAGCAGGCATAGGTATTTTCAATCTAAGTAGGGTTTCAAGGTCAATTCAAGGTCAACTTGTTATTTTTAAATGGAAACCTGTAATTTTTATTAAGGAATACGAATCTACGAATCAGAGTTAATAACTTTTATTTAAAACATTTTTGTCTGAAGCGCTTACTTTTTTTAAATTTTTGTTTTTAAAATAAAAAAAAATATATTTTTTTTTACTTTTTTTAAATATTAGTAATTCGTTATGAAGACAATGATGGTGTCTCTGACCGACGAGAAGTTGGCCACAACTTTTCAGACACGGATTTTGACACCTCCACCATCATCCGAATTATGACTAATCTCAACAAAATGTTAATCCCGCATATAATTAAAAAAAAAGTGTCGTATTAAGGGATATCCAATAAACATTTTATAATTATTTGTTTGCAATTTTAATAAAAATTGGGGGCGAATTAAATTTTTGAGGTTAGCTACGGGTCCGCGTGGTACAAAAAAAAATCCATTTGACGCTAGTTCTACTTGACTTTATTATACATGTATGTTAAGAAATACCTAATAAACAATTTAAAATAATTTCTTTGGAGTAGTCTTCATAAATTGCCATGGAAATAATTTTTGAAATCAGCCACAGATTTTATTTAAAAATTAAATTTTGCAAAAAGTAAGCACCGAAGAAAAAAATGTGTTTAATAAAAGTTATTTGCTTTAATACGTAGATTTAGACGTCCTAATAAAAATTATAGGTTTCCATTTAAAAATAATAAGTTGACCTTAAAATGACCTTGAAAACCTACTGATAATTGATGACATACACTGTGCACATAAAGTAAGGAATAAATTCGATTCAAATTCAGGGCATTTTCTTTCAGAAAAATGCTCGGACACGTGTATCATGCAATCATGACGTTTGTGAGACCGTTAAACCCAGGCTGAAAGACCGCGGGTCGATAGCCAAAATGAACAGGAAAAATAAAATTGTTATACTGTCTATCATTCTTTTACTCACTTGTAGTTTTATTTCTGTAATTAAGATGTTGTATATATAATAATATTTTATTAGAATGATTCAATCGATATTAATTTCTAAGGTATAACACAAACTTACATTTTTTTTAAATGGAAACCGTAATTGGCTACGACATTTTCTTTCTCTTTAAATTTTATAATTTAGTGTAAAATTAGCTAAAACTGCTCGTTACAGTTTTTTTTTTTCTATCTCTTATAGGAATCGAGTAAAATCGATTTAAAAAATCGGTACTTTTTATATTTTACGAAATATCTAGTCATCATTGTCTTTTTGAAAATTATATGTGTCATTTTATTTGGCTCGTAAAACTGCACTTCTTTGCCGGTTTAACCGTTTCGCTATCTCCGCTAGTTTTCGAGATACCCATTCTAAACATCGAAGAAAATTCACCCTGTATACCAACGCCTAACTGAAAATCAAAAATATAACATCAAATAAATAACGTAAAATTAAAATAAAAACAGACCAAACATGTAATATACTCCAACAGTGCCCAAATACAAATAATAATAAATAATCAAAAAAATAAATGAAACATTCGGGTGTCATTATAAATAATGTAGGTTGCAGAATCCAAAATACAGTTATTTAAATAAAAACTAGAAAATACTGGCCAAAAAGTTGTGCACGAAAATGAATAATTTAGGTTACAAAATCTGGGATATAGGCGAAAAAATCGATAATTTACAACAAAAATCGAAAACTTGGGCCTAAAATTTAGAGCAAAAGAAATTGAAAATACGTGCCAAAGATCTAAAATATAGGCCAAAATAAAAAATCTAGGTCTAAAAATAAAATATTCAGGCCAAAAATTATGTGGTTGGTAATAATTCCCTCACGACTATATTTTTCCAAGTAAACGTCAAATTTTAACTTGAAACAAAAAATTAAAAATTCTGGCCTGGATATAAAAAATGTAGGTTGCAAAATATAAAATACAGTTGTTTAAAAAAAACTCGAAAATACCGGCCAAAAAATGCCAAAAAAAACAAAATTTAGACCAAAAATCTAAAATTCGGACTTAAAAATGAAAAATGCGGACTCGTTCCGCAAACATCGTTCTCGTGATTAATAGCTCGTTGTACAATATACTATTTTTAAACAATAATTTCGTGAACAATATTTTCAAACAAAATATGCTAATTTTTTTCTCATAAACGGGCGAGAAAGTCGATTTCTCAGTTGTCAAAATCATGAGAGAAATAACATTTCTCGCCCAAGGGAGAGAAGTAATAATTTTTCCCTCCGAGGTTCCATTATTTATTTATTTTAACTATCACGGCTGACAGCGTTTTTTTTTCTAGGTTAGGTTTCAGAAACCAACGCTTTACTCTGAAAATATCAGTTTGCGAAAAAGATAGTATACAGGGTGAGTTTTTTTCGATGTTCTCTATGGGGATTTCGGAAACTATAAAAGATAGAGAAACTGTTAAATAGGCAAAGAAGTGCAGATTTACGAGCCCAATAAAATAACACTTTCTCAACGTTTTCAAAAAAGGGAAGGGTAACAAGATATTTTGAAAAATGTAAGAAGTGTCAATTTTTTTAAATAAATATGTCTCGGTTATAATGACAGATAGAAAAAAAAACTGTAAAAGACAAAGTTGTAGATAATTTTACACAGCTTAATAAAATAAAAAAAATAAAAATTTTTAAAGCCATTATTTTCCGAGATATGACGCAAACATACATATTTTTTTTAAAATGGAAACCATAGTTGGCTATGAACTCATTCGAAAGACTATTTTTTTTCTCTTTCATCCGATATCATACATGACATTGTTATTTCTAAAAATAAGTGAGTTGCAGTAATTTTTAAGTTTTATTATAAATCAAAAAATAGTTAGCCATGAAAAAGATGAAAGTAAAAGTGGTTATAATAACAATAGAATGTTGTAGTTATTATTTTTATAGAGATAAACAGGGCGGTCCGTTGGTGTAGTGGGTAGAGGCGAGCGCTTGTGCCGGCTGCACCGCGGCCGTGTGGGTTCGATTCCCATCCCAGGCGGAAGATTTTTCGGCGACCGAGAAGTATCCGCTTGGGTCCGTGGTTGTTGTATACGTCTTTCATTATTCATTTATTCATTTATTTCATAACTTATATACAGCTATAACATTGATGATGGCTAATGGTCACAGAACCAAGGCCAGGCGTAACGCCAAAAAAAAAAAAAAAAAGAGATAAACAAAGTTAAGAAAAAACAAAATCGAATCAAATTTCCATTCTAACCTTGTTACAGAATAAACTATTTCTTCTTTACGATTGTCTGAGGAATTTTCAAAGATAAAATATTTTTCTGGCTGTTTTTTTTCGGCCGCCGCTACGCGGTTCGTACGCAATATCTTTCACTTGCGCGTAATTTGCTACTTACAACTCTGGTTATGTAATATACTATATACGAGATATTAAAAAAAGTATTGTGATCGTGAAAATTTTTCAAGCATTTGTTATTGTATTGATAAACTCTACTAAAGATATATTTCTGACCTAGACATATGTACAGTAACTTGACCTATAAATGTGCAAGTAATGCAAGGGTCATTAAGGTCAATGTTCGGGTATATGTAAAGTAAATTTATTCTTTGTAGATAATGATTATATTATGAATCTGCTTACGATGGTAAAATATGTAAATATGTTATTTTAAATAAATTGTCTGGGCTTGTATGAACTTGAATTGTTGGGTGTGTCGTCTAGTAACACTGGACAAATTGATAGCACAATATCTGTAATATATTCGTTTGTGTGTCGTGTAGTAACAGCTTGTCTTATTAGCACAATATCTGAAACATATTTACGATTAATTTTCAGTAAGGCAAGCCTTGATTTTTTTTTAAATTATGTGTGAAGTAGGAAATTTTGACAAACGTCAAAACGAGATTTGACAAATATATTTTTTCTATTTCGACTTTATAATTTTCACTTTGTAGCACTGTTTTGAGTTGTGCAGAGGCATAGTTTTGTAGCGTAGCATTGTTGTCGTATGTCAGAAAAATTAATCCCTCATTTGCTCTAAAGGCGATATCTTTCAACCGAGGTGGTGTGCTGGGCAAATCGTTAGTTAATTTACTCGGAACAGGTTTTTCATTTCACTAGTACATTCAAGTAAGTTTTCGCTTTTGCTTATTATTAATAATAATTGCACTTATTACATGCGAATGCTAGATTATTATTCTCGAAATAAAAAGAAATAGCATGTACAGTATTACCGAGCACTCGATACGTTTTGGGGGTAAAGTTCGGGCAGTGAGTGAGAAAGCATTCGAAGAATGCGAGAGAACGCGAAAACAAATCTCTGGAGCCAATTGAATTTAAGATGGTCACTGCGCAACACGTCTCGAGTGCTTGCTACAATTCATGTTACAAATTGCGAGTTCGTGCGTTGCAAACTTTTCACAAGCAACTCGTTTGCGAACACAATTGCAATATTTATTTATTAAAACATAAAACAGCGTTGCCTACATTACTTAAGAAGTAAGATAAATTTCGATGAATAAAAACCTCTATTATTTGCACTTATTTGCATGCGAATAAAATCAACGGGGAAGCGACTATTATAATCAGAAAATATTGCTGGCAACCATCTTCATGAATTATAACTTCAAAACAAAATCACTTGGTGCGTAACTAAATCGCGTCAATAAATATGCCACCCCAACATGGCCTACCTTACTTAAAGTGAATCGTTTCTACTCATTAGTATGTTAAAATTTTGTCTTCTCACTTGGATGTATGGAGCGTTCATAAAATACGTCACGCTAAGAGTGGGGAGAAGTGCGTGATGAATGAAGAGGGGTCAGTTTTTACTTGAGGCAAGGGGCAGTGTTTGACGTCGCAAAATAAAATATCAATTATTTTATAATGATGTTTAAAGCATTTTTAATAGTGCCTTATGCAATGAGTTATAATTGCAGTATTAATATATGCAAATGAAATTACAATTATGCCGGTAGGCAATTCATTTATAGCAATTATAAAGAAAACAAGAGTTTATGGAAATTAAATTCTCTACGATTCAAACCGCAATAAAAAATGCAAAATATGCAAATAAACATGAAACTAAACATATTCCATGATTCCAGCTCATCTATTGATGTATACAGGGTCCTGCATCTCACCTCCCGACTTCTATAGCTCAGTTACTAATTAAGTTAAGATTTCGATATTTTGTAGAATATATTTGTATCCTATGATGCATTTCAGGAAAATATTTTTGATTATACAGGGTGTCCCAAAAAAGCGTGACGTCATGATGATATATATTTTTTTAATTACATGCTATTGGGTACCTTTTAGGGTTGCCTACATACTCCTATAATTTTATTAGAATCGATTCAGGGATATCAGTAAAAAAAATTAAAACTAAAAAAAATCAGTTTTGCACGATTGTTTTAAAAAATGAATAAAAAATAAAAATAGTGCCTTGTTAATAAAATCATACAAGGTACTTATTAAATAAGGTCTGATAGTCCCGTTAACTAAGTTTGATTGATATGAATTATGCAGGGTGTCATGAAAAAAATAATTCTTGAGTACAAGGAGCTTAAGTTAACAATGCTTTAATTTTTTACACTTCTAAAGTCAAAACAGTCTCTTGTCACCTTGTTAAATTTTAATGTCAATAAATTGTTTTTCAAAGCCACCTTCGATTTTTATTTAGTAAAATGGCTATTGAAATGGTTGATAAAACGAGTTTTCTGCAAATAACTTTTAATGCGTTAGGAATTGGGACAGAGTTGTTATTAGGAAAAATGTTTGTTTACATAAACAAATTTAAATAATTAAATTTTATTTAAATTTAAAATAAGAAAAATAAAGTGCTTTAAAGTTTGAAATGTTTGACACTAAATTTTGGACACCCTGTATAATTCATATCGATCAAACTTGGTTAACGGGACCATCAGACCTTATTTAATAAGTACCTTGTATGATTTTATGAACAAGGCACTATTTCTATTTTTTATTCATTTTTTCAACAGTGCAAAACTGATTTTTTTAGTTTTAATTTTTTTTGCTGATATCCCTAAATCGATTCCAATAAAATTATAGGAGTATGTAGGCAACCCTAAAAAGTACCTAAATGAGCAATAAAATGCGTAGCATGTAATTTAAAAAATATATCATCATGACGTCACGCTTTTTTTGACACCCTGTATAATAATAATAAAATATTTTCCTGAAATGCATTTTAGGATGCAAATTTATTCTGAAAAATATCAAAATTGCAACTTAATTAGTAAATGAGCTATAGAAGACGGGAGGTGAAATGCAGGACCCTGTATAAAATATTGTACTTTTTATTTGAATATTTTGCATTTTGTATGGCTATTTGATACATTTCGGGTATAAATGTTACTGCAACAATTAATATTAATCTCCAACGTCCGCAAATGGTATAAACATGACTTTTAGTTGGTCTAATATAGGCGAAATTTCGATTACCAACCACCATAAAATTCCCTTTATTTTTATTTTAGCATCTGTAATGGAGCTATTACATCATGCAAAAGCCGTATCATAATGGCTCATTTCTATACAAGTATTGCAATAGCTTTGCTGTAATTTATGTTCTTAGCGTTGGAAAATCAAATGTCAAATACGTCAAACGTTCATACACGATATACAGTGTTAGTCAAAATTACGGAAACACCTGAATAATTCTCCAACCGTAAAAAAAATCAACCAGAAGTTTTTTAGATGTAAACAAGTTATCGTTTAAATATATTTTTAATATATAGGGTGTTCAATTTTTCCTTTTTAAAATAGAGCACCCTGTAGATTTTTACATTTTTTAATTCCATGTTTTAGCTAGTAAATAGTTGCAAAAATCTCTGTTAACATTTGCAAAGCAATAGCGCAACGATTTCAATTTTTTTTACAATTTCTTAATTTTTTCTAAAATGTTAACCTTGCCGCAGGGACAACTTTGAAAATTCATTACTTTTGTCGTGTTAACTGTTATTTGAAAAACTAAACTGTTTCAGCTAATACATAGGTACGAAAATCGCTGTTAGCATTTGCAAAGCAATAGCGCAACGGTTTCAATTTTTTTACAATTTTTTACTTTCTCCGTTACGAAGTACGAGAAAGTATTGTGATCGTGATTTTTTTTTCAAAAATTTTTTTCACGGGAATATCCGTTTTGGGGTCCCTAGATGCCATTTCAACAATTTCTAGAAAAAAAAAAAATTGTGTCTGTGTGTGTGTGTCTGTGTGTGTGTATGTGTGTCTGCCTGTGTGCGCTGTATCTCAAAAACTAATACAGCAATTGATATGAAACTTTCAACATACGTCTTATTTGATAATCTGAAGAACTGAAAAGCTTTTGGTAAAATTTCGTACACCGGAAGTGGATGTTTACCTAAACTGTTTTTTGTTTTTTGCCAATATTTTCTTAAATATGAAAAATATCCCAAAAACATTTAAACAAACATTGAAGACAACAAAGAAATGAACATCTTTTGCTTGAAAACATTTTTTATAAAATGATTGCTCTTCGTGAAATTTTTTTTTTTTTTCAATTTTTGGTTTATAATTATGAAACGATAATAGTTACAGCAAATTTGTGTGAATAATAATTGTAGAGAATATCAAAATGAACAACTTCTAAATCTCGTTAGCTTTTGAGTAAACTGAGTTTTTGAATTTGAAGTATAATTTTTCCATCTTTCATAATTTTGACGAAAATTAATAACTTTTGTCGTGTTAACTGTTTTTTGAAAAACTAAACTGTTTCAGCTAATAAATTGATGCGAAAATCGCTGTTAGCATTTGCAAAGCAATAGCGCAACGGTTTCATTTTTTTACAACTTCTTAATTCTGTTTAAAATGTTAATCTTACCGCAGGCACAACTTTGAAAATTCATCACTTTTGTCGTGTTAACTGTTTTTGTAAAACTAAACTGTTTCAGCTAATAAATTGATGCGAAAATCTCTGTTAGCATTTGCAAAGCAGTAGCGCAGATTTCAATTTTTTTTACAATTTCTTAATTCTGGCTAAAATGTTAATCTTACCGCAGGGACAACTTTGAAAATTCATAACTTTTGCCTTGTTAACTTTTTTTTAAAACCAAACTTTCAGTTAGTAAATAGATGCGAAAATCTCTGTTAGCATTTGTAAAGCAACAGCGCAACGGTTTCATTACAATTTCTTAATTCTGGCTAAAACGTTAATCTTACCGCAGGGACAACTTTGAAAATTAATAACTTTTGTCGTGTTAACTTTTTTTTGAAAAATTAAACTGTTTCAGCTAATAAATAGATGCAAGAATCTCTGTTAACATTTGCAGAGCAATAGCGCAACGGTTTCATTTTTTTACAATTTCTTAATTCTGTTTAAAATGTTAATCTTACCGCAGGGACAACTTTGAAAATTCATCACTTTTGTCGTGTTAACTGTTTTTTGAAAAACTAAACTGTTTTAGCTAATAAATAGATGCAAATTCTCTGTTAGCATTTGTAAAGCAATAGCGCAACGGTTTCAATTTTTTTTACATTTTTTTAATTCTGGCTAAAATGTTTATCTTATCGCAGGGACAACTTTGAAAATTCATAACTTTTGTCGTGTTAACTGTTTTTTAAAAAACTAAACTGTTTCAGCTAATAAATAGATGCGAAAATCTCTGTTAGCATTTGCAAAGCAATAGCGCAACGGTTCAATTTTTTTTACAATTTCTTAATTCTGGCTAAAATGTTAATCTTACCGCAGGGATAACTTTGAAAATTCATAACTTTTGTCGTGTAAACAGTTTTTTAAAAAACTAAACTGTTGTAGCTAGTAAATATATGCAAAAGTCTCTGTTAGCATTTGTAAAGCAATACCGCAACGGTTTCAATTGTTTTACAATTTTTTAATTCTGGCTAAAATGTTAATCTTACCGCAGGGACAACTTTAAAAATTCATAACTTTTGTCGTGTTTCTGTTTTTTGAAAAACTAAACTGTTTTAGCTAATAAATAGATGCGAAAATCTCTGTTAGCATTAGGAAAGCAATAGCGCAACGGTTTTATTTTTTTTACAATTTCTTAATTCTGGCTAAAATGTTAATCTTACCGCACGGACAACTTTGAAAATTCATAACTTTTGTCACGTTAACTGTTTTTTGAAAAATGAAACTGTTTTAGCTAGTTAATAGATGCGAAAATCTCTGTTAGCATTTATAAAGCAATAGCGCAAGGATTTCAATTTTTTTTACTATTTCTTAATTGTGGCAAAAAAGTTAATGTTACTGCAGGGACAATTTTGAAAATTCATAACTTTTGTCGTGTTAACTGTTTTGTTTTGAAAAACCTAACTGTTTTAGCTTACAAACATTTGCAAAAATCTCTGTTAGCGTTTGTAAAGCAATAGCGCAATGGTTTAATTTTTTTTATATTTCTTAGTTCTGGTTCGGTTACTGAAAAGATATACCTGTTAGCATTTGAAAACAATAAAGCAACTTTTTCTCAATGTTTTAATTTGTTTGCATTCTAGCTAAAATTCTGAATTTTTTAAACAAACACTGCAATTGGTAACTTTGGAAGGAAAGGAAACCGCAATAAAATATTCTAATTTTTTATGTTTATAGCTAAAAGATACAAAAAGGAGCAAATACAAAAGTATATGTACTAGTTTGATCGCACTTGTCAAACGACCAGTGTTCTAAACTTGGACTCATGCGATAAAACCTTGTGCTTTAATGAACCATTTTAACATCCATACTAAACTTTGTTATTATTCAATAGTCGTGAACAAATTTTAATATCCTATTCGCAGGTAATGGCTATTGTTCGCTAGGGTGATTAACGACACTCGGTTATTCCTCATACTGACCCTCGTAACTAATGGCTACCATTAAATGATAGTTAAAATTCTATTATGCGCACGGTTAATTATTTTTGACTCCTCTTGATTATAAAGATAATGGACATGTAATACTGATTCTGTCTGCACTAGTTAAATGCTACTGGGACTTAAACTGGCCCCACGTCATTTTCTTAAGTGCTTTATAAAACTTTTATTTGCTAATTGAAAGAAATTAAATAGCACTTAGTCGTTCATGAGTCACCAGCTGTCATTCAAGTACTACTATTGGTCGTGGTGATTGAAAGCTTAAGTCAGAAAAAGAAAATGCACTACTACAACAGTCATAATTGGAGGGCCTTGTTGTCCAAGTGCAGCGGTTCCCAAACTTTTTACACAAAAGAGGTCCGCGCTCTTTTAAAAATAGTAGATTTTGCGGATCCCCTACATATTATGAATTTCTTCGTGGAAAAACATAAAGAAATATGTATACTAAAACGTCTATATTTTGTGGCTTGACAAGCGGTTTCCCTCCAAAATTACTCTAAATCATCTCTAGTTTACTATCCCTTAAAAAGCTGAAAACATCCCTTTACCATATTAAGCGAAAATCGAGTGCTGAACGTTTTTTTCCACCTGCAAAAAAAATTAAAAACAAATGCTACGTACTTAAAACTTGCCAAAATCTATTTTACTTCAAGATCCAGTAAAAATCTGCACACACCCTTTCACCAGATTTTGAGATAAACACCGAGAATCCAGCTGATTGTAAAGTTGAGCATTTTTCCCCAATGGATAAAAGGCATAAAAACAAATGCCACGAGCAAAGACAGTGATTTCTGACCCTGTATTAGGGCATGTCCTTCCCCCTGTCCCCGCAAATGCATAAATAGGGGTTCAGCACATATTTTCTGTGTAGTAGTCTTGTAAACGTTACCTAAACACGAACGAATAAATACAGTAAAAGTATGGAAGTATGAAAGAGTTTTATAGTATGAAATTTGTGCAGGTAAATTTTCCTGTAAACTCGCTATTAATTCATGCAATGTCGGAAACGACTCAAAAAAATTATTTTTAAAACTATTTGTCCACAGTTCAAATTTCGTTTTTAAGGACCCTCAATTTCGAACTTTAAAAATTTGAACCGATATGTCTTAAAGATATAAATTTAGTCCGTTAAGGTAGCCAAATATGCAAGTTTTGCTAACCAGCAAAAATTATTCAATCGTTTTGAAGCCGGAAATGTTTTTTGTTTAGAAAAAATGGTACGCGGGATCGCCTGTCGTTAGTTCAGGGACCTCCAGGGGTCTGCGGGCGACAGTTTGGGAACCGCTGTCGTAATGGATAGCTTTCCTGCTTTTCGGCTAGGGTAGTTAGTTCGGTCATTTTTTAAACGAAAAATTTAAATGAATTAAATTTACAACAATCGCTCGTGGCTAGAAGCCCGAGTTGGTTACGCCAATTCCCACTGCGAACCGGTCCAGGGGTCCAAGTTTTCTCGTAGTTAATTTTCTTGCCATTGCCGTGCAATTATATTTATTCGTCGAATATCAATGTAAATGAGCATAAAGATAAAAAAAAACAAGTTTTTCTTACATAAATAAAACATTTATTCAATTATTTATAAACAGAAAATATAATATATTATTCCTATTTAAAAAGTAAAAGAATATTTTCTCAACAACAGCACAACTTTTGTCCTTTTTGGCGATTACTATTCAGGGTGTCCCATTTCCCCAAATATCTCGAAACCTGAGCAACATGGCAAAAAAGTTTCAGGTAAAAGTTGTAGGGTTCATATGCTGGTGACCTTGACAGTGACCTTGGCGTTAATTTTCAAGGTCAAACGAAGGTCAACTTAATTTTTTTATTGGAACCTCCTATTTTTTTATTGCGGGATCGTATTCTACGGGACAAAATACAAACTTTTTGTAGGAAACGTTTTTTTGAAAATGCTTTTTTTCACGAATTTTGTTCGGCATGTTTGAAATCTCAGATAAATCCAGGTTGTGATTCATGCATTACCCTCGGCCATGGGTGTCCGCAGATAGGGGCAAGGGGGCAGCTGCCCCCTCCTGGAAAATGAATTTATTAAATTAAAGTAATATTTTTTTTATATACTAAACTTGTATGTAGTCAGTAAATGTATACTTTACCAATCACATCAAAATTAAAAATTATAACAAAAAGTGCGTACCACGTTATGTTCGATGAATCCGAAAAAAGTTGACGTACAACGACGAGCGGGCACGGTTCCACCCTACAGTGCGATCGAATAAAACTTAGTCAAAGTCGGCCATGAACCAAAATTCTTAAACTTATTGGCAAGTGTCAAGTATATTGATATTTACAAATTTAGGCACTAAGAAAATACATGCGGTTTTTTCTTCATGACCTGCATTGACTAATCTTTTATTCGATCTCGCTGTATTATTAACCTACGCGCACACTTGTCGGAATCGGACGGACGGCACGCATCGGCAAAAATTGCTTAACACAGTTGTAAACGAGTCAACGCACATTTATCCGTTCCATGCCGTACCGATAAATGTGCGTTGACTCGTTTACAACTGTGTTAAGCAATTTTATACGATGCGTGCCGTCCGTCCGCTTCCGACAAGTGAGCGCGTAGCTTTACTGTACATTTTAGTAGAAATTAATAATTTTTGACAGTTGTAAATTTGTTATTTTTGGCAGTTGAAAATTTCCTTTTTACTACTAAGCTTGCTATTTGTGATGATTTTTGACAGTTGTCATTTTTAGCAGTTGAAATTTTCTTGTTTCTTTTAATATCAAAAAATGCCATTTTTTATTGTAAAAATTCACAATTTTTGGACGCTACAAATTTTTTTATTATCTGTTGAATCATACCGTTTGTGGTGGCAGAAATGCAGAATTTTTGACAATTTGTAATTGTTACTTTTGACCATTGGAAATCTCCATTTTTTTAATTTTGAAAAGTGGGGAAAGTGATAGTAAATACCCTCAAATTTTGACAGTTAAAATTTTTTGGCATTTAGAATTTTTCTTTTTATTGTTGAAATGAAACGGTTTTCAGTAATGATCAATTTTTGACAGTCCTGAATAGTTATTTTCAGCAATTGAAATTTCCTTTTTATTGCCAACATGTCATTTGTGATGGTAGATATGTGCGATTTTTGACAGTTCGAAATTGTCATTTTTAGCAGTTGAATTTTTTTTTTTTTAATAACAAAAAATGCCGTTTTTGATAGTAACATTCCACAATTTTCGGCAGCTGCTAATTTCCTTATTTACCGCTGAATCGTACCGTTTGTGATGGCAGAAATGCAGAATTTTTGACAATTCTAAATTGTCATTTTTGACGGTTAAAAATGTATCTTTTTACTATTGAAAAATGCCGTTTCTGACAGTAGAATTGAACAATTTTTAACAATTTGTAATTGTTACTTTTGGCCGTTGGAAATTTCCCTTTTTTGATATTGAAAAATGCTGATAGTGATAGTAGAAATGCTCAAATTTTGACAGTCTAACATTTTTGGCATTTGGAAATTTTCTTTTTATTGTCGAAACGTGCCGTTTTCAGTAATTACCAATTTTTGACAGTATTGAATAGTTATTTTCAGCAATTGAAAATTTACTTTTTACTGCTAAGTGCCATTTGTGATAGTAGTGCTATTTTTGACAGTTTGAAATTGTCATTTTTAGTAGTTGAAATTTACTTCTTTTTTTAATATCAAAAAATGCCGTCTTTGATAATAAAAAAACATAATTTTTGGCAGCTGCAAATTTCTTCATTTACCGTTGAATCTTGCCGTGTGTGGTGGCAGAAGTGCAGAATTTTTGACAATTGGAAATTGCCATTTTTAACAGTTTTTGTTTAATATTAAAAAATGCCATTTTTAACAGTTTTTTTTAATATCAAAAAATGCCATTTTAACAGTTTTTCTTAATATTAAAAAATGCTGTTTTTGACAGTAAAAATCCACAATTTTTGACCGCTGCAAATTTCTTTATGTGCCGTTTGTGGTGGCAGCAATGCAGAATTTTTGACAATTCGAAATTGTCATTTTTTAAGGTTAAAAATTTATCGTTTTACTATCGAAAAATGCCGTTTCTGACAGTAGAATTGCACAATTTTTGACAATTTATAATTGTTACTTTTGGTGGTTGGAAATTTCCTTTTTTAATATTAAAAGTGCCAATAGTGATGGTGGAAATGCTCAAATTTTGACATTTAAACATTTTTGGCATTTGGAAATTTTCTATTTATTGTTGAAACTTGCCGGTTTCAGTGATGAGCAATTTTTGACAGTACTGAATAGTTATTTTCAGCAATTGAAAATTTCCTTTTTACTGCTAAGTGCCATTTGTGATAGTAGTGCGATTTTTGACAGTTCGAAATTATCATTTTTAACAGTTGAAATGGGGCTGCGGTGATCTAGTGAGTAGAGCTCCTGCTCACGGGCCTCGTGGTCGTGGGTTCGAATCCCATCCGGGCGCTCACTTTTTCTGAACGAAGATGTAGCCGTTCGGGTCCATGGATATTAGTGTATGTCTCATTTATTATTAAAAATGAAAAATTTCAACTATATACCGGGTGACCCAGGGATCTGTAAAAGTCCCATAACTTATTTGCTATTTGAGATATCGACTTCTAATTTTCTTGACCTGGTACCCACACTTATTCTACATATTTTAAAAACATGTATGTTTTTGTACAGGGTGTCCCAATATACATAACAGAACAAAGTTATGTTTTTTTTAAATGGAACACCCTATATTTTATACTTTATTTTCAACCCTCTTGAGAAGCTGATAAAAATAGTATAAGATACAATGGGTCTATTATGGACGATTGGTTAGTTATGGGCAAATTTGTGGCAAAAACATGGACACATTGAAAAAATTGCAGAAGCGCTCCTAGCAAAGCTAGCGTCATTTTTTATACACTAAAGAATTTTCCACATCATGAAGAATAATACAAATCGGCTTTGGTTCTTTTTTGTTCATACCGCTATACAGGGTGTCGACATGCGCAAAACAATGGATAACTATTTTTTTCCAAATGGAACACCCTATATATCTTGCCACGAATGCATGGCATTTTTGATAAGCTTTCCAATGATGTACAATTTGTATAATGAAATATTAAGGATTCTTGAGATTTATCAATAAAATTTTTTTTCTTTTGTCACCTCCTGCTCATTTTTGGATTTTCAGCCAAAACTATGCATTTTCTGAAAAAATAATAAGAAACCAAAGTGGTAGAGCGGAAAATTTTCGATCGATATAGATATCTTAACTTTTCCAGTAATGCGTGCATTGCCCGCCAGAGTGCTCAAAATCGTGACCGTATATACATTTTAGCGTTTTTCTCAAATTTTTTGTTAATTTATTGCACTATACTTTATTTTCCACGTCCTCTAGCAGAAAAACGGGTAATTATAGAATTATTCAAATGACCTACATCGATTGAAAATATTCCGCTCTACAATTCTTAAAAGAAGCAATTTTTGCCCAAAATGCATAGTTTTCGCTAAAAATGCAAAAAAACAAAAAACGCAAAAATTGATACATATATTCTCAATTTGCATTTTTAGGGAAAACTATACATTTTTGGCAAAAATTGCTTCTATTAAGAGTTGTAGAGCGGAACATTTTTAATCGATATTGGCCATTTTAATTTCAAGATTTTCTGCTAGAGGGTGCGCAAAATAAAGTATAGTGCAATTTATTAATAAAATTTTTTTAAAGAAAACGCTAAAATGCATATACGGTCACGATTTTGCGTGCCCTGGCGGACAATGCACTCCTTATCTTAAAAGTTGAAAGACCTAGATCGATGGAAAATTTTTCGCTCTACAACTTTGGTATCTTATATATTTTCCTGAAAATGCATAGTTTTGGCTGAAAATCCAAAAATAAGCAGAAGGTGGCAAAAGAAATATGTTTTGATTGATAAATCTCAAGAATCCTTAATATTTTGTTATACAAACTGTATATCATTGGAAAGCTTATTAAAAATACCATAGATTGGTGGCAACTTATATAGGGGGTTCCATTTAAAAAAAAATAGTTATCCATTGTTTTGCGTATGTTGACCCTGTATAGCACTATGAATAAAAGAAAACCAAAGCCGATGTGAATTATTCTTTATGATGTGGGAAATTTTCTAGTGTATAAATAATGATGCTATCTTTGCCAGGAACGCTTCTGCAATGTTTTCAATGTGCACATGTTTTTGCCACAAATTTGCCCATAACTAACCAACGGTCCATAATAGACCCATACTATCTTACACTATTTTTATCAGCTTCTTAAGAGGGTTGAAAATAAAGTATAAAATATAGGGTGTTCTATTTAAAAAAACATAACTTTGGTCTGTTATGTATATTGGGACACCCTGTACAAAAACATACATATTTTTAAAATATGTAGAGTACCTGTTCAAGAAAACTAGAAGTCGATATCTCAAATAGCAAATAAGTTATGGGGCTTTTACAGATCGCTGGGACACCCGGTATATCGTTAGTGGCCGAATAGCCTAGTTGCTTACGCCAATTCCCAAATCATCTACACTTCCTCAATCCGAATTCCCGTCAACCATCCTTCCTTTTATTTAAAGAAAAAAAACAGTTGAAATTTTCTTTTTTCTAAAATATAAAAAATGCCGTCTTTGATAGTAAAAAACCACAATTTCTGGCATCTGCAAATTTCTTTATTTACCATTGAAGCGTACCGTGTGTGGTGGCAAAAATGCAGAACTTTTAACAAAAATGGCAATTTTCTTTTTTAATATCAAAAATGCCGTTTTTGATTGTAAAAATCCACAATTTTTGGCAGCTGCTAATTTCTTTATTTACCGTTGAATCGTGCCGTTTATGGTGGCAGAAAGCAGAATTTTTGATAATTTGAAATTGTCATTTTCTTTTTGTTAATATCAAAAAATGCCGGTTTTGATAGTAAAAATCCACAATTTTTGTCAGCTGTACATTTCTTTGTATGCCGTTTGCGGTGGCAAAAATGCAGAATTTTTGACAATTCGAAATTGTCATTTTTGACGGTTATTTATTCGAAATTTCTGTATAAAAGTTTTGCCCCTCGCGGGAAAAATTTCTGCGGACGCTTATGCCCTCGGCATTAGCGCCACCCGATGTGCACCACGTGTAGGTTGCCGATGGGATTTTGCACATCATTGGCCCTGAAAAGGGCCGATGGTTTCAGTGGCTATAGGTTCGATCTCGTTCTTAGATCAAATGCTTGATCAAGTGCCCATCCTCGTCAATGCACTTCTGTATCCGCTGGCGAAGGTTGACTTGAACATTTCGAAGGGTTTGGATGGAAATTGCTCGAAATGCAGTCCTAATCCTCTCCTTCATGTTCTACACTGTTGTCGGACCTTCAGCAAATACTTTCTCCTTGACTAGTGCCCGGAGGAAAAAGTCAAGGGGAGTAAGATCCGGGGATCTTGGTGGCCACTCATGGACTGGACTGCCCATCCCAATCCATCACATGCCTCCTCCCTCTGTCGAGCACCCCCGACAGATTTATGTCTTGATTGCCTTGATTCGAGGCGTCAAGTTTTTGTTATTTTCAAACAACATGACGAACAAAATTCGTGAAAAACTCTTTAAAAAAGCATTAAAAAAAAAACGTTTCCTATAAAAAGTTTGTATTTTTTCCCGTAGAATACGATCTCGCAATACAAAATAAAAAATCAAAGTTGACCTACTGTTGACCTTGAAGGACACCAGAATATGTCCCCCTCTGAACCCTACAACTTTTATTTAAAACATTTTTTGCCATGTTGCGCAGGTTTCGAGATATTTGAGGTGGCAATTTAAAATGGGACACCCTGTATAATATAATTGCAGTCTTGAACAATATTATGTAATTAAATCGAATTGTGTTTTTACCGAATCCTGAAAATGTGTAAATATACCGAAAGACCGCAGGTCGCTGGCCAAATTGGCTTCCACTTCCATATAATGTATTGTTCTATAAAATTAACCCTTTCAGCCCTGGATTTTTAAATTTGAAAAAAATTTTTTTTTGCTAATTATTGATGGGGAGCTTCTTAAGACCATAAATACCAAATTTGAACTCATTTGCTTAATTATAGGAATTAATTAGTGAGGCTTTTTCTTGAAGTGACATCTAGTGATAAACAGCAAAAATATGGATTGTCATAGCAAGTAGAGACATGTAAATTTTGCGGTGGCAATTGCCACCACCAGGGCCGAAAGGGTTAATGTACGGTAAAAATTGCAGTTTTGTAATCAAAAACTAAATTTTTGTAGTATGTTTCTACGCTTAGATAACGACCGGTTTTGTAATATAAAAACAAACAATTCGTCATAAATACTAAAAGAAAAACAGATTACATGGCGAAATTTGTGTTGTTCTCAATTATCGCCGTCAATGTCACAGCGGTAATTACTCACTTATTATTTAATTTAACATCATGAGTCGTTAAATATTTCGTTTCCATTGAAAACTACACGAGCTGCACTGTGACTTAATAACGGTATTTCGACAATGTTCATAATAATTAATAAGGTCCACCAATAATTAGTGGAGTTTCGAAATTGCTGTTGTACTATAACAACAATGATACTATAATAAACGTATCATTGTTGTTATAGTACAACAGTAATTTCGAAACTCCACTAATTATTAAAAATAATAACAATTTATTGATGCGAGAACACATAGTTTTACACAGGTCAGAAAAGAGAAAAAAAACAGTACAATGTCTACTTCAAGAAATTCTACAGGATTCATATTGGATCTCGTTTCGACACAATGAATTATCCTCTCGGTCGTATGTTTTCATGTGTGGTAACCAGTGACGGCTCGCGGGTTTTTTTTTCTGGTACGGCCGAGGAACAAGAGGTGGTAATACAGATAGGTGCGGTCACGCAGCCAGCCGTCTCTGCAACTGACCCTACCTATCTGTATTACCGCCTCTTGTTCCTCGGCCGTACCAGAAAAAACCCCGCGAACCGTCACTCGTGGTAACCAAACAGTCGAACCGAAATCAACCGGATTTTTCAGTAGAATCTGAATTGGAATACCAAATCAAATTTTAATAGTGGTTTCAAATTCTTCGAGAAACAACTGTTGATTCTCTCTCTTGTGATGATAGTCGCTCGATACCTTCTAATTTTGACACTAGTTATGAAATATAATATACCGTGTGTCTCACGAAAAAGACTCCAAGCTCTAGCGACTTTATTGACTTAAATTGAAAAAAAAGCAAATATAATATTAAATCGCATCTCGATTGCTACAATCTGCTTATAACAGATTTTTTTAGAGATCGGCCATCTTGCTGTCGTGACGTCGCCAAAAAGTATTTATTAAAACTTTTTATAAATAATTTTCTGTGCTACTCAATGGTGTAATCATTACATTTTCTTTGAAAAAAAAACGCAAATCCAAAACAAAAAAAAGTAGGCCTTGGATTTTTTATTATTAAAAAGAAAATAAATGGCAAGAAATAGTATGCCATAAAATTTAACAAAACAAAATCTTTCTAGGTTAATAGCCTGATAAAATAACTAAAATGGCCAACATTTTTTTCTTGGATTTGCGTTTTTTCAAAGAATATGTTGCAAGCCTCTGAAATGATATCATCGTTGAATAGCACAGAAAATTCTCTATAAAAAAGTTTTAATATTTTGTTGCTGCCATAAAAAATGGCCGATGACGTCATGACGGCAAGATGGCCGCTCTCTAAAAAAATATGTTACAAGCAGATTGTAGCAATCGAGATGCGATTTAATATTATGTTTTTTTTTTTTTTAATTTAAGTCGAAAATAAAGTCGCTAGAGCTTAGGGCCTTTTTCGTGAGACGCAAGGTATAATGTTCAGTCAACCAATCACAATTTTATAGTATAGAACTTTAACCTAAAACATAAGATAAAATAAGTAGGTAAATTATTATCGACATTTCCGTTAAACACTAATTAAAGGCCTAGTTCTTGAGGGTTTTATCGCATGAATTAAGTGTGCGATAAATATAAGACTAGTCGTATTATATTTTTATTTAACTCCTTTTATGATATCGTTAAATTAAAAAAAAAAACTAATGTTAAAAAAATGTGGGTGCTAACACTAAGGTAAACATTTTTATGTGAAGGTGTTATTCGTTGGAAGATTTGTAAAACATTTAATTAATAGTATTGGAAATTGTTCATCATCCACCCTACCTGATATCTGGTAAATTGCTAAAAATTTAATCAGGATTTTAATGGTTGACATTTAAAGCCAATAAAAAAAAAAAATAAATCGTACCTTAACGCACTCAAACATTGTGGATACAATTAACACAATTTCACAAAAATTACGTTAAATGTATAAAACGAAACGAAAAAGCTGTTAAATAGTATATTGTACGAGCTATTAATCACGAGAACGATGTTTGCGGAACGAGCCGTAGGCAAGTGGAGCAAATCGTTTGAGTGATTAATAGCTATTATATGCGAGTTGTACACTATACTTTGTTCACGAAAATTAAAATCAAAACTAAAAAAAAACAAAATTAAAATCGAAATTAAAGTTGTAATTACAATTACAATTGAAAAAAAAATTCAAATCAAATACTCGCGAGAAATATATGTCATTCCGTGCTCGTTATACAATATACTATTAAATCAGAGGTTCCCATTTTTTTTAAGATGTACCGGTATGTAGTAGACAATATAGTGCGTACCAATGGGTAAATATTTTTTGGAAAAACGAGTTCTAAACAAATTGATAAATTCTCAAGTGCATACCTTTTAAATAATAAAAAAATTACAAACAACCTTACATGTTGCAGAAAGCATTAAATAAATTCAAAAAAACGAAATATAGCCTGAATAAAAGAATATTCAACCTGTTCGTAACTCTGCAAGCAAATTAAATCTTTACTAAGACTATAAACAAATAACTTATTGAAACAACTACTTCCCTGGCTAGTGCCACGCCGGATATTGAATGATACAAAAGAAATTTGCATGTTATTACTAGTACTACTAGCGAAATAATATTGGTTTAAGATCGTTTATTTCTACCCACAGGACTATCTTGAAAATTAAACTAAATTGTATTTGAAAACTTTAAACTATAAAACTGAACCCTAAAATATGTAAAAATTAAGTAAATAGCCATCTGCAGACGCGTTTCGAGATTTATCTCTCATCAGTGCAGCTTAATGCTTTCTGCAACATGTAAGGTTGCTTCTAATTTATTTATTATTTAAATCGTGTATTCGGTTTTCCAACTGAAAACAAGATCATTCATTTCTTCACATCTGTACTTTCACTAATCACCTAAAATCAGGTATAAAACCAGTTCAAACCTTCCATAATCTCCTCATTTGTTTCCGACTCCTTCACGTTCACGGTCACCTTCACGTAAGTGTATTTTATTCTTTAACATTCAATTTAAATGCGAAGCTGCACTGATGAGAGATAAATCTCGAAACGCGTCTGCAGATGGCTATTTACTTAATTTTTACATATTTTAGGGTTCAGTTTTATAGTTTAAAGTTTTCAAATTCAATTTAGTTTAATTTTCAAGTTAGTCCTGTGGGTAGAAATAAACGATCTTAAACCAATGTTATTTCACTTAGTACTTAGTACTAGTAATAACGCAAATTTCTTTTGTATCATTCAATATCCGGCGTGGCACTAGCCAGGGAAGTAGTTGTTTCAATAAGTTATTTGTTTATAGTCTTAGTAAAGACTTAATTTGCTTGCAGAGTTACGAACAGGTTGAATATTCTTTTATTCAGGCTATCTTTCGTTTTTTTGAATTTATGCATACCTTTTCTTTTCGTCGCTTGTCTCTCTTAAAAATATTGTTTGCACTATTATTTCATTCACGTATCGCGTACGATATTCATGTATAGTACAATCGCGCAGAGGTGACAGTGACTCATCGCTCCATGTTGCCTGAATTAAGTTTCTAGTAAACGTATGTCCATAAAATAATTCGATTCAGTCTAGGCGGGAAATTTAAAAATTCTCGAGCGTGCAAATATTTTCCCGACGAAACTTTGCGAGTGCATTTTTGGGCAATCGGTAAAGACAACTGGTAATTTGTCATTAAATTTAACCTTTTTATAAATTAAATGGATACAATCAATTCTGCTCTCAAATAAATCGAAATCGGAGACGGTCAAAACCAGATACAAGCACGTGAATTTTGAGGTTAGAATAGAGAGAATGAGAAAAGACATACGTTGCACTTAGCCCTTGAATTTACATATCGAAATACGTTTCGTATGCGAACGAGTAAAGGTATTTATCCAGACGCGATTATTAGATCGAAAAAATGGTGATGTGGCCATCATGTTACTTTCTCCCACTTTATATTTACGTTTTCATGGGTTTATTTTCAATTGAAAACATATTTTAAATGTACATCGAGCGTTACGTAAACTCGGATGAAAGTGACGTCTAAAACGTCAAAATCATGAAAGATGGAAAAATTATACTTTAAATTCAAAAACTCGGTTTACTCAAAAACTAAAGGGATTTCGAAAAAAAACTTGTTCTTTAGAAGTTGTTCATTTTGGCATCCTCTACAAATATTGATCAAATAAATTTGCTGTAACTATTATCGTTTCATAATTATAAACCAAAAATTAAAAAAAGAAAATATTTTTTTTTTCTCGAATAACAATGATTTTATGAAAAATATTTTCAAGCAAAAGATGTTCATTTCTTTGTTGTCTTCGATGTTTGTTTAAATGTTTTTGTGATATTTTTCATATTTAAGAAAATATTGGCAAAAAACAAAAAACGGTTAAGGTAGACACCCACTTCCGGTGTACAAAATTTTACCAAAAGCTTTTCAGTTCTTCGGATTATCAAATAATATGTATGTTCAAAGTTTCATATCAATTGCTGTATTAGTTTTTGAGATACAGCGCACACAGACAGACACACACACAGACACACACACACACAGACACAAAATTTTTTTTTCCAGAAATTGTTGAAATGGCATCTAGGGATCCCAAAACGGATATTTCCGTAAAAAAAATTTTTGAAAAAAAAAATCACGATCACAATACTTTCTCGTACTTCGTAACGGAGAAAGTAAAAACATGAGCCACTGTCACCTGCGCGATCGTACTATATCGGTACCAGCGATTGGGAACGTCTGGATTAAATCATTTAATTTATTTATATACAAATTACAGCAGCTGTGTATATTACATTATAAAACACCATAGGTCATTTTTCTTCTACATGTATGTCTCCTTATCTTCTTTTAACCCTAATTAATATTTTTTTTACCAAATTCATTTTTGAGAAAACATGGAAATAGTAGTTAAGAAGAACGTTTCGAATAATGAACTCCACCCGTTACTTTGCGATCTAAATTCTTGTAAGAGTTTACAATATTTTGTATTATTTACTTATTATAACTTGTATCAGCCACCTATATTTATTTGACTTGTGTAAAAATCTAGTATCTGCGAACACTAATAAATATTATTGTTATTATTATCATTTAAAAGTATTATTTTGGCAAATGTAACGAAGTAAAATAATAAATTCAGTAAAATGCTTTTGCAACAAATGAAGGTTTTTCAATTTTAATGAAATTAAATTAAAATTTAAAAACCTTCACTTGTAGCAGAAGCAATGCAGCAGACTGCAGTTAGTAAATTTACATTAATCTGTCAGTATGACTTTCGAGATAAATTGCGGTTTTTCTACTAATTGACAAACTGTAATTGTTTTTCTACTCAACACTGAATATTGGCATTTTATTCGAATACATTTTAGTAAATATGTTCGTTATTTATTAAAGGATTTAATTTTTTTATTTGTATTCAACATAAAAAAGCTATCAAACGAGGTATTAGAAGGGATACTTTGTTATTTGAATTTTTAAAGTTGGGGCTGTCACCGGAGGGGGATTGAAAAAATACATCTCAAAAAAATGGCAATTTAAAAATAAATAAAAAACGACGTGTTCAAGTATTTTTTGAAAATATTTTTTTAGAATTCATCCGTTATTTTCGGGAAGCACAGTATACAGGGTGTTTTAAATTCTAGGCTCGCCATGGGGATCTCGCTTATTAGAAGAGATAGAGGGTATGTTTAAATTTGGCACTTTTGCAGAATTTATGCTGATTTATAATCCACCGAAAAAAAAAAAAATTGTTTTGAAAACTGAAAAAACTGATTTTTATTTTTTCTTTATATCTTATTATCGTTATTTGAAGTGTTATTTAAAAACAGCAAAGACGCTCTTATAGCACTTTTTTATTATTTAATAGATGGCGTAAGATTTTTAGTCTATCTCTAATCTAATCTATCTCTTCTAATAAGCGAGATCGCCATGGTGAGCCTCAAATTTGAAACACCCTGTATATCGTTGAAGGCGAAGTGGGTAAAATTTTGTTCATCATTTTTTTTTAATACAAGCTCGTGGGTCACTAAGTTAGTAGCGTCTCTTGGAGGGGGGGTAAGGGTACCAATAATTTTGAAACATCGAAAATTTGTTAACAGAATAATTCGACAGTTATCCCTTTTGTTGGTTCTCACTTTTAGAATCCTATAATATACTTTTTCGCATCATATTAAATAATTACCTAAATATTTTTCTGTTTATATTAAATTGTATCGTCCTCTTGTTTTCATTTCGATAAATTGCAACTGCGGCACTCCGCTGGAGACAGTATGACGTTTATCAATACGTGTTTGCACAAACAAATTGTAACCGTAGTAACAACTAAACTGTTGAGAAAGTAAATTCGTCGTTCATTGGCGGAAATCTGTTGGGCAAAGAAACTGCCATCCTTTTATTGGCTGAAATCTGTTGGGCAATGAAACTGTCATCATTTGATTGGACGTCACCTGTGGAGAAAATGATTCGGCCAAGTAATGGACAGCTTTCTCGATCAAAAACGATTAAACAATGTTAATATTAAATTCAAAAAAACGAAATATAGCCTGAATATATAAATATTCAACCTGTTCGTAACTCTGCAAGCAAAATTAAGTCTTACTAAGACTATAAACAAATAACTTATTGAAACAACTACTTCCCTGGCTGATGCCACGCCGGATATTGAATGATACAAAGGAAATTTGCATGTTATTACTTATGTTAATATTATTTAATTAGACGCGAAAAAAGGTTTATTTACGTTTCCTAAAATGCTTAAGACACTGGCATCAAGCGACTGTTGAAATCTGGCGCAGTCTTAGGACCTTCTCTATATAAACGACCTCTACATCGCCGTACATAGCAATTGTTTTTATATATTTTTCAAGTGAACAAAACGATTACAATTTTTCATAAATTTTTATCGTGTTTACTAGAAATATCGCAAATGCTATTAACGCAATGCTTTGTAATTCTGAGAAGCTTCAAGTGGATAACAATTGTTTTATATTTTTTTCGAGTCAACAAAATTATCACTCCAACAATTTTTCATAAATTTACATCGTGTTTGCAAGAAATATCGCAAAAGCTATTGACGGAATGTATTGTGTTGTTGCAACAAATCATTCATGAATTAATATAGAAATTGTCTTTATAATTTTGAATTTTAATCTATTATAATATAATTCTGTTGCATATGTTGTATTCAATTAATATACCGTATGTTTTTTTTATCGTAGGCCATAGGATTTTACATGTTAAAAATTATACATCGTGTAAATGTATATTTTATCATATAATTTTGAAGCAAATTTTAGTTGATAATATAAATCAATTATTTTTCTACATGATGCGCTTAATTAGAATTATTTAAACATGTTCTATTTCATTAAAAAGTGCTTTTGCTCGGAACCGAACGATCGGGATACGCTGCAGAAAAGTTGTCAACTATTTCCCTAAAATAAAAATTCCCTGACTTCTTGTAGAAAAATATAACTATTTCCCTGCTGGACAAACCTCTCATAATTGCCTTTACAAATTTCACCCGCTCTTCAAATGTACAAATGGACATTTTCAAGAATAAAATCCGTTTGATTACTTACCTCACTAATCAATCTGACATTTCGTAAATTCAAGGTACTTTGATTATTTTTGCTCAGTTATTTATATTAAATAATTTCATTTTTTACCGTAATAAAACATGTTTAAGTTATTCTAATCACGTAGAAAAATAATTGATTTAATACTAAATAAAATTTCCTTCCAAATTTTATGATAAAATATACATGAACAAAAGGTATAATTTTTAGCATGTAAATATCTTATGGCCCACGATAAAAAAAAACATACTGTATATATGATATATTAACACAAACGGTGGTGGCAGATGAACTCGCAGTCGATGCCAAAAAAACAAAAAGAAAATTATTATAAAATTTCCAAGTATGCCATGAAAAAAATGAGAACAAAAAGTGGTCACTGGCATATAATAGTATATTATTATACAAGTTTAATAAGAGGGTATTTTGTGGCACGAGTGGGATTGGAGCACGACTCGCGCAGCAATTGTTTCGCCACATTCGCTTCTTCATTTCCTCGCCTGAAGAAACAATTGTCGCGAACTTAAACAATAAATATTTGAAAGTAATATCGTGTATTATTTACCAATATCAAACGTAACCGTTTTTTGTTTATTTCCAATATTTTTTTTAATATGAAAAATAATAGAGAAATATTTTAACAAATATTGAAGGCAACAAAAAATGGACTTCTTTTATCTACAGGGTGTTGACTTGATGGACGCAATATAGGAAATCGCATGTTAATTTTGAAGTGTTCAAATACTGGCTCCCCTATTTATTTTAGAGACAAAGTGAATTGAACTTTTTTGTAGAGGGGAAAATTCTGATTTTATTAATGTTCACACTTAACACTTTACGTTTCTCTAAGTTGAAATAATTAAGAAAAAGTAATGTGATTTTATAAAAATAATGACATGCCAGAGAAAAGTAAAGTGGTAAGCGTGAACATTAATAAAATCAGAATTTTTCCCACTTCAAAATTAACGTGTAACATTTCCTATGTTGCGTCCGCCAAGTCAACACCCGGTATACATATTTCTCGTAAACTAAAAATTAAAGAAATTAAAGTTTTTTGTCTATAATTGTGAAATCATAAACATTACAGCAAATTTACAATGACAAAGAATAATTGTAGAGAATGCCAAAATGAAAGAAGTTTTATCGAAATGTAAAAAATCAATAAATATGAAAAATATCACAAAAACCATATTATCATTATATCGGAGAAAGTAACATTTTTTGTTTGTAATCGTAGCAAATTTCTTTAAAAATCAATATCGAGGCTGAAAGGCCTGTTGAGGTCATTTGTAAAAGTGTCTCAATAAATGTATTGTCTCTCTCTCAATATCGATTTATTCCATTTTTATTTAAAAAATAATATTTACATTTCTGGGTAAGTCAAGTTTACTTGCTAAATGTAAGTAATAGTCTTGTTGATATACAGGGTGTTATAAATTCGATGCATTAACATTGCTGTCTCGGAAATTATAATAGATAGAGAGTTGCTCAAATGAAGGCAAAGTTGCGCATTTTAATGTTGAATAATTTGTTAAAAGGAAATTAAAATATTATGACTATTTCCAGAGATTAATGAAAAATCGTTTATTATTGAAAAATCGTTCATTACTAGGGGTCATTAATCAACGATTTTTGATACATTTGGGTACATTAAAGTTAGCCGTTAACCAACGAGCAACGGAAAAATAATTAAATATTATGTTTAAAACAATTTTTACGCTTCATGTAAATTGTCTACATTACATTGCCATCAAACACACACCAACTTTTTTTTCATTATGAATGAATAAAAATGTGTTCTAACTTTATTATTATCTATAAGTTTATCTCTAGTTTCGCACATGACCATGTCGTTATGTAACAACTTTCAACACGTAATCATTTTTTTTAACTTCTGTAGGAAAAGAATGAATTGCCATTTGTCACATACACTTACTGATTGTTACAGGAGGCGTTTACTTAAAATATAAACAAAGTAAACGCCGCCAGTATCAATCATTTAATTAAAGCTAACGGAGTAGAACAGGCGAAACGGATTCTGTGTCTAGAGGGTGTTGAATTGCAAAGCGGGCCAAATAGATTTACATGTAAAATTGGAAATGTATTAATATCGGTTCCCCTAATTATTTGACAGTATCGGTCTTCGTGGATTATTTTTAAAGCTTTTTAAGCTGAATTATTTGGTGCCTTACTTAATAGTTTCTGCAGAGTATTTACCGAGATGTTTGCAAAAAACTTTACTGTTATTTTGAATTGAAAACAATGGTTTGCCATGAAATCATAATGGCGGATATTTCATTTTGTTCTAAAAAGTGACGTTTGCTGTCGCATTACGTACGCGAATTTCCAGAGAAGGCAATATCCAGCAAAAGTACTATTTAATCAATAATTACTACTTTGCTTTCTAAATTTAAATGTGTTACAATTGGCTCTCTTAATTATTTTATAATATCGGTCTACTTACATTATTTTTAATACACATTGAATTGTGCTGGGTATTGTCTTCTCTAGAAATTCAACAGTAAACAAATCACTTACACTTCTTAAATAGTACCCGAGTAAAACCATTTACTTATAAATACTTTTTCTTGTGTATAATACACGGCCGGTTGTAAATCGTAATGTGACGGCAACTGTCACCAGCGGCGGCTCGTCAATTTTTGGTTTGGTGAGGCACAGATTTAATATTATCTACACATCCTTTTAAAACCCTTTCCTATCTTATATTTTAACAGTTGAATTTAACGTTTTGCGTATGAATTAAGGTTTAATATTAGGCAGAACAATGAAATAATCCGAAGAAAAATAAATACAGATATGACTGAATTCCTTAAAAATTAATATTTTTAGTAGTAGAAGACGAACAAAAAATCTAAAAAAATAAATAAATAGTGATATAATAAAATTCCACAAAAATTTTTAAAATCTTTACGAAACACTTACTTTTAAAACTAACTTTTTGAAAATTAATGTTTCGAAAAAAGTTGTCGAACAATTGACAAATCTAAAAAAAACTTATATGATGGAATTGCTCAGAATTTTTAATATATTCACAAGACCTTTAATATAAACTTTGATTTTTAAAAATGTGTAAATTTCTGCGTGAGTTTTGAATTTTTAAAAATGATTTTTTTAAGTAGTCGATTATTTGAACAAGGAATAACTAGAAAAAAAATCATCGATATGATTGAATTCCTTAAAAACTCTGATGCAATCATAATTTAAAATTAACCTTGATTTTTGAAACTAAGTCGATTTTTACGTGAGTTATGAAATTTTCAAAATTAATATTTTCAGTTATTGAAAACAAAGAAAAAAATCTAAAAAAAAAAAAAAATAGTAATAGTACGTCACAACATTTTTTTTAAATCTTTACTACCTTCAAAATTAACTTAAATTTTTGAAAGTCTGCCTACTTCTCTGAACTTAAACTTTGATTTTTCAAAATGTGTCAATTCCTACGTGAGTTATTAATTTTTAAAAATGAATTTTTTAACTCTTCGAATATTTGACCAAAGAAAAAATAGAAAAAAATATCGATATGATTAAATTCTTTAAAAACACTGATGCAATTATAATGCATTTTTTTACCTTAAAAACAGCTTTGATTTTTTAATGAGTTAATTTCTGCGTGAATTAAAATTTTAAGTTGTTGAACACTTAAACAAAACAAAAGTCGAAAGCAAAATTGAGTTTCACAAATATTTTAATAAACCGACATAACGTCAGACTACCTTCAAAACTTTGATTTTTGAAAATGTGTTCATTTTTGAGAAATATCGTTTAAGTTGTCGAACGAAAAAAATTGTAGTATAATATAATTTATCAAAATTTTTAGTACATTCATAAAACATCTGCCTTTAGAATTATCTTCGATTTTTGAAAATGTATCTATTTTTGCGTGAGTTATAAATGATTTTTTTTTAAGTTTGTCGAATATTCGAACAAAGAAAAAATAGAAAAAAATAATACTGATATGATTGAATTCCTTAAAAACTCTAATACAATTTACCTTTAAAATGAACTTTGAGTTTTGTTTATTTTTCGGTGAGTCGAACACTTTAACAAAACCATAAATTTTTGAAAATGAATATTTAAAGTTATTGAACATTTAAACAAAAAAATATATATTTTTTTAAAATATATTCACAAAACATCTACCTTTAAAACTAACTTAATTTTTTTTAATGTGTCACTTTTTCCGTAAGTTATGAATTTTTGAAAATAAATGTTTTAAGTTGTTGTACACTTAAACACGAAAATCGAAAAGAAAATAAGTTTTGATATGAGAAGAGTTTTTCAAATATTTTAGCATATTCATAGAACATCTACCTTTGAAACTAGTTTTAATTTTTGAAAATGTGTTCATTTTTCCGTGAGTTATGAATTTTTTTTAAGTTTCTGCTTTTTATCTTGTAAAATAGATGTTTTGAAAAAAAGTTTAAATTTAAATTGAATTAAGCAAGTTTTCTTAATGATTCAAAATAATTCCGTTAGACTTGGCAATACTGGCCTTAACACAGCTGACAATGGCGAGCGCTGCGACTGTTCTCTCTCTCTCTCTCTATCACGCGGGTGATCTTCGACCAATGAGAAGCGTCTGAGGCTCGCCTCCAATATTGAAATAAATCTGCTCATTAAACTGTATGGAGGCATATTAAGTTGCATAAATTCCGATCGCGCTGGTTTACTCAAGTCCCGCCTGGGTGGACGCGCTAATTTTAATCATTACAATTCGGGAACATTCCGTGAATACAACAATTTATAATTACTGTATAATTATCAATATTAAAGCCAACACGGAAGAAATGTATTTAAAATTAATGGTGAGGCAATGCCTCCCCTAACGAGCCGCCACTGACTGTCATTTTTTAGAGCAAAATGAAATATCCGCCATTATGATTTCATGGCAAACCTTTGTTTTCAATTCAAAATAATTGTAAAGTTTTTTGCTTTTATCTCGGTAAATACTCTGCAGAAACTATTGAGTAAGGTACCTTAGAAAGCTTTAAAAACAATGTTAATGATGGTGTTAAATAATTAGGGGAGCCAATATTAACACATTTCAGATTTTACATGTAACACCCTGTATATTTACATTATGTACACGCGGCGCGGCACTCGGTTAAATACTTATGAGTTTCCTGTGTCCCGTACACTACGCATTGTGTCACAACATTTTGGGAGGGCTATACTTTTAGTTTGATAATGATCAGCACTTGATCGAAACTATAGTCGTTATATACCTATCATTGATTACAAAAATGTCAAACAAGCAATTATTAATAGATTATATTCGACTGACAAATAATTCAAGAGAATTCCTACAAAATGAGAAGCATATAGTTTATTTACCATTCGCCATTAGGATATAACTAGTTTTTCCTAGGCTAAAGTTTGATGTATGTGAAATTGTGTTCTTTATGTGGAATTGTGAAATGTAAAAATGTAAGAAACGTAACTGGTGACGAACGACGGCTCCGCTGCGCTGCGCCGTCGTCCATGCGGGGCCTATCAAGATTAAGCGATTAAATTGGTGACGGACGACGGCTCCTCTGCGCTGCGCTGTCGTCCGTGCGTGGCCCATTAAAATTGAGCACGGAAACGGGTGACGAATACCGGCTCCGCTGCGCTGCGCTAACGTCCGTGCTGGGCCCATTAAAATTAAGCAAATAAATTGGTAACGGATGACGGCACATCGTGGCCCATTCAAATCACATTTTAGTCGCCTACTGAGATGATTTGCGTCTATAGCACCTATTATAATGAATTAGGCAAAGTCATTGGTGAAGATTGACGACTCCGCTGCGCTGCGCCATCAATGAAAAACATGTTTTTTTTCTAAATTAATTTTAATTTTTCATTTTTTATTTTTCATTTTCATTTTTCATCTTCAAGTTTTAATTTTAAATTTTTCATTTTTATTTTTACTTTTAATTTTAAATTTTAAATTTTTAATTGTAAATTTTAATTTTTAATTTTTTATTTTTACTTCTTTTTTTTTAAGCCAGTTATATCCTCTGCGATCCCTGAAAATTTCGGCTTTCCGACTTGAAAAGAAAAAAAAAATGTCCTTAAAAGAAGGAAAACGAACCCAGGGTTCGTGGTTCAGGTGAATTTTGAAAAAATATCTTTTGCCATCCCTGAAAGTTTCAGCTTTTCGACTTTAAAAGAAAGAAATTCGTCCTTAAAAGAAGAAAAACGAACCCAGAGGGTGCAAATGGCTCGTAGGGGTAGTTCCAAAAAAAAAAATTCCCAATGAAAGCCAGTTATCTCTTCTGCCATCCCTGAAGGTTTCAGCTTTTCCACTTGAAAAGAAATGTCCTTAAAAGAAGAAAAAAAATTTTGTTACCCGGTTTAAAAAAAATCATATCTCGGAAACGGGGCAAAATTTCAAAAAAGTGGCTCGATCAATTTTAGATATTTTCTTTAAGATTATTTTAAGACATACTGGGATCGTCTAGCTCCGGCGGTTACGGAAGAGTTATTTTTATTTTGAAACGTGCAAAAATCGAAAATCTGTGAAAATCCCCCCGGGGGTGGGGGTGAAACGAAACGACGGGACCGGTTTTAAAAGCTTGGTTATCTGGGCATCGATCTGCGCGCAAAAACTAACAAAATTTTACCGAATAAGGCCCTGCTAAGGGGTGAGGTTTAACCCTACCCCCGCTTTAAGAGTGAGTTTCGGGGGATTCAAAATCCTCTTCATATTTTTGGGCGAATTTTGTGTGCCGGTCGGCCGACCGTGGGAGGCAATCCTCTGAAGCAAACGTTCCTAATTGGTGGTACGCGTACGGTACCGGTAGTCAAATCTCGGGCTATCGGTTATGAAATAATAACGAAAACAATATTTTTGAGAAAGAAAACGAGAAGTTATTAATTTTTTTACTCGTTTTTCCAAAAATATTTACATACTCGAAGGCCCTATATTGTCTACTATATACCGGTACGACATCTTAAAAAAATTGGGAACCTCTGCTCTAAAGTAACAAGCCTAATTACACAAAATTACACATCCGAAGGATCTCGCGAGTGAAAGCGGGTTAAACGAATGAATAGTACTGCAATTTGTTAAATCTAATTTCCGTTGTTCGTCACGACATTAATTTTAACAACGTTGTCAATATTAGATGTATATTAGTAACGTACACGTTTTTTCAGGTAATAATTAATTGGTTTTGTGTATTTATGACCGGCGTATATATATAGCGTGACGATCTCAAGGTTAACAAATAATTACCTTAATCTCATCAAATTATCATTTCCCTCTACAAAAGAAAAACTTGATAGCAATTCCCGTCATTAGTACTGTATTGTACTACTAGAAAAACCATTATCATCGAGAAGATAACAAAATTCCGACGTTATTATCGGTTTTCGCAAATGCAGTTCAGTAGTTCATCAGTCTTACTGACAGAAGTACTCTTTTCCGTTCCAGTTCGCAAATATGGAGGTCGAGGGCGATGTCGGCACCGAACAAATGATCACCGAACAACCACTCTTCAGCACACTGGACATCGTGCTGCTGGCGGCACTGATAGGCATCGCTACTTGGTACTTCACGCGGGAGAAGAAGAAACCGGAAATTACGGCAAATGGAAAATCATACTCGATACAGTAAGTACAAATTTTGTAATGAAGTTTATTTTTGAAAAAATTTGATCTGGAATTAATTCCAATTGATAAAACGTCGCGTACAAAGTACACAAAAGCATTAGATGTTAGTCATGTGAAATTGCGCAACAAAACTTGGTTCAAATTGAATTCAAAGAATTTAATCAACAATAATCTAACGAGTGCCTGTGATTTTGCCGGAAATTATTAGCGACAGGATCACGAATGCTTGTTGCGGCGAAAATCGGCACAACTGCGAAACAGGAATGTCGATTTTCTAGAAGCAACAAGCAAGTGTGATCGAGACGTTGATAATTGCCTAGATTCGAGTTAAAGTTGAGAAGATAATAGGCCAAACAACAAGCTTACCTTCATAATTTAAAAAATTAAATTTAGTGTCAATCAATCTGTGCTGCAATAATTGTAGTAGAAATGAGCTTACCAAGATTTTGAGAAATGCCTGTGAATACTAAGGTGTGAGCCACAGAATTTTGTTTCAGAGTTGGCCATGCCTGAGAGAGAGAGAAACATAGCAGTCATGTCTGAGATTATTTTTTTTAAATCTAATTCAATTGAACTAATCTAGTCTCATGACGTAATAATATGCGACATACCTCATTTATCTCACAGCCAACTCTGAAACAAAATTTTGTAGTTCACACACATTACCAGAAAATACAAACAGAACGAATTCAGTGAGCAAATAATTTTAAAAGTCCGGCGATACCTGACGTTTTATAAACAAATTATAAACAACTTTACTTGTCTGACGTTTTATAGTTATAGAAAATTCAACGCGTTGCTAGGCAATACCAACATCATGTATTCCCATGAATAACACCCACCCAGGGTGTAATGCCATGCATGACATACACCCAGGTCTGTTTCGCGTCGTAATTAGAATTTTATTGGATCATGTCATCAACATTATTTGATTTCGTTGATTAAAAAGTAATCGAGGGCAATTGTCATAAATATTAATTCACTAGAATTAAGGATAATCACTCAATAATAATTTTTAATTAACCATTATGTCACTTAATGACTTGTTAAAACTGAAATTATTTTGAGTTGCAAAAGGCCAAAAGATAACAATATCGGATTTATTGTTTTTATCGCGATTGCGACAGACTTTGATTAGATATTAGCAGTTAATATTTAAATTGAACTAATCAGCTACTTGCTGTATTTCGATACGATTGTATCATTTGCGGCGATGTATCATATTTTTTTTAATCAAAGTTCGTGATTTTCGTGCGATTGTCGTATTATTACAAATGTGCTGATTTATCAGTATGATTCCAAAAATTGTTGTGTCTAGGAATTAGATATATTACGATTATTTTTACTTTCTCCCTGTTACGAAGTACAAGAAAGTATTGTTTTTTTTTTTTTTTTTTTTTTCTTAAAAAGGAAGGACGTGGATGGAACTGCGGGGTCAAGGAGAGTGAATGATTAGGGAATTTTGGCGTCGGCTACTAGGCCATCTGCCACCACCATTGTTTTTAATAAATTCGAAATTAAATGAATAAATGAATAATGATACAAACACAACGACCATCGTCCCGAGCGAATATTCCGCGGCCCCGAAATAGAAAGTATTGTGATCGTGATTTTTTTTTTTTTTCAATTTTTTTTTTTTTTTTGTAGTATTGTGATCGTGATTTTTTTTCAAATTTTTTTTTACGGAAATATCCGTTTTGGGGTCCCTAGATGACATTTCAACAATTTCTGGAAAAAATGGTGATGTGGCCATCATATTACTTTCTCCGATTTGATACTTATATTTGTAGATTCATGATTTATTTTCAATTTAAATAATATTTTAAATCGAGCGTTTCACATGATCGAATGATTGCAACGTCATAATTATAAAAGCTACAAATGAGAAATTATGTTTCAAATTCAAAAAATCTTTACCGTAAGTTTACTGAAAAACTAAAAATAATGCTAAAAAAGTCTTGAAATGGATTTCTAAAAATAGTCCTGCTTAATTAAAAAGTCGTAAAAACCTAATTAAAGTCCTGAACAAGAAAGTCTTGAAAAAAGTCCCGATAAAAAAGTCTTTCAAAAAGACCAGAAATAAAGTCCTGATAAAAAATGTCTTGAAAAAAGTTTTGGAGGAACAGTTTTGGAAATAAAGTCTTGAAAAAAGAGTCCTGATAAAAGCCGTGAAAAAATTCCTGAAAAATAGTCTTCATACAAAATACTAGAAATAAATGTCCCGAAAAAGAGCCCAAAAAAGTCCTGAAGAAAGTTCAGAAAAAGGGTCCTGATGAATTATCATAAAAAAATTATCTTGAAAAATTGCGTCGAAATAATATAAATCTTTGAAAAATAAACAAAAAAGATTCTGAAAAAAAGCATTGTAAAAAGATCTGAAGAAATTGTCCTGAAAAAGAAATCCCAAAAAGAGTCTTGAAAAAAATCCCGAAAAAAGTCCTGCAAAAAGGTCTTCATATAAAACACCAGAAATAAATGTCAGAAAATCCCGAAAGAAAAAGAGTCCTAAAAAAGTCCCGAAGGAAAGTCCTAAAATAAGTCCTGAAGAAAGTCCCGAAAAAGAGTCCTGATAAAATATCCTTAAAAATTGTCCTGTAATAAAAATCTTGAAAAGGCGTTATGAAAATAATAAATGAACATTTCCTTTAAAATATCATTCAAATAGTCTTGAAAAAGTTCTGAAGAAATTGTTCTGAAAAAATCCCAAAAAGAGTCTTGAAAGTCCCGAACAAAAAATCCTGAAAATGTATCCAATAAAAAATTTCCTGAAATATAATACTGAAAAAAATCCTGTAAAGAGGGCTTGAAAAAAAATTCCCGAAAAAATAATTCTGAAAAAATGCAACGAAGAAAATTCTGAAAATAATCTTATATAAGTCTTTAACAAGAGGTTCTTAAAAAAGTCTCGAAAAAAGTCCCAAAGGAACAGTTCTGGAGATCTTGAAAAACGAGTCCTGATAAAAGCCGTGAAAAAAAAATCCTGAAAAATGGTCTTCATACAAAATACTAGAAATAAGAGCCCAAAAAAGTCCTGAAGAAAGTTCCGAAAAAGGGTCCTGATGAATTATCATAAAAAAATTGTCCTGTAAAAATTGCCCCGAAATGGCATCTTTGAAAAATAAACAAAAAAGAATCTGAAAAAAAAGCATTGTAAAAAGATCTGAAGAAATTTTCCTGAAAAAGAAATCCCAAAAAGAGTCTTGAAAAAAATCCCGAAAAAAGTCCTGCAAAAAGGCTTAAAATAAGTCCTTAACAAAATTCCTCAAATAATAAGTTTTGAAAATAGTCTTGAAAAAAATACTAAATATATCTTAAAAATGTCCAAAAAAAGGTCATTAAAAAAAAATTCTAAAAATTGTCATGTAGAAAATTCTGAAAAAAAAATCCCGAAAATAAGTCCTCAACAAAGGATTCTTGAGAGAATCCCGAAAATGTCCCTAGAAAAAAATATCCTGTTAATAAAATTTTGGAACGAAATCCTAAAAATAAAGGTCCTGAAAGAAAAAGTCCTAAAAATAAGTCTTAAAAAGTCCCGAAAACGAATCCTCGACGAAACGTCTTTTAAAAATGTCTTTAAAACAGACCTGATAAAAGTTCTGAAAACATTGCCCTGAAGTCCCAAAAAGGCGAAAAGGGCAAAAAACTGTTCAAAGTTGACACTAGCCAGGGAAGAAGTTGTTTTAATAAGTTATTTATTTATAGTCTTAGTAAGACTTAGTTTTGCATTGCAGAATTACGAGCAGGTTGAATATTCACATATTCAGGCGTTTTATTAAATTGGCTTATACTAAAACCAAATTGGAGTTCACAGGTCATCCAAAAACTTTAGTTGCACTTTCTGCTTCACCGGTAGTGACAACAATTTTGAAATTTTAATTTTATACACCATGTATCCATATTTTTAATTTTCGGATAGTTTAAAAAAATTGCTGTTTGAAAGGATGGTTACATCTTTCATATTTATGGATATTGCTGAGAAAATAATTTGGTTTAATTCTGATAATGGGATTTTGAAATCTCTGTGTGTCATAGGATAAGAGACCGCAAATTTATGAGGTAAAGGATGGTTTAAATTATAGTGAATTATGAATAAATTCATCGGTAGGTTTTCCGGATATTTAATCATTTTATTTGCTACAGCGTTGATATTTCCTTTTTTCTAATAATGAAATTTGTGTTTCATAATTTTCAATCATTTACTCTAATGTTTTATAGTGTAAGGTGCTCAAATGTTTATGCCATAATTTAATGGAATAAAAGATCTGTCAGAATCAATAAGAAAATAGGGGATTACCATTAAAAAAAAATATCGATGACGTCAAAACTCGAAAACAATTGACACTCGGAAATGGAAATTGACAGTAGAAAGTGTATTTTGATAATCAAAAGTCGAACTGACCAAGCATTTTTCAAAATTACAACTTGTTTGTTATTTAATTAATTCTTTCGCCTCGCCTTGGTTCCATATTTTTTAATTGTGATTTTCTCAAAAATTTTCTTATATAAGATGATCAAATATTTACACCTTGGTTTGGAGAAATAAAAGATGTATTAAAATCAACAATAAAAATAAGAGGTTGCGGTTTAAACAAAATAACGATGGCGTTATAACTAAAAAAACATTAGTCAAAATTCAGTGAATAATTTAGTCATAAAATAATACTATTTGATGTGGTAGAAAATGGATGAATCAAAATAAATTAATTTTAAATAAAGGAAAAATCAATGCTAAACACATAAACCTTGAAATAAACGAAATTCAGCTTGGAAATAAGAATGTTAGCCTTAAAAATAATTGTAAAATATTAGGATTCACTAGTGACAAGCATTTAGATTGAAAAGAACATTTTAAATACGATGTGTTTTACAATTTTGGTAAAAATGTAGATAACAATACACTTTTATCATGATATGGTTCTAATTTCGAATCCATTATAAAATATGGTATGATATTCTACGGAAGAAGTTTTAGTGGTAGAATTGTTCTAATTAAAAAAAGGGCAGTTAGGATTCTTCTAGGTTTCAAACATAATGAATCCTGCAAAGAGTGTTTCAAATCAGCAAGGATCTAAACTTTCTATAGCCTATATACAAGGTGTATTTGAAATAACGGACAGGCATTTAAGGGCACAAACACAAAATATTTGTGAACCGAATTCCGTCAAAATTTATTCGAAAAAAAAAATTGAATTTTCATAATTTTTCGAGGTTTTTTAAACATTTTGAGAACCGATGCTTTTCTCATTTAATTAGGTCTGTATGGAATGTGTGTTTGTTTATTTAAAACGCGAGATACGATTTCTTGCCTCCGAAATTTGAAGTGTTATCGCAACGTTTTTTTTTTTTTGTAAAAGATAAACAGTCCTCAAGTTCATTGACGCTTAAAGATCACTCAGATATTTCCTACGCGCTTGTTGTAATTCGATATCTAAAGCCGATGCCGTTTAAAAATTAGGTCACATTACCACTGCCCCCAAACATGTTGCGTATTTTCACTCATTAACTTTAATAATTAATTGCGGGCTTTTTGTTACAGTTATAAACAAAATAATTGCGAATATTGTTTAAAAATAATATAATCTCTTTGTGGTTACGAGCCTGTTCGTTATTTCAAATACACCCTGTATGTATATGAAGTACTTGTTTATCATTTTAAAAACCGACATGAGTTCTAAAAAATATTCTTATCACACTTTAATCAACTTCTTAGAGCACTTCAGGTAGAAGTCAATTTAATTTTATTTAAGAGAAATCTTAAAGGTGACTTAACTTAAGAGACTTAATCATTTTCTCAATTCTAAAGGGTGAAAATTCCTCTAATTTTTTGTATTCGCACTATTTTTTTTTAAATAAATTGAATTATCGTTATTATTAAAACATTTGACACTCGAGAATTGAAACTGACACTAGAAAGTTTATTTTAATAATCAAAAATCGACCTGTCCAAGGGATTTTTAAAACAAGCATTTGTTTATTTTTTAATGAGTTTATTCTATATTTTTGCCATGTACTATAAATACTAAAAGCCCATGTTTTCATATACAGCAAAAAGTAGATCACTTATAAACTTGAAATTCTAACAAAAAGTAGAAAATATTTAATGAGAAAGACCGCTAAAATTTCTACTCGTCATCCACTCCCGTCCACACAGTTTTTTTTTAATTCGCCAAATTTTTTGCATGAACTGATGTTCGCCTTATTTTTTTCTTCATTATTGTTGTTATTATTTGTCAGCTTCTTTAAAGCTTAAAAGTTTTATTCACGTATTCTGGCAATAAATAAATTGTTAAACTTTAAGTTCCCTAATATTTTCCAATATAAGGTGCTAAAATGGTTATGCCATAATTTAGGGGTATAAAATATTTATCAAAAACAACAAAAATAGGTGGTGGCTATTTGAAAAAATATTGATAAGGTCAAATCTCGAAAACAATTGACACTCAGAAATCGAAATTGACATAAGAAATTTTATTTTGATAACACTGAAAAAAATTTCGAGCCCTGATACCATTCCTGCTGATTCTTATGTAAAATGACTTCCAGAATCCGAATATGACCCACGTTTCTCCCCATCACCCACCATTTTCGGGGGATGCCTTCCAACCTGTTTTGATCACTTTTCGATCATTTGTGGATTATTTTAACCTTTACATTGCTTCTGAAGGGGCTAGAGTGAAAATTTCTAAAATATGGGCATGTGTAGCAAGGAGGTAGATTTGGGGGGATGTGCCTCCATAGATTGTAAATTGTTTTTTTGGCAATCTTTTGATTTACGCGTAACTTTTAGCCGTTTGGTCAAGCTACTGTAAAAAAATAGTGCAGCAAACTGTTAGAGCTCAATTCTTGTCCTGATCGCAAACTCGGCAAAAATTTATAAGCAGTTTTAGACGCGGACAAAGGGATTTTCTTTGCGCTTTTACAGTCAATTCCCCGCAAACGTAGCAGAAGCTATCGGAATGATTTTTCCACGCACATGGCATAATTAAACCGTAAATAAATGCTCGATGTCACTCAGTAAAAATTCTACCATTTTACACAATTTAAATAAATTGGATACAGAATCTCCGCCTAGAGCACTACGTTGACTCTATTACTGTTGCTGTACATATGGGTCTGGAAAATAAGTGAATAAACTACGAAAAAATATTTCATTTTCAATTATTTTGAATGGCAAATCCCCCCCCCAATCTACCTGCTTGCTCCACCTGTCCATATTTTAGAACTTTTCACCTCTCTAGACCCTCAGAGGAAACGTAAAGATTAAAATCTTGATCCCCCAAATGATCTAAAAGTGATCAAAATAGGTTGGGGGGCGTCCCGCGAAAATGGTGGGTGATGGGGGAAAACGGGGGCCATATTCGGATTCTGAAGGTCATTTTACATAAGAATCAGTAGGAATGATGTCAGGGCTGATTTTCATGCCAATCAAAAGTCCGAGGATTTTTCAAAATTAAAATAAATTTATTTTTTTGAATGAATTTATTCCATTCTTTTACGTCACGTGAGTTCCATAATTTTCAATTGTGATTTTCTCAAAAATTCTCTTGTGTAAGATCGTGAAATATTTACGCCATGGTTTAGACAAATAAAAAGTGTATTCAAATCAATTTAAAAAATAAGGGGCCGAGGTTTAAAAAACCTACTATGGCGCTATAACTTGAAAACAACAGTGGCGGCTCGCCAGGGGAGGCAGGTGAGGCACTGCCTCACCGTTAATTTTCTATATTATAAAAAAATTTATTCAATAAATTTCTTCCGAGTTGGCTTTAATATTGATAATTAATTATAAATTGTTGTATTACCGGAATGTTTCCGATTTTTAATGTTTACAATTAGCGCGCCCACCCAGGCCGGACTTGAGGCAAATGTAAACCAGCATGATCGGAATTTATGCAACTTAATATGCCTCCATTCAGTTTACATATTATCGCATTCGTTGTAATGTGCAGATTTATTTCGATATTGGAGGCGAGCCTCAGAGGCTTCTCATTGGTCGGAAATCACCCGCGTGATCAGGGCTGGAATTAGACTTGTTGAGGCCCTAAGGAGTGGCGTAGCGAGCTTAACTCGTGCCCGGGGCACAATACCTTTTAGCCCCCCCCCCCTTATCCGAAAACCATAGTGTTCCTTTTTTCCTTTTTATTTACGAATTAACATTTATTATATTACACTGGCACTAAATTTAAAATATATTTTCCAGAAATCAATTATAATAAAAATTCAAATTATCAAGCAATTTTTTGTTTTGCGAACCATTTGGCGTCCCTTTGTGAGTAGCGCCCGGGGCATGATGCCCCCCCCCCCCCTTGCCCCTCCCTCGCTACGCCACTGGCCCTAAGCTATTTGAGTTCAAATACTATATGTCAGTGCCTAATATGATTTCCAGATACCTTCAGGGTTAAACAGAAATATAATTAAGAAGTATATAGATAGTGAAATAATAAATCTTAACTTAAAATCATTTTTATTCATAACAAACTTAAAAATGCAAACTCTGGTAAAAGGAAACAAAAGTTCTTTTAAAAGGCTCAATTAACAAATTCTTATTATCTAATCTCTTGAAACATGTTATAAGGATTAAGAAATTATATTAAACTAAAATATTTTCTTTCTTGCCTTTGCCAGAGTAAAGTCACTGATGACATCATCAAATGATAAACTGCGTAGTTTGTCTATACACATAAGACTGAGGGAACATAATTTATTTTGAGTCATTATTCTAAATTCATTTTTTATCTTCTTCAGCTGTTTATATGACAGTTGCTCACTGGGACAATTTCTCGACAACTTAAAATATTAATTTAGAAAAATTCATAACTCACGCAAAAATAAACAAAACTCAAAGTTAATTTTAAAGGAAAATGTATTATGATTGTATTGGAGTTTTTAAGAAATTTAATCATATCAGTATTATTTTTTCTATTTTTTTCTTTGTTCAATTATTCGACAAATCATTTTTGAAAATTTATAACTTACGCAAAAATAGACACATTTACAAAAATCGAAGATAATTCTAAAGGCAGATATTTTGTGAATATACTAGAATTTTTAATAAATTCAATCATACCAGAACACAACTTAAAACGATAATTTTCAAAAATTCATAACACCCAAAAATGAACACATTTTCAAAAATCAAAGTTTTGAAGGTAGTCAGTCTATTTATTAAAATATTAGTGGAACTCAATTTTGCTTTAGATTTTTGTTTTATTTAAGTGTTCAACAAGTTAAATTATTCAAAATTCATAAAAATTGACACGTTCTCAAAAATAGTTTTAAAGGTAAATGTTTTGTGGTTATATTAAAAGAATAGATTTTTTTGTTCAAGTCTTCAACAACTTAAAATATTAATTTTCAAAAATTCATAATTCACGCAGAAATTGACATTTAAAAAAATCAAAGCTATTTTTTAAGGTAAATAAATGCATTATGATTGCATCAAAGTTTTTGAAGAATTCAATCATACCGATATATTTTTGTATTTTTTCTTTGGTCAAATATTCGACGAGTTAAAAAGTTATTTTTTTTTTTAATTTATAACTCACGTAAAAATTGACACACTCTCAAAAATTAAAGTTTAGCTTAAATGTGGATATCTTGTGAATATACTAAACATTTTAAGCAATTCCATCATATAAGAATTTATTTTCTTTAGATTTTGTTTGTTCACTTGTTCGAAAACTCAAAACATTAATTTTAAAAAATTCATAACTCAGAGAAATTGGCAGACTTTTAAAAATGCAAGTTAGTTTATACGGTAGTAAAGATTTTAGAAAATATTTTGAAATTCTATTATATCACTATTTATTTTTTTAAGATTTTTTTTGCTCGTCTTCAACAACTGAAAATATTAATTTTCAAAAATTCATAAAAATTGACTCAGTTTCAAAAATCAAGATTAATTTTAAAGGTAAATGGATTATGATTGCATCAAAGTTTTTAAGGAATTTAATCATATCGATATGATTTTTACTTTCTCCGTTACGAAGTACGAGAAAGTATTGTGATCGTGATTTTTTTTTCAAAAATTTTTTTTACGGAAATATCCGTTTTGGGGTCCCTAGATGCCATTTCAACAATTTCTGGAAAAAAAATTTTTGTGTCTGTGTGTGTGTGTGTGTGTCTGTGTGTGTGTGTGTGTGTCTGTGCGCGCTGTATCTCAAAAACTAATAAACCAATCGATATGAAACTTTGAACATATGTCTTATTTGATAATCCGGAGAACTGAAAAGCTTTTGGTAAAATTTCGTACACCGGAAGTGGGTGTTTACCTTAACTGTTTTTTGTTTTTTGCCAATATTTTCTTAAATATGAAAAATATCACAAAAACATTTAAACAAACATTGAAGACAACAAAGAAATGAACATCTTTTGCTTGAAAATATTTTTCATAAAATCATTGCTATTCGAGAAAAAAATTTATTATTATTTTTTTAATTTTTGGTATATAATTATGAAACGATAATAGTTACAACAAATTTATTTGAATAATAATTGTAGAGAATGCCAAAATGAACAACTTCTAAAGAATAAGTTTTTTTCTAAATCTCGTTAGTTTTTGAGTAAACCGAGTTTTTGAATTTGAAGTATAATTTTTCCATGTTTCATAATTTTGACGTTTTAAACGTCAGTTTCATCCGAGTTTACGCAACGCTCGATGTACATTTAAAATATGATTTCAATAAACCATGAAAACGTAAATATAAATGATACTATCAAGTCGGAGAAAGTAACATGATGGCCACATCACCATTTTTTTTTCTAGTTTTTCCTTGTTCAAATATTCGACCACTTAAAAAAATCATTTTTAAAAATTCATAACGCAGAAATTTACACATTTAAAAAAATTAAAGTTTATATTAAAGGTAAATATATTAAAAATTCTGAGCAATTTAATCATGTAAATATTTTTTTTTTAGTTTTGTTCAATTGTACGACAACTTAAAACATTAATTTTTAACAATTCATAACTCAGGGAGAAATTGGTAAATTTTCAAAAATTTGAGATAGTTTTAAAGGTAAATGTTTCGTAAAGATTCATTCAAATTTTTAAGGAATACAATCATGTCAGTATTTATTTTTCTTCCGATTATTTCATTGTTCCACCTAATATTCAACCTTAATTCGTACGCAAAACGTTAAATTCAACTGTTCAAATATAAGATAAGATTTATTTTGTACTTTATATTTTCATATTTTCTGGTGGAATTCTGGTGGAATTAGGTTGGCTCACTGGTGGAAATATTATGTGATCAGATGACAACGCAGGTTAAGGCAGCTTCACAACAACCCAGGAACGGCAACAAGAACGGAAACGAGAACGAAAATATACCTGGATTGTCGTTCCCGTTACCGGAAATTAGTTATTAGTTGTGTAAACAAAATATACTTAATGTTTTAAATCGAAACGTATAATAGCAACGTGAAGGAAAATAGGGAGATTTTAAAAAGATGTGTAGATAATATTAAATCTGTGCCTCACCAAACCAAAAGTTGATCAGCCGCCACTGGAAAACAATTAACATTCGGAAAGTGAAATTGACATTAGAAAGTGTATTTTGATAATCAAAAATCGACTTGTGCGAGGAATTTTTCAAATAATCGATTGTTCATTTTTGTAATGACTTTATTCTATATTTTCGCCGTGCACTGTAAATGCTAAACTCGTAAGCCATGTTTTCACATCCGCAAAATCGGGAGCACTTGCAAAGTTGAAATTTTAACCAGCAGTCGAAAATATTTAATAAGAAGCATCACCAAAATTTCAACCCCGTCACCCACCCCCAGACAGAGACCCAACAGTTTTTTTTTTTTAATTTCGTCAAATTTTCTACTCTATTTTATATTTGTCATTATTATTAGTAAACATCCTCATCTTTGATAGCGACTTTAAAGCTTAAATGTGTTATTCAGGTATACTGGCAATAAATACATTGCTAAACTTTACAAAAATGTAATATATGTTTCACATCATATCAAAGTCCGAAGTTACCTCCAAATATGATCTGTGCAATTAGAACGTTTAATTTGTAGATCATTTTACTTTCTCCGTTATGAAGTACGGAAAAGTATTGTAATCGTGAAAAAATCAGCGGTATATCTCTAATCTCAGCCCTTTACAAAAACAATATTACGTCTGCGTTACCAAAATATTGCTAAGTTTATTCATTCGTTTTTATACTGCTTAAGAATATACTGCAATATTGTTGGCATTCTAGAATATTATTGCTTAAACTTCTCATGATCTTTAGAGTCAATTCACGTTCATTTAAAATACTTTTTGTTTTTGATGAAAAATTCTGTTATTTTTCTAGAAACAGTAAAAAACCTATCTTTATTTTTTCTAGGCCGACGTCTATGACGTTACAAAGCTCAGCAGACAATTCTTTTATTAAGAAGCTGAAAACATCAGGGAGGAGTTTAGTCGTATTTTACGGAAGCCAAACTGGAACTGGTGAAGAATTCGCCGGACGTTTGGCGAAGGAAGGTATGCGGTACCGCATGAAGGGAATGGTTGCCGATCCCGAAGAATGTGATATGGTGAGTGAAATTCATGTCTTAATTTTTAATAAACGCAATTTGTAAAAATGGAAAAGGTGTGGATGTAAATTATTTCACCGCAAACGCTGAATTTCCAATTTCTCAAACCAATCTTCTCATGTCTCTTTGAAGACATGACCGAGCAGTCCAGTAAATGGTGTTTTGCTATTAATTGCTGTTTCACAATCGCTGCAGGCGAAGCTCATAATCTGTTGGGACTTATTACAGCGTCCAGTCAATTGTAGAACAAACACAGGTTCTTTGATCGTTAATTATTGTAAAGTCTGCATAACCGTGTTTCCCGGTCTACTACATCGGGAAACATCGTATCCTGGTCTACTACGCCAGGAAACGCACAAAAACTGACTGTGCCATATTTACACTTTGTAATTTTTACCTTGAGATGATAGCGGCACTTGTACTGGTTGTATCAATTATTGTATTGGCGGCGTCCCTAATTTGTGGCAGAGTACACGGTATTTCTGAATCAGAAGATATGTTTTCACCCTTCCAAATCTTTAGAAACGTCAACTGTCAAATTGTTTTGCCATGCAGTCATGACTTGCTTCGTTTCATATTTTGTTTGATTGTTAGTTCTTGTTATGGACACTATGCGCTTATGCGTTTTGCTTATAATTAATTCCATAACAAGTTATGGAATGAATATTCTCACACCGTTCCGAATAAAACAATTAGCCTTGAATAGCACAATTGTCAAAGTACTATAAACATAACCACAAACATGTAATAATAAAAGGTAAGTTCTTTGTGTTGATTCTAACCTTGAGAATATACTATTCCATATTTGAAGAAATGCATAATAACAATGCCCGCTACAGTATGGGCTTGGCTGGATTATCAATTAATAACACCTGTTTTAATTTGCAGGAAGAATTGGTCAACTTGAAACAAATCCCCAACTCGCTGGCTGTGTTTTGTCTGGCCACTTACGGAGAAGGCGATCCCACTGACAACGCTATGGAATTTTATGAATGGCTCCAAAACGGGGACGCCGATCTCACCGGATTGAATTACGCAGTACGTACCATAAATTAATTTCACAAGTCACCAGTCAAAATAATAAAACAAACATTTCATGATAAAAGTATTCATCAAAACAAATTTTGCGTAACTACACACTTGAATATGGATTGGATGATTGCGCCTGATTAATGCGTGCCATTCAAAATGTGATGAGCGCGATGACGAAGTGCCTCGTGTAGTACATTCACGGCCACATGCTTTAATCACACATAACAGCTATGATTACGCAATTGTCATAACCTCGTAAATAACAATATTTGATGCGGATTTGACGGCACTACACTTTTTCGATAAGCTTCGGAGGCATGTACGCAGTTTACGAAGCATTTGCATTTTTCAACAATGGCATGGGTTAATCGAATGCCAATATTATCGACTACAAGTGACTGTCATTTGCGTCGATTTTTAGGTGTTTGGACTTGGAAATAAGACGTACGAGCATTACAACGAGGTCGCTGTTTACGTGGACAAGAGGCTCGAAGAATTGGGAGCCACTCGCGTCTACGACCTTGGACTCGGCGACGATGATGCTAAGTAAGTTTGTATTAACCATATTATGCAAAATTTGCATTAGTAGATAGTAAGCGTTGTTTTTTGCTAGAATGTTTACATGATAAATGTCCTTCTCGAAAGTGCGAATGTTGTACACACTTAGTTTTACATAATGGTTGCAACAGAGAAATTCGTAGACTTTCTTGATCTGCACAAAGCTAATTTTTCTAGCATAAATACTGACTAAATATATTCAAACAAATTCACCCAACTTAATATTTTAACGGTTCCATCCCTATTCATTATTGAGAGTGTTAGAATCATCAATAATAACTAAAATGAATATAATCTGAACTATGATAATCATAAATATAACACAAGGAATGGGAATCACGTTATGACCAAAGAATGTTGACTCCTCAAGAGTCAAACTCAATGAATTTCTTAGCACCAAAATGTTTTGCCCACTGAATAGAACAGTTACCAAGCAAATTATTGCTACATAAAATTGAAGTAATTCTTATGGTTGAAGCCTATTATTCACATAATTAATCAATATCATTTAAATGGTAAGCGAGACAAACTTTTTAATATGATTCTGGTTCAACACTCTCATTTTTATCATAAGCTATCACGTTAATTATGTTAACCTGAATGCAGGTTATTTCTCCCACTTCCCCAACAAAGACAATTCATTTGCTATTGTCTCTGTACAGAAATAATAAACACGGTAAAGCTTACTCTCATAGGGGAGCAAGTATTGAAACCCTGTTTTGGACAATTTCGTTGCTTCACCATCAAATTTATCCGTGCCACCATGGAAATCCTTATAAAAACAGTTAAGATAAGATCAAAGCACGAAATTCATTAATGAATATTATTTATTCATCAGTAACATTAAGAATTAATTAATTTGAGACGGTAAAACCTGTCACTCTAAAACATTTTGTAAATGCTAAATTAATTAATTAATCCATTTATAATGACCTATAAATTATAACAAGGCAATCATGTTTCAAACTCTTGTGAGTTATAATTTTTTTTATCAAAGTTGTAGAATTTTACCTTGGATGAAATACACCATAAGATAGTAAAAAGTTGTAATAATAATCCTATGTTTGTGGAGATTTCAGTGTATGTTACAAAAATATTCACTCTAAAAAAACAAACAATATTTTTATATGTAATAAAATTCAAAGAGTAGCAATTAATAAAAAATATATATAATTTAATAATTTTGTTAGTTAATAAAATTCTTAGTAAAGATTTATTGAAATCTTAGTTGCCTAAAATACTGTGAGATCAAAAAGTCGAAAATAGTTGGCAGCCCTTAAAACGTAACAGTTTACCCACATAGCACACTTCGCCCAGTGTACGTACATTATTCGTCCAAATTACGTACATTCGTCCATGGGGGTAATATGAACGTACAGTGTACGTACTTTATTGTACGTACATTGTACGTAAAAAAATATACATCCGTGGTAGGTACATCACTGTACGTACATAAATATACGCCCATAGTACGTACACATCTGGATGAATATCCCCCACCACGCAGGATGGACCGCAAGCAAATCAAACAGAGGGCGCCCCAATAATAAACCGACGGAATGGTAGCGGTGGCCATTTAAAAAGGGCAACAGGCATGTCAACCGGCAGACTTCGGCTCATCGTCGTTAGGTAAACCTGACTGATAGCCGAAGCAACAAGCTCTCACCATGGCTTGCCCACTCCAGAGCCAACGGCACCCCCATAAAGAATCACCTTTCTTGTATACATATGTAAATAAATAAATCGGCTTTGAAACCTCCCTTTTGTCTTTGATTGAAATGGAAAATTTCGATTGATTACTTGCACGTGTTAATATTAATCAATTTGGCACAAAATTTTTCTTTGTTATATTGGAACCAAACTCTGGGGGATGTCATAAACAAAATTCGATTTTTTTAATGGCGTAATTCCTATGTACGTAAATTTGTGTGTCCAGATTTGGTACAATGCTGTACCAAATGGATATACTACGTACGTACATGGGATGAAAACTATACCTCCATAGTAGGTAAATAGGACGTACTCGTCCTACATACGTACATTTGATTACGTCAATTTGTTTGTAAATTTGTGTACGTCCAGAATTGGTACAACGTTGTGCCAAATGGACAAACCACGTACGTACATGGGACGAAAGCGGTCAAGATGTACGTACATTGGACGTGTGCATTTCTAAAACAATACGTCCATTGTACGTACATAGGACGTATTTGTGCTATATGGGTAGTGGCATCACTGAGGAGGAGAAATTCTACCCCTAAATCTCATATTAATATTATGAACATTTGTGCTATATGGGTAGTGGCATCACTGAGGAGGAGAAATTCTTCCCCTAAATCTCATATTAATATTATGAACATCATTCCTAAACGTAATTTTATTGTACAGATAAGATGGTTTCATGGTGTATACAATTTTATAGTATAAGCACTTGGCCTGAATATTCCTTCTACGTTCCATATTGTTCCAACCAGCATCCGTAAGTTTATGCGAGATTCTATCAAATTTTCTTATACCGTAAATAAATCGGAGGCATGAATTTCGGACCCTTTGTATGCGCCGGTTAGTGTTTTCATCGATAGCTGGTACAATGTGGAACAGTAGTTAAAATATGAGAGCACCAATGTATCACATAAGGTAATCTTGGTTGAGGTTTCTAGGTATGCTCGGTGTGGGTACAGATTTTTAAGTTGAGATATGCATGCTGACATGCATTTATTAATAAGTTGGTTATAACGAAAAGTGTTGTCCATAACAACTCCTAGATTACTAGCTCTCTTTTTATATGGAATACATATACCGTTTAGATGTAGCTTAAGCTGACTGCCTATACTGTCCCAGAGATTATTTTTACCAAAAACTAAGAAAGCCGACTTTGAGGGGTTAATACTTAGATCCAACATGTTAGAGAAGTTAAAAATGTTTTGTAGATCAAAATTAATGCATTCCTCGCTGCTGGTGACAGAGTCCGGTAGAAACGAGTAATACAGCTGAGTATCATCAGCATACATATGCCCAGTGCAAAATTTAAGTTGATTCAGTAAAGATGATGAATATAAAGAAAAAAGAAGAGGCCCTAGGATAGACCCTTGCGGAACACCTCTTTCAGTGTTTAAAAGGTCTGATGTAAGGTTATCAATTTTTACACACTGCTTCCGGTTACTTAGGTAACTATGCATTAAAGTGATTGAAGGTTCGTCTAATCCAATATAAAAACCGTCAATACTTTTTAAGTAAACAACACCATAGTTAGTAATAGTATATTACGTAACAAGAGTTGTAAATAGCAAATTACGCGCAAGTGAAAAAATTGCGTACGAGCCGCGTAGCGGCGAGTAACGCAATTTCACGAGCGCGTAATTGCTTTACAACTCGCGTTATGTAGTATACTTTATCTACGACCACTCTCACCTTAATTTATATAAGAGAATGTGCGGAATAGCGAAGTGACAGCTTCGGGGTGCGTGATGTGACGTTTAACAATCGCGGACTACTATATTTAATAAAAACGAACAAACGCGCAACTCTCAACCAATCAAAAGTTCGTAAACGAAACTCACTAGTACCTTTAATTTACAAGCGGGCTCTAACATACGTGGGTGTTTTGGTGTATTTACGCAGTACGCGCATTGTACGATAATGGGCATTTACAGTAGTGGTCGTAGATAAACACATTTTTACTTGTATAATGTTTAATGGCTTCTTTCACTAGGACCAAGGTTAGCTGTGAGGTCCTCCTGTATGACGAACTTGGTGCCTTTTAGCTTTCGCTTAGCAAGATACACCATGTTACGCTGTCGCGTATTCCTGAATGTAACTAGGAGAGCAGGAACTTCGCCTTTCATCATGGATATTCGATCGATGTCCTCTACCGCAATAGGAACGTGAAGTTTGTCCTTGCACAGGTTAATTAATACTTCTTTGGGCTTCAGTTTCTGCCCTTTATCCAACCCAAAAATTCTTAGATTGTTGCACTTTTGTTTTTCCAATTTATCAATTGTTCCAAGGCATCCACTTTGATCTGCAGTGATTCCACCTTTTGTTCGAAGATATTGAACCTGTGTTTCATGTGTTCGTTGATTTTATCAAGCAATTTGTCCAAAGAACTAGGATTAGAGAGCACCCGCTCTACTACTTTCTGAATCATAGACTCGTCCTTTTCAGTGTTGTTGCGGGTAGAAACTCCTGACGGCATTGTAGCTGAATATTAGTTTTTTTCTGATTGAATCAATATTGAGTGATATTGCCTTAGTTACGATATGTCATAACACACTTATATTTCCCTAGGGAAATATGAAGTGCTCATATTTCCCTAGAGAAATATAGACATCAAACAATTGTCATTAGGAGCTTCTCGCAAGAATTGTTTTAATTGCTCTCGGGACAACACCTCCGATTTCTTAGGAAAGTATCCTTTATGGATTTTACAGCTTTGGATTTTACGGGAACCAAACATTCACGGTCTTTTGTCGCTTGCATTAACACATAGTTTGACATTTCACCAATTTATGAAACAACACAAATACCAAAACATGTCAACCATGATATTTACAAACAAGGCCCTTAGCAACGTTACCAATCCGATAAATTCAAAAATTTACAATCCAATATTTTCCCATTTACAGAATAATATTCTTCAATCAGAAAAAAAACTATTGATTACAACACGGGAAATATGAATACATTTATACTATTCATATTTCCCTAGTTGTAATAAAAGCTATATAACTTGGGAGTAAATGCACTACACTAATTATACGTCTAGCGTGCACTTTCATTATTATAATATGACGGTATTTTAGTTTAGTGAATTTATTGATGTCGAAATGTCTATTTTAACGGAATGCTTTGTTTTACAATGCACTTAATGCGGTTTATTTATGGGCCCAACAGACATCTATCCTAAGTGAATGAGTAAGGCGAATAGTGTGGACAACTCTAACCACAGTAAGCCTTTTTTCGGGTCAGTAGCTACCAAACTTTATAAATAAAAGACACCGGTTATAATAAAAAACGCCACTGATACGCTCGACTGTAGGAGCATCATAGCTTCGAACCCATTGTCAGGCATTGATGTAGTGTTTGCGAATACATTAATCAAATACAATATGGAATTACTAAATCAATTGTGGCATTGTAGCCTACGACAATTTTCCCTATTCATTCACTCTCCCTAACTTGCAATTCCTTTAAACATCCTTTCTTCAAGGATAGTTTCAATGGTACAAACATGAACAAATATTACAATCTTCGACACATAGAAAGACAACCCCACTCAGGAGAAATATTTGGAGGACTTTTTCACCAATTACTAAGTTGTCTACAAATATCCGATAACTGTTACCTTCGGCAAAGCCCTGTTTCTGTATGTTAATATTTATACGATCAACGGAAGAGAAAGGCAGGATTGACATAGTTGGCTTAGATCAGTGTTTTTCAACCTTTCTAAATACGCGACCCCTTTTCAAGTTAAAATATTCTGGCGACCCCCCTGGGCAATAGTAAAACTATGTCAGTGATTTTAAAGACTATGTTCCGTCCTGTACTGTACAAGCGGACAACTATATATATATATATATATATATATATATATATATATATATATATACAGTTGGGGTATAAATATTGCACAACAGCTGTCAAGGATAATAAGTTTTACTGTCAAAATTTGCTATGCAAGTTGCGATAATTGTTCATTGTAATCAGTGTAATTTAAATTTATTTAACAATAAACATAAGTTTTGTTCTGTAGTTGATCTTTAATCTAAATTCATTTAACCACAACCAATTAGTTTCATCTTCAATTTAAACCGACTACGTATTTAATTTTGTTTCTGCCGAGACTTATATTGATCGAAAAATCAAGTGTACTGTGCAAGGAAGTGGCGAGAGCTCTGCAAATAGTAACTTGTTGAAATTGTAGATTTTTCATTGTAGTGTAGGACCTACAAACTCTTGCTTTTTTTTTACCCGTGACTCCCCGAGTAAGGCTTAGCAAACCCCCTGGGGGTCGTTACCCACAGGCTGAAAAACGCTGGCTTAGATGAAGAAGAAAATAAAGAAATGTAGTGATGCAATGGTCTGGGTCGTGGGCCTAAAATTCTGATTAACCTATATGAGGTCAAAACAATGAAAGATGATGCAATATTGTCTTCTTCAATGTGACGTCCCAGTTGTTCTGGCCTCAAAATTGCTGTTGACATGGTTCTTTGAGAGCCTGAAATAAAGCAAATTCTGACTCTGGTAAAAGCAAAAATGACGTTGTAGATTATCGACTTTCTTTTTCTAGAAGTCGTTAATGTGTATCCAAGCTGTCGTAAGGTGTGCGGTTTGCCAGACAGAGTAACATCAGATATTGTAGTGTGATAGAAGAAACATCGAAATGATGTATTTCTGTTAGAGAAAATTGCAAACAAGCGTTATAACAGGATATAATATGAAGAATATATTGTCGACTCAAAGAGTCTAAGCGTGATTACGTAAGCCACACTGTCAGCATCTGCAAAGCATAGAGCAACAAGTATCATTAGTAATCTGCATGGTTAGAAATACGGAATATAGATCGATGGTTGATCGACATACTTGCGACTTGGACACATGGTTTAAGCCATGGACAGGAAAACTTTCAGAAGAACATAACTATTGTAAAATATTGCACGTTACAAAATTCCAAAATGCTTGGCACCCTTTCTGAAGTAACATAGCAAACACTAAACATATTTAGAAGACTCTACTGCATTGATGAGGAATATAATTCGAAGCCGGTGTGCAATTTGATGTCTGAGGAGAAATTATGGAAAACCGATTCGTCTTTCTAGAAGAATCACAATACACAGTTGTTTCTATTTTTGGTTTGCTATCCCGATGAACCCACGGCCTATTTTCGGGACTGTTGTGTATTTCTTTTTCCAATTTTTATTATTTGTTTGCCCTAATTTACCATTATACATGATTATCACATTATAAGTGCAATAATAATAATTTTGGGCCAAAAAAAATCGTTATCTTTTTATTTCGCTCTTCTTATAGAATATCATTCCCCGTTCAAATTCATTCGGATTCCCAAAATTTGAAGCAAATCGGTCAATGCTTAGAGGTGCATCAAGCCATAACGTTTTTTGAAATCTTTCCTCAATTTTTGAGAGGTTTCATGTCACTCTTCTACAATAACTAGCTGTTTGACACTTGGGACACATTAATACATTCTAACACAAAGTATTTAATGCGTTTTAGTCGCCACATCCACTTTCGGATAGATATATTGACAAAACCACCATTTTCTAAGGCCTTAAAACCGTAATTCCAAATTTCAACTTCATTAACTTCATATTTTTAGGTTTGTGTTGCGTCACATGCTGTTTTAACGAATATCACGTATCATTAATTGAATTGATTATTTAAGAGAAAATCGCCCATCACATGATAATCCCTACTCGAGTGAAAAAACTCACCACATGCACAAAAATGGCTAAATTCATCAGAGTGCCATAATTCGGTCGAAATTGAATGAATCTTCAACTTCTAAAAAAGTTATAAAGTAACCTCTCATGCCATTTCAAGCCTGAAATGCAGACTAAGGGACATCCTGTTCTCAATGTTCGTCATTCACCCTGCCATACTTAGGGAGTTGTAATATATGTAAAGTAAAACTAGTGATTCAAGCACCATAAAAGTATGTGGTTTTGGTAATAAGCATTTATTTATTAAAACTAAATTTCTGCCACTCTCTCAAAAACCTGACATTGACCACAAATGCCAGCCCTGAAAACATGAACAGTGACATTACGTGGTTGGGAAGGTCGTGGGTGGAGTAGTGATGTTAAAAATTATTTGTGGTAGGCAAAGTGCTGCAAAAACTCATTTCAGCAAAATTATATGTATTCTATTTTACATTTTTACTGTTATGTTTTCGATAAAAAGTTTAATAATTAATCAACAATGATTTGCATTTTATATTTTTTCATTCTAAGTTGTTCTATAATGATACGCTATGTTTTATACAAATTAAGTATGAACCATACTTTTTCTTACATAGCTGCCATTTTGAATAACTTTTAATTGGCAGTTGTTTTTGAGGATTTTAACAATAGTTATTAATTTCAGTATTGAAGATGACTTCATCACATGGAAGGACAAGTTCTGGCCAGCAGTTTGTGAACACTTTGGCATTGAGTCTACCGGCGAAGATGTCAGCATCCGTCAGTACCGTCTACAAGAATTCAAAGAAGAAATCCCGGAAAGAGTCTACACCGGAGAAATGGCCAGATTACATTCCCTTGCCAATCAAAGACCGTAAGTATTAAAGCAAAATTATCTTACGTGAAATATTCAAACTTTAAACCAAGACAGTATTCAATTAAATTTGGAATCTGTAAAAGATGATCTGGGGAATTTTTTTAACTGCAGAGCAGCATCAACAGTGACAATCAATTTTTTTTATAATATATTTATTCCAAATTACAATCAATGGTGGGTTTAAGGATTAACGTTTAGCGTTTAACGTTTAAGGAAAACATGCCGTTCACACGAAAATTAAGAATTAAGAATTTTAGATAATGCGCTTACGCGTCGATGTTGCCAGATCTTTTATCTCAAATTTTAGGACAATACTATTTTGCAACTAATTCTTCTAATGAATATTAGTCAGCGCTAAAATTATGCGCACATAGATTTATGTTTAACGACTTTAAGGGAAAAGTAGAAAGTAGCCTACCCTTAAACATAAACGTTAAACGTTAAAATCCTTAAAACTTCGTATGAACACATAAACACTAATACGTTAGTTCTTCTTTGCTTAAACACTAATCCTTAAACGTTAAATGTCGTATAAACCCAGCACAATATGTATTAAACATTTTAGGTTAAATCTGAATAAAGAAAAATACAAGCCTCACGTAAATTAAAAAATGAAGTGGTTTTAACATGTTTTTCAATTATTTTCAGACCGTATGATGCCAAGAACCCCTTCCTCGCCAAAATTAAAGTCAACCGGGAATTACACAAGAGCGGCGAGAGGTCGTGCATGCACATCGAGTTCGACATCGAGGGTTCCAAAATGCGCTACGACGCGGGCGATCATTTGGCGGTTTACCCAATCAACGATACTGACCTAGTTGAAAAAATTGGCAAATTCACCAAGACTGACTTAGACACAATCTTCACCCTCATCAACACCGACGAGGAATCCAGCAAAAAACACCCATTCCCCTGCCCGTGCTCCTACCGTACAGCTCTCACCCATTACCTGGACATAACCATGAATCCAAGAACTCACGTGTTGAAGGAATTGTCTGAATACGCATCCGATCCAGCCGATAAAGAGAAGTTGAAGCTGATGTCTGGAACGAGTCCCGAAGGAAAGGCTTTGTATCACCAGTGGGTTATTGATGATAAGAGGAATATCGTGCAGATTTTGGAAGACCTACCCTCTTGCTCGCCGGCCCTGGATCATTTGTGCGAGCTGTTGCCGAGACTGCAACCTAGGTATTATTCGATTTCCTCAAGTCCGAAAATGCATCCAAATAACGTGCACATCACCGCCGTTCTCGTGGAGTACACAACACCGACGAAGAGATTGAACAAGGGTGTTACGACCACTTGGTTGGCCACGAAAACAGTAAAAGAAGGTGTTGAACCGCCGACCGTGCCTATATTCGTGAGAAAATCGCAATTCAGGTTGCCTACCAAGCCACAAACGCCGATTATCATGATCGGTCCTGGAACCGGTTATGCTCCATTCAGAGGTTTCATCCAGGATAGGTCGTGCGCTAAGGACGATGGGAAAACCGTTGGGGATACTATTTTGTATTTCGGGTGCAGAAAGAAGTCTGAGGATTATATTTATGAAGAGGAGCTTGATGAGTATGTGAAGAATAATGTGATCACATTGCACTGTGCGTTTTCGAGGGATCAGGAGAAGAAGGTGTACGTCACACATTTATTGCAGCAAAATGCAGATGAAGTATGGAAAGTTATTGGAGAAAATAATGGACATTTGTACATTTGTGGGTAAGTAATTTACGTGAAATTCTGTACTTTATATGAAAGATTCTTGAGCCATGGTTTCTATTCAAATTATTTGTGGTGATGGTGCTTTCTGTTGTGGTACTTCTATTTTGTGCTCATTATAAGAAATTCAATTTGTCTATTAACATTATTAACCCTTTGCACTCGAGTGGCGCCGCTACGACGCCCAGGTGATTTGATGCGTCCACTTGAGCGGCTCTGCTTCGACGCCCGGGAGGTGTGATGCATCCTAACCTCACCTAACACAACTTTACCCAACCCTACCTAACCTAGCCCAATGATTTTAAAGTACCTGTAACTCGTCTCGGGCGAACCAGTTCGCAGGTTCGCACGACCGAAAAATGCCTCGAGTGCAAAGGGTTAATGAAAAATGGTACTCCGAGTTTGACAATTGCCTGAAACTAGTATATAGCATATAGATAGAATGCTAATTATATACTTTTGTACTAATAATTTATACAGATAACACGTTTAATGCCATGGGGTGCACACAAAACACATAAATCGAGTAAATTTCAATGCTTTTCAATTTTTCAACATCATCATCTTTACTAAAATAGTGTCAAGAAATTAATGCATTTTAATAGAATATATAAATTTATAAATCAGATCTAAAAATTATCTGTATAAAAGATGTTCGATATATAAAAATGTATCTAGTAACGACATTAAATAATTTTAGCTTTTATTATTTTGTTGCTTTGACAACCTAACCTGTTTTTTACTCTTTAATACCTTTTTTCTCGACAAAAAAAATAGATGGCCAGGCCGCGGGGGTCACCGATGAGCACACGATAGATAAATGCTTCACACATTATTAAATACTTTAACTTGTCTGTTGTAAATAATATTTCACCATAATAAGAAATTCACATTGGCTTGACGAGCAAGCCATGTAAAATTAGTGTGCCATGCAAAGTGTTAAAATTGATTCGAATCTTTCGTTATTTTCCAGTGATGCTAGAGCAATGGCAATTGACGTGCGTAACATCCTCTCTACGATAATTCAAGAGAAGGGCCAGATGACGGAACAACAAGCTCAAGCCTACCTTAAGAAGATGGAGACACAGAAACGGTTCTCCGCGGACGTATGGAGCTAAAACTGAAGCACGCTGCCCATTTTACAAATTCCTTATATTTATAATTGATATAGGTGTTAGAGTATATATTTTTATATAAAGTTTTATATGAAATATATATTATATAAAAAAAAATGTGGGACCACGAGGGAAACACAAGCGGCTCCGCGCATTTCTATTTATTATAGACGATGTAGTTACTTTTAAAAATTGTGCTTCAAAAAAAAAGTTTTTGTTTTTTAAGGAATGGTTTCACATATATATATTTTTATAATATATATTATGCAATTTGTTGATGTTAAATTTTATTTATAATTTTAATTGTTAAAGTATGTGCTTCTAGGTAATGTTCATATAAAATAAATATATTTCATCTGCTATTAGTGTTTTTATTAAAAATAGGAACAATATCCAACATACCATTTGTTTTATTACCTTTGTAATGGACACTAGTTGTCACTAGAGATGGTCCTAATGACTCTTTTCCTAGTCTCTTTTACAAATCGTGAAAATTTTTCGAAATTAATTTAAGGTAGACATTTGAACAGTAAATTTTCGATCGATTTTTGAAGAGGAAAATACCTGTTTGCGTTCCTAGTCTCCTGTTACAAATTATGAAAATTTGTCGAAATTATTTTAGGGTAGACATTCTGAACCGTAAATTTTCGATCAATTTTTCAAGAGTAAAATACCTCTTTGCGTTCCTATACTCCTGATACAAATCCAGAAAATGTTTCGAAATTAATTTAGGGTACACATTCTGAACCGCAAAATTTCGATCGATTTTTCAAGAGTAAAATACCTCTTTGCGTTCCTAGTCTCCTGTTACAAATCATGAAAATTTGTCGAAATTATTTTAGGGTAGACATTCTGAACCGTAAATTTTCGATCGATTTTTAAAGAACAAAATACCTCTTTGCGTTCCTATACTCCTGATACAAATCCAGAAAATGTTTCGAAATTAATTTAGGGTACACATTCTGAACCGCAAAATTTCGATCGATTTTTCAAGAGTAAAATACCTCTTTGCGTTCCTAGTCTCCTGTTACAAATCATGAAAATTTGTCGAAATTATTTTAGGGTAGACATTCTGAACCGTAAATTTTCGATCGATTTTTGAAGAGTAAAATACCTCTTTGCGTTCCTATACTCCTGATACAAATCCAGAAAATGTTTCGAAATTAATTTAGGGTACACATTCTGAACCGCAAAATTTCGATCGATTTTTCAAGAGTAAAATACCTCTTTGCGTTCCTAGTCTCCTGTTACAAATCATGAAAATTTGTCGAAATTATTTTAGGGTAGACATTCTGAACCGTAAATTTTCGATCGATTTTTCAAGAGTAAAATACCTCTTTGCGTTCCTAGTTTCCTGTTACAAATCATGAAAATTTGTCGAAATTATTTTAGGGTAGACATTCTGAACCGTAAATTTTCGATCGATTTTTAAAGAGTAAAATACCTCTTTGCGTTCCTATACTCCTGACACAAATCCAGAAAATGTTTCGAAATTAATTTAGGGTACACATTCTGAACCGCAAAATTTCGATCGATTTTTCAAGAGTAAAATACCTCTTTGCGTTCCTAGTCTCCTGTTACAAATCATGAAAATTTGTCAAAATTATTTTAGGGTAGACATTCTGAACCGTAAATTTTCGATCGATTTTTAAAGAGTAAAATACCTCTTTGCGTTCCTATACTCCTGATACAAATCCAGAAAATGTTTCGAAATTAATTTAGGGTACACATTCTGAACCGCAAAATTTCGATCGATTTTTCAAGAGTAAAATACCTCTTTGCGTTCCTAGTCTCCTGTTACAAATCATGAAAATTTGTCGAAATTATTTTAGGGTAGACATTCTGAATCGTAAATTTTCGATCGATTTTTAAAGAGTAAAATACCTCTTTGCGTTCCTATACTCCTGATACAAATCCAGAAAATGTTTCGAAATTAATTTAGGGTACACATTCTGAACCGCAAAATTTCGATCGATTTTTCAAGAGTAAAATACCTCTTTGCGTTCCTAGTTTCCTGTTACAAATCATGAAAATTTGTCGAAATTATTTTAGGGTAGACATTCTGAACCGTAAATTTTCGATCGATTTTTCAAGAGTAAAATACCTCTTTGCGTTCCTAGTTTCCTGTTACAAATCATGAAAATTTGTCGAAATTATTTTAGGGTAGACATTCTGAACCGTAAATTTTCGATCGATTTTTAAAGAGTAAAATACCTCTTTGCGTTCCTAGTCTCCTGTTACAAATCATGAAAATTTGTCGAAATTATTTTAGGGTAGACATTCTGAACCGTAAATTTTCGATCGATTTTTAAAGAGTAAAATCCCTCTTTGCGTTCCTATACTCCTGATACAAATCCAGAAAATGTTTCGAAATTAATTTAGGGTACAAATTCTGAACCGCAAAATTTCGATCGAATTTTCAAGAGTAAAATACCTCTTTGCGTTCCTAGTCTCCTGTTACAAATCATGAAAATTTGTCGAAATTATTTTAGGGTAGACATTCTGAACCGTAAATTTTCGATCGATTTTTGAAGAGTAAAATACCTCTTTGCGTTCCTAGTCTCCTGTTACAAATCATAAAAATTTGTCGAAATTATTTTAGGGTAGACATTCTGAACCGTAAATTTTCGATCGATTTTTAAAGAGTAAAATCCCTCTTTGCGTTCCTATACTCCTGATACAAATCCAGAAAATGTTTCGAAATTAATTTAGGGTACAAATTCTGAACCGCAAAATTTCGATCGAATTTTCAAGAGTAAAATACCTCTTTGCGTTCCTAGTCTCCTGTTACAAATCATGAAAATTTGTCGAAATTATTTTAGGCTAAACATTCTGAACCGTAAATTTTCGATCGATTTTTAAAGAGTAAAATACCTCTTTGCGTTCCTAGTCTCCTGTTACAAATCATGAAAATTTGTCGAAATTATTTTAGGGTAGACATTCTGAACCGTAAATTTTCGATCGATTTTTAAAGAGTAAAATACCTCTTTGCGTTCCTATACTCCTGATACAAATCCAGAAAATGTTTCGAAATTAATTTAGGGTACACATTCTGAACCGCAAAATTTCGATCGATTTTTCAAGAGTAAAATACCTCTTTGCGTTCCTAGTTTCCTGTTACAAAACATGAAAATTTGTCGAAATTATTTTAGGGTAGACATTCTGAACCGTAAATTTTCGATCGATTTTTAAAGAGTAAAATACCTCTTTGCGTTCCTATACTCCTGATACAAATCCAGAAAATGTTTCGAAATTAATTTAGGGTACACATTCTGAACCGCAAAATTTCGATCGATTTTTCAAGAGTAAAATACCTCTTTGCGTTCCTATACTCCTGACACAAATCCAGAAAATGTTTCGAAATTAATTTAGGGTACACATTCTGAACCGCAAAATTTCGATCGATTTTTCAAGAGTAAAATACCTCTTTGCGTTCCTAGTCTCCTGTTACAAATCATGAAAATTTGTCAAAATTATTTTAGGGTAGACATTCTGAACCGTAAATTTTCGATCGATTTTTAAAGAGTAAAATACCTCTTTGCGTTCCTAGTCTCCTGTTACAAATCATGAAAATTTGTCGAAATTATTTTAGGGTAGACATTCTGAATCGTAAATTTTCGATCGATTTTTAAAGAGTAAAATACCTCTTTGCGTTCCTATACTCCTGATACAAATCCAGAAAATGTTTCGAAATTAATTTAGGGTACACATTCTGAACCGCAAAATTTCGATCGATTTTTCAAGAGTAAAATACCTCTTTGCGTTCCTAGTTTCCTGTTACAAATCATGAAAATTTGTCGAAATTATTTTAGGGTAGACATTCTGAACCGTAAATTTTCGATCGATTTTTAAAGAGTAAAATACCTCTTTGCGTTCCTAGTCTCCTGTTACAAATCATGAAAATTTGTCGAAATTATTTTAGGGTAGACATTCTGAACCGTAAATTTTCGATCGATTTTTAAAGAGTAAAATACCTCTTTGCGTTCCTAGTCTCCTGTTACAAATCATGAAAATTTGTCGAAATTATTTTAGGGTAGACATTCTGAACCGTAAATTTTCGATCGATTTTTAAAGAGTAAAATCCCTCTTTGCGTTCCTATACTCCTGATACAAATCCAGAAAATGTTTCGAAATTAATTTAGGGTACAAATTCTGAACCGCAAAATTTCGATCGAATTTTCAAGAGTAAAATACCTCTTTGCGTTCCTAGCCTCCTGTTACAAATCATGAAAATTTGTCGAAATTATTTTAGGGTAGACATTCTGAACCGTAAATTTTCGATCGATTTTTGAAGAGTAAAATACCTCTTTGGGTTCCTAGTCTCCTGTTACAAATCATGAAAATTTGTCGAAATTATTTTAGGGTAGACATTCTGAACCGTAAATTTTCGATCGATTTTTAAAGAGTAAAATACCTCTTTGCGTTCCTAGTCTCCTGTAACAAATCATGAAAATTTTTCGAAATTAATTCAAGGTTGACATTTGAACGGTAAATTTTCGATTGATTTTTGAAGTGAAAAATAACTCTTTTCGTTCCCAGTCTTCTGATAATCTAGGCTAAAATTTTTCAATATTTTATTATGAGAGCAGTTTGGCCTTTCATTTTTTAAATACATGCATTCATTCATTGACAAAGAAGAATCTTAGAATTAGTTAGTTTTTATGGCCCTTAAAAGGGCCGTTGTTTTCGGGGCTGGGGCGCCCAAAATTTAGCGTTGTCATATCTCCAGAAGATGTTGGTGTGGTCGACCACCTTCTCTATGGAGCCGGTTTCTCGTGACGGGCACAAATACCTCTTGCTTCTTCTTATACTGTCAATCTTTGTGCAATTCTTGGATCCTTTTTCTTTTATTTTATTGGGTCACAAATATTTAGGAAGGAAATGATTAGGGTATTAGGTTTTATTTATATAATTCACCAAGGCTTCCAGAAAAATCCACCTGAAAATGGTTGAAAAACGTTGACCGGAGATTTAGTTGTAAAGACAAAATAATTGTAACTTATACTTGAATTAAATGCAATAAAGTCCAATTTTCGGAATCGTATCATATCAAGTTGAACACACATAAACACGCACATCACACACAACATTTTTTGTACGCATATTTTCCATACCATGGAAAAAATGGCGAAAATGATCAAATGACCAAAACTTTTTTTTCCGAAAATATGTACTTTACACGCTTTTTCCCGTCATTAAGAACCGTCCTGATTTTTTTTTAATCTTTCTGAGATCAAACATTTTTACTTGGATTTTTTTCCCGAGTAATACCATGAAAAAAATTACGAAATCGTAAAATGTTAAAAATAAATAAATTTTTTTCTCCAATAAAAATGATTTTATGAAGAATATTTTCAAACAAAACATGTTCATTTCTTAGTTGTCTTCAATATTTATTTGAATGTTTTCGTAAAATTTTCCATATTTAAAAAAAATATTGGAAAAAAACAAAAAACGGTTAAGGTAAACACCCACTTCCGGCGTACAGAATTTTACCAAAAGCTTTTCAGTTCTTCGATTTGTCAAATAAAGCTTACGTTCAAAGTTTCATGTTAATTGTTGTATTAGTTTTTGAGATACAACGCGCACAGACACATTAATTTTTTATTTTTCATGAATTGATATATGAAGGGGTAAACATGTGACGATTAAAGATGTGTCAAATCCAAAACGTATATTACAATAATTCCTTATGTACAAAAGCTAAGAAAAATCTAAAGCCTACAAATACATTAAAAACGCACAAATAATAAGAAGTAAGTAAACATAACTTACATCACTTCATCACCAATAAGAAAGGAGGTCAGTACAGGATAGCTTAAAAACACCATGTGCCAATATAAATATATAAATATATTTTTTCCAACTGAAAACAGTAACTATTTCAACAAAAAAAATTGCTTGTGTATGTAGGAACGTTCATTCAGTCTCAGATAAGTTTTTTTAGGCTACCTTGTACGCAATTACTCTTAACATTACATCCCCAAAATATACAGTTAAAACGTAATAGTAACTCTCTAAACCTACTTATTGAAATATTATTCAAAAATACAATATATACAGGACTCTCGGCGTAAAATAAAACAAATACCTAATCTCTAGTAAAAGGCGAAACCGCTTACAGTGTATAATTTTATATTAAAATTATCAAAAAAACTATAATTAAAGTTGAGCTAGAGTGGAAGATTTCTATGTCATTGGTGCTAAAATTATATATATATAGAATTATATACCTATGATCACCGTCATAAGTTTATACACAAAAATTAATGGAAGTTCAGCTAAATGAAGAATAAGCTTTTTGTATATAGAGTGTTTGAATAAATTTTTTGATCGAATGTATTGGATGAAAAAATGTATTATTATTAATGCTACACTTTATAACACAAAACATTGGCTGAATAAAATTGATGTAATGAGATGTGCACCTGCAGGGACTTGAGCGAGTGTTTTTTTTAAATTTTTGTTTTCTAAATATAATTTGTATTTGAGTAGAATTATGCTAAAATAAAGGTTTTTTCTAAATTTATTATGAATGCATTTATGTATTCTCTATACCAAAATAATAGTTTTTTTATACATATAAATGTAAAAGATGAAATTCATTTGAGTGTGATATTTTTTTCTCAAATTCTCGGTTTCTATAAGACTACAAAAACCCAGCATGTAAAATGGTCTAATTGTAGATCACTCATGCAAGTCTAGAGATAAAGATAAAATAATGTAAACCCATTTTATAAATGGTCTAAATGCATTTAGTCTAACAAAGGACAGGAAAAAGTTAATAGTGTCCTTGTTTTTTTTTATAGAATAATGGAAATTATCTTCCTAGCAGTACAAACAAGAGATGGGTAACTTTTGAGTGAGCCAACTCAAAGAGTCAGGACAGTGAAGTGAGTCGGGTAGTCAAGTGACTCGGTTGTAAATAGGAAGGTCATTTTGAGCAATGTGTGTAAAATAGTGTAATTAACAAACATGCAAGACTGGAGTTAAACAGAGAATGTATAAGCCCTATAAGGAAGAGACAAGCACACAATCACTGCCTATTAGAACATGATTGTGTAAAACAAAATATCCACAAATTACAAGTGCTTAATGTATGGGGCAGAAGTGTGGGGTTTCAGCATGAAAGAGAGTATGGAAGGAGTACAAACGTGGTGGATGAAGAGAATGCTAGGGCTTGAGAAGAGTACGCCAGGGTATATAGTGTGCCAGGAGATGGATATATGTAGTGTGTGGGTGGATGTAGGAAAAAAATGGGCCAAATATGAGAGAAAAGTTAGAATGCAGGGTCAGAAAGTAATTGTGAATGAGTTCTTAAAAGTGGCAGGCAAAGGAGAAGGAATGGAGACCCAGTGGGAGAAGGGTAGAAGTGAGATGTATAGGAAAGTAGGATGGTCGGAGGAAGCGGCTAGAGAAATGATGGGGAAAGGCAAAATCTTTGAATGCGTGGTGGAAATAACCTTGAGAGATGTGGATAAACAGGAAAGATGGAGGAAAATTGAGGAAAGTAGGTACAACCCAAGATATAGAAAAATAGCGGAAGGGTGGGGTAAACCCGAATACCTGTATGGAAGCGAAGGATGGGAGGAGAAAATTCTGATGGCGAGGTATAGATGTGGTAGTGGAGAGCGGGGGAACCGGTATTGGATGAATGAGGAAGAAAGATTGTGTAGACTGTGTGGAAGGGAACATTGGAGGGCGGATTGCGTGGCAACAAGAGAAACATGGAGAAAACAATACGGACAAGGGGAGTGGACAAAACTACTGAAGGGTGGTTCGGAGTCGCTGGATATAATCAGAAAGATTGAGGAAATAAAAAAGTCGAGCAATAGTATTTGAATTATTAATGTGTACACAATGTACGGTAGGAACATATGTTAAATGTAATAATGCCAATAAAGGATTAATTAATTACAAGTGCTTTCATGCCAACGTCAGACACTTCTTAAACCCAAAATTCATGCATTTAATTGGAAGGTAACGTAATTCATGCATAGTCACTCATGTGCAGCCACTCTTACGAAGATACTACACATTTTGTTAATGTCAAATTGGCCAAAGTTGATACATCACAATAAAAACGGTTCTTAAATAAAACCATTGAAAATCATTGAATAAAAATTAATTAAAGGATTAAACAAAGACATACAGTATAAGTCTTAAACTTTTAACTCTCTTTAATAAGAGTATGTTGCAAATATTGCAATAATAAAATCAGGACGGAAAATTTTAAATAAACCATTAAAACCCAAAGAATCAATGTTTAGTGTTATAATTTAAACATTTGTCAAAAGAAAACTCGACAAATTTCTCATTAACTGTAGCTGGTCCCGATAAAAAATTTATTCACACACCCTTTATAAAATGCACAAGTTGCATATGTACATATACATAACAAAAGTAAAAAAATAATCAACGATCTCCCGATAAAAATAAAAACAAAATCAACTTCAACGTAATAAACTAGTTAATGGCAAAAAAAAAATGATTACGTAATGCTGTTTTACTTCCCATCAGATGTGGCTCTAACGGTCACGCTAACCTTAAATGATATTAAAAAAAAACGATAGTAAATCACAATATAAATGTTAAGATAATAAGTGAAGAGAAACCAAACACGCCACGCGAGTAATTAACAATGCTTGATACCGACATCAAGTGACTATATAAAATCGTTCAATAAATAACTATTATATATATAAATGTATTTTATACGGTTATGCCGCCGGCATCGGCGCCCTCGGTGTTTCCAGGCGACGCCGACAGTGTTGTTGATGGACTGCTTGAGTATTCGGCATAGCCTCTTTTAACTAGCTCATCATTCAAATATATGACCTCCTGAAACATGTATTTATTAGTTACACCTGTTCGACATTTATTAACGCGTAATTATTACCTGTGGTCCCATCAAAATGTACATAAGGACTAACGGGACACTTTGTTCGGTGTATTCCGCTATTTGTGTTATTGTTATTGATCCTTTTGTAAGTTCTACTACTAAATCATAAGCCTCACTTGACCAGCTAGCATCTTCACCTGTAAAAATTTAGAAAAATTGTTTTATAACTCAAAAAAAAAGATCAATTGTATGAGATGGTCATACATTAACCTGTTAACCGGGGAATTCTCTTTTTAATTACGCATCATATAACGGGCGCAAACTTTTTCACCGGGACGTGTCAATACGTCACGCCCGGAGGACGTAATTTCATATTGTAATTTTTCTTTTATTTATGCTTTAAAATAAATTAAGACTATGAAATATATTTTAAGGACCCAGTATTGTTTACGTTTGACGTATTTAAACGTCCCACTCGGTTAACAGGTTAACACGTTCGTGCCATTAGAGATTAAATCGCACCTATGGCATATCATCTATTTTGGGATTACTGAGTAGGGTTATAACAACAATTGATTATTGCATTTTGCTCTTACCTCCAACTGGTCTGATGTTAGCCAGGATGCATTCGGCGGCCTGGAAAGGTAACAGGAGGAAGTCCCCGCGAATTTGTTTTAAATTTGAGTTCTCCACAAAGGCGTAACCCCCATAATCTAAGAATGTTACGTATGACGTATCTGTTTCATTATTTACAGACAGGACCATCGCCCTGTACCATTTTCCTACTGATTGCGCTACACATACTGTGTTATCTGGAAAAAAAATGAAACAGATATTAATTCTATGAATAATGCTAATGGTTAGAATGGTTGAAAAATTTATTTAAAAAAACATGAATTAAATACTTAAATTAAGAAGTTAATTTTGTTTTGTCGTTATATTAATATTGTATCTTATTTTTAGTATTTCCCCGTAAATGGATGTAAACTGTCTGTTGGAAATAAATTATTATTATTATAGTGAAATAAGTCTGTAACCATGTAAAAAATGGTGATGTGGCCATCATGTTACTTTCTCCGACTTGATGGTATTATTTATATTTACGCTTTCAAGGTTTATTTTCAATTGAAATCATATTTTAAATGTACATCGAGCGTATGTAACTGACGTTTAAAACGTCAAAATTATGAAAGATGAAAATGACAAATTATACTTCAAATCCAAATAGTCAGTTTACTCAAAAACTAAAACGATTCCGGAAAAAACTTATTCTTTATAAGTTGTTCATTTTGGCATTCTCTACAATTATTATTAACATAAATTTGCTGTAACTATTATCGTTTCATAATTATAAACCAAAAAAAGTTTTTTCTCAAATAACAATCATTTAATGAAAAATATTTTCAAACAAAAGATGTTTATTTCTTTGTTGTCTTCAATATTTGTTTAAATGTTTTTGTGATATTTTTCATACTTAAATCAAATATTGGGAAAAAACAAAAAACAGCTCAGGTAAACACCCATTTCCGGTGCACAAAATTTGACCAATAGCTTTTCAGTTCTTCGGATTATCAAATAAGACTTATGTTCAAAGTTTTATATCAATTGCTACATTAGTTTTTGAAATACAGCGCGCACAGACACATACATACACACACACAGCATACACAGCCACAAAAAAAAATTCTAGAAATTGTTGAAATGGCATCTAGCAACCCCAAAACGGATATTTCCATAAAAAAAACGATCACAATACTTTCTCGTACTTCGTTTTACGGAAAAAGTAAAAAGAAGTTAAAACTACACCCAAAACCTCAACCAAAAACTAATTAAACTAGTAAATTTGAACATGAACTTAAAAGTGTTAATTATGCCACATCTTGATTAAAATTGGTATTAAATAAAAATTAAATTAAACAGTTACTATCTACATTATCTCAACTTATGAAAAACAATGAAAACTAAACTAAACCTGTCAAAATCGAACTTTTAATTCTGGTTTTGTTTGAAGCCGGATAAATTTAAGAAAATTTATCCGGCTTAGTTAATCCAAGTTATTGACCGCTAAAACCAAAATTTAAGATCCAACATCCAAAATTTGGACTCTAATCTGATAATTGCATGTAAAATCTGAAATTTGGAACATAAAATCCAATTTATTGACCGTTAAAATCAAAATTTGAAATCTAATATCCAAAATTTGCACTCTATCTGATAATAACATGTAAAATTTGAAACTTGAAACATAAAACCATAGTTATTGGCCTTTAACACCAAAATTTGAGATCTAATATCCAAAATTTTGACTCTGAAATCTGATAATTGCATGTAAAATTTGGAATTTGAAACATAAAATTCAAGTTATTGACCGATAAAATCAAAATTTGAGATGTAATATCCAAAATTTGGACTTTAATCTGATAATTTCATATCAAATCTGAAATTTGGAACATAAAATCATAGTTATTCACTGTTAAAGCCAAAATTTGAGATCTAATATCAAAAATTTGGACTTGATAATTGCAAGTAAAATCTGGAATTTGGAATTTGGAAGATAAAATTTAAGTTATTGACCGTTAAAATCAAATTTGGAGATTTATTATTCAAAATTTTGACTCTTAATCTGATAATTGCATGTTAAACTTGGAATTTGGACCATAAAATCCAAGTTATTGACCGTTGAAACCAAAATTTGAGAACCAACATCGAAAATTTGGACAGTAATTTAATAATTGCATGCAAAATCTGGAATTTGGACAATAAAATCCCAAGTCTTGAAACTTTGTACATCGACTATGCCATAATATATTAATGAGAAATGCGAAGGATACGCTCCAACCACTAACCACTAACTTTAGAGTGATTAAAATATAACAAATTTGAATTGTAAATTCAAACACTTTTCACTAGAAGAAACTCGATGAGACTATTCTCCTTCGAAAAAACTGTTTATTGCGATTAACAGATCAATAGGAGGAATCAGGGGCGGCTCGTTATATAGAGCCTAGGAGCCATGGCACCACCTGTAGTTTCAAGCTCAGCAAAAAAAATTAATTAACTCTTAAAAACACCTTTTCGCCAGTTACTTTGGTCCGGGAAGATAAATCGTATTTTCTTTCTTCAAAAAAGGAGAGGTATGAGTGGCTCTACCATCAACATGTTCCACGAGCCGCTACTGGGAAGAATGAGCTATTGAGTTATATGGATCTGGAAGGATGGCACAGAGCATAGAAGAGAAAACGTTTTAACGTAGAGCACTTTCGCTATTAATTTGATCAAATATTTGCTACACTCAGTTTCTTTTGCGAGTTATCTGTAAGAAAATTTTCAGCAGCAATTAGCTAGGCTAATATTCATGCAAATATTATGTTATGATTGTTTGATTAAAATAGTTCAATTTAAATTGAAAACCCTCACTTGCTGCAGATACATTAAATAAAGATGAAAAATGGTGATGTGGCCATCATGTTACTTTCTCCGATTTGATGGTATAGCTATTTATGTTTACACTTTCATGGTTTATTTTCAATTTAAATCACATTATAAATGTACATACAGCGTTTTGTAGAATTGGATGAAACTGACGTTTAAAACGTCAAAATTAGGAAAATGACAAATTATACTTTAAATTCTGATAGTCAGTTTACTCAAATACCAAAGAGATTCGAAAAAAACTTATTCTTTATAAGTTGTTCACTTTGGAATTCTCTACAATTATTATTAACATAAATTTGCTGTAACTATTATCGTTTCATAATTATAAACCAAAAATGAAAAAAAATAAATAAATTTTTTTCTCGAATAAAAATGATTTTATGAAAAATGTTTTCAAACAAAATAATCTCGTTTCTTTATTGTCTTTAATATTTGTTTAAATGTTTTTGTGATATTTTTCATATTTAAGAAAATATTGGCAAAAAACAAAAAACAGTTAAGGTAAACACCCACTTCCGGTGTATCAAATTTTACCAAAAGCTTTTCAGTTCTTCGAATTATCAAATAAGACGTATGTACAAAGTTTCATTTCAATTGCTTTATTAGTTTTTGAGATACAGCGCGCACACACACACACACATTTTTTTTCCAGAAATTGTTGAAATGGCATCTAGGGACCCCAAAACGGATATTTCCGTAAAAAAATTTAAAAAAAAAAATCACGATCACAATACTTTCTCGTACTTCGTAACGGAGAAAGTAAAAATGTTGAATTTATTAATTAACTTTTAATGGACAACTTAATTCATTGCATTGTCCCGTTCTTGTAAGCTTTAAAGATAAAGGCTGATAATAAAGATTCCGACTCCGAGCTTACTATTCAAGCATTTTGGCCAAAACCAAGCACAGGAAGTCTGCAGAAATATTAGTATTTCTTTAGAAAATCATGTAAAATGCCAAGCTATGAAAACTTTCCATAAAGAAAACTAGAAAACATATTAGTCGAAACTCCCCTCTTATTTTTTGTGATAAACTAACAATCATAAAGATTTGCTTTAATAACAAACTATTAACCCTTTGCACTCCGTTGTCGCCGTACGACATTGAAAATGTTAGGATTAAATCCACTGTCACCGCTACGGCAACACGGTTGGTTTACTTACTCAGCGCAGATTTAATAGAAACAGCGGCTGTTCTCCGAACCAACCACCTTAGAGAACGAGTTTTTATAACACCATGAGCGGTGAGGAAGCGAGTTTTGGTAATCCACTATTAGTTACTAGTCTGGAGTACAAAGGGTTAAAATGTAGAAGTTTCAGCTGAGCTAGTAATAGACGCTATAAAATGGTCTCAAGGCATTATTTATTGGATTACTTGTCTTGCAACCACCAAGTCGAATATTATTTATGAACTAATTACTGGGAAAAAAATATATCAGTTGTATTTACATAAGGAATTAGCGAAATCTAGGAAAGCCATAAAAACACATTTCACAATATTTTCTGCTAAAATATTCCACGTGAAACTAATTTCAGATTAATAGACCATTGATAATATGTAAAATTTATGTCCTTAAAGATAACATGAAAATAAAAACCTATAATTGTTATGTGTTCACCGATAAACTATCATTTTTACGACCACAAGCGGAAGTGCAAATGTGGTGAATTACTGGATCATCCTTAAAGTAGCCGTTGCCCTTTGTTCACAAGCCACATGCAATTTTTTAACTAACAAACAGGAAGGCAAAAAAATAATGGATAGTTTGAGCGGGCTGTAAATAATCTACTTCAATAAAATTGCAAATAGGACCACCAAACAACTGAAGAGCAAGTATTAATTTAAATTAGAAAGCAGCCTTGCAGTTCAAAACTTCAGATGAATATAGAATTATAAGACCAATAACAGCAATCCTTGGCGGCCGAAGCCGCCATTAAATAATAAAACACTTTTAACTTTGTTTGTACATTCTGTCAAAAAAGTACTGGGAATTTATCATTTACAAGGCCCCCTTAAAGGTATTGTCAAAATTATTTTTGTCACTAATTTGGCATAACTGTCCTCTATAATGACTCAGAGTTTGACTGCTGTTAAAGTGCTCGATTTTGTCAGTTCTCTCAAGAGTGTTTTGCGATTTTTATAATGGATAAAAATATTTAACAAAATTTTTTTCTCAAATTTTGCATTGCAAATGGAATTACGTGTGCCGAATCGCTGGATATGCTACAAAAGACTTACGGTGAATCTACTTTATCAAAAATATGTGCATTAGAGTGGTACAGTGCATTCAAAAGCGGTCGTGGTGAGGTGGAAGATTTGTCTCGTTCTGGTCGGCCATCAACGTATTCAAATGACGTTAATATAGATAAAGTGCAGAAAATGGTTATTGAAAATCGTCATTTAAGTTTAAGAGAGATAGCCGCCGAACTTTCTGTGTCTCAAGAATCAATTTGGACCATTTTAAGAGCTTGTTCGGGCATGAAACGTGTTGCGGCTCGACTAGTTCCGAAAGACCTGAATTGTCTTCAAAAAATCTGGCCAAAAACTCTACAAACCCATTGAACAACCACCGTATTCACCTGATATGGCTTCGGCCGACCTTTCCCTCTTTCCGGAACCTGTTTTAAGTAGAACGATGACATAAAAGAGAATTCGCGGCGAGAACTGAATTCGATTCCGGAAAATGCATTTAAAAAATGTTTTGATGATTGATTATTCGTTGGCATAAATGTGTTATTTTGGAAGGAGCCTACTTTGAAGGCGATACAATAAATTTAGACAAATTATAAATATTTTGCGTTTTATTGATATATTCCCAGTACTTTTTTGACAGAATGTATAACACTAACGTTTCTTAATTGACTACACTTTTGGCAACTCAACCATGATTAAAACTACAGTTTAAAGTCATAGTTTTAAAGAAACATGAGTGTTATACAAAGTTAAAAGTTAAAAATTTTATTGTGTATTATTAATATTAAGCATGCAGAAGCTTCCTACATCATAAGTATAAAAATTCATATTTTTATATTTAGAACAAGAAAACAAAATCCTTACCTTGTATCGGTGTTGGTAAAATCGGTATATCTGCACCACTATTGTTATAACACACGTTCATACAACTCGTCAGCACGTGGAGTCCCGGATAAGAAGGGTGGGTTGGTTGTTGCAGGAACAGATGTCCGGGTGACACCATACAGCTAATTATTGTGTCATTATTTATACCCTCTATTAATTTTAACTGAAATTTAGAACCGACGTTAGACGAATGCTGTTGGGACAAAGTTTATTTACTTACATATAAGTGATCTGAAGTAAGGGGAACGTTTGGCATAGGAATTACAAATGAAACCTGTTCTAGTGTCACTTCTGGATAGCGTTTTGCTGGGAATTTATCTCTAACCATGCGGAGGGCCTTTTGTATTTCTAATTGTGTACCTGAAAAAAAAAAGAAAATATTACAGGACATTCTATTAGTTCAAAGAAATTTGCTAAGAATTAATGACGAAACTAAATATAGTAGACACAAAGTCAATTTCAACCACAGGTTGCTATACCGAGTGTCTGGGATAAGGGGCGAACATAGGGATTTAACATGTAAAATTAAATATGTGTTATTATTAGTTCCCCTATTCATTTTAGAGAAAAATCTCAAAGGAATATTTTTTAGAGAATTAAAAATTGTAAATGTATCATTCATTTAATTTACGTTTGTACTAGAGCCCAGCTCAGAAATAATAAAAATAAGTTGAACAATTTACCATTTAATAAAAACCCTTGCCATGACTTTGACAAATGTCATGTTCTGGTGAGAATAATTTTGCTAGTCAGATATCAATTCACGCATTGTAATTACTAACAATAATCTGAGTTATTCCAATGAAGAGAGCGTATTCATTATCAAAACATTTTGCAGTGGCGTCAGTTTACTTAGAGTTCGTGACATGTTCGGTTAAATTTAACAATCGATCAATTCCGTCTATAAGCAATTGTCAAGTTTGTGAAAAAGTTTGAAAATACAGCAAATGCAGTGGCAGTTCATTCACAGCGTATTTTAGTAGTCCAATTTCAACAAATATTATTTCAAAAACATTAACAAGCAAACAGAACAGAAGAAGCAACGACAAATTGAAAGAAAGAGAGATAAATGCTGAACAAACAAGGAGAAAAAAAAATTGTGCCCCGCTGCTAAATTTCGCTTCCCCCTTCCTTATACAACGTCATATCTTGAAAACCACAAATCGGATCGAAAAACTTTATGAAGATCTTTGATTCGGATTCAATCGGTGACTGATATACCGTCGTCAGATTTTTAATTTTCGGGAAAAAAAAATCGCAAGTCTTCGAAAAAATCCCGCAAAACTATCAAAAATCGGCCGTGGAACGTAAACGGTGCACCCCACGAAAAATATAGTTCTTACCTTTTCGACGCAAAATGTAATTCCGAATGGCATGTCGTTTAAATTTCTCGCGTGAGATAAAAAATGGCCGCTGTAGAATTTTTTTATTGTAATCGGGGGTGGTTTTCTTTGAATAATTCCTCGGGGGTTGGAGATATCAAAAATTCGTAAGAGACATAAAATGTAGAGGGAAACTAGTCGAGTCGTGACCATAAGGGGAAGCGCGCCCTTTTTTCCGGAAGCGTCCGAAATGTGATTTTTTAGAAAAACGCTTGAGGGGTTGCAAGAGAATTTTTTTACGGGAACGTGCGACAGCAAACGTTGTGTCCCGATGTATTGGGAATTTTTTGAGCGATATTTGAATCCTCCAACTAAAAAATTCTGGGAGGAGATAGGTTTGTCGCGAACCTCTGCATCGCGAAAAATCGATTTTCAAAAATTCACCCCCGAGTCTAGGGGTAAAAATAAAATTTATCGTTTTTTTATGAGGGGTTGGCAACCCTTTTTTTAAGGGTGGTTCTAGAAGGTTGAATTTTTAATGGCATGTTTCTTTAATTATTTGTGATTTTTCATGAAAATTTCAAATCGCCACCTATAAGCGTTTTGGAAAAATTTGAAAAAAAACATGATTGATAACGTGTTTTGTTTTTTTTTTAAACTTTTATAGAATATAAAACCTTTTAGTTTTAATATAAACTACTAAACAAACTATAAAATAGGAGACCGAGAGGCTAATGTTAATGATTAAATCAATGCAATGTAACAGTGATTACTTAGATAAGTAGGATTGCACATTTAATGAGTAAAAGTGAATAACTTTGTTATATTGAATTGAAGTACCCACACAATAGTTACCAAAGATCAATAAAAAAACGAAAAAATATCAGTTGCACAACATTTGTAATTTTATTTCCCAATAATCCACTTTATGACTAATCAAGTTTTATTGATTAATAAAGTAAATGCTGCAATTACTATTTATGTTATGGCTATTATTTCTAATATGTATATAGAAGTTATTTAAGTTATTAATAATTTCATAAAAATACGAATTAAATTGAATTTATTTATTGTGGGAAACCCCCTAAGCTATTACAGCAATTCTTACACTCTTAATACCATAATAAAAATACCAAACAAAATTGCAATTTCGCTTGAAAAAAAAGCCTTAGTTAATATTGAAACATATGGAAATATTTTTCAATTATTAAAATTACTTAAACCCGAGAAATAAATATGAGTTTCCAAAGGGTATTTTTTCAATCCTAGTTCAAAAACACAACTCACTTGATTAATCAGTGTGTGCGAAAACAAAAATACAAAACTGTTTTTGAAAGAAAAATGTATTGTGCTTTTAAAAAGTAATTTTTGTGAAATTTTACTGCCGCATTTTATTTATTCTTCCCAATTTTTCATGCTCGATGTACTACAACTCGCATTTAGTGATAATTTAAATTTTGTCATCATAAATTCTATCAAAGTGGCAACACATAACTATGCGGTGGTCATACATGATCCTCACTACATTCAAGGCTATGATGGGTGCTTCTCTTTTTAGGTCAAGTTATAAATAAAAATTTTGTTCTTCTGTTTGATGGCCTTTTACCCATTAGGTGTTGGCTGTTGGTATTTATTTTTCCTTTACCCATTTTGTTAAGCTCGATGTTGTAGCTGCTTCGATAGGTGGTTCGATTCACAAGAAGTAGAGACGAAGTTATTAACACAACACATTTATTTACACACTATTTACAAGATGATACATCAGTGGTAGTTTTAGACAGTCTCTGATTTTTGTGGCGTCGCGCCCTTACTATGATTTTTGAGAGTGGGCGGTGAAAGGGCACGCATGCGCTTAACACATTTCTTAAATTCCGTTCCATTTTTTGGTATTTTATCCTTTTCCTTTTGATTTTCCTAATTCTTATATTCTGTTCATGCAAGTCATTCTCGGCTTCTTCTAATTCCTTCTTTTACTTCTGTAATTTTACTAACTATATTCTCTTTACATGTCATACCAGCTTCTTCCCTATTGTTTGTAATACTACCGTGGACAAAAAAAATGACACCCCTAATTTGTCATGTGTCTATTATTTCTTATTTTTTAGTGTTGTGAATTTGACTTAAGTAACCTAAATATTTGACAGTGACAGTAATAATCAGCAATACAGTAAATCAGAATGCGATAATAATGTTTATTAAATTAATATTTTGTAACATTTCCTCTATTATCTATAACACTATTTAGATGCCTAGGCATAGATGCTATTAAATTTCTAATGTAGAAAAAAGGTATTGCCTCCCAACATATGCTTTGATTTTGTGCCAGAGTTCATCCGCATTTCTGGGTCTGAAATTTGCGTTGTACATACGTTGTGTAATAAACCCCCACACATTTTCCATCGGGTTTAAATTTGGACTTACTGCTGGCCAGGGTAATATATTAATATGGTTCTTCAAGAACCATTCTCGAACAATCACAGAAGTATGCGCAGGACAGTTATCCTGTTGAAACACAAAGCTGTGTTCTGGAAATATAATAGATACTAAAGGCATCATAACGTCTTCCAGTATAATATCTCTGTACACCACACCATTTAAAGTCTGGACTCGATGACAAAGTATACCAACCCCTGCTGAAGAAATCCATCCCCATGTATTCACAGAGAACTTTCTTTGAAGTTTGTGGAGATAGGATTCTTCGAATCGTGCATTTCGTGGCCGGTATAAAATTCAGCTGCTACATCATTGATATATCTGCCACATTTGACCTGCATAGCAATTTGTGCTTTCTGTGTGTTACTTAAGTGTGGCATATTCAATTTATGTTCATATATCTATATGATTAACACATATCTGACAAGATTGACATTTGTCGGTTTGTCAAATGAAAAGTCATATTTACATTAATAAAATTATTATTTTATTAGTCATTTTTTTTGTCCACGGTAGTATGCCATTATGTTTCCTATGCCATTTTGTTACTCTCTCTATCCACCTTTGTTTGTATTTCCCAACTTTCTGTTGCATGTCATGCTGGGTATTGTTATACAGGGTGTCCCATTTTAAATTGCCACCCCAAATATCTTGTTAAGAAATGTAGCCATCATGTTACTTTCTCTGATTTGATGAAATAAAAGGGATTTTTGTGATACATTTCATATTTATCGATTTTTTTCCCAGAATCTAGTGAGATTTCGAAAAATATTTCTTGTTGGCCAATATGAAAATAATCAACGCAACGGAAACAAAATGTCATCACTCTGAACTTGAATTTGTTAGTGTAATATGCACCTCGTGATTAAACAATTTTTCAAATGCACTCAGAAATTACATATTTTTGACATCAGAAAAAATAATTGATGCACCTTGCTTGGGCACAAATTGGCAGCGCTCCAAACTTGAATTTGAGTGAGTGAAACGTGCACGTCGCGATTATTAGGTGTACAAATGAATAATCCAAATTATTTTAAGCAGTTAAAAAATTTATTTGAAAATCAATTGATTTGCCCGCTCTTTTGCGGTTATATAGTGTTGACATGTAGTTATTAAAAGTGACAGTTGGTATGCCGGAAAGCCTAACATAACCTCCAAAACTTTTCAGTTCAGTACAGTCAAAAATGGCAACAGATAAGGTGCATATCCGACACTGCATTCTTTATGAATTCCAACAAGGAAAAAATGCTGCAAGAGCGTGCGAATTGATTTGTTCGTTTCTCGGCGAAGGTGTTGTATCGTTCGAAGTATGCGCATTTCAGTTTAAGCGGTTTAAAATCGGTGATTTCTGTCTCAATGACAAACAACGTCCTGGAGGCCCTCGAAGGTGCATATCCGACACTGCATTCTTTACGAATTTCCAAGGAAAAAATGCTGCAAGAGCGTGCGGATTGATTTGTTCCTTTCTTGGCGAAGGTGTTGTATCGTACGCTGTATGCGCATTTTGGTTTAAGCGGTTTAAAATCGGTGATTTCTGTCTCAATGACAAACAACGCCCTGGAGGCTCTCGAAAGTGTGAGAACGATGAGTTGGAGGAGATGCTCGCTGAAAATTCGGCACAAACGCAGAAAGAGCTTGCAGAACAGTTGGGAGTAACGCAGAAAACGATTTCCAAACGCCTACATGAGATGGGAAAGATCCAGAAAGAAGACAAATGGGTTCCGCATAAACCAACAAAAATCAACGAGTGGCAGCGTGTCTCTCTCTACTCAATAAGCAACGCCGAAGTCTTTCTTGTGGAAAATCGTTACGGGCAATGAGAATTGGATGACAATCTGAAACGCAGAAAGTCATGGGTAAATCCTGGCGAAACATCACAATCGGTCGGAAAACCCAATCGCTTCGGAAAGAAGGTTCTTCTCTGCATTTGGTGGGATATGAAGGGCGTGCTTTATTATTAGTTGTTGCAAGCGGGTGAAACTGTTATTTACCCTACTAGTGTGAGGAGCCATTCCATTTTATTCTTTGTGTCTTTAGTAATCTGTAGATCATTCTACAACATAGCAGAGGGCTGAGGCCTGGATCCTTTAGTTAGTTTGATTTCGGGTGTTCTTTGTTTATTTATTTGTACTGTGGCTCTTACTCTGCTGTATCCGCCTTTAATTACTTCAATCATCTTGTCCATTGTTCCTAGGTGTGACAGACTTGAACTTTTTTTATTGAATAAATTTAACCCTTTGCACCCGTTTGTCGACTTATTGTCGCCACAATACGTTCCGTTACTAATAAATACGAGTGCAAAGGGTTAACTTGTATGCTGCTTGCTCTTCCTAGATTGTGTTCGACCGCTGTTCTCTATAATACTTGTGTAAACCTTGTAACATGTGGTTGATAAGCATATCACTCTGTAATTATCGCAGTTGGAGGTGTCTCCGTTTTTTAAGATTTAGGATTATTATACATAGTCACAGAGGGGTTTGAGATTCTAATAACTGTTTTGTTTCCCAATATTTTTCTTTAATCTTTTTAGGAAGTGTAGTAAACAGAAAATGTATGATGTAAAAATTCACAACTATAAAGCCCATATAAATATCATCAACATTTTAACATCCGTAGCAGCAATGATTCGTTGCTTGGTTGCACATTTCCAATTGCATTCCCACAAAGCCCCGAACAATCCAACAACTGAATAACAATATTCATGTTAAAATTAGAGTACTGCCGCGACAAACTTTAACTGTTGTAGCAAAAATGCCCTTTTGGTGAAGGCGAATATGGCCAACATTTAAAAGATGTAATTTCCCATAAATAGTGTTCATTTGCAGATAAACAGCCTCAGTGACTTATGGGCCACCTTGTATCTATAGGTATTTTCCCCCTCTATCTCTAAGTACTTAATCATCACTGGCTCTACCTTGCCTTCTCCCCTGGCCGTTCCTGTTTTGATCCATTTTAGTGCCTCCTCCATGTCTTCTGCCTTTACCTCCTCTTCTTCTTCTCTCACTCTCTGTTATCTACTTGATGTCGTTCCTGATACTTAAATTTGTCCTTTTATTCTTCTCTTAGCCGCAGAATGTCATGACTAGTTCTCATGTAATCTCTTACTCCTCTCATTTGCTCTTTACTTTTTGTCTTGAGAGATCTGTTTGGTTGCAGAATCTTCTGTTTACTTTATAGTCCTCCTGTATATTCTTACCAGCTGTTTGGTGTCACTTGCTTTACAGCTTGCTTAGCCTTGTAGTAGTTCTTCCATGCTTCCTTTTCACTTCCTCGTTCTACCATTTGTTTTTTTTTCATGTGTATGCTGTATCTTACTTTTCCACATATGTCTTCCACATTTTTGAGAGGTTTTGGCCTGGAACTTCGTTTTGTATTCCCTGTTTTGTAATCTTTGCATGTATTCTATTCTCATTTCTTAGATCTCTTCTTGGTTGTTTATTTGCATTACAAACACAGCCACTAGAGACTACTTAAAATAACTGTTGATTACATTTTTGTAGAGTACTTTAACCCTTTACTGGTGACATGGTATTCGTGCTACACTGGTTACGTACTGTATTGAGTTTTCAATAATTCGCTAGATATACCGAGTGTCTGGGATAAGGGGTGAACATAGGGATTTAACATGTAAAATGAAATATGTGTAATTATTAGCTCCCCTATTCATTTTAGAGAAAAATCGTACAGTAATATTTTTTAGAGAATTAAAAAATGTATCATCCATTTAATTTACGTTTGTACCAAAATACACCTCAGAAATAATAAAAATAAGTTGAGCAATGTACTATTTAACAAAAACCCTTGCCATGAGTTTGACAAATTTCAACTGAATAGTAGGAGGCTATCTGGCCGGACCGACACTTGCTACAGTTTAGGAGTCAGGTGGATTTGTTTAATACAATGGGTCTCACAGACCCAGGGTCACCAGTTAAGGGTTAACTAAAGGATGACAAATTAAGAGTGACCTAGTACCTGATCCATTGCATCATCAATATGGTACCAGAAAAAGTTTAACCTGAACCTTTATAAGGCTCATCAACACCGTACCGGAAAACGTTTCTAACCAATACGTATTTAACATAATAAGCAGTGACAAATCACCAGTTGACATAATTTTAATTGTCAAATCTTTCGATAACCTCAAAGTTATTGTAAAAAGTGAAGCCAATTAATCAAAGATGTGTCAGTGTAGAGCAGTGGTTCCTAACCTTTTCAATATTATTACCCCTGTGACCTATTAGGAAAACTGATTGTACCCCGACCTTACATTGTTATCAATACAAACAATTACAAGCAAATGTGTAATACGTGCATGTAACGATTTGTAATCATAGAAGAATATCGGGAAGAACGCATAAGTCCTACTTCATCAACTCCTCTAGTCTCTAGTAGCAAAACTTGTTACTTCTCCACAATGTGCACGTGAAGTAGAGATTAGGAGTACATATGTACGCCAAAATCTGAAAGTTGTAAAGTAAAGAAAGTTTGCAGCGATCTCCATTGAAAAATTGACCACTCATCGTTCTTTTAGAGCAGTGGTTCCTAACCTTTTCAATATTATTACCCCAGGAAAACTGATTTTACCCCGACGATTGTTATCAATAAAAACAATTACAAGCAAATGTGTAATACTTTTTTATTAATAACACAATTTTGACAATTAAATGAAACTGAGTAAGTATGGTGCCTACCTATTAATGCGTTGAGGTGATTGTTCTACAATTGAACATAGGTGTTGGCGATCATATGGTCAGAGTTAAAATAAAAGCCCTGTATATACGCTATGGCTCGTTCGCTTGCAACGCGTCTTATGTGGAGCCGGCCTAACCCACCAAGTGGCTGGTCGCATTAATCAACTGGGCGCAAATTTCAAACCACCGCCTGTCAAAGTGTGGAGAGGCTTTCGCAGCGTCGTTAATAAATTTGGTTTTGTGACTGATGATCAATGCTAGTCTTCTTTACCCCTCAGAAAATCCCATTTTACCCCACAAGGGGTAATTACCCCCAGGTTGGGAACCGCTGGTGTAGAGTATTCAATCATTTACACTCGGAGGTGATTCCGACAACAATTTAATGTTGTGGTGGCTTTAATTTGCAAGAAAATTGGAAGATGGCTCAAAAAATATCGTCGCGAGTGAACTTATAATAAAAACGTGCAGTGGGGAAAGCTAACAAGATCGGAAGAGAATATTTGGCAAGTTAGCAATTGGATTGAAGCAAATTCAAATCAATTCGTGCGACTTATATTTCAAGTAGGAATTTTATGTGAGTTGGTAAGAACAATTTTGAAGATTCACACCTTCATCCATAAAAGGGGCAAAAAATTCAAAAACTTGTTCCAAATGACCGAAACATACGTTTTAAATTCTGCCGTTGGATTTTGAATAGAGGAGATAATTTTGTCGTCAATATAATTATGACCAACTAGGCATATTGCATGGTGAGAGAAGTAAACAAAATTTGCATTACAGGTCTGCCAGAACCCTTCAAGTTGAATTGATAAAGAGCTAAAACGGTATGGTGTGGAATAAGCTCAGTTGGAATATTGAACCCATAATTTTTTTGAAGATCAGCGTGAAAATTTATTTTGTGGAAACGTTCTTAAACGATGCCATCGGCAATCTCCGGTTACCAGTAGACGATACAGGGTATCAGCAAGGCGGCACAAGGCCTTATGCAGCATCCAATTAGTCTGTGGGAGTTTTGAGTTAACAGGAAGATCAGTTGTAGCCACGGCTTTCTTCCGATTTCAGCTTTGAATGATTTTTTATGGTGTTAAAGTGGATCTTAAGTGTACCGTAACCCTTTCACTGCTAACAGTTTTGGGAAGCAGTACTCTAGATGAAATTTTTTTTTCTAGTTAGTGCGTAGTCATACTGTAACTTACTTTTGAAGTTAAAAGGATTTGAAAAATGAAAATGCAATTCGTGTATATGTTGATGAAGCCTAAAGCCATCAGGTGCATTATAGAATACACATGACGCCTTTAGACGTCATCAGCACTCAATGGGTTAACCCTTTGAGTCCCATGCAGCGTGATCGTGCTTTTGAAATTTTTTGTCAAGCCTTTTCACAATCGTAAAAGACAAGCGCTATTGTGTTTTTGGATCATGTCCTTTCAACGACCTCTGGGACCCAAAGGGTTAAATTCTAGAAGACTTAAAACATTTGACAAGTGCAGAAATCATTATTGCTTCGCTGTCAGTTATGCATCAAACGAAACAGAGGTCTTATCATGAATAACTTAGAAGTTTTAAACTAGGCTGTTATGAAACTTAACAACTTAACCCTTCAAGTCCGAAATTTTTAAATTAAAAAAAACCTTATATTTGGATAAATCATGTTATTGCTTTCGGTAGATTGTGGCTTAAATATTAATTGGCTAGCTTATGCTATTAGGAAAACATTTCAAGCGTCATCTGGCAATTATGGCTTAAATTTATTTTTTCGCATCAAATAATATAAATGTTGTTAAATCGTTTTTAATTGAGAAAGTTGTTTATTATTCAGCCGAATAATTTTCTCCACAGGTGATGTCCAATCAAATGATAGCGGTTTCATTGCCCAACAGGTTTCAGCCAATGACATGACGACGATTTTACTTTCTCAACAGTTTAGTTGTTACTATGGTTACGATCTGTTTTTTGTCAGCGAACTGCCGCAATTTCCAAATAGAAAAATTATTCGTTATAATTAAATA